>CM072089.1:47016994-47691637 GCA_036850905.1 Luffa acutangula
CCTTAGGATATAAAGCATGCTCATGCATTTATGTATGTTATAATTAGATTATAATATATGTTTGAAATGCATGGTTTGATTTTCATGATTTATTTAATATATAGTAGAGTTATATTAAATTCATGAAAATGGAAAAGTATGATGCATGCAATTACATAGTTTTAATATAAGAGTTATAATAAAAATTATTTGTTTGAAGCATGCTAAGTTGATTTTCCATTTTTTGGCTATAATAAAGTTGTTTATTATTTAAATGGAAATCAAATTGCATTGAGCATGATACATCCATAGGTTAATATAAGGGTTATATTAATTATAATGAAATGCAGAGTACTATAGTTTAAATTTCATTAACTTGAATATGATTGTTAATTGTTTTAAAAACTATAGTATGCATGATTATAGGGCTAATCATTATAAAATTTTGAAATAGTTTAAAATTTTACGATTAGAAACTGTCAACCTATAATCAAGATATGCATGTTCACATAGGATCTTAGGTTAAAATGAATTAATTTTAATGGGTTAAAATTAATTAGACCTAAGATCATTTTCTAATAGGATTAGAATATCTTACTTAGTTTTAAAATAGTTTTAATGAACTAAGTAGGACGAGCATTCCTAAGATTATAAGGGAACTCTACCAGTGAAGTTCTGTCTAAGGATTGGAGGTATTTAAGTTGACGGTAAACGGAACACCTCCTACCTAGGAACGAATCTGGAACACCGGAGTTGAATTAATCTCAGGTTAATGTTAGAATAATGGCGCTAGGTTAATTAAATTGGTTTAATACACCTAGACATTAGGTCTTATTATAATAGTTATAATAGGACTAGACTTAGATAAATGACTTAGCCGGATTTATCTAGGTTTAATCAAACCCTAAAATAAATAATAGGTTACTTTAGTAGGAGGAAAATTACAAAACTTAAATTAAATTGAGTTTTGCTCCTACGTCCCCGTGACGTTCACACCGTGAGATCCATGCTCGGCTTCGTGTCGTCGTAGAGCGGCCTCCCTTCGGAGAGTGTTTGCATGGGTCAATACCAAGGTGAATGGGGAAAGTGACTATAGTAAGTGGGAGCGGGATGCGTGTCAACGTATCCTTCGGTCTCCACCCCTAGGTCACAACGTGAGATTCCTATGATCCGCCTGCGTGTTGCCTTGGAGCAACCACCCCTTCGGAGGGCCTGATCATAGGATTCGGAACACCGTGAACTCCTGAAGAGGATAGGATCACTTAGGCTAATTACCAACAGTTGTCTTTCCTAACGGTGGCCTGTTGGTGCGTGCCTCTGGGATCTGAAAGTGGGAGGGTTACACTTACGGGGAGGAGTTAATTTGTTAACAAATTCTTGACCGAACAGCGGTGGTTAATATCTAATGGAATATGAGTTATTCTGGTATTAGAAATTGACTGAAAAGAGTCTCATTTTAGAGGAGGAACAACTGATCACCCTTCGGTGGCTGTTCTTCTAAACCTCTAAAGCATCGTTGCGAAACACAATCATAGTTTTATTAGGGTTCTTTGATTGTTTGTTTGCAAAATTGATTGGATGTATGCAATTGTTTGTATTGCTTGTGTGATGGGTTAAGGCAAAGATAACTAATACGGTCACTTGTTTGTTTTTCAGCAATGTCTTCCTCTATAATTTCCCTGCTTAAAAATGAACAACTTACCGGCGAGAATTTTCCACAATGGAAATCTAACCTCAATACAATACTCGTGGTTGAGGACTTAAGGTTCGTCTTAACGGAGGAATGTCCTCCCGTTCCCCCTCGCACTGCCGCCCAGGCAGTTAAGGACGCCTACGAACGCTGGACCAAGGCCAATGAAAAGGTCAAAGTCTATATTTTGGTCAGCTTGTCTGAAGTGTTGGCCAAGCGTTACGAGAACGTGGCAACTGCAAGGGAAATTATGAATTCCCTGCAGGAGATGTTTGGACTTCCGTCCTACCAGCTCCACCACGACGCCTTGAAGAACGTCTTCAATGCCAAGATGCTGGAAGGTCAATCTGTTCGGGAACATGTCTTGGACATGATTAACCAGTTCAACATAGCTGAGGCAAATGGCGGGGTTGTCTGCGAGCGCAGTCAGGTTGCGTTCATCCTTCACTCGCTCCCGGCGAGCTATCTGTCTTTCAGGATGAACGCGAGCATGAATAAGATTCAGTTCAACCTGACTATCCTCCTCTCGGAGTTACAGATTTACGAGTCCCTGCAAAAGAGCAAGGGAAAGAGTGTGATTAAAGGAGAGGCCAATGTGGCCCATTCCAAGAAGAAGTTCCTGAAGGGTTCATCCTCAGGGACTAAATCTGTACCCCAGGCTTCTTCATCGAAGCAGATCCAAAAGAGGAAGGGAGACAAGGGGAAGGCTCCTGCAAAGGCTGTGCAAGGGAAGGGGAAGGCCAAGGTCGTGGCCGACAAAGGCAGATGCTTCCACTGTAATGCAGATGGTCACTGGAAGCGCAACTGTCCCCGCTACCTTGCTGAGAAGAGAAGAGAAAAAGAAGGTAAATTCGATTTACTTGTGTTAGAGACTTGTCTCGTTGAACATGATGAGTTTGCCTGGATACTGGATTCGGGAGCCACTAATCATGTTTGTTCTTCTTTTCAGGGAAATAATTTCCAGCAGCTGGCAGAGGGTGAAATGACGCTCAAGGTCGGAACAGGAGACGTCGTTTCAGCTCGTGCAGTGGGAGCTGCAAAATTATTCTTTAGAAATAGGTTTTTAATTTTAGAGGACTTGTACTTGGTTCCTAGAATTAAAAGGAACCTAATTTCTGTTTCAGCTTTGTTAGAACAATGTTATACTGTTTCCTTCTTGCTTAACGAAGCTTTAATTTCAAAGAATGGAGTTTACATTTGTTCAGCTAAGCGTGAGAATAATTTGTTTGTGTTAAGACCAAATGATGCTAAGGCCATTTTAAGTCATGAAATGTTTAAAACGGCCGAAACGCAAAACAAAAGGCAAAAAGTTTCTCCTTTAAGTAACAACACGTATCTTTGGCATCTTCGTCTTGGTCATATTAACATCGATCGGATCGATCGTTTGGTTAAAAATGGGCTTCTAAGTGACATAGAAGATACATCTTTACCACCCTGTGAATCGTGTCTCGAGGGTAAAATGACCAAGAGGCCTTTTACTGGAAAAGGTTATAGGGCCAAAGAACCACTTGAACTAATACATTCGGATCTTTGTGGTCCAATGAATGTAAAGGCTCGAGGTGGTTATGAATATTTCATCTCTTTCATAGATGATTATTCACGATACGGTTACTTGTACCTGATGGACCATAAGTTTGAAGCTCTTGAAAAGTTCAAAGAGTTTAAGGCTGAGGTAGAAAACCTGTTAGGTAAAACAATTAAAACACTTCGATCAGATCGAGGTGGAGAGTATTTAGATCAGCGATTCCAGGACTATATGATAGAACATGGAATCCAATCACAACTCTCAGCACCTGGTACACCTCAGCAGAATGGTGTATCAGAAAGGAGAAACAGAACCTTGTTAGACATGGTTCGATCTATGATGAGCTATGCTCAATTGCCTAGCTCGTTTTGGGGGTATGCAGTAGCGACTGCAGTACATATTCTTAACAACGTTCCCTCAAAAAGTGTTTCTGAAACTCCTTTTGAGCTATGGAAGGGACGTAAACCTAGTTTATCTGGGGTTGTCCTGCACATGTGTTAGTGACAAATCCTAAGAAATTGGAACCACGTACGAGATTATGCCAATTTGTTGGGTATCCGAAAGAAACGAGAGGTGGTCTTTTCTATGACCCTCAAGATAATAAAGTATTTGTATCGACAAATGCAACTTTCTTGGAGGAAGACCACATACGAGATCATCGACCACGAAGTAAGTTAGTATTAGGAGAAGCTACAGAAGGATCAACAAGGGTTGTTGATGAACCTGGTCCTTCAACAAGAGTTGTTGGAGAATCCAGTTCTTCTCGTCAATCTAGTCCTCCTCACGTAGTGGGAGAGCTTCGACGCAGTGGGAGGGTTGTGACACAACCTAACCACTACTTGGGTTTAACAGAAACACAAGTAGTCATACCTGATGACGGCGTAGAAGATCCATTGTCTTATCGTCAGGCAATGAATGATGTAGATAAGGACGAGTGGGCCAAAGCCATGGATCTTGAGATGGAGTCAATGTACTTCAATCAGGTTTGGGAACTTGTAGATCTACCTGAGGGGGTCAAACCCATTGGGTGTAAATGGATCTATAAAAGAAAAAGAGATGCTGCTGGGAAAGTACAGACTTTCAAAGCAAGACTTGTAGCAAAGGGTTATACCCAACGAGAAGGAGTGGACTATGAAGAAACTTTTTCTCCAGTTGCTATGCTAAAGTCCATAAGAATCCTCTTATCCATTGCCACATTTTATGATTATGAAATTTGGCAAATGGATGTCAAGACAGCTTTTCTGAATGGCAATCTTGACGAGAGTATTTTTATGTCTCAACCCGAAGGGTTCATATCCCAGGGTCATGAGTAAAAGGTTTGCAAACTGAATCGATCCATTTATGGGTTGAAACAGGCTTCTCGATCTTGGAATATTAGATTTGATACTGCGATCAAATCTTTTGGTTTTGACCAGAATGTTGATGAACCTTGTGTATACAAGAAGATCAACAAGAATAAAGTAGCTTTCCTCGTACTCTATGTAGACGACATCCTACTTATTGGGAATGATGTAGGGTATCTGTCTGACGTCAAAGAATGGCTAGCAGCTCAATTCCAAATGAAAGATTTGGGTGAGGCCCAGTATGTTCTTGGCATCCAGATTATTCGGGATAGAAAGAACAAATCGCTAGCTCTATCTCAGGCAACGTATATCGACAAGATGTTGGCTCGATATTCGATGTAGAACTCCAAGAAGGGCTTGTTGCCTTTCAGGCATGGGGTTCACTTGTCTAAGGAACAGTCTCCTAAGACACCTCAAGAGGTTGAGGATATGAGACGGATTCCCTACGCCTCTGCTGTGGGTAGCTTAATGTATGCCATGTTATGCACGAGGCCTGACATTTGTTATGCGGTAGGGATTGTCAGCAGATATCAGTCAAATCCAGGGTTAGACCATTGGACCGCCGTTAAAGGAATCCTCAAGTATCTTAGGAGAACGAGAGATTACATGTTGGTGTTTGGGGCTAAGGAGTTAGTTCTCACGGGTAACACCGACTCTGACTTCCAAACTGACAAGGATTCTAGGAAATCTACGTCAGGGTCAGTTTTCACCCTTAACGGGGGAGCTGTAGTTTGGAGGAGTATAAAGCAGGGATGCATAGCAGACTCCACCATGGAGGCTGAGTATGTAGCTGCTTGTGAAGCAGCTAAGGAAGCTGTTTGGCTAAGGAAGTTCTTGACAGATTTGGAAGTTGTTCCAAATATGAACTTGCCCATTACGTTATACTGTGACAACAGTGGGGCTCTAGCCAATTCAAAGGAACCTCGCAGCCACAAAAGAGGTAAACACATAGAAAGGAAGTATCATCTGATTCGTGAAATTGTGCAAAGAGGAGATGTGGTCGTGACCAAGATCGCTTCTGAGCACAACATTGCTGATCCGTTTACGAAGCCCTCTCGGCTAAAGTGTTCGAGGGTCATCTAGACAGTCTAGGTCTGCGAGACATGTATATAGCGTAATCTAGGGCAGTGGGAGATGTGTAATTGGTGTAAGGATGCCCTAGTTTATTGTATTTTGTATATTTACCTTTTATGTAATGTACAACATACATGTACCGTTTCCAGCTTTGGATTATATTGTATATACTTTCCCTGTAACTTGAGTTTTAGTTCAAGTGGGAGTTTGTTGGGTTTTATGCCCTAAAACTCGTAGATAGTAAATGTACATTTGACCGAACATTAATAAAGTGATGTATTATTCAATGTTTGTATTATATCTTGTCTTGTTAACCCTAATCCAATAAACTAAACATCCATGGCTAATAGAATGAGGCTTGAACTAGTATGTGGGGACATACGGGGATCAATGTTCAAGTTTTAGCCTAAAGGGTCTGTAGTATAGGGATAAGGCTGGGTACCTTATCCTGGTGACACTATGGATACGGCCCGCTTTGTATATTGATACAAACGTAATGATCCAACGCGTTCATGTGGCTGACATGCGAGTGGGGGTATCCTGTGCAATGAGTTTGCACAAAGACCGGACCGCGAAATAGTTAACCACTAACTCTAACACCGTTAGTTAGCTCGGTTTCTATTTCACTAGGATGACCTAGGCAACTTGGCCTTAATCCTGAGTGGACTATGGACTCATGTCCATGAGGGATTGTCCTTTGATTTGTACGGGTGAGAGTGGCCTGTTTCACCGACTCAATAAGCCTACCATTTTGGGGACAAGACCGAGTGGGGAGCTGGGAACGTAGTCTTACAAGATGGAATTCACTCCTTCCTGATATGAGGGTAAGTAGAGGTGTGTTCCCTTAAGTGGTGTCTCCGAGTCTTGAACAATGGGCCCTACCCTCTTTATGGCACGAGAGGGATTTCTGTTTGATGGTTGGACCACAAACAGGTCGTTCATTAGAGGAGCACTGGTACTTAAGGACCAAGAGGTAGCCCAGGGGTAAAACGGTAATTTGACCTAGCTGGGGTACGAACACACGTGAAGGGCTAACTTGCTGTTGACGGTCAATATCCGTGGACACAGAAATATGTCTGCAGTGAGAAGAGTGCAGTTGTGGTTCTTTAGTGGAGTGAACCACAGTTAACGAATATTGATTAACTTGGTTAATGAGTTTAACCAACTAATCTCATATCGTTGGAGCTTCTGATCTGTAGGTCCATTAGGTCCCACCAGTAGCTCATTTAGGGCGTTGAGGTAAAATTCTAAGGATGGATTGAATATTCGAAGGTGTTCGAATATTATACTAAAATATGAATTTGGTTCATATTAAAACTATAGGTTATATTTAATATGCATTGGATGTATATTAATACTATAGTTTTGAGAGAGAAAATAGTAATTGAATATGTGATGTTCAATTTTATTTTAATTTTTATTAATTAATTTCGAATTAATTAATTGATTTAGTTTAATTAAATTTGATTTAATTAAACTATAAGATAAGAGGGATATTAATTTAAATTGGATTTAAATTAATGTTATTTTAATTAATTTAGATTAATTAAAATACAATACAATTAATTGTAATTTAAAATTATGATTTTAAAATTATAATTAATTAAAAATATCAGGTAACTGATATTTCAGTTACCTGATATTATGTATTTTTAAAAAAGGACGTGGTCAGTGTGCAGTTGCAGAAAATCTCTCTCAATCTCACGCCTCTCTCCCTCTCTCTCGCTCTCTCTGGTTTTGCTTCTTCTCTGAGAAATCAGGGTGGTTTTCTCCCAGAAGAAATCCTTAGAGTTTTTTTTTTTGAGTTCCCACAAGCTCTCAACGTGTATCCCTTTGAGAATACTGGTGAAACCTCGTGGTGGTGTTCGTGGCATTTTTTCCAGCGAAAACAGGGATTGCAAGTTGCTGTTTTTGGGAGCAATTCAGAGAAATTTTGGTGAAACGATCAAGAATTTCTACAAAGGTAACTGTATCTCGGCCTTAGATCAATAGGATATTTTTATGTAGATTAGATCTATGTTTTAGGGCTGTTTTAGCATGTTTTATAAACAATTTCCAGCATGTTTAAACTTGGTTAAATTGCTGAATTTTGCCCAACGTATTGGTATTTTGTTCTTAAATTAATTCGGGGTTAAAGGTTCTGTTTGTTTTTCCGCTGCGCAAGGGCTATTATCCCTTCAATTGGTATCAGAGCCAACTCTGTTTTTAATTTAGGAATTAAAATTTGCGTTGGTTTTAGGTGGGATTTGCATTGTGAATGTTTAATTTTGCGATAAACTGTTTAGGTTTAATTGGCCTTAGAATTTATGATTTTTTGATGCGATCAATTGTAAAGGCCCCTGTGTTTTTGGGCATTAAATCATAAATATCGAGTCTGTACAGTCCGGGTCTAGTTTAGGCTTGAAAATTGATGAAGATCGCAGAAGAAATTGATGAATTTCGTGAAGAACAGCCGCGGTTCTGCCCAGGAAACAGCTCCAGACGCAACAGCGTCGGGACGCTAGGCATTGTGCATCTCGACGCTGTCGCGATTCCACGCTCCAGACGGTTGAAATCGCGCCAGCGTCGGGACGCTATCTGTTAAGCGTCTCGACGCTGTCACGATTTCGTGCGGCGCCAGGATTTTCGTGAAAACGTGAGAGGTGCCCTAATAAGGCCGGTCCGATTCGTGCGTTTTGGGTCAGCTGGGACCGGTTTGGTCCGGTTTGACCCGTTTTGGGTGCGGTTCGAGTTTTTCAAGTCCGGTTCGAAGTGGTTCGGGTCGGTTCAAGACTTGTAGACCGGATTTGGAGCTGCAAATTTATGTAATAGGATAGATTTATTGCTTTATTAGTGTAATTTTGCATTAATCTATCTTAGGGGCCAATTAAATCGGTTTATTCGCTATTTAAATGCTTTATGGATGTCATTTAAATTTTAATCCCACCTTAGGATATAAAGCATGCTCATGCATTTATGTATGTTATAATTAGATTATAATATATGTTTGAAATGCATGGTTTGATTTTCATGATTTATTTAATATATAGTAGAGTTATATTAAATTCATGAAAATGGAAAAGTATGATGCATGCAATTACATAGTTTTAATATAAGAGTTATAATAAAAATTATTTGTTTGCAGCATGCTAAGTTGATTTTCCATTTTTTAGCTATAATAAAGTTGTTTATTATTTAAATGGAAATCAAATTGCATTGAGCATGATACATCCATAGGTTAATATAAGGGTTATATTAATTATCATGAAATGCAGAGTACTATAGTTTAAATTTCATTAACTTGAATATGATTGTTAATTGTTTTAAAAACTATAGTATGCATGATTATAGGGCTAATCATTATAAAATTTTGAAATAGTTTAAAATTTTACGATTAGAAACTGTCAACCTATAATCAAGATATGCATGTTCACATAGGATCTTAGGTTAAAATGAATTAATTTTAATGGGTTAAAATTAATTAGACCTAAGATCATTTTCTAATAGGATTAGAATATCTTACTTAGTTTTAAAATAGTTTTAATGAACTAAGTAGGACGAGCATTCCTAAGATTATAAGGGAACTCTACCAGTGAAGTTCTGTCTAAGGATTGGAGGTATTTAAGATGACGGTAAACGGAACACCTCCTACCTGGGAACGAATCTGGAACACCGGAGTTGAGTTAATCTCAGGTTAATGTTAGAATAATGTCGCTAGGTTAATTAAATTGGTTTAATACACCTAGACATTAGGTCTTATTATAATAGTTATAATAGGACTAGACTTAGATAAATGACTTAGCCGTATTTATCTAGGTTTAATCAAACCCTAAAATAAATAATAGGTTACTTTAGTAGGAGGAAAATTACAAAACTTAAATTAAAGTGAGTTTTGCTCCTACGTCCCCGTGACGTTCACACCGTGAGATCCATGCTCGGCTTCGTGTCGTCGTAGAGCGGCCTCCCTTCGGAGAGTGTTTGCATGGGTCAATACCAAGGTGAATGGGGAAAGTGACTATAGTAAGTGGGAGCGGGATGCGTGTCAACGTATCCTTCGGTCTCCACCCCTAGGTCACAACGTGAGATTCCTATGATCCGCCTGCGTGTTGCCTTGGAGCAACCACCCCTTCGGAGGGCCTGATCATAGGATTCGGAACACCGTGATCCCTTTGAGAATACTGGTGAAACCTCGTGGTGGTGTTCGTGGCATTTTTTCCAGCGAAAACAGGGATTGCAAGTTGCTGTTTTTGGGAGCAATTCAGAGAAATTTTGGTGAAACGATCAAGAATTTCTACAAAGGTAACTGTATCTCGGCCTTAGATCAATAGGATCTTTTTATGTAGATTAGATCTATGTTTTAGGGCTGTTTTAGCATGTTTTATAAACAATTTCCAGCATGTTTAAACTTGGTTAAATTGCGGAATTTTGCCCAACGTATTGGTATTTTGTTCTTAAATTAATTCGGGGTTAAAGGTTCTGTTTGTTTTTCCGCTGCGCAAGGGCTATTATCCCTTCAATTGTGTCATTCAAAGAAGGAATTTCCAGCGAAGAAAATCAAAGGCGGCTGCTGTGTTTTCGTTTGTTGGAGCGTCGTTGGCGAAGAACGGTCAAGTCTTCAGAGAAGGTTTGTAACGGTTCTTCCCTTTTTCTTCAGAAAAGCATGAAAATAAATTTATATTTATTTTTCAGCATGTTTAAACTGAATTTCCAGTAGCTTTAAAGTTTGTTTAAAGTTTGTTTGAGTTTTCGTAACGGTATTTTAATGTTAATTAATATACGGCGTAAGGTCCAATCGATGCGCTTTCGCTGCGTGGGGACTTTTATTCCCTTCAAGATCGTGACGGGGACGTGCCGGTTTCGACAGATTATAGTTTACCTTTCTCTTTCCCTTGATTATGATGTTTGTGGAGCCCTTGAGCATCTGAGTTCGGGCTATAGTTTTGAGCTTTCTTTGAATTGAGCATATGGTTGTTTTCTGGATGCTATTTTTGCATGGCTATGATGTCCTAGGATAGGTTTTCTTGTCAATTTTCAAGTTTTCGATGAGTTGTAAGCATGAGTGCCCAAAAAGGGAGATTTTTTAAACCTTTTCTAGGAGATGTCTTGCATGAGTAGAGTATTTGTCTTGGCCAGATTTGGATTTGAATGCTTAGGTGCGAATTATTAGGTTCATATGCTTGTTGTCACCTCGATAGGTGTAGGGAATAGCTAAAGAGTTAATTTTTTTTTGCAAATTAGCATGTTTGGTCTTGCTTAGGAGGAAAGAAAAAAATATATGCTTATCATGCTCATAAAGAAAAATCATTCTTGTTGTTACATTTTTTTTTTTTAAAAAAAAGTCATGACTTATGCGCGCAATGCAATGAGTAATAAAGATTTAGGCAAAAAGAGCTACCCCTGTTGTGATCAGTTAGGCCAACCAGAGAAAACTCAGGTTAAGGGTCCCTGCAATAGGTGTGTGAAAGCTAGTGCCACATATAAATGCTTGATTTAATTTTCAATATTAAAGCACCTAAGTATGGATGAAAACAAACTAATTTGTTCTATTGACTCATTAGTGAATCCTTAGTGCCAGTGTAGAGGGAAGATGAGTTGAGAGTTTAATAAATCAATCCCGGGCTAGTAGAGTCTGATCTCGTTGAGTTAGATCTCGCTTGTGCAAGTTAATTTTGGAAAAATTTTAATTTGCCTCCCTCATTGGTCCTTATGTGCATGTCTCTTGGTTGCTTGACTATTGACTTTTGAGCCTTGAGGATTGAGTCATGTTTGATGCATCCATTCTTCCACTGTATGCTTGATTTTTAGTTTGCTCGAGGACTAGCAAAAGCTTAAGTTTGGGGGTATTTGATAGCGAGCATAGCTAGCTATTTTTCTCTCATTAATTTAGTTAGTCTTTTACAATTATTTGCCCAAATTTATGCAATTTTATGCTTTATTTGTAGGAAGTATGTGTTTGAAGCTTAATTCAGCAATTGGAGTCAAATGGAGTTCAATCCTAAAAAAAAAAAAAAAAAAAAAAAAAAAATCGTAGCGTCGCGACGCTATCCGCAGATTTTCTATAAATTCCTCTTTTCAGCTACGAATTTGGGGAGTCCAATTGGTTCGATTTTAGCCCTAATTTCGACTAGAGACCTTTGGTGGGAGCTAAAGCAAAGCCAAGGAGCGGGAATCAAGCGAGAAGACGTGGAGATCGTGATGGGGACATGTCGGTTTCGACAGATTCGAGTTTACCTTTCTCTTTCCCTTACCTTTTGTAGTTTTTATGGCTTTTCTTTCAATTAGTGTTTGTAGTTTAAAGACTATGAATTGCTAGTTGTTTGTCTTAGAGATTGATGTAGGTTTTTTAGTTTGTTGGATTGATTTGTGGTATGAATATGCATTTATTTTACCTATGCAATTATGCTTAAATGCTTTCAATTACTTGATCACTAGTTGAATGATTTGAGTGTTGAATCTTGCTCGGGAGAGGGGATTTGGCCTAAGACTTACTTTATTTAATTGCATGACTAAAGTAGAAATTCTAAGTTTGTGACAGGATTTGGAATAACTTTAGAAGTTGCTTGAAGAACTAAACTAAAAGCCTTGCATGTTAATGAACTTAGATAGGGATATCAAGTTGATTGCATGCATGAGAATCAATTATGCTCGGGAGAGATAGTTGTGATAAAAGGTTCCTAGACTTGGTAGAATAATTGCATGTTAAATTCATCCCATTAATTTATCCTCAATCTCAACAATGAAATCAATTCTCTAAGAGTCTTTCCATTTGAGTCTTCACCTTTATTTTATGCTTTTTGTCTTTAGATTTATCTTTTATCATTGAGTTTTACTCCCTAAATAAAATTGGATAAGATTGTTCACGGTACTTGATTTGCTAGAAAACCAATCTAGAGGACGACACTCGTTTTACACGAAAACACTATATTATTACTTGACCTGTACACTTGCGGTAGGAAAATTCCACATCAGCCACAACCCGAGCCTTATGCCGCTAGACTGAACCATCTGAATTCCTCTTGATCCGGAAAACCCATTTGCACCCAAAAACATTTTGAGACGGTGAAAGTGGAACTAGACACCATGTTTGATTCCGTAGAAGTGCCTGAAACTCAACATCCATAGCGGCTTTCCATACCGGAGTTACCAAGGCATCAACAACACGACTGGGTTCGCGAGTAGACCAATCAGTCGGAGAGACAGAGAGCCACACTTTTGGCTTAAAGATGTCGGTCTTCACACGTGTAATCATTGGATGGCTAGGCAAAATTGGAGGAGATGAGGGTGAGGGAACAACATTGTTTGGAGTTGAAGAGGAAGGTGAGGCTGAAGGTTGGCACGCAGAAATAGAGTGACGTTGAGATGGTGATGCGACATATGGCGTGACAGGAGAAGAGGGTTGATGACTAAATGAGATATTTGGATCAGGTATATGATTAACTGGGTCGGGTATAAGACTAACTGTGTCGGGTGGTGGAGTGATGAATGGACGAGTAGAAGGGTTAGTGGACAACTGTGCAGACTGGGGAGTAAAGGGTGGGCTGGGAGACACAGTTGGGTTGGATGACGTAGATGGGCTGGTAGATGTAATCAGGCTGGGGGGTACAAACGGACTGGATAAATCATTTGAGCAGCTTATTTGAGGTTCATGAAGCCAGTTGTGTAATGGTGGGTTGGACTTAGTATAGGCAAATATTTGGGAATTATTGAGGGACGACCCAAAACCTGTAGCGAAGGGAAAATCAGATTCATTAAGCTTCACATGGCGAGAAATAATTACTTTACCATCTGAACTGAGGCACCTATGGCGTTTGTGGGCTGGGCTGGGCTCCAAATAAACACACCGATCTGTCTTAAACTGAAATTTTTTACTGTTGTCACTACTACAATTTTCACTTTCTATGACGCCATAGTCAAACAAAATAAAGGGAAGGGATGAAAACAATGTCATAAATGTCTGGGGCGCATTTTTGGCAGGAAAAAACGGAGATTTTCGTATTTTTGGAAATTTATGACATTTTTTCATTGTCACAAATCTATGAAATTTTTTATTTGTCATTAATAAAAAAATATATTTTTATTTTAAATAAGTTTTATTTTAAAGAAAAAGGAAAAAGAGAAAAATAGCCAAAATACCCTAACCTCTCTTTCTCCCTTCCTCTCGTGTTAGCCGCCGAACTCCCTCTCCTTGCATTTTCTTCTTCTTTTCGTTCAGCCGTGAGCCACCTCCCAGCAGCCCATCCCCGTTTTTCTTCTTCGTCCGGCCAGCTATCCTCCCGCAGCTCCGACGTCGGCGACAGGTTCATCTCGTGATTCCGACGGCGTCGCTCCAGCTTAGTGGGCGGCGACGGCTTCATTATTCGGCCAATAGGTGAGTTTCTCCTCTTCTTTGGCGTGTCTCTCCCACGAATCCCTTCTTCCTTGCCCGATGTCTCTCTTCCCTGTTTTTCGTGTCGTTAGCAACGTTTTTCGGCGATCAAGCTGTTAGGTGCGGGCAGTAGTATTTTCAGGAGCGTTTTCTACGTTTTCCGGTGTTTTTAGGTGTGTTTTCGGCGTGGGTAAGTTGGATTGAGGTTTTTTTTGGTTGGTTTTTGTATTTAATTGATTACCCACTCGATTTTGCCTTCGTTCAGCTAGCTTTCCCCTTTATTTTCGACGGTTCGAGCATTAGCGTTTCAATTTCAACACCTTTTGAGCGTTTTCAGCTTTGGGTAAGTGATTTTTAGTAAGGTTCAGGTTTGATTTTGATGTTCATTCGATTATCCATTGATGTTAGATCTTGATTTTAGGCACCCATTGAGATTGGAGCTTCGATCAATGAAATCAGGCCGAATTAGAACCCATATAGCAAGTGTTGGCTCCATTGGATAAGTTTCAACCTCTTAATTAAGTTGGGCCTAATAGAAGTTATTCAAGTTGGATGCCTTCAATTTTAGAACCTTACGTGTGAATTAGATTGATTGTTACGTGTGAATTAGTTATTCAAGTTGGATGCCTTTAAAATATTTATGTGTTCTTAATGTTACATTATCTTGTAGGTGTGACACTGATAAAAAAAATATGTAGCCGACTGAAATGCTCTGCTTTCGACTTGTTATTCATATATTATCCTTGAAATGGGCTTCCTTATGCATTGGAGGACGGGATGATTCTTCTTCCACATTTCCATTTCATATTTTTTCTTATAGTAATGGGTTGCCATTTTCACTTATTCATTTATTTAGCTATAATCTTTCAATGTTTTGAGAGTATGCTTGGGTGAGATTATTGTTATGTTCTTTACTTTTTTGCTAAGTTTAGTTTAGTTGTTATGTTCATGAATTTCTTTTCATATATGTTATTCATACTTCAAATTTTAATTCTCTTGCTTACAATATTTTCATTTCTTCTTTTGTGTCAGATCAAAGATCTTATGCATCAATGGCTTCAAGAACAAATTGCACGATGTTCGATAAAACTTCACATAGTTATGTTTTTTTTTCTTTTTTTTTTCAAAGATCCTATACATTTTTAAATGGTCTTCGTGTGAGTTGGAGTCATTTCGTTTTTAAAATTGAATTTGATAGACTTGTTTAGAAGTATGAGGCATTTTTAGTTGTGTATAGTGTAGGAATTGTTGTGGTGTACAAAATCTATTACACTTAGTTTGTATGTAAAACTTGGACCAATTTGGGTTCAATGATATCTATAAAAGTTATTTATGTATCTATTTATTTTGTGTCAAGATTTGAGTGCTTTATTTTGGAAACATATGTTTATTCACAGGTATTAGACAAAATAGTTTCTATGGCTTTGATGAATCAACATAAATAAATCTACTTATGACGGTTCATCAAAGTCATAGAAATTATTTGGATGACAACTATTTAGTATCATTATAAACATTTTTGTGACAGTTTTATAACTGTCATGACTTTTTTTTTTTTTTTTTGACAACAAAAAACTGTCAACGAAAAGTTTTGTTTGACAATAATACACTGTCGTTGTGGAAATTTTCGTGACATTGACATGTTGTCATCAATAACCTTTTGTTGATAGTAATTAACTGTCATTAGTATATATATCTTGACAGAAAGATAATTTTCAGAAGTTATTTATCGAGAATGTTCAATTGTCATAAAAAAATTTACTGTGACAGTTAGTAAATGTCATTAATATATTTTTTTTTGACAGATTTTATGTGTCATGAAAGAAATAATTATGACAATTTTTTTTAAAGCGTCATGTATACACTTTCCTTGATGGGGGCTTCTAGGACGCAAAAAAAATGTTATGAAATGTGCTTGTGACAAATTTTCAATGTCATAAAAACCTCAATGTGTAGTAGTGTGTATGGTCGAAGATATGGATAACATGCGCATCCAAAAGACCGTAAGTCCATAACATTCAATTTTCGATTTCAGTAATAACTCTATGGGAGACTTCCCGTGTAGAACTGGAGTAGGTAGCCCATTAATAAGAAATGTAGCAATTGTGAACGCTTCCCACCAATAAGAGAGCGACATTGAAGCTTGAGCAAGTAGGGTTAAGCTTGTCTCAACAAGATGTCGATGTTTGCGTTCTGCTCTCCCATTTTTGGCCGAAGTATAGGGACAAGAGAGGCGAGACTGAATACCATTCTGGGCACAAAGCTGGTGCACTTTTTTGTATTCTCCTCCATTATCAGACTGCAAGACTTTAACGGATTCGTTAAACTGAGTTTTTATCATAGTAATAAAATGGGTAATTGCTGCAACTGTGTCGCTCTTCAATTTGAGTGGATACACCCAAACAAAACGGCTAAAATCATCAAGAAAATGTACGTAATAACGATAACCATCTGTAGACATAACTGGAGCTGGACCCCACAGATCAGTGTGAATCAAGTCAAAGGGAGCAATAGCATGAGATTTGGAGTTTGGAAAAGGAAGAGCATGAGACTTTCCAAATTTGCATGCTTCACAGAAATTTAAAATATCATTAGCACTCACTGATAGATTACACTTCTTAACAATAGAGTTCAAAATTTTTAAGGACGAGTGCCCAAGCCTTCTATGCCAAACTGATTTGGACACCAATACATTAGCATAGATGCCTGAGGTAATAAAGGCAGAGTGAGGAACTGATTTATTAGCCGACTTCAAGTTACTACCTACTGAACCTGAAGCACTACCAGTGATTCTCGTTCCAAGCTGATACAAACCATCTTTAAGAACTCCCCTCAGCACCACTTTATCCGTGTGAATGTCCTTAACAAGACAAGAGTCAGCGTGAAATTCAATATAGACATTGTTATCTTGGGCAAGCTTTGAGACACTAACAAGATTTTTTGCTATAGAAGGAACACACAACATATTCTCAAGATGTAACAGTCTATCATTTGAAAGCAAGTAAGATGAGCCAACATGGGAGATAGACAACTCACTGCCATTTCCTACTATAACTTTTTCCTTACCTCCATATTCAGATGAGTGCATCATATTGTTGTAATCGGTTGTGACATGATTAGAAGCACCGCTGTCGACATACCAATTTGGATCAATAACGGTTTCTAGACTGGCGACGAACGGATTGGTATTTTGAGTAGTCATGAAGGCCTGAGGAGCTACTGGACTCATTTGACTTGTGCCCCCATTTTGGAAGCTGTTTCCACCAGGACTAATATTCCGATTAATATTCTGACTAGGACCAATAAATTGTTTGTCAAACCTCTGGTAGAAAGCTAGTGCAGAATACCCATTTTTGCCACAAATTTGACAGATGAGTCGGTTGTTATTATTGCCATTCCAGCGCCCTCGCCCTCGATTTCTACCTCCTCCTCCACGTTGATTGTTGTTGTACTGTTGTCGATTTATAGAAAAGTTTTTCTGCCTCGACCCAGATTGACCATCTCCTTTTGTTGCCATGTTTACAGAGATTGTTGAGCCAAAGGTTGTAGAGGACCTTTGTGAGTTCTGAATTTCCAACCTTTTCTCAAAAACCAGCAGTTTGGCTTGCATCTCGGACAAGGATATTCCAATTTTTCCTTGGATCATGGCTACTACGACATTATATTCTTCATCGAGTCCTAAGAGGACCTGAGAAATTAAAGATCTTGTTGGAACGGGACTTACCGCTTGACCCAAATTATCTGCATGAGATTTCATAACACGCAAGTAATCAGCCATCTTAAGAGAACCTTTACGAGTCTGTTGAAATACCTGACAAAGATAATCTTCTTTGGCTCGAGGCTGGATTCCAAAAAACTCTTGAATAGCAGCCCAAAGGTCTTTAGCATTTTCATACCCCATAACTTGGGTTGCCACCTCAGGCGTCATTGAGTTGTAAAGCCAACCAAGAAGGAGTTGATCCACTACCAACCAACTTTCATATTCTGGATTGATAGTAAGAGTCACAGCTGAGGATTGGGCTGAGTTTTCTAGCGGGACAGCTTCAGAGCTTGACGATCCCGCTTCATTTGTAACATTTGTAGTGATCACCTGAGAAGTAGAAAGAAATTTGGAGGGGCAAGGCTTGTCCCCAGACAAGTGCCCTTCCAAACGGTAACTTCGAAGGATGAGAAGAGCCAAATTTTTCCACAACAAATAATTACCTCTTTCCAACTTGACTGTGGTTATTTGATTCAAGAGCTGATTTAAAGGAGGGCTACTAAAAATTGGTAAGCTTGCAGACGCAGCCATGTTGACTGAGGAAGAAGACAAGACATTGGCCATTAATAAGCTCTGATACCAAATAGAGAATTGCAAAGAAATGGTGTAAAGTATCTTGTATTTTCTATTATCTCAACAAAGGCCAAAAGGCTTATTTTATACACAACTTAAACAACTAAGAGTGAGAGATTTGAGGAGAGAATCAAGTATACCCAAACACATGGCACAATGATATAAGAGAGACTAATAATAGTAAATTGAAGAGTAGGAGAATTCTGTTGGAAAAGAAGATTCTAGAACAACACCTATGTGGCCTTTATATCAATACTGTGCGTTTTGGTTTTTGCCTTTACACTCCTTTGTTGTACTTGTTGACGGCAAACAATCCTAGCTCTTGCACCCAAGGCTGATCTACATCAAGGATTTCATTCCAATTTTTATCGTTATCCCCCATCGCAACCTTTGATGTAATATGAAAAAACTTTGTCGTGGTTGTTCATCAATTAGAAGTTCATAATTTATAGAAGATTACGATTATGTAATTAGTAAGAATCAAAGTTAGAGAAAGTAAGTTTGATTCCTTTTGTGATCACGAAGGTTATCCGATAATTTAACCATGCATATAAAATAACAAAGGTTGTAAAAGAATTTGGAGGCTAATTCCATGGGAATATCTGACCATATGTTCTATTAAGTGAACAAAGAGAAAAGATTTTTTGTCCAATAGTTTGACCACTTGAAAGACACGGACCCACTTCTTTTGAAATTTAGTTCATAATCTTGGATGCTACTTGTTATTAGGGGTGTAAAATTTTCGGGTCGGGCCGGTTGTACGGACAAACCAACCCGACCTAACCCAAACCAATCGGGTCGGGTCGGGTCGATTTTCTTTTTTCCTTTTTTTTTCATCTTCTGTTTTTGCCCTAAAAAAACCCTTTTGACCTAAAAACCCACTTCTCCTTTTGTTTTTACCCTAAAAAACCCACTTCTTCTTCTTCTTCTTCTTCTTCTTCTTCTTCTTCTTCTTCTTCTTCTTCTTCTTCTTCTGTTTTTGCTAAAAAAACTCAAATCACAGACCCAACTTTAACCTTCTTCTCTCTTTCTCTGCTTTTGTCCTAAAAGAACCCAAATCATAGACTCAACTTCATGCAATGCAAAAAACCCAGATCGCAGCCCAAACCACTGTTTCTGTTTCTTAAAAAAAAAGGAGAAAAAAAGTTCGGATTGCTTGGAGATGCGAACAAGTGTGAGAGGGAGGAATCGACGACGGCGGAAACCGCTGAGACAGCGTTGGGCTGGAGCGAGCGGTGGCGACGGCGTACAGCGGAGCAGCGACTGGTAATGGGAGGGAGGAGGTAGACGGTGAATCGAAAGAATGAGAGTAGAGAGAGCCTGAGAGCAGAGAGAGTAGAGAGAACCTGAGAGCAGAGAGAGAGTCGAGAGAGCCTGAGAGAATTTGGGAAGACGGCGCTGCATTAGTGCAAAAAAAATAGAATATATATATATATCGGTTTAGGCAACCGGACCGAACCGACCGGTTCGATTCGGTCTTGAAAGTAACAGTTTTAAAACCGAACCTAACCGACCGGTTCGATTCGGTCTTGAAAGTAACAATTTTAAAACCGAACCTAACCGACCGGTTCGGTTCGGTTTCTTACACCCCTACTTGTTATTAATCGTATGTCACACTTTAATGGTAGAAACAAAGTTATAGAAGATAAGTTCGATACTTTTTCAGACCATGAGAGTTATCCGATAATTTAACAATGCATATATAATAACAAAAGTTGTAAAGAAAGTTAGTGGCTAATTTCATCAGAATACGGTTCTCTGTCCATAAGTTCTTAAAGTGAATCATGAAAAGAGACTCTTGGATCAATAGTTTGACGACTTGAAAGCCACAAACCCACTTCTTTTGAAATTTTGTTTGTAACATTGTTACCTCACCTGTTGTTATACGTATGACTTTAATGGTAGAATCAAAAGTGTAAAGTTTTATAATCAAAATATTGAATAAGTAAACCTAATGTTTAGTACCTAGTTTAGTTTTTTTTTTTTTTTTTTTTTTTTCTCTCTCTCATGTCTCCCTTCGTTCAAAAATACTTTTTAAACATACTTCTAGCCATCCAAAAAAACGTGGATGCGAGGGAGGTATTATATAAATAATTTTATTTATTTTTCGCTAGAAGTTTTAAATTTTCAGTAAAATGAAAATTGTATCCGCATAGAGAATTTTAATTTTTAGTGGTTCAACTAACTCTTAGGGTCATCACGTGCATGTTTGTATCATTTAAAAATATGTTTCAACGTAAAATCAACGGAAATTGCAATGGGTAGCAAAAAAACATTAGGAAATTGGCAAATTTAGCTATGTTTTTTTAGATTTGCAAATATAGCAAAAAATTTTAAATCTGATTTTCGATTTTTTTATTATTCCAGTCTTACCGTTGTTGATATATCAAATGATATATTAGTAGTATATCTGATTTACTTAATATTTACTACTATACAAAATATAAAATATATCAGTTAATTGATATACCAAATCTGATATACCTAATATATTGAATATATACTGGATTTGATAAGCATAACCTTTGATATACCTAATTATGAGTATTGATATATGAATGATATACTTGATATATATGAATGTCGATATACCAATTATATACTTGATATTTTATTTTTCTTTACTTATATTTGTTATGTTTCATTTTTTCTTTATTGAATTGTGTTGTGTTATTTACATATTTTATACGAAATGTCTGTCTTTTGTTATATTGCTCAAATAATTAATAACATCGATATACCTGATTATGAGTAGTAAAATACATCAATGATAGACTTGTTATTTTTTGAAAAAAACATTGATATGTCTTTTTTAATAGTTGTGGTATTATGAAGGTCGTGGATTCTAAGATTTGTTAAAAGTATATCAATAAGATGCAATTTTAAATATATCATTGGTGTAGTAGTAGTATATCAATAATCACTAAAAATGTAATTTCAAGTATATCATTAGTGTATCAGTAGTATAATAATTAAAATGACATATAGTATATTGATGATATATTTGCCAACATGAACACAATTCAACTAGCAGAAGACATACACATCCAACCAAGAGGTTAGAGGTTTAAATCTCTTACCATACATATTGTCCCAAAATAAAGATAATATATCTAATTTTTAAATAATGAAGTATATCAAAGACATCTAAACTAATAAAAGCTCATGTGTATACTTCAAGAATGAAGGATGTTGTGTTCATGAAATATAAATCTAATCTACTGTATATTTAGTATATCATTGATTGATATACAAAATATCTAGTATATCAATCACACTAAATAGCTGAATTATGTAACTGATATACGATATATCAATAACACCATTGATATACTTTTTAAAATTTTCACTTCCAGCGTGTTTTTTAGGGATTTTTTTTTTTTTACTTTTCAACTTTAATATTTAAGTTGGGTCTACTTTTTTTTTTTTTTGCTATATTTGCAACATTAAAAAACTGATGAGATGGTTGCAAATTTCATTTTTATTTTTTCTATTCTTGCAACTACCCCTAAAATCAATAAACAAATATGTTTGTGTGTGGTAAAAAATAATAATTAAACAAATAGACAATTAACATGATAATTTTTCAACACGTAACATAGTCAAAAACAAAATTTTGAAACAAATAAAAATTGTTAAAAAATTATGTTGGGGCACGAAAAATCCGCCGACTTGACCAACATCGAGCTTTTAACTCTTTCTAGGCTAGTAGATTACTTGAGCAAATTACATGCAAATGGGGCAAAAATTTTATACAATAATCTTGAGGAGTGGATCTATAGTACAGTTTTCATTGGGGGTGTAAAATTTTCGGGTCGAGTCGGGTCGGTTGTACGGATCAGTTCGGTTCGATTCGGTCACAAATAACATTGAAATCCGAACCGAACCAAACCGAACCGGTTTCCATTCTCTGCACCCCTAGTTTTCATAGAAAAACAAAAAGGGAAGAAAATGCAAAGAAAGGTTTGTGGTCTTGGTTTGAAGAATTAAGTTGGACGAAGAATAATCTTCTTAAGGTAGTGATAACTTGGCAGAAATGTAGCCATTAGGTTTTATGTTACATTCTTGTGACACTACATACAAATACAGGTTGAAACCATTAGAAATAGTTTTGAACACATTTTCATACGACAGGTGAAGTAGGTTATTGCATGACAGTTTTGTCTATATTCATTAAATCTTGTATATTTCCTCCTTATTCTGATAGCACTAGTTTAATGCTAGTTTATTTTCTTAAATATTGCATATTTCCTCTTAATTTTGTGTTTAAAATGATGAGTTTCAAGGATAATTATGTTTCAGGCCAATTCTATGTGTTCGGGTTCGAAAAGGGGAATTTGGTTGTATTTAAAATTTAAATTTTGGTCAGCATCCTGGTCGGACGAGTTTGTCGAATTCTTGTAACCAAATAAATTTATAACTCCGGCTCTATGCTACTTTGCAGTAGGTAGTGCTCGAGTAGTCCACTGGGGAAAAGGTGTTCCTGTTTAACTTTTGAATTTCCGCTAACACACAAAAGGGGGTGAAAAGTTAGGGGGTGGTCTGTCATTAATCAAACGAATAAAACAAAAGCAAAAATAATAAAAATGTCGGAAAATGTAAACAACATGCAATGAAATCAAGCAGAGGTAAAACTAATGAAAAATCAATTGAAAACGCTAACACACAAAAGGGGGTGAAAATTTAGGGAGTGGTCTGTCATTAATCAAACTAATAAAACAAAAGCAAAAATAATAAAAATGTCGGAAAAGGTAAACAACATGCAATGAAATCAAGCAGAGGCAAAACTAATGAAAAATCAATTGAAAGATGGTATTGTCAGATTGGTTATTTCTTGAATTAATTTATTTACCGTACGTGAATCATTGCTTGCTTTAAAAATGAAATTCTTGAATTATTTTATTACTCGAATTGCTTCTTGGTTGTTCAGATAGTTTACCTACTTAACCTGTGTATAACCAACTAAATTATCTAATATGTAAACTGTTGATGGTCGATTTTGGTCAGAGGGAACTCACCTGACCTTCACGTGCCACCAACGGTAAATTTGTAGATGAGGGGGAAGACGTGGCCTGCAAGACAGTAAACCTGCACACCGGTGTGGTGCTCGCCACACCGGCTCCGATGCTTAAGTCAGCAAACAGAACGGTAGGGAGTGGAAAAGTAAGAGCAAGAGGAGAGAGTAGAGAATATAGAATAGTGTTTAGGGATAGAATTCGGAGTCCCTTCTTCAGTGGTGAAGAGGGGTATAAATACTTGTTCATCCTCCTAGCGTTTTTAGGGTTTCGGAGGCATTTTAGGACAAACCAGGCGGAACCGGGGCGATCCGGGGCATCAGGGACCGAAAAGAAGTCACCGGACTCGGCCCGCGCAACTGGGCCGAATGGTCGGCCTCGGCCTTTTGCCGAGGCCGACCATATGGGTCGGGCCATGTTGGCCCGACCCTTTGGCCCGGTCTTCCTCTGGGTCGGTCTTTTGGTCCTACCTCTGCCCGTTTGTCCTCGTTAGCTCCTTGTGTGGTCCAAAATCACCTATAACATTAAGCCCCCACTCTTGAATTGGGATTCAGGTGCGACTTTAGTGCTATCGGTTGAGCTCCTTAAGCCTGATTTAATAGTATAACTCTCGTTCCATGTCGACTTATGTATGATTCCTTGTTATCCTGCAAGATAGGACAAACTGGACAAAGTAGACACTCCCTGAAAAGGGGTTAGGTGAAATGGAAATGAGAAAAGTTGAGAGATTACAACAATGGCTCTGGTCGGCCTCGAGAAGAGTCCGAGCACAGCAATCTCCCCCTTTAGCTTATCTGGTCGGCCTCGGCCTTGGGAAGAGGCCGAGCACAGCAGTTTTCCGTTTTAGCTTGTCTGGTCAGCCTCGGCCTCGGGAAGAGGCCAAGCACAGCAGTCTCCCACTTTAGCTTATCTGGTCGGCCTCGGCCTCGGGAAGAGGCCGAGCACAGCAGCTTCCCATTTTGGGTTATCTGGTCGGCCTTCGAAAAAGGCCGAGCACAGCAGCTAGACCCCTGTACTTGGTCATTCGAAACACTTCATTCCAGATCCGGGGCTTATCCACAAGTAAAAAATAAGAGAAGCAAAAGATTTCACAATCCTGCATTGAAAATTTAATCTCTGCAAAAGAAGAATGAGGGAAGAGGCTAGGGTCGGCCTCGGCCTCGGACCCCTGTTAGCTCAAAATCTAGCTCCCTGCATTCATACGTTAGTCCTTGTAGGAAATAATGAAAGAATAGGCTAGAGCATGTAATTATTTGTTAGACATGTCAAACTAGTGTGCTTTTTGTTTAATAGGGAGTGTATATCGCCTGTTACTTGCTTTTTGTTTAATAGGGAGTGCATATCCCCTCTGTAGCCCCCAATCTTAAGTAGAACTTCACTGAAACATAAAGTATAGTTGAGTAAATAGGAGAATACCTTTAAAGTTTGTGCTTGGCCTCGGCAAGAGGTGCTCGGCCTTGGCAAGAGGTGCTCGGTCCCGACTTCTGTAGGTGAGCTTAACTTAGATGAAGTGTATGGACTCATGCCAGGTGAGGTGAGGTAGACTCGTTAGTCCAGGCTCACATGGTCTCACTCTGGATGAGGCGAGGTAGACTCGGTAGTCCAGGCTCGCCTGGTGTAAAGATGCTCAAGCCAGAGGAGGTGAGGTAGACTCGTTGGTCCAGGCTCACATGGTCTCACTCTGGATGAGGTGAGGTAGACTCGGTAGTCCAGGCTCGCCTGATGTGAAGATACTCAGACCAGAGGAGATGAGGTAGACTCGTTGGTCCAGGCTCACATGGTCTCACTCTGGATGAGACGAGGTAGACTCGGTAGTCCAGGCTCGCCTGATGTGAAGATGCTCAGACCAGAGGAGATGAGGTAGACTCGTTGGTCCAGGCTCACATGGTCTCACTCTGGATGAGACGAGGTAGACTCGGTAGTCCAGGCTCGCCTGATGTGAAGATGCTCAAGCCAGATGAGGTGAGGTAGACTCGTCGGTCCAGGCTCACATAATCTCAAGTCTGGATGAGGCGAGGTAGACTCGGTAGTCCAGGCTCGCATGTAGGCGTGGGCACTATAGGCTCGCTGAAGCGTGGGCTCTATAGGCTCGCATGTAGGCGTGGGCACTATAGGCTCGCATGAAGCGTGGGCTCTATAGGTTCGCATGTATGAGCGTGGGCACTATAGGCTCGCATGAAGCGTGAGCTCTATAGGCTCGCATGTATGAGCGTGGGCACTATAGGATCGCTGAAGCGTGGACACTATAGGCTCGCATGTATGAGCGTGGGCACTATAGGCTCGCATGAAGCGTGGGCTCTATAGGCTCGCATGTATGAGCGTGGGCACTATAGGCTCGCTGAAGCGTGGGCTCTATAGGCTCGTATGTATGAGCGTGGGCACTATAGGCTCGCATGAACCGTGGGCTCTATAG
This sequence comes from Luffa acutangula, assembly GCA_036850905.1. Lineage (NCBI taxonomy): Eukaryota > Viridiplantae > Streptophyta > Magnoliopsida > Cucurbitales > Cucurbitaceae > Luffa > Luffa acutangula. The sequence continues at coordinate 47,042,711 of CM072089.1, forward strand.
GCTCGCATGTATGAGCGTGGGCACTATAGGCTCGTTGATGCGTGGACACTATAGGCTCGCATGTATGAGCGTAGGCACTATAGGCTCGCATGAAGCGTGGGTCTCAGTCACAACCATGGTCATGGTCGGCCTCGACCTCAGATCGGCCTCGGTCTTGGCCTCAATCATATTTGGGGTCGGCCTCGGCCTCAGCCATATCTAGGGTTGGCTTAGGCCTTAGCCTCGAACAATCTGTCGTCTTTCGTATCTGGTTCCTTCGCTTCGATCTGGATCTTGTCTTCTGTACAACTGCATTGACAATTTGATTTATCTTGATTATGTGATCTTCGGGTCACTTTTGAGATATTGGATATTCGGCTTCAGCTTTGGCCTAGGGTCAGCCTTGGCCTAGGGATGACCATAGCTGTGGGTCGACCTCGGGCTCGGCCAAAGGATGACCGTAGCTTAGAGTTGGCTTTGGCCTAGGGTCGGCCTCGGCCTCGAGATGACCATAGTTGTGGGTCGGCCTAGGCCTCGGCCAAAGAATGACCGTAGTTCAGGATGACGACATTCTTTTCCTGGTGTCTTCAATCTTGTCAAAGTCTTTGTTTGTTGTTGATTTGTCCTCCAAAGGTGGTTCTGATCTCTTGTGGGGTTTCCTCCTAATCGGTCTGGATGAACACCTTCGGTTGGCCTCGACATGGTCGGCCTCGGCATGGTCCGTCTGGTAGTCGCTGTTTGGCTTGGAGTCATTTAGCTTCTGCAGATCTCCTTGATGATTTCCGAGTTCTTTTTGAGTGTCTAGAAGCTCGGTCGTCATAGGGAGATCATCTTTTCTGGCCTCGGCCTCGGCTGCGCTGGCCACGGGCTTAGCAGCCCTAGCTTCCGCTTCGACAGTTTTTGCACTTCTGCGCTTATCCTCGATCAGATTCCTCTGGTCTATCTTGGTATGACCGTAGCTTGGTGCTGGGCTCCTCAGAATTGTTCGACCTGTAGGTCTGAGCCCCCTGACCTTGTTGCTCATGCTGTCAGTCTTCTTTTGATTTCTGCGGTTGATGGTTATTTTCAGAAGGGTTTGGGTTTGGATTTCGGCTTCCCTTCTCCATCCTCTTACTCATGGAGTGACCGATGTGCAGATTTGGCAAGCTTTCTTCCCCACAGACGGTGCAAACTGTTGATGGTCGATTTTGGTCAGAGGGAACTCACCTGACCTTCACGTGCCACCAACGGTAAATTTGTAGATGAGGGGGAAGACGTGGCCTGCAAGACAGTAAACCTGCACACCGGTGTGGTGCTCGCCACACCGGCTCCGATGCTTAAGTCAGAAAACAGAACGGTAGGGAGTGGAAAAGTAAGAGCAAGAGGAGAGAGTAGAGAATATAGAATAGTGTTTAGGGATAGAATTCGGAGTCCCTTCTTTAGTGGTGAAGAGGGGTATAAATATCTGTTCATCCTCTTAGCGTTTTTAGGGTTTTGGAGGCGTTTTAGGACAAACCAGGCGGAATCGGGGCGATCCGGGGCATCAGGGATCGAAAAGAAGTAACCGGACTCGGCCCGCGCAACCGGGCCGAATGGTCGACCTTGGCCTTTTGCCGAGGTCGACCATATGGGTCGGGCCATGTTGGCCCGACCCTTTGGCCCGGTCTTCCTCTGGGTCGGTCTTTTGGTCCTACCTCTGCCCGTTTGTCCTCGTCAGCTTCTTGTGTGGTCCAAAATCACCTATAACATAAACATAATTGTTTAAACGAGAATCATAGGATGCAATAAAGATTCATTCAAGAAATGGTATTCTCTTTAGCAAGGAATAAAACCAATCCAACAATCAACTAGTTCTAGTCTAGCATACTAGAGATAAAAGCAACAATAGAATAGAAATCCATGATGCAAATACAACAAAATAAGTATAAAGTACCAAAAGTGCTAAAGAAATCGAAAACGTACAGAGAACAACAGAGAAAAGCGATAAAATTCTAACCTAGCGGCAAAAAGAAACGAAAAAACCCTATTTATATAAATCGCTAGCGTCAAGATGCTGAGGCCAAAGTCTGTCCACAGTCTTAGAATCAGGGTGGCGTCGAGATGCTGCATTATAGCATCTCGACACTACCCTCTTGGGTAGTCTGGCTATAGCAATGTGACTCCAATCTCGAGGCTCGAACACTCTGGTCACGTCCTTTAGCTTCCTCGTCATCTTGGGCCTCCAAGATAACTCGAAAACGACCTTCAACTGTTGAATTAGCGTCAAATTGAAAAATTGGCCTAATTGTCCTCTTGTGCTCAAAATCCTGTAAAACAATCAATCCAATCGTAAAATATAAACTAACAAAATTAAATTAAAGGAAATTGAATATCACAATTTAGGTGCTATCAAATACCCCCAACTTGAATCATGATAGTCCTCGAGCAAGGCTAACAAACAAGAACATGGATGCAAAAGAGATATAATTTCATAACTTAATCCTCATAGCTAAAAGAATCAATAGGAATGCAATCAAGAGACATGCACATGAGACCCAACTGAGAGACAAATAAAAAAATTTCATAGATCATCTTGCACTAGACTCTTCTAACCCACCTAGAACGGACTCTACTAACCCAGGATTTGTTTATCAAGCTCTCATTCTATGTTTTTCCTACACTGGCACTAAGAACTTGCTAAAGAGAGAAAACGAAAGAAATTAGACTGCTACTTTCTACCTAAGCGCTTGAAATTTAAAAAAATTGGGAGTTCCTCACATTTGCATTATTTTAAGGCGGGACACTAGCTTTCACACTATGATGCAAGTATCCATAACTTTAGTTTAACCCTTGGTTGACCTAACTGAGCACATCGCAGGTAGCTCTTTTTACCCCTTAACACTCATGATTATTGCATGCATGCTTTATCTTATTAAAATAAAACAAGAAAGATGAGCATATATAATTTTTCTTTAAGCTCACGTTCACTCACTCATTTTCTTTCAACATGCACATTTTCTTTTCTTTTTCCTAGGCAATGTTCACATGCTAATTTGCAAAAAACACTATACTCTTTAACCCATCCCCACACATATCGGGGTGACAATAGAAGTATAAGCCTAATAAATCTCTCCTAAGCATTTGAATCCTATTCTAAAGTAAGAAAGAAACTCAACCAATGCAAGATATTTTAAGGAAAAAAATTAAAAAGGCTCCCTTTTAGGGCACTAATGATTACAACTCATCAAAAGCAAACAAATTGATACAAAAGCTAATACTAGGAAATAATTATCATGACAAAAATATCTAAAAGCATCCAACATTCAAGTCAAGCAATAAAAGCATACAAATGGTCAGAAGCTCAGGTGCCCAGGGCCCAACGGACATAAAAGCAAAGTATACCCCACCCCCAATCTAATTCTTACATTGTTCTTAATGTAATACTAAACATGAAGAACAAAAGGCAATAAATAGAAAGGGAGAAAGGAAACTCCCTTGTACTGAAGCACAAGGCTGGGTGGGCATCTACGTCTATCTTTTTTAGCCGCTAACCTAAGAAAAATCCAAGAAAACAAACAAAGTGAGAACAAATATTGAAAGAAATAAAATAAATAAATGAAAGGAAAAACAAAAAGCAGTAAATTTTTGTCGTTGCGCTAGCTCCCATAAACACAAATTTTTAACGTCACCTGCTCGATGGGACTCTCCTTGATTTTCTTCTTCAGGGTGGTCTCTTTCCTCGAGACCATACAATATATATATATATATATATATATATATATATATATATATATATATATATATTAATTTTCCTTTTTAAAAGGCGGAGAATCTGTAAAGAAAAATAAGAAGAAGCATAGGGCTGGTAAAACACACTCTCAGCCCTAACTTTAGTAGATGAACAAATAGTGACTCCATTAGACTTATCAGTTAAGGTCATACTATGTTCATCTTGTTGGGTTTTATGCCCTAAAACAAGTAGATAGTAACTGTAACAATTGATCGAACATAAATATAGTAATGTTTGATGTTTTTTCTAAAGGGATTGGAATTCTATAATTCTGTAAAGCGGAAGCGTAATTGGGACCAATTCATAATTAATTTTGTTTAATTTAAAATACCAATACATTGGCAATAAACTTAGAACTATTCTAGATTTATATTAAGACTAAGCATACAAAAATATTATAACTAAATCTAATTTATATAGTAACAAGTTACTTACTCTCGTTGACGACTCAGATTAAATTCACCAACTGCTTGTGAAATAATCACGAACTATTGTGAACACTACCACTATGGATACACCGGTATGACTCTGAGACTATTAGAGGCAGGAGACTGGTGGGAGCCTTTAAGAGAATTCTCTGAGAGTAGGAGAATGAATGAGATGTCTTTCACCGGTATTAAATTCACCAGGGGTCCTATTTATATTAAAAGCGCAAGACTTTTTCCTATAGGAAAAGGTCATGAATAAGATCAAATCTATTATCTCATTCATATCTAATTTTAATAAATAATTAATTAATTACCCAATTAAATATCATATATTAAATCTTAGGAATTTTATTAAATTATTTATATGAATATGATTGCAATTCATATTAACTATTTGAACTCTTTCAAATATTTTCTTTCAATAATTAATTTTGAAATTAATTCAAAATTATATTATAAAGTTTCATAAACTTTATATTATAATGTATCAATATACATTATATGATTCCCCTAAATAAATTGAACACTTTGAATTTACAATTTATACTTAATTGTCTCAAGTTTCTTTACGAGCTACCAGTGAGACCTAATGAACCTGTAGATCAGAAGCTCCAACGATATGAGATTTAATCAGCTAAACTCATTAACCAATTAATCAATTTTCGTTAACTCTGGGTTCAGTCCACTAAAGTCCCACAGTTGCACTCTTCTCACTGCAGACATAATTTTGTGTCCATGGATATACACAAATAACAGCAGGTTAGTCCTTCACGAGTGTTTGTAACTCTAGCTGAGTCAAATTTCCGTTTTACCCCTTAGTTACCTCTATCTCCTTAAGTACCAGTGCTCTCTAATGAACAACCAATTTGTGGTCCAATCATCAAATAGAAACTCATTTCAAGCCAGTGACAGGGTAGGGCTCTTTGTTCAAGACCCGAAGACACCACATAAGGGAACACTCATCTACTTCCTCAAAAGTCAAGAAGTAGAAACCTTACTAGTTAACGGTGTTACAGCTAGCGGTTACTATTTCACGGTCCGGTCTTATGCAAACTCATTGCATAGGATACCCCCACACGCATGTCCCCTACACAAATGCGTTGGATCATTGCGTATGTATCAAATACAAAGTGGGTCGTATCCATAGTGTTGCCAGGATAAGGTACCCAGCCTTATCCCTATACTATAGACCCTTCAAGCTGTTTCTTGAACATTGATCCCCATATGTCTCCGCATACAATTCAAGACTCATCCCTCAGCCTTGGTGATAGCATGCATAAATGCTATCTATTTCCTATTATTTTTAGCTAGTTTTGTGCTTGAATTGTGTGCTTTGAGATATTTTATGTTTAAATTTCAGAAAACCGAGCCAAGGAAGCAAAACTGGTGTTTTGAGAGATTTTGGATGATTTTGAAGGCTTTTGGAGCAATTTGAAAATTTTCATTAAAGATCCAAGCCAAAAAGCCCAAGAGAGATGAGTTGGACGAAGTCAAAACGGACCATTCTTGAAGTTGAAGGTCGAAGGTGTCTCAACGCCAGGCAGCTGCGAAGAAAAGTCTGGAAACGACATAGTGTCAAGACGCTGTCCTCAGCGCCCCGACGCTGAAGCGACTTGGTGTCGAAGAATGTGACGTAACAACGTCGTGACGCTGCCTCTGCTGGACACCTATAAATAGGCCTCATTTCACCCGGATTAAGTGAGCCAATTTGAGGGTTTTCACCCTATTCTCGATTCAAGACTAAAATTGCGGGTTGTGGGAGAGTTTTTGGAGCTTTGTTGAAGATCTTGGGAGCTCGGGATCGTTGGAGGTCGCCATGGGATCGAGGAGATCGACACTTTTATGAGCATTTCTCTTCCCTTTTCCTTTACTTTTAGTTTGTAGAATTGATGTGATTATGAATTATTGGATGTTTAGTGATTATGAGTAGCTAATTCCTAAATTCTTTGAGTATGATTTAGTTTGTTGAACCTTTGTTTAATTAATGAATTGATTTGGTTGATTGTCATTATCATTCATTTGTGCAATTTGTCTTTAATGCTTTTAATTACCTGATCACTGATTAAATGAATTGTTACTAAGTGGAAACTCGACGAAGAGAAGCTTAGACTAGAACCTAATGCATGAATGACGTTTATTTACCCAAGTGACATGGGATAAAATTGAAGGATTGGAATTCCCAATTCCGTTACAGCGGAAGCAATTGGACCATACGCAATTTAATTTTTGTTTCGCAAAATACCCATACATTAGCAAAAACGAATTCATAATTCTGCAAAATTAAGGTTAAGCAAACTCACCATCGTCGGACGACTCCGAATTCTTCAAGAACGCCTTCTTGAACGCCAAGGACCAAAAATGAAATCTTGGGACACCACCACAAGATTACCCCGCTATTCTCTGAGTTTGGGAACTCAGTTGTGGGACTGAATGGTCTCTTGAATCTTTGGGAGAGAATCACAGAAGAGTAAAAGAACTCCTCTGTATTTTTTTTTTTTTTTTAGAGAGAGTTGAGAGAGAGAGATGTTTTTAGGAGGAATTCTGCAGAATGACAACACTTCTTTAGACCCCTCAAGCGTGTGTTTTTAAGTGAGAGAGTGAAAAAATTAATATAGTAATTAATTAAAATAAAAATTAATTAATTAAATTTTAACTATTTAATTAATTAATATCAAATATTTAATTACATGTGCATTAAATCATATTAAATGCACATCTCTCACTTAATATATAGTTTTAATTAAGTTTAATTAAATCAAAATTAATTAAATTGATTTAACTAAACAATTAACTAATTCATAATTAATTAATTCTTTGACCAATTAAATATCACATATTTAACTAATCATGCATTTGAATCATATTCAAAAGTGCATCTCTCTTATAACCTATAGTTTTAATATGAATCATATTCACATTAAAAATAATCTATAGTTATTAATTTAATTAAATCACATTTAACTAAATTAAATTGTACAGTCAATTAATTCAAAATTAACTAATTTTATAATTAATTAAATATCAACAATATTTAATTAATTAAATATTAGAATCATATTCTAATACATCTCTCATATATTATAGTTTAATTAAATCACATTTAATTAGACTAATTGATTAATTAATTGACAATTTACTAATTAAATATCATATACTTAATTAGCCACATATTTGAACTCCTTCAAATATATTATTCTCTCAATTAATAAAGTTTAATCTCAAATTAAACTTTATATTATAATGTATCACAATACATTATATTAATTGTATCACATACAATTAACTTGATTCCCAAGATGAATTTAAACTATTCAAAATCTTTCAAGATAAATTGTTCCCAATTACTCTTTACGAGCTAGCAGGGGGACCTAATGGACCTACAGATCAGAAGCTCCAATGATATGAGGTTAACTGACTAAACTCATTAATCGAGTTAACCAATATTCATTAACTATGGGTCACTCCACTAAAGACCCACAGTTGCAATCTTCTCACTGTAGAATATTTCTTTGTCCACGGATATTAACCAATAACGGTAAGTCAATCCTTCACGAGTGTTCGTAACTACAGTTGGGTCAAATTACCGTTTTACCCTTGAGTTACCTCTGGCTCTTTAAGTACCAGTGCTCCTCTAATGAACAACCTGTTTATGGTCTAACCAGTAAACAGAAAGTCCCTCTCGGGCCAGTGAGAGGGTGGGATCCCTTTGTTCAAGACCCGGAGTCACCACTTAAGGGAACACTCATCTACTTCTCCAAGAAGCGGGAAGAAGTGAATTCCATCTTGTGTTGTCATGTCCCCAGCCTCCCACTCGGTCTTGTCCCCAAGAAGGTAGGCTTATTTAGTCGGCATGCAGGCCATTCTCACCCGTACTAATCAAAGGACAATCCCTCGTGAGAAGGAGTTCATGACGCACTCAAGATTAAGACTGAGTTACCTAGGTCATCATATTGAAATAGTAAGCTAACTAGTTAACAGTGTCACATCTAGTGGTTTACTATTTCGTGGTCCGATCTTATGCAAACTCATTGCATAGGATACCTCCGCTCGCATGTCTCCTACATGGGCGTCTTGGATCAATACGTCTCTATCGAATATAAAGCGGGTCGTATCACATAGTGTTACCAGGATAAGGTACCCAGCCTTATCCCTGTACTATAGACCTTTTAGGTTATTACTTGAACACTGATCCCCGTATGTCCCCACATACTAGTTCAAGTTACATGTAAACAACCTTGGATCTTAGTTTATTGGATTTGGGTTATATTGTGCAATTTTAGACTTAAAATGACAATAACACTTTATTGCATGAAACTCAATAACACTTTATTGATACAAGTATATAATTCGTTAACATTCACTATCTACGAGTTTTAGGACATAAAACCCAACAAACTCCCACTTGGACTAAAAATCTAGTTTAGTGGGATGTACAATAATCTATCCCGACAGTAGGTGTATAAATAAATGTATAATATATAAAACGTATTTACAATGTACAAATACAATAAACTAAGGCATCATTATACCCATTAAATAATGGTATCACTATACCCATTACACTTCTCCCACTTGCCCTAGATTACATCTTTGTACATAACTCGTAGACCTAGACATTCTAGATGACCCTCATACACTTTAGCCGAGAGAGCTTTTGTGAATGAATCAGCAATATATCCTTTAGGTTCAATGTGCTTGCTTGTCTTGCAATAGGCAAGTTTATATTTGGAACACCTTCCAAATTAGGCTTGAACTTTCTAAGTCATACAGTCTCTTTCGCTGCTTCATAAGCAACTGCTTATCGGCCTATATGGTCGAGACTGCAAATAAATCATACTATAGCTCCTCTATTAAGAGTGAACACAAATAATAATATAGATTTGCTCAAATCTTAATCAGTTTAAAATCTATGTCAGTATATCTTATAAGGATCCTATCCTCAGTACCATACACGAGCATATAGACCCTAGTTCTCTTAAGATACTGGAGGATTTACGTAACGGCTATCTAGAGATCAAACCCTGGATTTGATTGATATTTACTGACAATCCCTACTGCATAGGGGATATGTCTCAAGTCCTCAACATCTTGAGGTGTCTAAGGACACAGTTCCTTAGACAAAAGAATTTCATGCCTGAAAAAGGTAGTGAACTCTTCTTGAAATTCGGCATCTTATATCTCACTAACATCTTGTAGACATAAAACACTTGAGACAAGGCTAGCTCAGCTTCTCCCAAACTTTCATTTGGAAATGAGCTGCTAGCCTCTTTTAATGTCAATAAGATAACCCACATTTTTCCCAATGATTAGGATATCAATCATACACAACACTAAGAAAGCTACTAAACTATTGACAATGATCTTGTAGACACAAGACTCATCAATGTCTTGATTAAAGCCAAAAGATTTGATCACTATATCAAATCTTAGATACCAAGATCGAAATATTGCTTAAGTCAATCCATGAATGGATCACTCAAGCTTGCAAACCATTTTGCTTTTGATATTGCTCAATGAACCCTTCTAGTTGAGACCTTAATGTCTCGTTTCCTCTTGCAAATCCACTTGTAACATATAGGTGTTACCCCATCAAGGAAATCTACAAAATGCCATATGGAATTGAAACACAAAGACTTCATTTCCAGGTCCATGACTTTAATCCTCTGATCATTGTCAACATCATTCATTTTCTTTCTAAAAGATAATGAACCTCTATGTCATCATCAAGTATGACGACTTAGGCTTGAACCAAGCCCATGTAACGTTCAGGTTATAAAACAACCCTCCCACTTCATCAAGGCACTCTCAACTCTTGAGATGGATATGACTGATCAAATGCACTGGTTCATCAACAACTCTTGATGAACAGCTAGCCTCATCAACAACTGTTGTTGATATTCTTGTAGCTTCATTAGTTTTCAACTTAATTCGACCTTACTTTGTGGCTCATGATTTCTCATGTGGTCTTCTTCTGAAAATTATTTAGCATTTGTCGATACAAATTCTTTATTCTCTTGTGAATTGAAGAAGTATCCACTTCTAGTTTCCTTTAGGGTTGCCTACTGCAGTCAATACTGCATGACTCCAAAACGAGCTAGGCAATTGAGCATAGCTCAACATGGATCGAACCATATCCAATAGGGTTCTATTTCTCCTAAATTAGATTTAGGGTGTGATCCCATGTACTATCAAATAGTCTTGGAATCTCAAATCCCTATACTCAACACTTTGATCAGATCGAAGTGTTTTTATCGTCTCACCTAACAAGTTTTCAACTTCAATCCTAAGCCCCTTCGAATTTCTCAAGAGCTTCAGACTTAAGTTGCATTAGGTAAAGATACTCATACCTTGAATAATCATCTATAAAAGAGATGAATTATTCACGCCCTCCCACTGCTTTAACATATTGAACGACAAGGATCCAAATGTACAAGCTCCAAGGGCTCTTTAGCTCTATTGTTCTTTGCCAGTAAAAGATATATTAGTCATTTTGCCTATAAGGCATGACCTACAAGGTAATAAAGAGTCATCTTCTAACTCGCTTAAAAGTTCACTCTTGACCAAGGTCCCAATCATATTGAGATCAATATGGTCTAACCTTAAGAGCCAAAGAAAGATATTTTTCTTTAGGAGAAATCCTTTGTCTCTTTATTACTTTGAGTATTAGTAGTCCTAAACAACCCAGTGCTCATGACTACTTTACTCTGATTAGTCTTAAAACATATAGGTTATTTTTCAGTCCAGCTGAACTAGTGTCAACTCCCTTTCTTGAAATAAAATTGCGTTAGCAAAGAAAGGTAAAGAGCAACATTGTTCTTGTTGAGTTTTATGCCCTAAAACTCGTAGATAGTGAATGTAACCATTTACCGGATATTAATGAAATAATATTGATATATTTTTCCATTAATTATTATTAGTTATTTTATATTTGTCTTTGCCTAAAAATAACCCTAATCCAATAAACTAGACATCCAAGGTTGTAATATGTGTCTTGAACTATATGTAGCGACATATGAGATCATTGTTCAGGAAACAGCCTAAAAGGTCTATAGTTTAGGGATAAGACTGGGTGCCTTATCCTGGTGACACTATGGATACGACTCACTTTGTATTTGATACAAACGTTGCGATCCAACGCGTTCGTGTAGGAGACATGCGAGTGGGGGTATCCTATGCAATGAGTTTGCATAAGACCAGACCGTGAAATAGTAACCACTGGTTATAACACCGTTAACTAGTTGGTTTTCTATTTCACTAGGACGACCTAGACAACTTAGTCTTAATCCTGAGTTGATTATGGACTCCTGCTCATGAGAGATTGTCCTTTGATTTGTATGGGTGAGAGTGGCTAATACGCTGACTCAATAAGCCTACCATTTTGGGGACAAGACCGAATGGGGAGCTAGGAACATAATCATACAAGATGGAATTCACTCCTTCCCGACTTTAGGGAAGCAGATGAGTGTTCCCTTAAGTGGTTACTCTGTGTCTTGAACAAAGGGCCCTACCCTCTCAATGGCACGAGAGGGTTTTCTGTTTGATGGTTGGACCATAAACAGGTTGTTCATTAGAGGAGGACTGGTACTTAAGGAGATAGAGGTAACCCAGGGGTAAAACGATAATTTGACCCAACTGGTGTTACAGACACTCATAAAGGACTAACTAGTCGATATTGGTCTATATCCGTGGACACAAAAAATATGTCTGCATTGAGAAGAGTGCAACTGTGGGTCTATAGTGGAATGAACACACAGTTAACGAATATTGATTAATGTGGTTAATGAGTTTGACCAATTAATCTCACATCGTTGGAGCTTCTGATCTGCAGGTCCATTAGGTCCCACTGGTAGCTCATAAAGTAATTTGAGGCAACTAAGTAATAAATGTAAATTGAAAATGTTGAATTTACTAAGGGAAACAAACATAATATATATTGATACATTAATGTGAGAGAAATTAATATTTGAAGAAATTCAAATATAAATTTATGGAAGTTTGAAAGAGTTGAAATAATGAATTAATTAATTTAAGGCCTAGAATCTATTTGGACGAATTAATTAATTCAAGGCCGTAAATTAAATATGTGATATTTAATTGGTGGTTAATAAATTAAAGAATTCATTAATCGGGAATAAATCAATTATGGAAATAATTAATCACTTAAGGAAGTGATTAATCATTTATGGAAATGATCTAATAACTTATGGAGGTAATTAGTCATTTGTGGAAAAGATTAATCAATTATGGAATTGATTGATCATGATTGATTAAATAAGGAATAAGATTGAATCAATTTTGGAAAAGGTTGATTTAATTGAATATTTTATTCATGGTCTCTCTTCTATAAATAGAACACTAGACCTAATTGGTCCATGACTTTTGCTCTTGCTCTTAGACTCTCAAGACAAGACCTAGAATTCTCTCTAGCCTCCCACTTAGAGAAAGACTCCCCCAAGTTTTTTGCCTCCTAGACCTAGAGTCATACCGGTGTAACCTCTGTGGTTATTATGTCATTCAAGAAGAATTTTCCAGCGATCACAAGCAAAAGGAGGCTGTTGCATTTTGTTCGTTGGAGCATCGTTCGCGAAGAACGGTCAAGTCTACAACGGAGGTTTGTAACGGTTCTTCCCCTTTTCTTTAGAAAAACATGAAAATAAATTTAGATTTATTTTAAGCATGTTTAAACTGATTTTCCAACAACTTTAAAGAGTGTTTAAAGTTTGTTTGAGTTTTCGTAACGGTATTTTAATATTAATTAATATACGGCGTAAGGTCCAATCGATGCGCTTCCGCTGCGTGGGGACTTTTATTCCCTTCAGTTCTAGCATTAAAGATACAAAAATCTAATTTTTGTTCATCTTAGGAAATACATACACATTATCTAATAATATGTATTTTTCTCCCACTATGAAAAATAACTTAATGTTCCCCACTGCTACAACCGAGATAACCTCTCTAGTTCTCAACTTTGAGATTTATTACATCAACAACAAGCTGTTGCCAAGAACTCATGCCTTTATAAGAAGAACACACGTGATTTGTAACCCCTGAATCAAGTATTCAGGGAGAATCATTATTCTTTACTAATCACATTTTCAAGACAAGTAAATGAAAATTACGGTCTTGAACAAGTTCTCTTTTGCCAAGCAGGGTCCTATGTCATATTCACCAAGAAAAATTCTTAATGAATTAGACATATGGGGCATGAGGACATTCCTCAGTTAAGACTAACCCTAGACTTATTTACCACAATCTGTCGTTTAAGCTTGTTGTATTACCGTTATTTATAAAATAGCATAAGACAATCCACATTAAAATATTATATAATTGCTGAAGTAACAAATTACTTGTATTATTAATCGCACTAACCCATTACAAATAATCCAATCAAATTCTGCAAAAACAAATAAGCAATCAAAGAAACCCTATAAAACTATTGATTTAGTTTTTGCAACAATACTTCAAAGGTTTAGAACAACAGCCACCGAAGGGTGGTCAACTACTCCTCCTCTGAATTGAGACAATCTCAACCAAACTCTAACACCAGAATAACTCATATTCTGTTAGCGTTTAGTTACCGTTGTTCGGTCAATGATTTGTTAACACATTTAACTCATCCCCGTAAGTGTAATCCTCCCACTTTCAGATCCCAGAGGTACGGACCAACAGGCTACCATAAGGAAAGACAACTGTTGGTAATTAACCTAAGTGACCCTATCCATTTCTGGAGTTCACGGTGTTCCGAAACCTATGATCAGGCCCTCCGAAGGGACGGTCGCTCCAAGAAGACACGCGGGTGGATCATAAGAATCTCACGGTGCGACCTAGGGGTGGAGACCGTAGGATACGTTGACAAGCGTCCTGCTCCCAGTTACTATAGACATTCTCCCCATTCACCTTGCTATTGACCCATGCAAGCACTTTTCGAAGGGAGGCCGCGCTCAGGGCGACACAAAGCCAAGCATGGATCTCACGGTGTGAACACAGGGGGACGTGAAAGTAAAAACTCGATATGAAAATCTTGTTTTTATATTTTTCCTCCCACTAAAATGTCCTACAACATTTTAGGGTTATTTAACTTAGATAAATCGAACTAAGTCAATCTATCTAAGTCTATACCTATTATAACTCTTATAATAAGGTCTTTACACTAATGTCTAGGTCAATTAAACATTTTTAATTACCTAGTGACATTGCATGCTAATAGGACAATGGTTAATTCACCTCAGGTACCGGGTCAGTTCCCAGGTAGGAAAAAACTCCAGCCTAGACAGAACCTCACCGGGAGAGTTCCCTTATAACAAAAGTCCTATTTGTCCTACTTACCATATTTTAAATCTATTAAAATACTAAGCAAGACATAATTTCTAATCCTACTAGAAATTGTGATCTTAGGTCTAATTAATTTTAAACAATTTTAAAATTAATTCGTTTTTCCTAAGATCTTATATTTGCATGCAACTCTTTGTTATAGGTTAATAAATTTCTAATCATTCATATTATAACTATTATAAATTTTAATGAATTAGACCTATAATATGCTACTATGGTGAATAAATCAACAATCACATTCTAATTCATTTATTAACCATACAATAGCAAACATGACATTAAATAATATAACAATTATATTAACTAAGGTAATGCCATGCTCAATGCAATGTAATTTCCTTTAATTATTTTAACTCTTAAAATAATTATATAATAAAATTAATAAAATGCATTGACTATTTCATAAATTAATATAACTCCTTATATTAATTCCAATGAAAAAAAAAGTTAAACAAATAAATTACTTATAGAAATATAACTTTTATTTTTTTAAACAAAAGTAATTTCATGTTCAATGCTTCTCAATTTTCATCCATTTAATATAACATCTTATATTAAACTTCCATGAAAATTAAATTCATATGTACTTCATAATTATAACATTTATAATAATAAATATGCATGAATATGCTTAACCTATGGTGGGATTATAAACTATATGACATTCATAAAGCAATTTAAATAGCTAAGTAGACGGGTTTTGACATCTCAGGACTCAAAACAATAGAAAAATTACATTAATTAGTCTATTCCAGCCCTATCATGTTGTGAACCAGCTCAAAACAGCCTCGAACCACATCCAAACCCTTCGAAACGACAAGAAAATGGACTGAACCGCGCTGAATCATGCTAAATCAGCTCAAAACTCACTTGAACTGACCTCAAAAATACTGAACCGGGCCAAAAACTGTTAAAACCAAGCTGAATCGTGCCCACATTAGCTTGAACCAGCTAGAACCAAGTCAAACCAGGTCCAAAACCGCCCAGACCCAGATGAACCGGTAAAAAACCACGTGAACCACCTTGAACCGGTCAAAAATCGGTCAACTATCTTTGAACCGCGCCTAACCGAACGAACCGGACCCATCTGAACCGAAAACCGCCTGGACCGTAACCACCCACGAACGCAGCAACCGCATGCTTAAAAAAATGGCCCACGTTTTATCAAGGCCCAAAACTGTTGCTCCACAAATCTGAAACAAAAAAATAACCGACCCACGTTCATGATTACCGCACGGAAGACAGCCCACACACGCACAATCCGCGAACGCCTCCAGCCGGCCCGTCTGACGTCTTGAGTTCGAGCCCCAGCTGCTGCGTAATTCTGATTTTGTTTTCATTTTTTTTCTCATGCGAAAATTGTAAAACTTGTTCACAGTCAAGCTCGAGCCTTCGCCCTCGAAGACGATCTGCACGCACGCTTCGACTGCTCCAGATGCACGCGTTCGAGCAGCAACGAACACAATTTTTGTCCATTTTTCGATTTTTTTTCTTTTCCGAAAATCCTCGAGTTTCTTCAGTTTCTGGGTTTTTCAGCCCTCTGTATACCCAGAAAATTCGATTTTCAGCAGCAATCTTCTTCAATTTTGGTCCCAAATCCGTCGATTTACATCCAAATTGATATACAAATCAATGGAACGGACTTACTGAGTCAAATTTGCAACAAAAATGCCCAAAAACAACAGGCCTTTACAAGATCAAATCAAGAAAATTGCAAATTCTAATTGCCAAAACCCTAACCATCTTCTAGCAAAATTCATACATCAAATGCATAAAATTTAATCTCACCAATCAACCAATGAAAATTTTGTAAAACAAAATTAAACATACGATCGACTCTGATACCAATTGAAGGATTGGAATTTACAATTCTGTTACAGCGGAAGCAATTGGACCGTATGCAATTTAATTTTTGTTTCGCAAAATACCCATACATTGGTAAAAACGAATTCATAATTCTGCAAAATTAAGGTTAAGCAAACTCACCATCGTCGGACGACTCCGAATTCTTCAAGAACGCCTTCTTGAACGCCAGGGACCAAAAATGAAATCTTGGGACACCACCACAAGATTACCCCGCTATTCTCTGAGTTTGGGAACTCAGTTGTGGGACTGAATGGTCTCTTGAATCTTTGGGAGAGAATCACAGAAGAGTAAAAGAACTCCTCTGTATTTTTTTTTTCATTTGAGAGAGAGTTGAGAGAGAGAGATCATCTTTTTAGGAGGAATTCTGCAGAATGACCACACTTCTTTAAACCCCTCAAGCGTGTGTTTTTAAGTGAGAGAGTGAAAAAATTAATATAATAATTAATTAAAATAAAACTTAATTAATTTAATATATTAATTAATTAATTAACTAATTAATTAATTAATTTCAAATATTTAATTACATGTGCATGAAATCATATTAAATGCACATCTCTCACTTAATATATAGTTTTAATTAAGTTTAATTAAATCACATTTAATTAAATTAATTTAACTAAACAATTAACTAATTCATAATTAATTAATTCTTTGACCAATTAAATATCCCATATTTAATTAATCATGCATTTGAATCATATTCAAAAGTACATCTCTCTTATAACCTATAGTTTTAATATGAATCATATTTACATTAAAAATAATCTATAGTTATTAATTTAATTAAATCACATTTAACTAAATTAAATTGTCCAGTCAATTACATCAAAATTAACTAATTTTATAATTAATTAAATATCAACCATATTGAATTAATTACATATTAGAATCATATTCTAATATATCTCTCATATATTATAGTTTAATTAAATCACATTTAATTAGACTAATTGAATAATTAATTAATTCACAATTAATTAATCAATTTACTAATTAAATATCATATACTTAATTAGTCACATATTTGAAGCCACATATTTGAACTCCTTCAAATATATTATTCTCTCAATTAATAAAGTTTAATCTTCAATTAAACTTTATATTATAATGTATCACAATAAATTATATTAATTGTATCTCATACAATTAACTTGATTCCCAAGATGAATTTGAACTATTCAAATTCTTTCAAGATAAATTGTTCCCAATTACTCTTTACGAGCTAGCAGGGAGACCTAATGGACCTACAGATCAAAAGCTCCAATGATATGAGGTTAACTGACTAAACTCATTATTCGAGTTAACAAATATTCATTAACTGTGGGTCACTCCACTAAAGACCCACAGTTGCAATCTAGTGTAGCTGATTCTTGACTTGTGCAAATCCAATTAGCTCGATGTGGCGCCGCTCACCACCACAAATAAATAGATCTAAATTCACACAGTAAGTTCCAACAATAAGGAGAATCCAATTTCCATAATTTCGCTAAAAACCAACTTGATTTAAATAGGTAAAAACTAACCCAAACGAAGCCGACTTGCTACCCGAGTTCTAATTTTTCACCAATTTAAAGATTCAACCTCCAAATGCTATGGGTACCTTAGATTAGGAATCAAACTTTAATGGGTATTCAAATGACAATCGACTAAAATTGTTTTAGATCTCACTTACCCACAATCGAATTCGCTTAAAATCAGTGGAAAAGAACACCCACACCGCTTCCGGAAGAAACCCACGCGAACGACTTGCTGAGAAACGCATAAGAGAGAGACTAAATCGACGAAACATTTGTTGTCTGACTAACCCATGTGCCGAGTCACATTGAAATGCCTTCTATGTGTCGTCTTCGAGCCCAAACAGCAAGGAGGTTGATTAACTTCCGCTCGTGACTTGCTACTCTCGTCGCCGCTCGTGGTTGCTATGCTCACCTTTGAGACGAGGGTTGGTTGCCAACGATGAGAATGAGAGAGAACGATGGAGACGAGGCTCGGTGATGGTTGTCGTGAAGGAGAGAATAAGAAAGAGTGAGGAGGAAAAAGGTTGGTGGCTAAGCTTTCAAGGGAGGGAGAGTAAAAAGGTTTTTTTTTTTTTTTTCTTTTACCGGTTGTTACACACCACTTAAGGGAACACTCATCTACTTCTCCTAGAAGCGAGAAGGAGTGAATTCCATCTTATGTTTCCATGTCCCAGCCTCCCACTCAGTCTTGTCCCCAAGAAGGTAGGCTTATTGAGTCGGCGTGCAGGCCACTCTCACCCGTACTAATCAAAGGACAATCCCTCGTGAGAAGGAGTTCATGACACACTCAAGATTAAGACTAAGTTACCTAGGTCATCGTATTGAAATAGTAACCTAACTAGTTAACAGAGTTACATCTAGTGGTTTACTATTTCGTGGTCCGGTCTTATGCAAACTCATTGCATAGGATACCCCCGCTCGCATGTCTCCTACATGGACGCCTTGGATCAATACGTCTGTATCGAATACAAAGCGGGTCGTATCACATAGTGTTACCAGGATAAGGTACCCAACCTTATCCCTGTACTATAGACCTTTTAGGTTATTACTTGAACATTGATCCTCGTATGTCCCCACATACTAGTTCAAGTTACATGTAAACAACATTGGATCTTAGTTTATTGGATTTGGGTTATATTGTGCAATTTTAGACTTAAAATGACAATAACACTTTATTGCATGAAACTCAATAACACTTTATTGATACAAGTATATAATTCGTTAACATTCACTATCTACGAGATTTAGGACATAAAACCCAAAAAAAATGAATAACGTTAGAGGTTGTACTGAAGGGTCGTAATGCCATGCTAAATAAATAAAGAGGAAACCGAATGAAGATTCTTTATTAAAAGGCATGAGATAGGAGGAAACCGACAGGAAAGTTCTTGAAATTAGGCTTCTAGACTTATGAATTGAATGACTAATTAATTTGAATTAGCTAGTTGGTTAACCATTTAAAGGTCCAATTGATGAAATCAACACTCTAGAATTATCCCTCCAAATTGTGTCTCCATTTATAGCCTTTTGTTATTCTTTATAGAATTAGATTTTGTTCTCTAAATAAAACTAAGCAAGATTATTCGCAGTAATTAATTGAATAAATCCAATCCCTGTGGAGACAATACTCACATACTCACAATTACTATATTACTTGACGACCCGTACGCTAACACTTTACGACCATCACTTGGATGTTTATTTTATTGGATTAGGGTTATTTAGGCAAGATGTACATAATATAGACAATAACTCTTTAATGAAAAACATCAAACAATACTTTATTTATGTTCGGTCAATTGTTACGTTTACTATCTACGACTTTTAGTGCATAAAACCCAACATTTTCAATAAAGAGTTATTGTCTATATCATGTACATCTTGCCTAAAATAATCCTAATACAATAAACTAAACATCCTAGGTTGTGGGGTGAGTCATGAATAGTATGTGGAGACGTATGAGGATCATTGTTCAAGGGACACCCTAAAGGGTCTATAGTATAGGGATAAGACTGGGTACCTTATCCATGTGACACTATGGATACGACCCACTTTGTATTTGATACAAACGCAATGATCCAAAGCGTTCGTGTAGGGGACATGCGAGTGGGGGTATCCCCTATGCAATGAGTTTGCATAAGACCGGACCGCGAAATAGTAATTGCTAGTTGTAACGCCGTTAACTAGTTAGGATTCTATTTCAATAGGATGACCTAGGCAACTTAGTCTGAATCCTGAATGGATTATGGACTCCTGTTCATGAGGGATTGTCCTTTGATTTTTATGGGAGAGAGTGGCCAGTACGCCGACTCACTAAGCCTACCGTTTTGGAGATAAGACAGAGTGGGGAGCTGGGAACATAATCACACAAGATGGAATTCACTGCTTCCCAAGTTTCGAGGAAGTAGATGAGTGTTCCCTTAAGTGGTGTCTTCGGGTCTTGAACAAAGGGTCCTACCCTCTCACTGGTCCGAGAGGGGTTTTTGTTTGGTGGTTGGACCACAAATAGGTTATTCATTAGAGGAGCATTGGTACTTAACGAGGTAGAGGTAACTCAGTGGTAAAACGATAATTTGACCCAGTTGGAGTATGAACACTCGTGAAGGACCAACTTGTTGTGATTGGTCTATATCCGTCGACACAGAATTATGTCTACAGTGAGAAGAGTGCAACTGTTGTTCTTTAGTGGAGTGAACCCACAGTTAACGAAAATTGATTAATTGGTTAATAAGTTTAATCGATTAATCTGATATCGTTGGAGCTTCTAATGTGCAGGTCCATTAGGTTCCACTAGTAGCTCGTAAAGAGACTTGAGGCAATTCAATATTGATTGAAAGTGTTCAATTTAGGGGTGTTGGTATGTACGATTATCCGCAAGCGCATGGGTCGTGACAAGTAATATAAAACGGTAGTAATACCGAGTATCGAATCCACAAGGAGGCGAAGCGAAACTTAAGCAAATAATTAAAATTTTCTTGAGCACTGAAAATACTTAGGCGAAATAATATTTAGGGACCACTTCATGCAATAAAAAGGATTTAAATTCAAGACAATTAACAAAAATAAATTGATCAATCGAAAATAAAATGTGGAGAAAGAGTTTTCTTTAAATGGGAAGAGGGGTCTTGAAAATCAATGATTAGCTAAATAGTTGTTATAATTATCCTATCTCATTGCCCAACTAATTATAATCCTAGAATCTCCGTTAATCACATAGGTTCTCCTGTCGGTTTCCCCTAATTGTAAATAATTCATTTTAACAACCTAAGTGTCCTTAGCGCCATTAAAAATCATTAATTATTACGCTCTGATTCATTTTAGGAATCTAAGTTTAATCAACTAATCCCGGTGTCACAACGGGCAATTAAACTAGTTGCATGGATCATGATCTATCCTAATTTCTCTCCGTCGAGTTTCCATTAAGAATCGAATCATTACACAACTGGCCAGATTGAGTAAAGCATTAAGCACATCCATACAAATAATTAGGACATGGGCAAGAGACAAGAAATTATAACAAAATTTGAACTATCATTTCATTTCAAGACCCCAAATTGGGGTTTTAGCTACACATAATATCCACAATAATTACATGGGAAAGCATAATAAAGAGCATAAAAGGAAAGGAATTGACCGTCGAAAAACCCCTCGCTGACGCTTGGAGCCCCGCTGACTACTCCTTGAGCCTTTTAGATGCTCCCCAAAATTCCCCAAAATATTTCCCACTAAAGAATTCTCTTAAAAAGGCTAGAAAGCCTTGAGAGAGACTCCAAAGGAGCCAAAGGAAGGAAAGAAAGGATTGAAGAATGATTTTTGATTGATGAATAATGAGGCACCCAAGGGTGCCTTTTTATAGGCCTGGAATAGGGGTAGCGTCGCGACGCTGCTGCGCACGCGGCTTGGGCAACACGAAAGGGTAGCGTCGCGACGCTGCCTTACTTAGCGTCTCGACACTGCCCCAAATTTCCAGATTTTCAGCTTCCTTTTGGGCTTATTTTTGGGTCCTCTTCTTTATTTCTTTTGGTCATTTCTTCATGGTTGACTTCTTTGGGCCTCCAATTGCTTCAAGCTTTGATTTGGGCTATAATTACTTCAATTTTGGCACTTTTTCTCACAAAATCACCATCTTTGCTCCTAAGGACCAAATAACAAAATTCATTAAATATATTCATTAAAAACACGATTAAAGCACCAAAAAACTTAATAAATTGAGACTAAAATAGCGACATTTCTGCTCGCTATCAAGGGGTATCATATAATATAAAGTTTATGAAACTTTATAATATTATTTTGCATTAAAGTCAAGATTAATTTTTTCAGAAAAAATATTTGAATGAGTTCAAAAAATTAATATGAATTGGATTCATATTTATAATTTAATAAAATCCCTAAAATTAAATATATGATATTTAATTGGGTAATTAATTAATAACAAAATTAATTAATTATTTTTTAAAACTAGATATGAATAAGATAATAGATTTGATTAGATCTTATTCATGATTTTTTCCTATAATGATTTGATCTTATGACCTTTTCCTATAAATTGGACCCCTAGGGTGGGGTGAAAGGTATCTCATTCATTCTCATACTCTCAGAGAATTCCCCTGAAGGCTCCCACCAGTGGTAGTGTTCACAGTAGTTCTTGATTATTTCACAAGCAGTTGGTGAATTTAATCTGAGTCGTCAACGATAGTAAGTAAATTGTTACTATATAAATTAGAATTAGATTCTATAGATTTTCAGCATGCTTAATCTAGATATTCATTAGATTATGAATGTATGTATGTTGCTAGTGTATTAGTTTTTCATAATTCTAAATTAATTATGAATTGTTCCTGAAACCGCTTTCGCTGCATCAGGACCTCGTTCCCTTCACATCTATACAATCATAAATATTTCCATCAAAGACCGAGGACCTAACGGCAGAAGAATGTGTCTCATTATTAGAAACCATGAAAGGCTTCACATTACTTGACCAATCAAACACTTGATCTGAGTCTATCATGTAATATTCTAAAGATGAGACCCGAGGACTATCAACATCATCAAAAACTCTAAATTCCAAAGTCCTATCACGAAACCCTACAGAGACTACCCCCTCATCTGAAGGGAATAAAAGTCCCCACGCAGCGGAAGCGCATCGATTGGACCTTACGCCGTATATTAATTAACATTAAAATACCGTTACGAAAACTCAAACTAACTTTAAACACACTCTAAAGCTGCTGGAAAAATCGGTTTAAACATGCTAAAAATAAATCTAAATTTATTTTCATGCTTTTCTAAAGAAAGAAAGAAGAACCGTTACAAACCTTCGTTGTAGACTTGACCGTTCTTCGCCAACGACGCTCCACGAACGAAAACGCAGCAGCCGCCTTTGATTTTCTTCGCTAGAAATTCCTTCTTTGAATGACACAATAACCACAGAGGTTACACCGGTATGTCTCTAAGTCTAGGAGGCAAAAGACTTGTGGGAGTCTTTCTCTAAGAGGGAGGCTAGAGAGAATTCTAGGTCTTGTCTTTGAGAGTCTAAGAGCAAGAGCGTCAATGTCAAGTATCATGACCAATTAGGTCTAGTGTTCTATTTATAGGCCCTGAATAAAATATTCAATTAAATCAATCTTTTCCAAAATTGATTCAATCTTATTCCTGAATTAATCAATCATGATCAATCAATTCCATAATTGATTAATCTTTTCCAAAAATGACTAATTACTTCCATAAGTGATTAGATCATTTCCATAAATGATTAATCACTTCCTTAAGTGATTAATTATTTCCATAATTGATTAATTCCCGGTTAATGAATTCTTTAATTAATTAACCACCAATTAAATATCACATATTTAATTTCCGGCCTAGAATTAATTAATTTACCCAAATACATTTTAGGCCTTAAATTAATTCATTATTTGAACTCTTTCAAACTTCCATAAATTTATATTTGAACTTCTTCAAATATTAATTTCTCTCATAATAATATATCAATATATATTATATTTGTTTCCCTTAGTAAATTGAACATTTTCAATTTACATTTATTACTTAGTTGCCTCAAATTACTTTATGAGCTACCAGTGGGACCTAATGGACCTGCAGATCAGAAGCTCCAACGATGTGAGATTAATTGGTCAAACTCATTAACCACATTAATCAATATTCGTTAACTATGTGTTCATTCCACTATAGACTCACAGTTGCACTCTTCTCACTGCAGACATATTTTCTGTGTCCATGGATATAGACCAATATCGACTAGTTAGTCCTTCACGAGTGTCCGTAACACCAACTGGGTCAAATTACCGTTTTACCCCTGGGTTACCTCTATTTCCTTAAGTACCAATTCTCTTCTAATGAACAACCTGTTTGTGGTCCAACCATCAAACAGAAAACCCTCTCGTTCCATTGAGAGGGTAGAGCCCTTTGTTCAAGACTCGGAGTAACCACTTAAGGGAACACTCATCTGCTTCCCTAAAGTCGGGAAGGAGTGAATTCCATCTTGTATGATTATGTTCCCAGCTCCCCATTCGGTCTTGTCCCCAAAGTGGTAGGCTTATTGAGTCGGCGTATTGGCCACTCTCACCCATACAAATCAAAGGACAATCTCTCATGAGCAGGAGTCCATAATCAACTCAGGATTAAGACTAAGTTGTCTAGGTCGTCCTAGTGAAATAGAAAACCAACTAGTTAACGGTGTTATAACTAGTGGTTACTATTTCGCGGTCCGGTCTTATGCAAACTCATTGCATAGGATACCCCCACTCGCATGTCTCCTACACGAACGTGTTGGATCGCATCGTTTGTATCAAATACAAAGTGGGTTGTATCCATAGTGTCACCAGGATAAGGCACCCAGTCTTATCCCTATACTATAGACCCTTTAGGTTGTTTCTTGAACAATGATCCCATATGTCGCTACATATAGTTCAAGACTCATATTACAGCCTTGGATGTCTAGTTTATTGGATTAGGGTTATTATTAGGCAAAGAAAAATATAAAATAACTAATAACAATTAATGGAAAAATATATCAATATTATTTCATTAATATCTGGTCAACGGTTACATTAACTATCTACGAGTTTTAGGGCATAAAACCCAACATCATCTACATCTATCACTGCTCTGGGTGTTTTCATGAAGGGACGACCCAAGTGTAAAGATGCAGATGAAGAAGAGGATGCATGAGTGGACATTTCTAACACGTAAAAATCTACAAGAAAGAGTCCTTGACCTTAACTAGGAAATTCTCTACTATTCCTAAAGGCCTAATCCATGATTTGTCAGCTAACTGAATCACAATTCCAGATTTCTTTATGTTAGTCAAACCTAACTCCCAATATAGGATCATTGCATTTGTATCAAATATAAAGTGGGTCGTATCCATAGTGTCACTAGGAAAAGGTACCCAACCTTATCCCTATACTATAGACCCTTTAGGCTGTATCTTGAACAATGATCCCCGTATGTCCCCATATAATGTTCAAGACTCATAATAACAGCCTAGGATGTTAGTTTACTGGATTAGGGTTATTTAGGCAAGACAAACATAATACAAACAATAATACTTTATTGAATAATACATTAATATCATTTTATTAATGTTCAGTCAATTGTTACATTTACTATTTATGAGTTTTAGGGCATAAAACCCACCATATATGACTTCTCAAAACTCTACTGGTTTGAGTTCTATTTCTAGGATGCAAGAAACAAAGTCCTATTTCTAGGATATTTTTCACTATTGTTTTTGCAAATTCCCACATTCAACTCCAACCTTTCGGCCACCAGCTGAACACAAACTATGCTAACTTAATTGATCAGCTTAAGCTAACAATGGAACTTAACCTTCAATAAAAACAAACAACGCTAAGAGGAAGCAAGGTTGGCTTTGCATTGGTGGGGCTTTCTTCTACTCAAGGAATCCACATATTCGAACCACCTGGAAGAAACTTAGCTCATTGAGGAAAATAAAGTGCAAAACATAAAAGTAAAGGGACACAAATTAAAGAAATAAATTGCATTCATATTGATAATCGAAAAGTAAAGAACTTACAAATGAAATTAAACAAAATAAAAAGTAAAGATAGCTTACAAAGAAAATAAAACAGAAAGTAAAAGACTCTAGACTCAACTAAGGTTCTTTCTCCCCTCTATCTAACTTGCTCTTGCCTTTTTCAAGGGGAGACAAGTCTTTCTCCTCTTCTTCTTTCCAATGGAGGAACCGACAAAGGCTAGAAGAATCAAAACTTGGATTGGTTACAAGATGAGAAGAAAGAAAAGCATAAAAACTATCGTAGGATGAGAATCCGAGCTCCCTTTGCTTCTTGCACCTTGATCGCCTTATATTGACCTTGGAAGGTAGGGTTAGTTGCTGAGATTAGTGTTAGAAGTCCCTTGAGAGTGAAAATTCACGATCCTTAAAGATTTGATATGTAATTAATTTCTGATTTTTTGATCATTTAATGCAAATCTCGTGAATCTCAGAATTCTGTTGGAAAGCCCAATTGCAGTTGCGTTTTGGGCGCAAATTCCCTTCATTGCATTGCATTGACAAAACTGTCTTCAGTTGGGGCTACTTTCCTTATCAGTTTGCGGGCGCAATTTGGACGCACTTTCCACATCTGCTAGATTTTTTCTTTTCCCAATGTAGGCACAAATCTTCAACTCTTTTTGCTTTGCTAACTTTTTCATCTCCATTTGTGGGTGCATTTCAAACGCAAATTGGACTTCTGGAAAAAAAAGATCAACATTGATTAATTCTTACAAAAATACTCTCTTTTTCAACACTTTAAGCATAAATTCTATATTTTTTAGATATCTATCATGATCTGAAGACTTTTGCTAATTTAACTTTAAATGATATGAATTTAAGCACAAAGTCCTTGCTTTCCTAGGAATAACCAAAGTTTTTAAGGCTAAATAACACACATAAATGAGTGTTATCTGATATGTGCCAAAAATATACATATTTTGCCCTTATTTTTAGCTTATTTCTTGTCCAAACTTGTATGTTTTTTGTCAAAATTACTATTCCCGAGCCTAAAAAGGGTAAACGTTGGTAAGTTAGGTTTTTGAGAGTCATGTGTGTCAAATTATACATATTTGGGCTTAAAAGAACTCATTTTGGTGTGAATTTGACTTAGTTTTGGTGTTTTGCAGAAAATAGAGGAAAATAGAGAAATGCTGTGGAAATGCTATTGAAATGCGACCGAATTTCTGCCAAGGCAAAGTGAAATGCGACCGCATTTCTGGGCAGAAACAGAAAATTTCGAGTCCGTCGTGGGTCATTTTAAACAAGCTTTTAACGCAACTAACTAGCTGTTTTGACTCCGAAACTAGCTGGGCTACCTACCAATACCATTTTCATGACTCCTCAACCACTTCCCACACTATAAAAGGCCTCGATTTGAAGGGAAACTCAAGTAGAACTCACTGGGAAGAAGATGGTGGTGACATAATCATAGTAGACGCCTATGAGTAGGGATGTGCAAGGTATTTCTTAGATGACTAAATTCTAACCTTAGTTAGACATCAAACCTGAGTGTTTGTGGGGATTTTCATCCAATTCCCATTTGTAAAGGAGGGTAGAGTGTCGAGCGAACTATAGAAGGATTGGATAAAAGAAAAAACTCTTGTTTTAGCTACTGCACCTTATTTCCAGCACTTGTTACTTTTCATTTATTTGTATTCTTTACTCTTTATTTCAATGGAAAGTTGTTCATTTGCACATTATTCCACCATGCGTAGCTAAATCCCGTTGAGCGGTTCAATATAGTGAATTCCCTTATGGTTCAATAGCTTGAAAATGTTTATTTGCTTAAGTTTTATTCAATGCATGTCATTCTTTATTGAATATCATTATGAATCTTGCTGAGTTTAAATTGATCACTTAGACTTTGCATGCTATGTGAGTTTGATCTCGAAAGGGACGAATGATATCAGTTCTCATAAAGGTGATATAGGAGAAAAGGCTCGAAAGAGTGTATTCGTTGTTATAGGCCGAGTCTGCCTAAGGCACCCTATAACAACTATAGGGTTATAGATTGCATGCTTGATTTATCTATGTCAGAGTCGAGTCACAAACATGTGCATAACGGTACTCGCTTAGCCTTCTAACAATTCTTAGGAGCAAGGTCAAATAGAAGTTAAATCTGACCCAATGGATTGAATAGTCTTAGGTTGAATAAACAATGATTAGAGTTATTTGCCTTTGGGATGAAACTATATTGAACACCTCGTTTTATTTATCATTGTTATCTTTTACTTATTTATTTTATTTATTTTTCCAAAAATCATCATCAACTATATTTCTTTGGTTACCTTATCCAAGCAATCATTAAACAGTTTCTTCTTCAAATCTG
Source organism: Luffa acutangula (assembly GCA_036850905.1). Lineage (NCBI taxonomy): Eukaryota > Viridiplantae > Streptophyta > Magnoliopsida > Cucurbitales > Cucurbitaceae > Luffa > Luffa acutangula. The sequence continues at coordinate 47,070,948 of CM072089.1, forward strand.
TGTTTCCAATTTAGTCCTCGTGGGATCGATACCCTAGGAATACTTCTAAGGTTTTTTTATTACTTCGTGCGACAGTGTATACTTGCACTGAGGTTGGCTGAATCATTTTCATTATCTATCATCTTTTACTAACATATTCATCCAATAAAGCACGCCATTATCACACCCCCAAACTAAAGCCATTGTTTGTGCTCAAGCAATCTTAAGAAAAGCAACAGAATCAAGAAAGAAAGAGTGCATTTCATACGTAAGTTTAGTTCGTGAGGTTGCCTTTCAGGAAAGATCTCAGCTCCTAACACTTTGAGACAACAACAAGATTTTCTAACATTAGACCCTTACTCACTTCTCTCAAGATAAAATATTCTCATGCATTCTCACCTCTACTACTTGTTATTCCACCTAGCCCTTATTTAGAGTAACCTATCTCTTTCACAAGTTATCCTAACTCTTGGTGATGAGCAATTATGCTACCACAAGTGTATATGTCAAGAAATAATATAGTGATTTAGAATCAAATGTCGTCCTCTGGATTAGTTTTCTAATTAGATTGATTACCGTGAATACTTTTGTCGAATTCTATTTAGAGATAACAACTTAGTGATGAAAACGCTATGGTCAAAAGGTAATGCAAATTAAAAGATGGAAATTCAATTGGAAGAATTTTGAGGGATTTGATTTCATCAATTTAGATTTAGAATTAATTAAAGGGAATTATTTGTTGACGTGTAATTATTTGATAAGTTTAAGAACCTTAAATCACAAATATCTCTCCCGAGCATAATTGATTCTCATGCATACAATAAACTTGATATCCCTATCTAAGTTCATTAACATGCAAGACTTTGAGTTTAGTTCTTTCAACAACTTCTAAAGTTATTTTAAATCTCCCAATCTTAGAATTCTACCTTAGTCATGCAATTAGTAAAGTCTAAGCTAAATCCTCTCTCCCGAGCAAGATTCAACACTAAATCATTCAACTAGTGGCCAATTAATTGAAAGCATTTAACCATAATTACATGAAAAAATAAATGGAACAAAACATCCCAAAGATTTACGTTGTATTTGAATTTATCAGTTCATTGGATTTAAATTTCATTTAGCAGAATTTTCGTCTGATTCGTTGTAAAAAAAAAAACCTACTAAAAATAGCAATTGGCCATGTTTCAAATGAAAAAAATCATATGGTCATTTTTCAAATGAAAAATCATATGGCCATTTTTTCAAAACGTCCAATTAAAAATAGTCATTTATCTAGTTGCCCCAAAAAAATTTTCCGAAATTTCCCCCTCCATTCAAACCTAAACCTGCGCATCACGATTTCTGATTTCTCCATTGATGGGCTTAATTAAGGGAAATGCTTAGAAATTACTATAATTACATTGTAGTTTGGAAAAATGGCTAACTGGTATTTTTAACCTATTTTCATGCATTTTAATCTTCCAATTTTACCCTTGATTCATTTTCCACATCCAACCCTATATTTGTGCAGCGTATCTAATCAATATTTTTTTTTTAAAAAAAAGGAAACCACCAATCCAATGTATCAAGGACAGTTACAACATAAATCCTCTCCATCTTCCCATTTGAAATTCAAATCCAGATTTTTTTTTGCTTTGCAATTTGAAAGACTACCCAAAATATAGGTTTTTTTTTTATTCAATTTTCCAGTAAATTTTTACAGGTTGTTTCATCGTCTTCTCCAAGAAGGTTGATCGATTTGTTGGTTCATCGTTTCTTCCAACACTATAGGCTGATCATAGGTATCTTTCAACATATCTGTATTCATTTTTTAAGAATCATATTAATTATTTTGTTTATTAATGTATTTTTTTCTCTTTCTTTTCAAATTTAGTTGTCTACCATTCTCCTTTTTATATGGTAGGATGGGTTGTGGGATAATTGCAATCAATACACTGGATTCAAGGTGTCAACATTGTCAGTGCATTCAGATTGTTCCTTCGAAAAACTCATCGATTGCATAAATAGTATGCTTACATTTTGGAATAATGAAACAATTAATCGTCTCTCCTTGTATAGCAATATTTATGGAAAACTGACAATATTTGGGTTTTGTGAGGATAGAGACGTTGCATGACTATGATTTTCTATCTCCAACAACACGACCAATGAAATCAGTATCGTAGTAGACTATGATCATTCTGAAACTGTAAATGTTAAAAATACAGTGTATATGCAACAAAATCCAGCATTCTCTCCAAAAAAAACCAAAAATTTAAGTTCATTGATTCCAGTGACATTGATTCCTAAGCAATAAACATACCTTTGGATGAAAAGTATGTGTTCTAATCAAAGACTAATATGAAGAAAGTCGTATATCTATTTTGCCCTCAAACATAACTTTCAATTTAAGACTGGTATGTTAGATCCTTCGGCTTTCAGAATGGTCAACTTTGGGTTGTTCAAAAATTTGTTGATAAACATTCATGTTCTCTTGACGTGGTAAAAAATGACCATAGGCAAACCACGTATTTCATTGTAATCTTCCATTTTGAAAACTTAATACAATTTGCTAGAATTATAGTTTAGATGTTTGGAATCTATTGTCTAATCATATAACAAATACAGTCTATTTGTCTTCCAGCTAAAAAGAACTATACCTTTTTATCTTACGTTTCCAGCTAACAACCATATTTTTCAAGTTAACTTGGGATTAACAACAATTTTAAAGTAAGTTTACTAGCAATGCCAATCACCCCTAACTAATTAGTACAAATAGAGACACGTTTCTTTCAATCTAAATCTTCAATAAGGATTAAAGATCACTTGGAAATACCAGCAAACATCAAACTACTATGGGAACTTGTAAAATAAATTAAGAGCCAACATTAAACTACATTCGAAATGAATTACCTTATTTTCGTTCCAATAAATACATTGTCATTTCTATTCTATAAACCTTATCAAAACAAATATACATTGTCATTCCAACAATTCGAATATACCTAGAAAACTTTGAAACATCAATTTGGCAGAGGCAATGTAACGCCCCGAGCATTTCAATGTGTTAATTCTCTTCTATTTAAGACCAAGATTGATTTAGTTATAACCTGGCTTGTATTTTGAGAGTTAATAAAAAAAATCTTATTGTTGAATGTTATTCCTTTGGGCGTTGAGCGCTACTGAAATAAATCCCTCTTTAAGTTTGTTGGACCTGGTTTGTTTTCGGTTCACAGAGTTTTGCGTTTAAGTTCGTTCAGTATGCTAAATAGTGGGTTGGTTGAGTAATGGCTATTTTTGGGTTTTATAAGATAAGGGAAAATGAGTTAAAAGATTAGTAATTCAAGAAAAAAAAAAGGAAAGCAAAACCCTAACTCTCCCTCTCTTCATCTCTTCGTGTGTGACCCCCCCTAGCCGTTTTCGCGCCGCCGACCAGACCCTCGCCGCCGTCGCTCAGTTCGCGCTGCTGCCCAGGTCCTACAGCCGTCGTCGTCGACACGCCTAGCCGCAGGTCATCTCCTCTTCGCGAGATCTCCCTCCGCGAGTCGTCTCTCTCTCCGCGCAGTTTCTCTCTACGGGCTCTCTCTCTCGGTTCCTCTCTGTTGCGAAGCCAGCCGAGCGCCGCCGTTCGTGAGCCGTAGCGACGTCGCTTCCCTAGATCGAAGCCGCCGCCTCTCTCCTTCTTTGTTTGGGCGAGTTCGGCCAAGGAGAGTCGTGGGTAAGTTTTTCCCTTCCGATCTATTTGCTTTAAGGTCGATCTCACTGTTTCCTCTCTAATTTACTCTGATCCACGCGCGTCCAGCAACTTGAGCCTCACTTTCGAGCATCATTGCCTCTGTCCAGCGGCGTTTTGACCCCGTTCTAGACCGTCGAAGCATCGCCTGACCTTGTCGGTAAGTTTTAAGTGCTAAACTTCGGCTTTTGGTTCATAAATCAGTTTACCCATTAGCGTTAGATGCTGGAAAATTAAGATGAGTTTGTTATTCTGATCTGCAGCACCGTCTAGAAAGCATTCGACCTCAAGTATCTCGGGTTGGTAAGGTTTCAGCCTTCCTTGGGTGTTTTTGGACAACCCCTTGTAAGTCTAGCTTGACCCATGGTGTCCTTGCTTTAGATCTTGGTTACCCAAGCCACAACGACTTCCAAATTGTAGGTTCGGGCCATTTGCAGCCGCTGTACAACACCTAATTGTGTCTGTTTGGTGCTAATCGGTAAGTCTCTGTGCCCAAAAACCTTTGGTAATTGTTGTGGTTCGCTTTAGTGCAATTTCTAACACTTGGGTGCCTTTTGGTGTCAGTTTCGTGTGATCCCGGACCCTGGACTACACCTATTTAAGGAGTTTAAGTGTTGTGTTAGGTTGTTCCAGTAAGGTTCAGCCCCTGTTTTGGTGAGTGTTAGTTCTTTGTTATTTGTTTTAGTTTCCCTTGGGTGTTTGGATGGTTGTTAAGCTATTCCCTAATCTCTAGGAGCCCTTGGTTGTGTTGTAGGTTCGCTTAGAGCTTGCTCTTATATTTTCAACAACGTTGGTATTTCAGAGTGCTTGTAAGTAGTTTCTACTTGCTCGATCTTGTTTGATTGTGTGAAGCATGGCGTTTGTTTTATGTTGACCCTTGTTCTTGTGTTAAGCATGTTTTGTTCTATATAAATGTATGGTAGTGCTTGTGTGGAGCATGTTATGTTGTCTACAATCGCTCTGAATTGTTTTAGATGAGCTCGTTTTGTTCAGCGCTTGTGGTAAGCGTGTATGTTGTCGTTAAAGCATGAGATATGTGACTACTGAGTTGTGGTCGTTGTTTAAGCATGTTATGTTTGGGTCGAGCATGATGGGTTAGGCTAGCTTGTGTCACGGAAGGTGTAGCATGAGTCTGGCGGTTGCGTTACATGACGCGTAATTCATGTGTAGGTGTGCAGCGTGGCGTGTAATTCACGTGTTTGGTTTAGCGTGGCATGACGCATAATGCATGTGAATGGTTCAGCGTAGCGTGGCGCGTAATGCATGCGGTTAGTTTAGTGTGGCATGACGCATAATGCATGTGGTTGATAGTGTAGCATGATGCGTAAATCGTGTGTGGTTTAGTAGGGTGTGGGTGCATAGTGTGGGAAGCATATGCATGATGTCATTTATTGCTTTCTGAGCATGTTGGATTCTTTTTATTGCTTGTGAAGCATGTTGTATGAGTGTGAGAAGCATGTTGTTTGCCATTGTTTGTTGTTTGTGATCTGGATCATGTGAGCTACTTACCAGTACCGCGGTTGTACTGATACCCCCTTTCTCACCTTCCCCCCAACATTTTAGATGTTGCAGGTATCGAGGATGATCCGGACCTTGGTGGCGAGGAGGAAGACTGTGAGGAAAATTCCTAGGCGTTGAGTCCTCTCGTGGGTATGTCTTTCCTTAGTTGCTTTAGTAGATAGTTGTGTTGTTTTAATTCGTAGTTCTGTGATGGTGAGAGATTCACATGAGAAAGGTTTTGTCTCTGAGATTAAAACTAGACTTGTTTATTTGATTAAGTTTAATAAATGTTTTAGCTAGTGGACTAACTTTCCTGTTAATAATGTCTTAATGTTCCGCTGCATGATTTTAGTTTCTGAATGTTTCCTTGAGGTTTGTCTTGTTTAGAGGAGATAGGTTTGTGAAATCTGACTGTAGTTTGGTGGAGCTTTGTTGGTTGCCTATTTAGAAGTGTTAATGTCCTTTATCAGCTGAAGTAAAATTTTGGGATAACCCCTTTTACGCCGTTATGCTGCCAAAATTTTCGGTACATTCGGTTTGAAGAGAGTTATCCTAAATACTTAAGAGTCTAGAGTAAGTAGTAGTGCCGCTAGGCTAGAAGTTAGAGAACTTGGGGCGTTACAGGCAAAATCCAAAAGTAAAGCTTTCTTTTAAACGTTTCAAAGTTAAGTTGTATGACATACTCCCCTAAACATGAAGTCCAAACTATTACATAACCATATAATTCATATGTTCAAAATGGAAAATAGAGATCAAGTCTTACATAATTTAAGTTCATCTATTCCTAAACAAAATCATGAGGCAGTTATTCTTGTGTCGGTGGGATGAGATTGAGATTAAAAGACAGCCAACCCTTACCATTTTTCATACACACTATAATTGTGATTAGATAAAGACCAGGATACAATAAAGTGTTGAATTCTTAAATCTTAGATTGCTCTACTTCCTCTTTAGCTTTTTCTTTTTGGGCCTCCTCTTCATTTCTTTTTGGGCTTTTTGGTCCAAGCTTGGAATTTGGGCTTGATTGGCTTCATTTTGGGCATTTTTTCCCCAAAATCCACAACTTTGCTCCTAAGGACCAAATAACAAAATACATTAAATATTTTCATTAAAAACACGATTAAAGCACAAAAAAGCCTAATAAATTGGGACTAAAATTGCGACATTTCTGCTCGCTATCACACCCCCAAACTTAAGCTTTTGCTAGTCCTGAGCAAAATAACTTCTAAAAATGCATGAAATAGATTCGCTCAAGCCTCAATGATTTTGGAATTCTTAAGATAGAATGGTAAACATGCAAGTGGAATAAGCAAGCACCGCATACTTTTGAAGAAATCTTAAACTATTTTGAACTTAAGATTAATGAATAGCATGCTCAAGAATTATCTATTGATTCTTTTACTATCTTAGATTAGTCTTATGGCTTTCTCCATTTGGTTTCCCCTTACACTGGCTAAGAGCCCTAATAGGTCGGAGTCCTTCTATCATGCAAAAAAAAGAAACTAGGGCGCCTGTCATTTTTTTCTTTTTCATGGGGGAGCAAAACTCACAAGTGATTTTTCATTTTCTTTTTTCTTTTTCTTTTGCTACTCCCCCAAACTTGCATTTTGATATCTAATGGTACTAGCTTTCACACTACGGTGCAGGGACCCTTAACCCAAATTTTATTCTCTGGTTGGCCTAACTGATCACACCGCAGGTAGCTCTTTTTACCCCTAGGCTTTTTCTTTTGTGCAAGCAAATTTTTTTTTCAACAGATTTTTCTTTTCTCTCATTTTCTTTAGTTGCTTTTGCTTTTCTCTCAGCAGGCATAACATTTTTTTCTACCTAGCTCTTTAGAACAATCAAACATGAACTTCCTAATATTAGAAACTAAGCCTATCGGGGTGACAACAAACTTTAAAAACCATAATAAGAATCTAGATTTTCAAAGACATCATTAGATATGACTATTGCATGCTTTAGACATCAAAACTAAGTATCAAAAAATTTTAAAATTTCACAATTTATGTCCTGCTCCCAGATTCACAACATATAAACCCTTTTCTCCAAAAAATTCTAAAATCACATCCTTGGCTATCATAGCTATCTATCCATGCATCCAACATAATTTAAATATGCCCAACACAGCGAAAGCCTCCCCCCACCAAACTTAAATTAAACATTGTCCCCAATGTTTTGAAAATAGTAAAGCATAAAGAGGGATACTGAGACTTTCCTGAGCTAGGAACACTTCATCCTCTTCCTTTGGATCCAGAAAAATAGGATTTTTGGAATTTTGGGATTTGCTAAGGTGATCCTGCAAAACAAAATCGGATCACGGAGCAAAGAAAATTATTTTCCGCAAAAACAACTACCTAAACTTTAATCCTTGGGTTGCCTCCCAAGCAGCTCTTTCTTTAACGTCTTTAGCTAGACGAGCCTCGGCACGCTTACGGAGGCTCGAAATAAAAGTTTTCATCATCCTCCAGGCCCTGCAGAAAGTCACACACCGAATTGCATACTGCAAACAGGGGAGGAAAAAAACTTTCCCCTGGCCCATCTTCGCTAAAGAGATTGTTATAATAACATTCCAGAAAATATGAGGCCGCATCAAATCTCTTTTCTAAATCTCTATTCACATAACAATTGTTAACAGAGTCAGCAAGCGATATGATATCTACTGGTCTAGGATCTAAAGATGGCATATCAATCATGCCAGTCCATTCATCATATAAAATATTTACATGCTCAGAAGATTCCTCAGACTCAGTATTAAAAAATGATTCAACTAGGCTATCATATGACTCACTATCAGAAGAATTAAAGAATTCAAGAATTTTTGGATCAGATTCTATACTATGCACAAATTCGAGTTCCTCTAGGTCAGATTCTATGATATATACATCATCATGACACGAATCAAAGGTATTAACATTATCAGGGTTCATGCATTCAGGAATATCAAGATCAGACTCGATAGATTCAGTGTTATCATGATCAAACTCAAAATTATCTATCAAGTAATCTTTTTTATGCAATTCATGCTCATCCTCAATGTCAGACAAATCAATATCATCATCAAAATCATTGATTTTAGGCAAATCCAATTCATTCTCAAAAGAAGACAAATCATCAACTGCAGATCTTTCATTCTCACAGGCAGGTAACTGTAATTCATTCTCAAAGTCATGCAATTCTAAATCATTCTCAAATAGAGGGTCATCTAAATATGCAATATGATCAAAATCCCCATCATCCATAGGCACTTCTCAAAAGCCTAGGCCAAGATTATACTCTACCTCTTCATCATCGTCAGTTAAGTATTCAGGACCAATAGAAAAACATGTATGCAAACTACAAACAGACTCATCTTGGCCAAAAATACTAAACATGACTTTTTCATCATCAATATTCAAGGTAAGCATACCTGTATGCACACTAATCTTAGCCTTACCAGTCGCTAAGAAAGGTCTGCCTAGAATAATAGGTACCTCTCTGTCCTCCTGCATGTCGAGTACCACAAAGTCTACGGGGAAGATAAATTTGTTGACTTTTACCAGCACGTCCTCCACAACATCCATCGGGTGGGTAATCGATCTATCAACAAGCTGGAGAGTGACGTTGGTGTCCTTCATTCCTGTTAAACCAATCTTTCTGTAAACAGAACAGGACATTAAATTTATACTAGCGCCTAAATCACATAAAGTCCTATTGAAAGATACTTCTCCTATACTGCAGGGAACAGTGAAACTCCCTAGGTCTTTCTGTTTAGAAGACATCTTTCCAGAAACAATGGTACTACTACTTTCAGATAATTTAAAAACTTCTTTTTTCAAACTTTTCTTCCTAGAAAGCATTTCTTTCATGAATTTCCCATAATTAGGCATGTTATACAAAGCATCTACTAAGGGAATATTCACAGACAATTTCTTAAAAATTTCTAGGAATTTCTGAAACTGCTCATCTAATTGAACATTTTTAAAGTGTTGAGGAAAAGGTAACTCCCTGTAGTCAAAGGTTGGACATTCACCCCTCCGCTTGGACGGGCTTATGTACGAGCCTCTGTCATGATGGTTGCATGGAACCAGTTCTTCCTCGTTCTATTTCTCTTTATGCCTGCCATCTTGTCTTTCATCTTTTCCTCCTGCAAAATTGTTAGAAAAATTACAATTCAAATTAATAGAGTTAGGAGGATGTTGGGACCTTTCAGAGGAGGTTTTTTGTGTCTCAGGCCTTTCATCTTCATCCTTGCTCTTTTCTTCTTCTTTCTTCTTTTCTGAATTGATCTCCAGCTATCTACCACTTCTTAGTGTCACCATCTTGCACTGCTCTCTTGGGTTAGGTTCAGTGTCGCTAGGAAATTTTCCCTTCTGAAGGGCATTCACTGCTGAAGCGATTTGTCCTATTTGAACTTCCATGTTTTTCAGAGTTGTGTCGTGGTTATTAACTGTCGTCTGGAGTAGTACGTTCAACACTCTTTGTTCTTTAATAAACAGAGCCACCATCTCCTCCAGGTTATTCTTCTTTCAGGCGCACTGGAGGATGCAAAACCTGGCGGTGGCTACAAAACATTCTTCGTATTTGAATATGAGAAGTTCTCGTGATTGCCCAAGCTGGGGTGGTAGAAGTTCGGTACTCCTTGAGTAAACGGTCTGTTTCCCACGTACTGGACTTCTTCCACATCTTGACCTTCCTTCTTTGAATAACCTTCAGCTAAGGTGGAAATGGATTTGACCACCTCAGATGAAGTTAGCTTGTTCAGCGCATTGGTCAGAGATGTCATCTGTGCCTTCAACGAACTCAACTCATCCAATTCATAAATTCCAACCTTCTTTGAAATTGCTCCCCTCTCGATCAGGCACTGATAACTGGTTACCGTCATTTCCTCCAATAGATCTTTGGCATCCGTTATTGTCTTGGAAAGAAAACTTCCTCCTGCTGATGTATCAGGACTATCTTGGTGGAGGGATTCAATCCATTGTAAAACAACTACACTTGGAGCCAATCAGGATATCCATGTTGGGGGCACTTCCTAAGCATTTCCTTGTATCTCTCCCATGCTTCGTACAATTGCTCCTCGTCAAGCTGCCTAAATGTTCTGATTTCAGTCCGGAGCTTGGTAGTCTTGGCAGGCGGGAAAAATTTCGTCAGAAAAGCTTGGGCAAGTTCGTCCCATGTACTAATGTTGCCCGTCTCGACTGATTCGAGTCAATCCTTTGCCTTGTCTTGTAGAGAAAATGGGAACAACCTCAATCTTATAGTGTCTGCCGGAACTTCGTTCATTTTTACTGTCCCACAAATTTCCAAGAATGATCGCAGATGTGAGTGTGGGTCCTAAGAGAGATGTCCCTTAAAAGAGTTATCGCGCGCCATCTGAATCAATCATGTCTTTAACTAAAAATTAGTAGCTTGGAATGGGGCATAAACAATTCCAGAATTCTCGGTTGGAAGTGTAACGCCCTGCATTTCAAAATCGAGTCGTTTTGGAATTTATTGGGCGTTCTTATTCTAATTTGGAAAATTAGAATTAGAGTTAGCCTTGGATCGTAAAACTAAATTTCTAAAGTTTAGGGAAAAGAGGTTTTTAATTAAATCTTTGAATTTCCTAAATATTGGAGGTTTAGTATTTGAAATTTATTTTAAGTTTCAAAAGACCCAAAATTTCCTCGTAATCAGTTTTAAATCCCAAGTTCGTTAGGAGCTAAGATTGGGTTGAATTTAAATCCTGAATAAGATCCAACCGTATTTTTAATTGGGATTTTCTTCTTAGGGTTTTATTGTAAAAGAAAAAAAAAACCCCTCAATCATCTCTCTTTTCCCTCTCTTTTCTTAGCCAGCCGCCCACCTTAAAAAAAAAAAAAAAGGTCTTGTTTCTCCTATTCGTGAAGCCTCAAGCCGCCAAGCCCTTTCATCTTCTCCGTTTGCTTCAGCCGCAACCCCCCCTCCCAGCCTTGCGCCGCCGGCCAGTCGTGGTTCTCACGATTATCTCTTTCTTTCTCTAACTGCGTCGTTGCCGTGAAGCCCAACCACCGGCGTCCTCGTCACGTCGCCGCCAGCGGCAACTCTTTTCCTCTCTCCGTGCGTCGCCTGCACCCGTGGGCTCGTCTCCATCGACCTCTCTCTCTCTGTCGCCGTTTTCCGTCCCAGCTCAAGCACGCCGACGACTGAAGCCCAAACCGCTGCCATCGCGAGTAGCCTCGATCGAGTGGCTTCGTCTCTTCCTCCCCGTTCGCGCGCGTCAACAAGCAGAACCCACAACTGCAATTACATCTCCCTTTCTTCTCTGACGGCAGCAGCGTATGGAGTAGCTCTAATCGCGTTCTTCCTCTTCTTCTCTCGTGCGACGGTGCGCTCCAAAAACCTCCGACAATAATACCCACACATTTGCAGTAGTGGCTACGCGTGTTCGGTGTCGTTCCAGCCCTCTGTTTGAGTTCAATTCGCGAGTTTCACCGTGGTTCTACGCCCCTTCAGCGTTTCGGTAAAGTTCAGCTTAGTCTCACACTGTTGTTCGCAAGTTTCAACATATCCCCATTCGGTTTTGAACCTTGAAAACTCGTTAAATCGTGACCACATTCTATCAACTTGATGTTTTGATTACTCACTCTTTGACGGCTTCCAATTTGTAGGTTTAAGCTTCTTCGGACACCAAAACCAACGAGTTTTTAGGCTCGAATCTAGTGTTCGACAACTACCCACAAGCCGATCAACATTTGTTCATATTGCTCATAGACCTATAGCTCCTGTTTGGCAATCTCGAACTTCGACAAGCATCAACCAGCATTAGTTCGAGCTCGTTTTGGGTAGTTTAGTAAGTTTCAACCGACATTATGCTCGTTTGAACTCATTAAAAGTATTTTAAGGTCTGATATATCGATCGTTAATGTTTGGAAGTTCCCCGTTTGATCGTTAATGACGTTAAACAAGCGCTTATGGGAGGCAACCCAAGTAAGTTTAGTTGTGATTTTCTTTTTGAGTTTGATTTGTTGTTTTTGTTTTGTAGGTCGTGGTTCCAGACTTTCCTTTGCTCTCAAGCCTCCATAAAAGGAGTTATCGTCTTACGAGGCCAGTATTGTTCACTCCTCCTATTCTTTTATTGTTCTCATGCTTGATTATGCAGTATTTTCTTTATACATTGAGGACAATGCATGTTTTAAGTTTGAGGGTGGAATAGCATGTTTGTGGAGCCCTTGAGCATCTAAGTTCGGGCTATAGTTTTGAGCTTTCTTTGAATTAAGCATATGGTTGTTTTCTGGATGTTATTTTTGCATGACTATGACTTCCTAGGATAGACTTTCTTGTCAATTTTCAAGCTTGCGATGAGTTGTAAGCATGAGTGCCCAAAAAGGGAGACTTTTTAAACTTTTTCTAGGAGATGTCTTGCATGAGTAGAGTATTTTCCTTGACTAGATTTGGATTTGAATGCTTAGGAGCGAATTATTAGGTTCATATGCTTGTTGTCACATCGATAGGTGTAAGGCAGAGCTAAAGAGTTCATTTTTTGCAAATTAGCATGTTTGATCCTGCTTAGGAGGAAATAAAAGAATATATGCTTATCATGATCATGAAAGAAAAATCATTCTTGTTGTTACTTTTGAAAGAAAAGAAATTATTATGCCATGGCATGTGCACATTATTTAATGAGTAATAAAGATTTAGGCAAAAAGAGCTACCCCTGTTGTGATCAATTAGGCCAACCAGAGAAAACTCAGGTTAAGGGTCCCTACAATAGGTGTGTGAAAGCTAGTGCCACATATAAATGCTTAATTTAATTGTCAATTATAAGCACCTAAGTATGGAAGAAAACAAACTAATTTGTTACATTAACTCGTTAGTGAAACCTTAGTGCCAGTGTAGAGGGAAGATGAGCTGAGAGTTTAATAATCCAATCCCGGGCTAGTAGAGTCTGATCTTGTTAAGTTAAATCTCGCTTGTGCAAGTTAATTTTGGAAAAATTTTAATTTGTCTCCCTCATTGGTCCTTATGTGCATGTATATTGCTTGCTTGACTATTGACCTTTGAGCCTTGAGGATTGAGTCATGATTGTTGCATCCATTCTTCTACTGTATGCTTGGTTTTTAGTTTGCTCGAGGACTAGCAAAAGCTTAAGTTTGGGGGTGTTTGATAGCGAGCATACCTAGCTAGTTTTCCCTAATTAATTTAGCTAGTCTTTTATGATTTATTGGCCATTTTATTGCACTTTAATGTTTATTTTGTAGGAAATTGTTGATTGGAGCTAAAGCATGATATTGGAGTTAATCGGGTGTTCGGGACGTGAAAAGATGCAAAAAGAACCGAAGAGAATCAAAGAATAAAAAGTCAAATTAGAGTCAACACTTGTGGTTAGCAATTTGAATGGATTGATTGATGGTAAAATGAGGCCCCAAGGGGTGCCTTTTATAGGCTCGGATTGGGGGTAGCGTCGCGACGCTATATGGCACAGCATCGCGACGTTGTGATGCATGATGCGCAATTTGCTAACCGCAAGTCGTGTCAAGTAATAATATAGTGTTTTCGTGTAAAACGAGTGTCGTCCTCTGGATTGGTTTTCTAGCAAATTAAGTATTGTATCGCGAATACTTTTGTTCAATTTTATTTAGGGAGCAAAACTCAATGATAAAGATAAAAATAAAGATTAAAAGCATAAAAATAAAATGGTGGAGACTCAAATTGAAAGACTCTTAGGGAATTGATTTCATTGATTAAGATTGAGGATTGATTAATAGGAATGAATTGACCGTGCAATTATTCTACAAACCAAGGAAACTTTTATCACGATTACCTCTCCCGAGTATAATTGATTCTCATGCATATAACTAACTTGATATCCCTATCTAAGTTCATTAACATGCAAGACATTATTTTGATTGGTCCTTGTTATACTTCTAAAGTAATTTCAAATCCCGTCACAAACTTAGAATTTCTACTCTAGTCATGCAATTAAACAAGGTAAGTCATAGGCTAAATCGTCTCTCCCGAGTTAGATTCAACACTTAAATCATTCAATTAGTGATCAAGTAATTGAAAGCATTAAACAAAATTGCATGAATAAAATAACAACACATTCATACCTAAAATCAATCCAACAACTTAAACAATTACATCAAACCCTAAGACAAACAACTAGAAATTCATAGTCTTTAAACCACAAACACTAATTAAAAGAAAAGCTATAAAAACTACAAGAGGTAAGGGAAAGAGAAAGGAAAACTCAAATTCGTCGAAACCGGAACGTCCCCGTCACAATCTCCACGTCTTCTCGCTTGATTCCCGCTCTTTGGCCTTGCTTTAGCTCCCACTAAAGGCTTCAAGTCGAAATTAGGGCTAAAATCTCACCAATTGAACTTCCCTTGGCCGTAGCATGAAAAGATGAATTTATAGAAAATCTGGCGATAGTGTCGAGATGCTATGGACAGCGTCGCGATACCGCGTTTTTGGAAAATTTGTCGATAGCGTCGCGACGGTATGATTTTTTTTTTTTTTTAGATTGAAGACTCCATTTGACTCCAATTGCTGAATTAAGCTTCAAACACATACTTCCTACAAATAAAACATAAAAATGCATACATTTGGGCAAATAATTGTAAAAGCCTAGCTTAACTAATCAGAGAAAAATAGCTAGTTATGCTCGCTATCAATGCACGCGGCTTGTTGCCCATGAAATGGACAGCGTCGCGACGCTGTGCCATTTTCCAGAATTTCCAGCTTCGATTTGGACTTCTTTTTGGGTCTCCTCTTCATTTCTTTTTGGGCTTTTTCCCCATGATTGATCTCTTTGACTCCCCTTTTGGTCCAAGCTTGGAATTTGGGCTTGATTGGCTTCATTTTGGACATTTTTTCCCCAAAATCCACAACTTTGCTCCTAAGGACCAAATAACAAAATACATTAAATGTTTTCATAAAAAACACGATTAAAGCACAAATAAGCCTAATAAATTGGGACTAAAATAGCGACATTTCTGCTCGCTATCAAGACCAACCCAAAGGAAGAACCGACCAAAGGGTCGGGCCAGTGTATATGCAACAAAATACAAAGAAGTCCATCATTCTCTCCCAAAGAAAAACAAAAATTTAAGTTCATTGATTCCTACGCAGTAAACATACCTTTGGAAGAAAAGTATGTGTTCTAATCAAAGACTAATATGAAGAAAGTTGTATATCTATTTTGCCCTTAAACATTACTTTCAATTTAAGACTGGTATGTTAGATCCTTCCACTTTCAGAACGGTCAACTTTGGGTTGTTCAAATTTTTTTTGATAAACATTCATGTTGTCTTGACGTGGTAAAAAATGACCATAGGCAAACAACGTATTTCATTGTAATCTTCCAATTTTGAAAACTTACTAAAATTAGCTAGAATTATAGTTTAGATGTTTGGAATGTATTGTCTAATCATATAACAAATACAGTCTATTTGTCTTCCAGCTAACAAGAACTAAGCCTTTTTTATCTTACGTTTCGAGCTAACAACCATATTTTTCAAGTTAACTTGGGATTAACAACAATTTTAAAGTAAGTTTACTAGCAATGCCAATCACCCCAAACTAACTAGTACAAATAGAGACACGTTTCTTTTAGTCTAAATCTTCAATAAGGATTAAAGATCACTTGGAAATACCAGCAAACATCAAACTACTATGGGAACTTGTAAAATAAATTAAGAGCAAACATTAAACTACATTGGAAATGATTTACCTTATTTTCTTTCCAACAAATACATTGTCATTTCTATTCTATAAACCTTATCAAAACAAACATACATTGTCATTCCAACAAGTCTAGTATACCTAGAAAACTTTGAAACATCAATTTGGCAAAGGCAAAATCCAAAAGTAAAGCTTTCTTTTAAACGTTTCAAAGTTAAGTTGTATAACATACTCCCCTAAACATGAAGTCCAAAATATTACATAATCATATAGTTCATATATTCAAAATGGCAAATAGAGATCAAGTCTTACATAATTTAAGTTCATCTATTCCTAAACAAAATCTTGAGGCAGTTATTCTTGTGTCGGTTGGATAAGATTGAGATTAAAAGACAGCCAACCCTTACCTTTTTTTATAAACACTATTATTGTGATTGGATAAAGATCAGGATACAATAAAGTGTTGAATTTTTATACCTTAGATTGCTCTACTTCCTCTTCAGCTTCTTCTTTATCATCCACTTCGCCCTTTTTTTATTCCTTTGGAACTTTTTTCTCCCTTCAAAATTTAAGTTGCAATTAATAGTTTCTTCTAAAATTCAAGGTAGCAATTTTACCGTTTCAATTCTTGGTGCTGCGATCTGCTGGAAAAATTATAGGGAAAAATGTGCAAAGAGATGTGAATCCTATAACAATCAACAGTGAAGGAGAGGTAAAATAGTTTTTGAGTTTTTTTCCCCCAATTACATAATTTTCTTCCATTTCTTCAATTTGCAGATGAAATTTTAGTTGCAATAGGTAAGATTTTTTTTAATCCATACACCGTATTTTTTTATCTTCTATGTTTTTTTCCATAATTGGTGATTTGAATTTAGTATCAAATCTCTTAATTTGAATTTTTGTTTTCAAATTTATCTTTTTTTATTTTGAAATTATGTTATTGAATTACATGTTGAATTAATCTGTAAATTCCATGATTCTCTCCTTTTTTATAGTGTACTTCATATTGGGGTTTTTTTTTCTTTTATTATTTCTAGAGTTAATACTATAAAATATAATTCATCGTCATTCGTCTTCAAGAATCATACCATCATTTGACACGACAAGTAAGATTCGTATTCTTATGAGTCTTTTAGTTGTTACAATTATTATTGTTAATATAGGAAATTGTAATTAATGTGTTTTTTTTATTAATATTTGTGTAGACTTAATTTGAAATCAAAATGACGAGATATTATAAAAGAATAACAACACACTCATCATCCCCAAGAAAGAAAAGTAATAATAGTTTTGATAGTGATAGATCTTATATAGAAGCCAATTTAGGAGAGCTACCAGCATATTTTGGTTTAAGAACTAAAATTAATTCATTAATGAAGATATGCATAATCTCAAAAAATTAAAAAAATAATAATAAATAATAAAATAATAAAAGAAAAAATAGAGAAATATTAAGAGAGTTTTCATTCACGATATGAAATAGAGTATAGACGCAAATAATGTTGCTGCTTTCTTTCTTATTATATATTATTGATTTTGATTATTGAGAACATCAATTATATTATTACAGAAGAGCAATGCATGAGATTGCATAGATGAAAAGTGAGGTAGAAAATAAAGGAAATAGAAAAAATCAACAATAACAATGGCATACATGACCACTCCCAACTTGCTTGCAAAATCCTCCTCTTTCACAATCAGAAATGCAGTAATTCCAGCACTTCCCATCGTTAACATCATCCACTCCAGGCTTGCAGGGTCCTAAACGAGGATGATTGTTGCAACATACTTGAGCGTTTGTATTCAAACTCCCTGTAATTCTTCCCATTAGTTTTCCCTTAGAAAAAGATAAATAACACTAAAAAATCTTTTCATACTAATTTTACAAATATGAGTGCATTTTACAAATATATTTTTTTATGGAATAATATGAGCGCATTTGAAATTTCTTAACATACTTGGCCAAATGAATCTTATGATTTTTAACTTCTTTTGATCACAACGAAAATAACTTTCAAATATCATCATTTTTCAGAATTACTTTTGAAAAAAGCAATTCATCTCAAACTACTGATTTAAAGCATAATTTCAAACTTATCGATAAGAAAAGTTGGACCTGAATATAAGACGAGGAAGGTAATGAAAACCCATATGAAAATTGCTCTGACTTTAGCCATTGGTTTTGTATGAGTTGTAAATGTTGTTGGTTGGAATGTTCACTGTAGTTGCAAATGATCAAAGTCTATTTTTATAAGGAAAATTTGGGTAAAGATTAACACCATCTTTTGTAATAAATGAGAACGGATTCTCATTAAAGTTTCCATGCATAAATATTACATATTCAAAAAGAATATATTTAGAATTTTACCTAAATTCCATGAATTAAAACCTAAATAGTTAATGTTGTACTAGAAGAGGTTATGCTTTTTTTTTTTTTTTTTTTTTTTTTTTTTTTTTTTTGAGAACAGAGGTTATGCTTTCATTTCCATTCCCATTGCCCTTTTTATTACTAGTAAATGGTGGATATCAATGTAATTTTCTTTAAAACAAAAAAAAAAAAAGAAGAAATTATCAAAGTAATTGAAATATTGAATTAGATTTATTTGGCATGAAATCCATGCATTAACCTTAAATTATTAATGTTGGGATAGAGGTCATGGTTTCATTTTTATTGCTAGTTATAAATTGCCATATATTCATTCATATCAAAGTAATAGAAATTTTGAATTAATTTGTCGATTCTTGTATTTGTATTCATTCTCCAACTTTGAAACAATTTGTAACGTCCTGCATTTCGAAATTATGTCATTTTTGATTAATCCGCTTTAAATTTTAAATTGGAAAAAGTAGTATTTAATTTTAGCCTCCAATTGATATTTTGGAAATTTAATTTGAGATATTTTTCCTTTCATTTCTTAAGTCGATGAGCGTTTGGAGGTTACATGGAGCAAGTCGTGCATTTTTCCCATTTTAATTGGGAAATATGGGAATTAAGGGAATTAGAAAAAAAAAAAGAACCCAAAACCCTCATTGTCATCTCTCTCTTTCTCTTCACGCATCGTTACCCCCCTTCTTCTTCGTTTTCCAGCCTCCATTCCCATTAGCTTTTCTCCACGTCGTCGTCTGCTGCCCTCACCGCTGCCTCCTCGAGTCGTCGCCTGCTCCCACCGCCGCCTCCTCGCATCATCGCCGACCAGCCCGTGAGTTTGCAACCCTGTTCGTGTGTGCTCTTCATCGTTTCTTCATGGGTTTCTTTCTCCCTCTCTCCACGGATCTTTCTCTCTCTCTCTCTTCGTGTCGTCGTTGTGAGGTCGCGACACTGGTCCCAGAGCTATGACGCTGTCGTTGTCTCGAGTAGCAGACCCGCAAGGCAGCTCCCTTCCTCGCGTGTAAGTCTTCTTTTCCTTGCTCTCGTCTTCTTTTGGTATGAGCATCGGTAAATATCTCTCCCTCTCGTGTGTTGTTTTCGTAGAGCATCCCTTTCAATCGTGCTCTATTTTCTATTTAGATTTGACCCACGCAATTTTTAGCTCCTTTCGGTGTCGTTTGGTAAGCTTTCGTATGAACCCATACTCTTTAGACTTCGAATTTGAGTTACCCATAACCCAAAATGTCCTTGATGTGGTTTACCCATGCTTATTCGACTTCAAAATCAAGATACTCATTTAGTAACGACTTCTAATTTGCAGGTTTGAGGTTCTTTGAAAGTCAACCAATGAGTGTTGGGGCTTGAATTTGGCTTTCAACGAATACCCATAAGCCGAACAACCTTCGGATTGAATGCCCCATAGGCTAGGAGGTCCAGATTAGTGATTTTGAACTCATTCGACCATTGGAAGTGTTGGGGTTTATGTTCTAAAACTCGTGGATAGTAAATGTAACAAAGTTATATATAAAACTTATTAGAATAGTTTTTATTATGGTTGCTGAAAGATTAGTTTAAATGTGTATTTATTAACTCAAATCCAATAAAACTAGAATCCTTGGCTATGAAATGAATGCTTGAACTTTATGTAGTGACATAAAAGTGGATCAGGTTCAAGTACATAGCTTAAAACGGTCTATAGTATAAGGATAAGACTGGGTACCTTATCCTAGGAAAAACTATGTGACGAGGCCTAGTTTGTTTTAATACAAACGATGTGATCCTAAATCGTTCATGTAGAGACATTTGAGTGGGGGTGTCCTATGCAAAAGAAGTTTGTATAAGACCGGACCGTGAAATAAGTCACTTTCACTTTATAACGCCGTTTACTGTGAAACTGACATATTTCAAGCGATGACCTAGGTAACTCGATCTTAATCCTGAGCTAACTATGAACTCATGTTTATTCGGGATTATCCTTTGATTTGCATAGGTGAGAGTGGCCCATAAGCGCCGCTCAATAAACCTGCCACTTTGGGGATAAAACCGGATAGATAGCTGGGATATAGTCTTGCAAGATGGAATTCACTCCTACCCGTCTTTAGGGATAGTAGAAAGGTTGCTCCCTTAAGTGCTGACTCTGGAACGTGAACAAAGGCGCGCCGCCTCTCATTGGCCCTAGAGGTTTTTGGTTTAGTGGTGGGACCACAAACCAATTGTTCATTAGGGACTCAGTGAAGGCTTAAGGAACAAAAAGTGTTATAGGGGTAAAACGGACTTTTGACCTGACTATAGTTACGAACAACCTGTGAAGGATTGACTTATCGATCACGGTTATGTCGAGTGGACAGAAATATCTCTACAGTGAGGGGAGTTCAGCTACGGGCTATAGTGGAGTGTCTCGTTAGTTAACGAATGTTGGTGAACTAGGATTGAAAGAGTTCAGCTGGTTAATCTTGGATCGTTGGAGCCCATGATCCGTAGGTCCACTAGGTCCCTCTGCTAGCTCAAACGGATTAACCTTAGAACAGAGTGATGAAAGAATTTGAAAGATGTTCAAATTCGATTAAGGGTTATATCGTTAATTATATTCGATATAATTTAACGTGTTGGTTTAATTGTGTATTAAACCATATTTTGAGAGACGGAAATATTTAAATAGGATTTAAATATTGTAAATATGTATTCAATACATAGTCGGTTTAAATTTGAATTGTAATTCAAAATTTTTCGGGATTTTAAGAAGGTTCGGGTATGGTGTATTTGTTTAAATTAATTTAATATTTTGATGTTAAAATTAAACAAATATATATAAATTAATTAAATTAGTTTAATTAATTTAGAAATAGATTAATTGATTAACTTTAAAAGATATTGAGAATTTTAAAGTTAATGGATTAATTTGAAAATCAATTTTGAAATTGATTTCATGCAAAATTCAATACCAAGACACACTTCCCATGACTCACCTTCTTGCTTTGTTTGGTGTCTTCTTGTAAGGCAATTTGGGCAAAATTTGTTGCTAATATATAGACCAAGAAGGTGACTCAAAAAGCAAGAGATTAAGTTGGAGTTGCTGGAGGAAAAACTCGTGCAAATCTAAGAATAAATCTCTCTCAAACACCATAGCTCCCAAGACACAAAACCCATATGTTCTTCCTCAAAATTCATCATGCTCGGGTTCCCACAAGCCCGTTCTAAGGTTGGAGAATAGTGGGGAAGACTCTAGAGGTAGTCCATATCAAGTTCGTGTAGAGAATCATTCAAAGGAATCCACGAATTTGGTGCTCCAAGAGGTATTTATATATTGCTCTGTTTTTGTTCTTGTTTTTAGCATTCTTTAATCAACGAAATTAATGAAAATCGGTGCCTATGATCCGCTAACGCTTCCCCTCGAGTGTTCTTCACTCCAACAATTGATATCAGAGCGTGGTTTGGGCACTTGATTTCCATTAAATTCGAGTTTGGTGGGTGAATTTCAATTGTTGAATGAGTTATGGTTGCTAAAGTTGGATTCTCAATTTTGACATCAAATTAAGCTTTTGATTCTTGATTAAAATTGTAATTGCCTACATGTTTATGGGCATTAATGTCTTGGCAAGAGTCTGTATCAATTTGGGAGTCTTTAGAGTCGTTTTTAAGCTGTAATCGATCGAGGAAGAGGAAGTGCTCGCTGGTCGAAAAAACAGAGCACGCTATTTTCTGGGCTGCTGTATGAACAGCGTCTTGACGCTGTTGCGTTTTCAAGCAAAATTCCAACGCGTTTTTCATTTTGGTGGTGGTTCGGTTCAGGCGGTTCATTCTCGGTCCGGTTCACCGTTTCCCGGCCGATTTGGTTGGTTCAAGGCCGGTTCAAGCCATTTTTCAACTCCTTTGGTTCGGTTCAAGACTTTTATGGATGGTTCAAGCTGATTCGAAGTGTTCGGGGCTGGTTCGGGAGCTGTCCAAGGCGGTTCTCTATTTTATTTAATTATTAATGTAATAATTTAGCTTAGTTTGATTGTTTGTATGCCAAAACCAGTCCGCTTTAGTGTGTTTAATTATTTATGCATTAGGAATGTATGTTATAATTAAATTAGAATTGATTATGCATAAAGTATGCCATATAGATTTAAAATCCCACCATAGGAAAGCATGATCATGCATTAGTAATTAATTATAAGGGTTATAATAAAATGAATGCGTGTTAGGTTTCATGTTAGATACATGTTGGTTGTTTTTAATTTTTTCGTTTATGGATGTTTTATATAAGTGTTATATTAATAAACGAAAACAAACGAGCATGCAACATGAAACCACCTTAGCATAGATGAATGTTATAGGTTGTCTATTTTATAAAGTGTTATAAAAATCGAGATAGACGTTAAAACCTATAACAAAGATAAATGCATGCTCACTCAAGGTTAATGAAATCCAATTTTGAATGATTTGCATAGAATAGGTTGATATCTTGTAAGGCTAAGGTTACAAGTGAACTCACACGACAAGATGTTGTCTAAGGCTGGAGGTATTTAAGTTGACGGTTTACGGAACACCTCCTACCTGGGCATCGAGCCGGTACTTGAGTTAGGTTAACCCGGTTTTATGAGCATGCGTGAGAGATGTGAGGTTTTATCACCTAGACATCATAGCGTAATAGTTATGTCGTTGGAAATCACCTAGACTTAGGTTGTTTCAAAATGTTTAAGCTTTTTGAATGGTGATTTATTTTTATAACTTGAAATTTGATTGTTATATACTTTCATCACCATTAGAAGCATGTTATAGGTTTTAATTCATTAAAAGTTATAAATAGTTATAAGGTTAAATGAATATAAACCGTCAAACCTATAACAAAGAGTTGCATGCTAACATAGGATCTTAGGTAGCACGAATTAATTTTAAAACGTTTAAAATCAATTAGACCTAAGATCACGATTTTCTAATAGGATTAGAAGAGCTTCCTGCTTAAGGTTTTAATAGAGTTAAAATTGGATAAGTAGGATATAAGACTTTGGTTATAAGGGAACTCTCCCGGTAATCCGGTACCTGAGTTGAATTAACCATGGTCTTATTAGCATGCAATGTCACTAGGAAATTAAAAAGGGTTTAATTCGCCTAGACATTAGAATAAAGACCTTATTTAAAATAGTTATTTATAAGGCATTAACTTAGATAAATTCATTTAGTCGGGATTTACCTAAGTAAAAGGTCTTAAATTTTTTAAAAAAATAATTAGTGGGAGGGAAAAGGTCTATGAAAAATCGTTTTCTTCTCAAGTTCTCCATAGAGTTCATACGGTGAGATTTATGCATAGCCTCTTGTTACTTTCTAACGTAACCATTCCATTCGGAAGGTGATTGCATAAATCAAAATCAAAGTGAACGGAGAAAGTATTTATATGAAAACAAAATATTTTCCTTCTCAAGTTTCTCCGTAAAGTTCACACCGTGAGATTTATGCATAGCCTCTTGTTACTTACTAACGTAACCATTCCATTCGGAAGGTGATGGCATAAATCAATATCAAGGTGAATGGAGAAAGTGTTGGATCGGTATGGCAACCCTAGAGGGGGGGTGAATAGGGTTTAATAAAACTTTTTCTTAAAAAGACTCAATTAAACTAATTAACACACTTTTTATAAGCAATAAGAGAAATTTCAATATATGCAACAAATAAGAACAAACTAAAGCATGCAATAGATTCTTAAATTAATTGCAAAAATAAAAAGGAAAGAGTTAGAGAAGAAGACACCGTAATTTTTATAGTGGTTCGGTCAAACTCGACCTACTCCACTCCCCAAGCGCCTCTTGGGAATTTGAATAAAAACCTTTCGACTCTTTCCACGGATTAGAGCCCAACCGTTACACCACCGCTCTTTTTATGGGTTCAAGAGCAAACCCGATCCTTTCCACGGGTTAGGATCAAACCGTTACAAGTGATGAAATTTTTGGATAACACAATACAACTCTCAATAGAGTAGATTTACAAATTTGAGCACTCAATAAATGTATCCTCACAATACAATAACACTCTCTCAAGAATAAGATGAAAAGAAAAATTTTGGGAGCTTGGAGAGAGCAACAATGGAAACTTTTGAGTTTTGGAGGATTGTAAAATTGTAAAATTGTTGGTAAAAATTTGGGGAGGAAGATGAGTTTAAAAAGAGAGGGAAATGGGGTAAAAAGTAAATTTAAATTTGGACCGTTGGATTTGAAGATAAAGAAAAATAAAGGGTGGAGATTAAAAGAAATTAAAACTAAAAATAAATTTAAAATAATAAAGATAAAATAAATAAATATATATATATATATATTTTTTTTTATTTAAAACTTAAAACATATAACGGTAACCTTCAAAACTTAAAAATATAATAATAATAATAATAATAATAATAATAATAATAATAATAATAATAATAATAATAATAATAAGTATATAAGTAACGGTAAAAAAAACAAATTCAATTTTTTTTTTTTTTTTTTTTTTTAAATCTGAACACCCAACGGCAGAAGCATTAAATGCTTCTGATTTTTTTTTTTTTTTTTTAATTTCAAATAGCCGTTTACTCACAAGATTATTTTTAATAAAAATAATATATATATATATAATTATATTTAGATAACCAAAAAGCTCCATGTGTCACTCCTTCATTAATCCACGTGTCGTCATCGGATTGGTCCATGATGCTGACTCAGCCGCCACATCATCGCGCACGGGTATTTTTCGTTAAGGCTTGTTTCGGCTATAACTTCTTCGTTTTAGCTCCGATTTGAGTGATTCGAGAGGCGTTGGAATCGTTATTCCGAGCTCTACGCTATGGGCACATTAAAATACTAAAATTTTCAGTAATTAAAGATTTGAGTTTGTTATCATCAAAACATTGATTAATTAATTAATTAAAATTAATTAATTTGAGATTAAGGGCCAAAAAGCCAACAATCTCCCCCTTTTTGATGATGACAAACCATTCAATAAAAAATAACTTAAAATACATGTAACCATACATGTAACCATATGTAGCACATAAAAAAATCAACATATCACTATAAAGATCATTCTTGAAATTCACTCAAAAATAAATTCTCCCCCTAACTAATACAATCATAACAAATTTATAACTTATTTTTCTTAAACTTCTCCCCCTTTGGAATCATCAAAAAGATTAAGAAAAATTTAGAACTAGATAAAAGATTCCCTTAAAAACATCAACATAAATTTAGCACAACTCCCCCTTAGAAAATTAACACATGCTTTTCATATCTCCCCCTATCAAAATGCCTTCTAAAAGATTTAACAAGAAAAATTATAAAATCAAGAGGCATCACAACGAATAATACCGAGCTCAAGCCTATTTTTGCAAAAGCTTTCTTCATTCAAAGGCTTGGTAAAAATATCCGCTAATTGATTATTAGAGCCAACAAATTCAAGAGTAATATTACCATTTTGCACATGCTCTCTAATAAAGTGATGCCTAATATCAATATGCTTAGTCCTAGAATGATGTATAGGATTTTTAGTCAAATTTATAGCACTAGTATTATCACAAAATATAGGCACATTATCAAATTTTAATCCAAAATCACAAAGAGTTTGTTTCATCCAAAGAATTTGAGCACAACAACTAGCAACCGCAATATATTCCGCTTCCGTAGTGGATAATGCAACCGAATTTTGCTTTTTACTAAACCAAGAAACTAGGGAACTACCAAGGAATTGACAAGTCCCACTAGTACTCTTACGATCAAGTAAACTACCCGCAAAATCCGCATCGGAATATCCTACCAAATTAAATTCAACATTTTTAGGATACCATAAGCCTAAATCAATAGTACCAAGCAAATATTTAAAAATTCTTTTAACGGCATGCAAATGTGATTCCTTAGGACAAGATTGAAATCTAGCACAAAGACATACACTAAACATGATATCGGGTCTACTAGCAGTTAAATAAAGTAAAGATCCAATCATACCTCTATAAGATTTTATATCCACACACTTACCTTTTTCATCCTTGTCAAGCTTAGTGGATGTGCTCATAGGAGTTTTTGCAATTTTACCTTCATTGAACTTGAATCTTTTGAGCAAATCTCTTGTGTATTTCTCTTGACTTATAAAGATACCATCCTTGAGTTGTTTGATTTGAAGTCCAAGGAAGAAGCTAAGTTCTCCCATCATACTCATCTCAAATTCACTATGCATAAACTTAGAAAATTCTTCACACAAAGATGGATTAGTAGAACCAAAAATAATATCATCCACATATATTTGTACTAAAAGCATATCATTTTCTTTAGTCTTAATAAAAAGAGTAGTATCAATTTTACCCATTTTAAATCCATTCTCAAGCAAGAAATTACTAAGTCTATCATACCAAGCTCTTGGAGCTTGTTTTAAGCCATAAAGAGCCTTATTCAACTTATAGACATGATTAGGAAAATCAAAACTTTCAAAGCCCGGAGGTTGTTCTACATAAACTTCCTCCATGATATAACCATTTAAAAAGGCACTTTTCACATCCATTTGATACAAAATGAAATTCTTATAAGAAGCAAAAGCAAGCAACATTCTAATAGCTTCTAATCTAGCAACGGGTGCAAAAGTTTCTTCATAATCTATTCCTTCCTCTTGACAATAACCTTGAGCTACAAGTCTAGCTTTATTTCTAATAATATTTCCATTTTCATCCATTTTATTTCTAAAGACCCATTTAGTACCAATTATAGAAGCATTAGAGGGCCTTGGGACTAATTCCCAAACTTTATTCCTTTCAAATTGATTTATTTCTTCTTGCATAGCCAAAATCCAAAATTCATCATTTTCGGCATCTTTAAAACTTTTTGGTTCAATTTGAGAAACAAAAGCAAGATTATTAAACATATTAAGAGAAGAACGAGTTTTCACACCTTGTTCGGGATCACCAAGAATTAATTCTTTGGGATGGGAAGGAGCATACCTCCACTCTTTAGGCATGGATGAAGAACCAACTTCGTTCTTTTCGATTAAGCTCACCTCTTGCTTACTAGAAACAATTTCTTTGCCTTTGTCACTAACAAGCAAATCTCCAAAATTTCCTTCTAAAACATCACTACAAATAGGCTCATTAGAAATAACATTGCAAGATTCATCAAATACTACATGCATAGATTCCTCAACTACTAAAGTTCTTTTATTGAAAATTCTATAAGCTTTACTAGTAGAGGAATAACCAAGGAAAATACCAACATCCGTCTTAGAATCAAATTTTCCAAGTTTTTCTTTGTTATTCAAAATAAAACATTTGCAACCAAAAACTTTGAAATACCCAATATTTGGAATTTTGTTATGCCAAAGTTCATAAGGAGTTTTATCCAAAGAAGGTCTAATTAAAACTCTATTTAAAACATAACAAGCAGTGTTAACGGCTTCCGCCCAAAAGTATGTAGGTAAACCATACTCATGCAACATTGATCTAGCAAATTCTTGCAGAGTACGATTTTTCCTTTCAACTACACCGTTTTGTTGAGGAGTTCTTGGAGCGGAAAAATTATGAGAAAAACCGTTTTCTTCACAAAAAGATTCAAAAGCATTGCTATCAAATTCTCCTCCATGATCACTCCTAATTTTAGAAATCAAAAATCCTTTTTCATTTTGAACTCTTTTTGCAAAACTAGCAAAACTTTTTAAAGCATCATCCTTATGTTTTAGCATCAAAACCCAAGTAAATCTTGAAAAATCATCAACTATCACAAAGGCATAATAGTTCCCTCCAAAACTAGCAATTCTAGAAGGGCCAAATAAATCCATGTGTAATAGTTGAAGGGGTCTAGTTGTAGAGATCACATTTTTAGATTTGAAAGAGGACTTAGTTTGCTTACCCATTTGACAAGCATCACAAACTTTGTCTTTTTCAAATTTAAATTTAGGAAGACCTCTAACCAAAGAATTCTTGGAAATATTTGAAATTAAGTGCATGCTAGCATGTCCTAGTCTTCTATGCCATAACCAAGAATCATCATGCAAAGCCGATAAACATTTATCACTAATAGGACAATCATTCAAATCAATAGTATAAACATTTTCATCTCTATTTCCAACAAATATAACTTTTCTATCACTAGCATTTTCAATGATGCAATTCTTTTTATCAAACACAACTCTAAATCCTTTATCACACAATTGACTAATACTAAGTAAATCATGCTTCAAACCATCAACTAAAAGTACATTTTCAATTAAAATAGAAGATTCATTACCTATACTACCCTTACCAATTATTTTACCTTTCTTGTTGTCACCAAAAGTTACAAAACCTCCATCCTTTTTGGAGAGAGAAACAAACTTGGATGGGTCTCCCGTCATGTGCCTCGAGCAACCACTATCCAAGTACCACTTGTTTTTCTTGGAGGCTTTCAAACATACCTACAAACACAAATGTTCAAGTTTGATTCTTTGGTACCCACACTTGTTTGGGTCCTAGATGGTTAGCATAGACAAACTTGGGAATCCATTTCATTTTTGCATAAACATTTAAGGCATTGGATTTAGACAAGTAACAAGAATAATTTGTATGTCCAAACTTGCCACATGAGAAACAAACAACATTATGCAAAGATTTATCTCTCACAACAAATTTATGCACTCTACTTTTCTTGGAGAAATTATTCCTTGGAGCATTGTGAAACTTTGCTCTTTGAGGAAAATTTCTTCTTGGAGAAGTAGTATGAGCATATTTCAATTTAAAGCACTTAGGTCTAATATGACCTTCAACACCACAATAATGGCATATAGGCACAAAGTTAGATTTAACATGCTTGGACACAACCTTAGGCATATTAAGCTTAGGCATATTATGAGATGCTTTAACAAAGATAGTTTTAGAACTTGAAGGAGTAGAACATTCATCAATATAGCCTAAACCTCTTTTATCACCAAAAGGCTTGCCTATTTCAATTATCTTATCTAATCTTTGAGCACCTATTGTCAACTTTTTTAATAGATTCTTTAGCCTTATCAAGCTCTTGCAACGCACTAAATTCCTTTTCTTTGAGTAATTTAATCAAATTATCTTTTTCACAACTATCATGCTCAAGAAATTTAACTTTGTCAAGCAAGGCATTTTTCTCATCACAATCAAAAGCATGCTTGTCACAAGAGATATTCATTTCATCAATTTGCATAACATCATGCTCATTCTCTTTTAAGCAAGCAATTTCTTCAAGTAAAGACTTATTTTTACTAGATAAAACATCGTATTTCTTTTTAAGCACAACATACTTAGAACTAAGTTTTTCTAAATCATTTTGCATATTTTCAAAAGCTTCAAATAACTCATCATAAGAAAGGGGTTCTAGAGTTACCTCATCATCTTGTTCATCCTCTTTGTCACTATGAGCCATGAAGCAAAAGTTTGCCACTTCTTCATTATCACTCCCACTTTCGCTTTCATCGCTATCATCCCAAGTAGCCTTCATTGCTTTTTTCTTGGATTTCTTGGATGATTTGAGAAGAGGACAATCGGTTCTAATATGACCCGGTTTCTTGCATTCATAGCATATTACCTCATCCTTTTTGCTCTTTTCACCTTTTGACTCTTTTTGGTTGGAGAAATGCTTCTTGAATTGTTTCTTTCTCTTGATGAAGTTCTTATACTTACGTGAAAGATAGGCAACGTCTTCTTCATCAAGAACATCCTCATCTTCGGAGTCAACTTCCAAGGAGATGGTCTTTAAGGCTATACTCTTCTCTTTCTTTTTCTTCTCATCCTCCATGTTTTTCTTGATCTTCATCTCATGTGTCAACAACGAACCCATGAGTTCATCAATGGAGAGAGATTTGAGATCTTTTGCCTCTTGAATGGCGGTGACTTTAGGCTCCCATTGTTTAGGCAAAGACCACAATAGCTTCTTTACCTTCTCAAGATTTGAGTACTTTTTCCCAAGTCCTTCTAAAGCATTGACAATGTTAGTAAACCTAATAAACATATCGGAAAGAGCTTCATTTTCATCAATTTTAAACATTTCATATTGATGAACTAACATATCAATCTTTGTTTCTTTTACTTGACTAGTTCCTTCATGAGTAATTTCTAATTTATCCCATATCTCTTTAGCGGTTTTGCAAATAGACACTCTATTATACTCAATTTCATTCAAAGCACAAAATAAGCAATTAATAGCTTTGGCATTTAAAGAGCATGCTTTCTTTTCATTTATTGACCATTCTTCCTTAGGTTTTATAGAGCTAACACCATCAACATCTTTTGTTGGAATTTTAAAACCTTCTTCAACAATATCCCATAAATCATAATCAATAGAAAGCAAGAAAAATCTCATTCTATTTTCCAATAACTATAATTAGTACCATTAAAGAAAGGAGGCTTTGTAATAGATTGACTATCGGTAAAAGGGATAAAACCTAAAGTTGACATAGCTCAAAAACAATTAAGTTTATCAAGAAATAAATATTTCAAGATGAGCAACCCGCTCTAATACCAATTGTTGGATCGGTATGGCAACCCTAGAGGGGGGGTGAATAGGGTTTAATAAAACTTTTTCTTAAAAAGACTCAATTAAACTAATTAACACACTTTTTATAAGCAATAAGAGAAATTTCAATATATGCAACAAATAAGAACAAACTAAAGCATGCAATAGATTCTTAAATTAATTGCAAAAATAAAAAGGAAAGAGTTAGAGAAGAAGACACCGTAATTTTTATAGTGGTTCGGTCAAACTCGACCTACTCCACTCCCCAAGCGCCTCTTGGGAATTTGAATAAAAACCTTTCGACTCTTTCCACGGATTAGAGCCCAACCGTTACACCACCGCTCCTTTTATGGGTTCAAGAGCAAACCCGATCCTTTCCACGGGTTAGGATCAAACCGTTACAAGTGATGAAATTTTTGGATAACACAATACAACTCTCAATAGAGTAGATTTACAAATTTGAGCACTCAATAAATGTATCCTCACAATACAATAACACTCTCTCAAGAATAAGATGAAAAGAAAAATTTTGGGAGCTTGGAGAGAGCAACAATGGAAACTTTTGAGTTTTGGAGGATTGTAAAATTGTAAAATTGTTGGTAAAAATTTGGGGAGGAAGATGAGTTTAAAAAGAGAGGGAAATGGGGTAAAAAGTAAATTTAAATTTGGACCGTTGGATTTGAAGATAAAGAAAAATAAAGGGTGGAGATTAAAAGAAATTAAAACTAAAAATAAATTTAAAATAATAAAGATAAAATAAATAAATATATATATATATATATATATATATATATTTTTATTTAAAACTTAAAACATATAACGGTAACCTTCAAAACTTAAAAATATAATAATAATAATAATAATAATAATAATAATAATAATAATAATAAGTATATAAGTAACGGTAAAAAAAACAAATTCAATTTTTTTTTTTTTTTTTTTTTTTTAAATCTGAACACCCAACGGCAGAAGCATTAAATGCTTCTGATTTTTTTTTTTTTTTTTTAATTTCAAATAGCCGTTTACTCACAAGATTATTTTTAATAAAAATAATATATATATATATAATTATATTTAGATAACCAAAAAGCTCCATGTGTCACTCCTTCATTAATCCACGTGTCGTCATCGGATTGGTCCATGATGCTGACTCAGCCGCCACATCATCGCGCACGGGTATTTTTCGTTAAGGCTTGTTTCGGCTATAACTTCTTCGTTTTAGCTCCGATTTGAGTGATTCGAGAGGCGTTGGAATCGTTATTCCGAGCTCTACGCTATGGGCACATTAAAATACTAAAATTTTCAGTAATTAAAGATTGAGTTTGTTATCATCAAAACATTGATTAATTAATTAATTAAAATTAATTAATTTGAGATTAAGGGCCAAAAAGCCAACAGAAAGTATTTATAGTAAGTGGGAGAAGGAAGCGTGTCAACGCATCCTACGGTCTCTTCCATTGGTTTACATCGCGAGGTCTCTATGTTCGCCTGCTAAGCACGCTCTGGAGCTGCGACACCATTCGGAAGGTTGTAACATAGGGATTATAGCACAGTGAATACCCCATAAGGATAAATGATTTCTTAGGGTCGTTCCCAACATTAGCTTTTCCATTCGGTAGCATTGTTGGGACTGTTCTCTGAGATCTAAAAAATGGAGGGTCACACTTACAAGACAAAACTAAAGGTTAGCTTATTCTTGACCAAACAACGGTAACTAAACGAAATAACAAGATATGAGCGATTATGGTGTTAACGTTTAGTTGAGAATGTCTCAGTTTAGAGGAGGACTAGCTGACCACCCCTCGGTGGTAGTTACTCTGAACCTTTGAAGTATCGTTGCAGAAGAATTATGATTAATAGGGCGCATAATTGCTTTTGCTAAATTGATTGGATTAGTGAAATTTTTAATACATTAGACAACCCATTTAAAATTTATTTGTTATTTTTCAGCGATTAGTATAGGTTCTATAAAATGCCTCTTTAATACGCTAAATTCGTCATCGATATAGAAACATACTACTAAACAAACCTTATAAACTATATCGTGGTAAGTGATACGTAAACAGTCTTAAAATGTAATATGTCCTCAAGATGTTATATCTATTTCATTCTCGCAATGATCATGATAAATATAACATAGAAAATTGCCAAGCCAAAAGAACATGATTCAATGATAAATATAACATAGAAAATTGCCAAGATGTTATATCTATTTCATTCTCGCAATGATCATGATAAATATAACATAGAAAATTGCCAAGACTAGAAATATGATTTATTCGTCTTGAAAACGTGCTTAGTGGGAATAGTGATTCAACCTGGATATTCGGTTCAGGACCCACTAAATCACGTATGTTCTTTTCAAGAAATAATTTCCTAGCACTAGTTGTGAACTAGTTAAAGATAACTCTTAGACTTTAAATAGAAGAGTTCATCTCGGCTAAGGCAGTGGGAGACAAAAAGTTATTCTTTCAAGGAACGATACATATTATTTAATGTATATAGTTCCTAAGATTAAAAGAAAATTTGATTTCAATATCTTGTCTTCAAGAACAAGGCTATCATTACCTTCTATGTATGAACCGTTCATATCGAAAAGGATGTCAATATTTGTTCTGCAAACATAAAGAATAACATATATGTTTTAAGATCGATTGAGTCCAAAGCAATTTTTAATTATGAGATATTTAAAACCGCTGAGACTCAAAAGAAAAGGCGACGTGTTTCTCAAGGCACCTATCTTTTGCACTTAAGGTTAGGCTGAATTTCAATAGGATTGAATGCTGGTCTAAAATGAACTTCTAAACAGGTTAGAAGACGATTCATTACCTCCCTATAAGTCATGCCTTAAAAGTAGACTGACTTAATGACCTTTTTCAGGAAAAAGGTTATCGTGCAAAAGAAACCTTAGAGCTAATATATTCTGAATGTTAATACTCGAACAAGAATGAATAATTCATTTGTTTCATTGATGATTATTCAAGGTGCTCTATGCTTGCCTAGTGCGTCATATATCTGAACTCTTGAAGTTCAGATAGTATAATGCTAAGGATTAGATCCAAATTAGGTAAAATAAAAATGACACTTCGATGCGATCAAAGTAGAGAGTAAATGGACTTGAAATTCCAAGTCTATTTGATAGAACATGGAATTATGTCCTAAATACCTAGTACATCATAGAAGAGTGATGTATCGGAAAGGAGAAACGGAGCCTTGTTAGACATGGTTCATTTGATAATGAGTTGCCTAAACTCATTTTGGGATATGTAGTATTGACTGCAATTTAAAATACTAATATGGTTCTTTCAAAAGAATGTTTTTGAAACATCATTTGAACTCTGAAAAAGCATAAAATATGTTTATGTTGTTTCAGAACTTAGAGATGTCCTGCATATGAGACAAACCCGAAGTAACTAAAACCTTATTCGAAAAGGTGCCTATTTTAGGTTGTCCCAAAAAGGAACGAGTTATGGATACTTCTTTAAGAAAGTATTTGTATTGAAAAAATGCATCTTTCTTAAAAGAAATCATGTTAGAAATCACAACCACGTAGTAAGAAAATGTTAAGTAAGTTATAAGCTACAAATATATCAACAAAGAGTTGTTCATAAGATTTGTTCTTCAACAAAAGGTTGTTGATCAAGCTGACACATTAAGTTAGTCCTGTCCTTCTCAAATGTTGAGAGAGCCTCAATGCAGTGGGAGGGTTGGTAATCAACCTAATGAAAACTGTATGAGTTTAACTGAAACTCCGATTGTCATGCCTGATGACAATATCGAGGATTCATTGACCTTTAACGAGGTAATGAATGACATAGGATAAGGACAATTAAGTCAAAACTATGAACCTGGAAATGGAATACGTATATTTCAATTCATTTTTGTATAATCCAAAAGAAGTTCATAGTCCAAGATCTAGAGCAAAAGGCTTCGCAACCTTAACCAATCGATTTATGGTTTGAATTGAAGGTTTCGATCTTGGAACATAAGATTTAATGTATGATTAAAACTTATGGTTTTGATCATACCATTGCAAGCCTTGTGTCGGCAGAAGAATTATAAATAGTGTAGTAGCTTTCTTAGTTTAGTATTGATTGATATCCTATTCATTAGGAATGATTTAGGTTATCAATACTGACATTTAAAAGTGAGCTAGCAGCCTAGTTCCAAATAATGTATTTGGAGAGGCTCAATATGTTCTTAGAATCCAACCTATTTGGAATCACAAGAACAAAGATCGCTAGCTCTGCCTCAAATATCTTATATTGACAAAAGTGTTGGCTAGATATAAGATTAAAATTCTGAGAAGGGTTGTTTACTTTTCAAATATGGAATTCATTTGTCATGGGAGCATGTCCTGTGACACCTCGAGAGGTTGAGAACTTAAGATGAAATTTTCGTGCCTCGACAATCAGTTGTCAGACTTAGCATAAGGTATGCAATAGGGATTGTCAGCAGATACCAATTTAGTCCAGGGTAATGTCGTTGGACTACAATACAAATATCCTCAAGTATCTTAGGAGAACGAGGGCTTATAGGCTCGTGCATGGTATTGAGGATTTTATCCTTATAGGATACACTAATTCTGATTAGCACACCGATTAGGATTCATGGAAATCCACATCGGCATCAGAATTCACCCTTAACAGGGAGCTATGTGTTGGCATAGCATCGAGTAAAGACTTCATCTTGAAGGCCAAGTATGTTGCTACTTATGAAGCGAGCTCAGGAGTCTATAGGATTTAGGAAGTTAATTTGGAAAGTTGTTCCAAATATGAGGCGAGTATATAGAACGAAAACGTAAAATCTCATATGAGAGATTATGTGTTGAGGGGACGTGATTGTCACAACGATAACCTCAAAAGTAAAATATTGCTGAATCATTTACAGGCCCTCACGGCTAAAAGTGTTCGAGGGACATCTAGATGGTCTAGGTCTACGAGTTATAAACAGCCCACTAGAGTTTTAGTCCAAGTGGGAGTTTGTTGGGGTTTATGTCCTAAAACTTGTGGATAGTAAATGTAACAAAGATATATATAAAAATTATTAGAATATTGTAGACACCGTATTTGGTCCGGCTTGATTTTCAGTAATAATGTTTGAAGGTTTCCAATATTTGGTGGTCAATTTGTTTTTTCTTATATGTCAACAAGAGCATAGCTCAATTGGCATAAAGTTGTATTGATAATCTCAAGGTCTGTGGTTCAAACCCCTCTTCTCACATATTTTTATCAAAAAGTCGTTTTTTTTTTTTTAAAAAAAAATAATTTTTTTTAAAATTTTTTAAATTTTTTAATTTTTTAATTTTTTTGGTCTTCCCCATTCCTATTCAAGGGGAAGCTTACCTATTTAAAAGCTTTTCCATGGCTCTCATTTTTTTATTTTTTTATTTTTTTTCTTTTTTCCACCATTTTCTCACTCATCCTCCCCCTAATTTAGTAACCCTTCAAGTATAAAAGGGGGGGAGATGGAGGATGAAAGGGACACACAAAAAAAAAAAAAAAGAGAGAGGAAGTTTAGAAAAAAGTGAGTTTGAGAGAGTTTAGGCATTGGAGCAAGAGTTTAGTTTAGAGAAAGTTTAGAAGAATTTCTTTTGAGGGAGAAAGGAGAAGAAGAAGATTTGAGCATAAGCCTAGTTGAGAGAGTTGTTTAGGAAGTGAGCTTAGCTTAGAGAGTGGTAGAAGAAGAGAAAAGAAAGTGGAAGAGGAAAAAAGGAAAAGAGAGGGGGAGGAAGGAGTACACAGGGAGAGAAAACATTGGGTAAGAAAGAAGGAAAAAAGAAGAAAGAGAAAGGTAAAAAAGGTGGGGTTTTGTTTTTCTATTTCTTTTGTGTTTTTTGTTTTGTTATTATTATTATTATTATTATTATTATTATTATTATTATTATTATTATCATTATGATTATCATTTTTAATTTCTCTCTCCTTTTAGTTCACTTTTGCACTTTGCCAACTTCATTTTTCTAAACTTTCTAATTTATTTATTTTTTTTCTCTCTTTCATTCTCCAAATTGCTTTAATCTAATCTTTAATTATGCTTGGTTAATTTCAATTATTGTTATTGTTTTGATTTTCTTTTGAAAGGGATTATGGGAACTGAGTAATGTGTCTTCGTGGAGTTCAACTCTCGTGTAGGTGTATGAAAATTCTCATTTTCCCTTTTAAAAGATTTTACTCTTTGAATAATTTTCTTCTTTTACATCTATTTTTTAAAAAAAAAAATAAATTATTTTTAATAAACATAATCATGTACACCCATGTTTCCTTTAATTAAAAGGGAAATTAGGCATGATTTATATTAAATTAGATATCCAACTCATAATGTTTAATCTTTACTTTATTTCTAAAGTTAAGGTAAAAACGAATGAGACATCTTGTGTTCATTATTGCATTTTAGGTTTTTATTTTCATATTTATCATTTTTTAAAGAAAAATAAAAATGAAGGACTGTTTTTATTCACTTAATTGGACAATTTAAGATAATGTGGTAATTGTTTTTTTAAAAACGGGTGTTGTAGGGTGCTAATACCTTCCCTACACTCAAACGACTCCCGAACCTAATTCCTGGTTTTCTAAGATTGGTTTTTTTTTTTTAAAGGTGACCAATCACACCCTCGATGATTGGTGGCGACTC
Organism: Luffa acutangula; assembly: GCA_036850905.1. Classification (NCBI taxonomy): domain Eukaryota; kingdom Viridiplantae; phylum Streptophyta; class Magnoliopsida; order Cucurbitales; family Cucurbitaceae; genus Luffa; species Luffa acutangula. Next base: position 47,108,212 of record CM072089.1, read on the forward strand.
CAATTTTCTCTTAAAAACCCAAGAAAGGATGTCGGCCGCTCCGCGTCGCGATGACGTTGCGACAGCTTGGCGACTCCACTGGGGACTTTTGAGGGTCAAGCCATTGATATCTTTATTGTCCTTTGATTGATTTTTCCTTTAGGTCCCTTCGTTATTATTTTTGTTATTTTATTTATTTATTTATTTTCCTTACTTTATAATATGATTTGTCCTTCATATTGTTATTCACTTGTCTATTACTATCTTGTTATGTTGTAATTGTAGTTTATCTTAGTTATGTCATTCATTTGCATGCCATCTTGTTATTATCATTTTTTTTATGTTGTAATTGTATTTTATCTTAGTTATGTCATTAATTTGCATGTCATCTTATTAATCATGCATTTCACACACTTTCACTAGCCTCCTACCCGGGCTCTACCTTAGGACTAGACTAGGAGACTGAGTAGTGTGACCTTCGTGGAATTTCGATTCCCGTGCAAGCGCATGAAATTCTCCACTCAAGCCTACTACATCGTTAAATCGGTGGGTAAGCTTGGGGACCTTTTTTAGGATGCCTTAGAGTTAAACTCCACTCATATAGTTCTAGGATTTGACTTATTACATGCATTATTGTCAAAGTTTATTTATTTATTTATTTTTCTTCTTTCCCTTGTATCTTATATCAATTTTCAATTTTCGCTCATTGAAAATATCCTTTCCAATCTCTTTTAATGTAGTTAAGAAAATTGTGCAAATTAAATTAACAAGATTTTTCGATTATTTACATTGGCAGAAACTAAAGTATGAGTAAAAGAAAATCACCCCCTCCAATACAAGAAATGGGTATAGAAGATCAAGCAACAGTACGTCAATGGTCAGAAAATGTACAACAAATCCACGGAGATTCTTTAGTAGAAGATGTTATTTCTCAATTTAAGGATGTCAGTTTTCGAGAAAGTTAATTAGAAACAGTGAAACAGGCTTGGGAAAAATTAACTATAGATAGAAAGGCTAAATTTACAAGCAAATATGGCCATCTAGCTCAGCTCATGTATGTACAAGTCAATTATTCTGTATTAAAAGCTTTGATTAGACATTGGGATCCAGCCTACAGATGTTTCACATTTGGCTCAATCGACATGACTCCTACAATAGAGGAATATCAATCCCTTCTGCATATGCCAACATGAACAGAGGTTGAAGCTTATTCTTACGATCAAGAGCTTACAATGAAAAGAGCATTATCTACTCTTTTGGGCAAGATTCGTACAAGCGACATTGAGAAACAAGTAAAGATAAAAGGAGAGAACACATGCGTACCCCTGGACTACATCCTTACTCTTCAACAAAAATTTGCAAATGAAGACAAGGAATTAACTTTACTGGCATTGTGTATCTTTAATGTTGTTTTGTTTCCTAAAGTATGTGGATATGTTGAGGAACGCGTAGTCAAGTTGTTTGCTAAGATAGAAATAGGAGTTGATCCCATTATTCCTGTATTGGCAGAAACTTTTCGTTCATTAAATTATTGCAGAACCAAAGGAATATGAAGATTTATAGGGTGTGCACCATTATTGTACATTTGGATCCTTAGTCATGTGAAATGTCCACCAAAATTCAAATGTCCAGAGATCAAATTTTCAAGTTCCTAGAATAAGCTGCAAAATCCCATTTCAGAGTTCGTGCAATCAGGTTGGAGTTCATCCTCCCCTGAAAGGAGCGCTTGGGAAGCCTTTTTCTCCGAACTAAAGGTAGAAGATGTAATATGGAGAGCCCCTTGGATGTCAACTAGGCCAATGATCTATAAATGTGGTAAATTTCAAAGTTTACCTCTTTTGGGCCCTTGGGGATGTATAGCCTATGCTCCTTTATTGGTAGTACGCCAAATTTGGGTCCGAAAATTCATCCCTGCTACGCATGAGTTGAAGGATTTCGAATTTGCTTATGATAAAGGCTTCTGTAAAGATAGAATTCAGAAAATTGTGAAAGCATGGAAAATGATCACTAAAATCCAGAGTGGTCAGTTTCATGATGATACCACAGAGGCGTACAAAACATGGCATGCGAACAGAGCTAAAATCGTGCTTGTGTCACAAAAAATGAAAACCAAGATACAACTTAATGCAAAGGTGATACCAGATCAACAGACAGAATGCATCGATTAAGAAGGGATAATGAAGTCTCCCAAGCAACTCTCAAGTCAAGGAATGACCAAGTTTTGAAGCAACAATCTGAGATTGCCTCACTCCATGAGTTGATGAAAGAGCTCGAAGATTGCATTAGTTTGAGGAACCAAACGATTACTGAGGTAGAGGAAAAGAATGGAACGCTATGTCGAACAATTGACGACATGCAATTAACGCTCAAGATTAGAGAAGATCAACTAGGGGAGCTCATCAACGACAACAAGGGTCTAAGAGAGTCCGTTCAGTCACTCAATGTACGCCTCGATAAGTATCAGGATGCCACTGACAGATTAATGAAGGAATATACCTATCTAAAGGAGCAGTACGATAGATTGAGCGATGATTTTGGGTTTGTGAGACAGAATCATGCGACACTGCGAAGTAAAGCGGAACATATGCTCACTCAGATTAGAAGAGTCACGCGAAGGGCAGATGAACTAGCAGAAGATGCACGTACTCTCTCTAAAGTCATAGCACCTACACAACCGAATAGCAAGAATGTGCTCAAGTTTTTGGGAAAGCTTCGTATAAGTTTAGAGTATTGGGGACAATTTTATTAACTTTTTACTTTAGTTTATGTTTATTTAGATAGTTGAAATATCTTGTAATTCAATTTTGCACAAATTTTGCTGCTACATTGTTTTATCATTTTTCAATTTAATATCAAGGCCATTTTTTTCATTTTTCTTTTCCTCTTCAATTGTTTAAATGTTTCGTTTTGCCTTTCTCTTTTCTTACACTAAAATCTCTTTTCATGGAAAGATATTGAGGAGTTACGAGAAAAAATGGATGCCATTCTTGTCGCCCTAGAAATAGGCAAAATAATACCTGATATTGCTCAGTCCAGCAGTACAATGAATGACCCTCCAATTAGGCAATCAACAGAGGGTACTACTCCAAAATATCATCCATTGTACAATATTCCAGTTGAGAAGCACCCATTTCCATTTTTCAAGAATGAGCAAGTGCCTGTACACAATCAACCTGGATTTTCACTACCCACAGAGGTACCTCCCAAGGTGACCATTACAGTTCCCAATTTAGATGATCCTGAAATCAGAAAAGAGCTAACGGGAGGTGAGAAAGTCTCTTCTAGTGAAAAGCTTGAAGTCCTGGAGGAAAGATTAAGGGCAGTAGAAGGAACAGACGTCTTCGGAAATATAGATGCGACCAAGCTATGCTTGGTACCAGATGTAATCCTCCCTCCAAAATTCAAGGTGCCCGAGTTTGAAAAGTATGATGGAGCATCCTGCCCTAAAAACCATCTCGTCATGTATTGCAGGAAGATGGCAGCATACGTCCAAAATGACAAACTATTAATTCACTGCTTCCAGGACAGTCTTATTGGTCCAGCATCTCGATGGTATATGCAGTTAGACAGCACTCATATATGTTCATGGAAGAATCTAGTCGATTCATTTTTAAAGCAATATAAGCACAACATAGATATGGCTCCTGACCGCCTAGACCTCCAGAGGATGGAAAAGAAGGGCACAGAAAGCTTTAAAGAGTATGCCCAAAGGTGGAGGGATACTACTGCTCAGGTGCAACCACCTTTAGTAGATAAGGAGCTGTCAACCATGTTTATTAATACTCTCAAATCTCCTTTCTATGATAAGATGATTGGGAGTGCATCTACCAATTTCTCCGACATAATGACAATTGGAGAGAGAATCGAGTATGGAATTAAGCATGGAAAGGTAATTGATACGGCTGGATCATCGACAGCGAAAAAGGGGGTTCCATTGAAGAAAAAAGAGGGAGAAGTTCAGATGATTGGTTTCAATTCAAGACAACCATACCCTAATGTCGGAGTGCCACAATATCACTATCCACCTCCATATGTTTACCCTCAACCATATATCAATAATACGTCAACCCAATACTCATCCCCTTACGTCCCAAATCCTCGTCCTACTCAAGGCTACCAGCCTCGGAATCAACAGAACACCCCTTATGTCCTAGGACACCAAAACAATAAAGGCGTCCGTAGACAGACTCGTTTTGATCCGATTCCGATGACATATACTGAACTTCTTCCCCAACTCTTCCAGAATAATCAGCTGGCACCCGTGCCAATAGACCCAGTAAAGCCACCTTACCCAAAGTGGTATGACCCAAATGTCCGTTGCGACTACCATGCAGGAGCAATTGGACATTCTACTGAAAAATGTACTGCTCTCAAGCATAGGGTGCAAGCATTGATCAAGGCAGGATGGTTGAACTTTAAGAAAGAAAATGGTTCAGATGTCAACAACAATCCTCTGCCAAACCATCAGAATGCACAAGTAAATGCGATAGATCAGGTTCATGGAGCTGATTTGAAAAACAATGTTGAGAGCATAGTTACTCCCATGGGAGAACTATTCGAAATATTATTGAGTAATGGATACATTGGAGTAGAACGCCTCCAATTAGATTTGGGTGTCAGAGCATACGATGACAGTTTGATGTGTTCTTATCACACTGGGGCAAAAGGGCATTCTATCGACCAATGTCCTCATTTTCGTCTGAAAGTCCAGGAGTTGTTAGATTCACATTTTTTAACAGTTTCTCAAAAGATTGTTCAGCTCACTCAGTATGGGGAAGTTGATATTATAGAAAAATGCTCAAGGTTGTCTCTCAAGCCAAAACCGTTAACAATTTCTTATCGCGAGAAGCCCAGTACCCCAAATTCTAAGCCAAGACCGATTACCATCCAGATTCCAACTCCCTTTGAATATAAAAGTTCAAAAGCAGTACCTTGGAACTATGAATATAAGGTAACTGTTGATTCTGAACCCCTTCCAATCCATAATGTCAGTGGAATAGGAGGTCTAACACGAAGCGGGAAGTGTTATACACCAGAAGACCTATTGAAACCCAAGGGTAAAGAAAAAGGAAAAGCCAAGATCACTGAAGATATCAAGGAAAAAATAGAAGAACCCATTGTAGCGAAGAACCTAGATGTTAAACAGCCAGCATCTGAAGAGGACATCCAAGAATTTTTGAAGTTGGTTAAGCAAAGTGATTATAAAGTGGTCGAACAGTTAGGTCGAACCCCTGCAAAGATTTCCATATTGGCTTTGCTATTGGCTTCAGATACGCATCGTAAGACCTTGTTGGACATATTGAATCAAACTTATGTTCCGCAGGATATTACGGTGGACAACTTGGATAACATCGTTGGAAACATAACTGCATCCAGTTCAGTAACTTTCACAGATGATGAGTTACCACCAGAAGGCACCGGACACACTAAAGCCTTGCACATTACAGTTAAGTGCAAAAAAATTGATGTGGCAAAAGTTCTAGTTGATAATGGTTCCTCCTTGAACATAATGCCTAAATTCACGTTGGAGAAATTGTCTGTTGATATGTCTCATGTAAGGCCCATCACTATGATCGTACGAGCTTTTGATGGGGCACGTAGTGAAGTTGTTGGAGACATAGAAGTGCCCATCCAGATAGGTCCATGCACCTTCGATATAACCTTTCAGGTTATGAACATTAATTTGGCCTACAACTTTTTGTTAGGGCGTCCCTGGATTCACTCAGCTGGAGTGGTCCCATCATCATTACACCAAAAACTTAAATTTGTGGTCGACCGCAAACTAGTAATCATATCTGGGCAAGAGGATATCTTAGTGTCAAGACCCTCTTCAATGCCCTACATAGAAGTAGCAGAAGAGGTTTTTGAGTCATCATTTCAAGCTTTTGAGATTGCAAATGCCATAACTTTATACGGAGAGATAGGGAAAATGGAGCTGCAACTTTCAAAACTCTCCTTAACAGGAAGCAACCAAAGCCTCGAAAATTTGTTGAATATGTCGAAAAATATGAAGAGGTTTGGTTTGAGATATAAACCAAGCAAAAAAGATATGATTAAAGCACACAGGCAGGAGAAAGAAAAACGACTGGCTAGATTGGAGAACCGTGAGCCGAAGTATCAAATGAATATCATTCCTCATCTTCATGATACCTTCATCTTTGCTGGAATAATTCATCCAGAATCTCAAGACCCTGCAGTCATGGTTATAATCGAACAGAAGAAAGAAGCTGGTCCTTTGGTTTATCTGTGCCCAGAAGACTTTGAACTCAATAATTGGACTGTAATGGAGCTACCATCATTTGTTAATGAGATATGAAAGTAATTTTTAAACTTTTTGTTTGTTTTTTGTTTTGATGATTTATGTGTTCTATGTCAATATTTCATTTGTTAATGAAGAAGCATTTTTTTCCTTTCTTTCCTATCATCCAATGAATCTCTCTTGTGTCTACTTCTCTCAGCATTGATTTCATTTATTCCATTCCTTCTTTTTGTCTTCTTTCATCACACTGAATAATCGCTCTCTTAAACAACGATATTGGGATTGAAAGCGATAATGATCTTAAATACGAACTTGATTCTCCTACATACGATGTTGAGTCCGATGAGAGAAAAAGTGGTATTGAGGAAAATCTAGAACTTACTTCTGAATTGTTGAGAATGATTGAAGAAGAAGAGAGGATATTGGGACCACATGAAGAGTTGATAGAGACAATTAACTTGGGATCTCAAGTAGAGGTTAAAGAAGTTAAAATCGGGACCAACATGTCTGTTGAAAGCCGTCAAGGGTTAATAACATTGCTTCATGAATACATTGATGTTTTTGTCTGGTCTTATCAAGATATGCCTGGTTTAGACACAAGTATTGTGGTGCATCATTTGCCACTTAAGCCTGAATGCAAGCCAGTGAGACAGAAGTTACGCAAGATGAAGCCAGACATGTTAATCAAAATAAAAGAGGAAGTCATGAAACAAATTGATGCAGGATTCTTAACAGTTGCTAATTATCCAGAATGGGTAGCTAACATTGTGCCAGTACCTAAAAAAAATGGACAGGTCCGAATGTGTGTTGATTATAGAGATTTGAATCGAGCAAGCCCAAAGGATAACTTCCCACTTCCTCATATTGATGTACTGGTAGATAACACAGCTGGATTCTCAACTTTTTCCTTTATGGATGGATTCTCAGGTTACAATGAAATCAAAATGGCACCTGAAGATCAAGAGAAAACTACATTCATCACATTATGGGGAACCTTTTGTTATAAGGGGCCATGGTTACTCTCTTCCATGACCTAATGCATAAGGAGATCGAAGTGTATGTTGATGACATGATTGCTAAGTCAAAACCAGGGGAAGAGCATGCAACCATACTCCGAAAGTTATTCGAGCGATTGAGGAAATTCAAGTTGAAACTGAATCCGAGTAAATGCACATTTGGGGTCACTTCTGGCAAGTTGTTGGGTTTCGTCGTAAGCCAAGAGGGAATTAGAGTTGACCCAGACAAAGTCAAAGTCATTCTAGAAATGCCACCACCACGTACTCAAAAAGAAGTCAGAGGTTTCTTGGGAAGATTGAATTATATTGCAAGATTCATATCACATCTTACAGCAACATGTGAACCAATCTTCAAGCTACTTTGTAAGAACAATATAGGCATATGGAATGACGACTGTCAAAAAGCATTTGAAAAGATCAAACAATACCTACAAAACCCTCATGTTCTTGTACCTCCAACTCCAAATCGTCCACTTATCCTATATCTTACAGTGACGGAAAATTCAATGGGGTGTGTACTGGGACAGCATGACAGTTCAGGCAGAAAAGAGCAAGCCATATATTATTTAAGCAAAAAGTTCACTGATTGTGAAACTATATATTCTCTTTTAGAAAGAACTTGTTGTGCTCTAGCTTAGGCCGCTCGCCGTTTGAGACCATATATGTTGTACTACACAACATGACTTATCTCAAAGATGGATCCTATCAAATACATCTTTGAAAAGCCGTCTTTGTCTGGTAAAATTGCTAGATGGCAGGTTCTTTTATCTGAGTATGATATTATCTATGTTACTCGAAAGTCAATAAAAGGAAGTGCACTAGCCGATCATTTGGCCGAGCAACCTATAGACGATTATGAACCAATGAAATTTGATTTTCCTGATGAATTTGTCTCCACTATAATGGTGGAAAAAGAAATATCAGACTTGGAAACATGGACCATGTTGTTTGATGGGGCCTCCAATGAGTTAGGTCATGGGATAGGTGTTGTAATAATATCGCCTGAAGGAAAGTTGTTCCCTCTCACCGCCAAACTAAGTTTTGATTGTACTCATAATATGGCTGAATATGAAGCTTGTTCTATGGGTATCCAAACTGCATTGGATATGAAGATAAAGAAACTTCGAGTCTTGGGAGATTCTATGTTGGTGATTCACCAATTGAGAGGAGAATGGGAAACAAGAGACACTAAACTACTGCCTTATAAAAAGCTTATATTAGATTTGTCTCATAAATTTGAAGAAATCACTTTTGACTATTTACCAAGGGAGAGTAATCAGATAGCAGACGCTTTGGCTACGCTTGCAGTCATGTTCAACATAGACCTCAATCATGAGGTACAACCTATTAAGATGGGAAGGGTAGATGTTTCAGCCTCCTGCATGAATATAGAAGAAGAGTTTGGTGACAAGTCGTGGTTTCAAGACATCAAACATTATTTGAAATGCGGAACCTATCCTCTGAATGCCTCAGAAAATGACAAGCGCACACTTAGAAAGTTAGCAATGAAGTTCTTCCTAAATGGAGAAATACTTTACAAAAGAAATCATGATATGGTTCTTCTAAGGTGTGTAGATACAAATGAAGCCAACACGATTATGAAAGAAATTCATGAGGGAATTTGCGGCACCCATGCAAATGGACACATGATGGCCAGACAGGCATTAAGGGCTGGCTATTACTGGTTAACCATGGAAGCTGACTGTATCAAATATGCCCGCAAATGCCACAAATGTCAGATTTACGTAGATAAAGCTCATGTTCCAGCATCTCAGTTGCACGTTATGACGACACCATGGCCATTTTCCATGTGGGGAATGGACGTTATAGGCCCTATTGACCCAAAAGCCTCAAACGAACATCGATTCATCTTGGTGGCAATAGATTATTTTACCAAATGGGTAGAAGCAATGTCCTATCGAGAGGTGACGAAAGGAGTTGTGATCAAATTCATCAAGAAGGAGATTATATGTCGTTATGGTCTTCCTGAGACCATAGTATCTGATAATGCGCGAAATCTGAACAATAAATTGATGACTGAGTTATGTGAGCAATTGAAGATCAAGCATGTCAACTCAACTCCGTATAGACCAAAGATGAATGGAGCAGTGGAAGCTGCTAATAAAAACATAAAAATGATTGTGCAAAAAATGACGGTGATGTATAAAGATTGGCATGAAATGCTTTCTTTTGCTTTACATGGACATCGCACATCGGTTCGCACTTCAACTGGGGCAACACCATTTTCATTAGTTTATGGTATGGAAGCTGTTCTTCCTATTGAAGTGGAAATTTCATCATTAAGAGTCCTCATGGAGACTAATTTGGAAGAGGCTGAATGGGTCCAAAACCGCTATGAGCAGCTCAACTTTGTTGAAGAAAAGAGATTGACAGCATTGTGCAGAGGTCAACTTTACCAAAGACGAATGATGAAAGCCTATGATAAAAAAGTGTGTCCTAGAGTATTCAGAGAGGGGGATTTAGTCTTAAAACGAATTCTTCCTTTTCTAAAAGATCACCGAGGAAAGTGGACCCCAAACTATGAAGGACCATTCGTGGTGAAGAAAGCTTTCTCTGGAGGAGCTTTAGTCTTGACTAACATGGATGGTAATGAGCTGCCAAGTCCAGTTAATTTAGATCAGGTTCGAAGATATTACGCATAGGCTACTTGTGTATCAAAGGATTCGGCAAAGTTGCGGGAATTCAACAAGTGTATAGGAGAATTACGCTTCAATTTCTATATCATGTTTAAGAGGTTACTTTTGTCTCAAGTTCTAGAACCTTAACATTGACACATATGTCTATTGAATTTTAGTCATAAATCGAAGCACCTTTCTCGAAGCATGGCATATCTTGTCCATTTTTCTCCCTCACTCTCCATAATATTTCCTCAACTATGAATGTTTGGCATGTTTACCTTTATTATCATTACAATTGAATGAACACAAAGTTACATAAACGCGATATTTCAAATCAATGGTGGTAACTTAAACGATTCGATGTGAAATACATATGTCAAAAGAAAGAATCCAAAGAAAATATTTTTCCAAGAGCGTCGTGATCATGAAGGTTGATGGAATGTCATCATGGAGGACAAAACCGTCATTTCAACATGACAAAGTCTTAAACTGGGGCAAAACCATTATTTTTCGTCTTCTCAAACTGGGGCAAAACCATTATTATCACAGGAGCAAAGTCGTTCTGGATACATTTTTTGTCATCAAACAAAGAGCAAGTTGTTTAGTGAGTTCATGATCCAATTAAGGTTTATTACCAAGGGTGATGTGAATGGGGTGCCCGAGCTATCAAATATCTTTTAAAGAAATCTGTATCATAGTTTTCGAATAGTGCTAAATCTTCATCCCATGCATTCAAGCATTCAAGTTTAGCGTGCATTGCAAAAAAAATTTATTTTCGGTTAAATCGAACCTGACTATTCAGTCGAGGTCGAAGCCTGTGTCAATCCAGGTCCATTTCCAGTTTTTTTTTTCTTTCGATTAAATCGAACCCGACTATTCAGTCGAGGTCGAAGCCTGTGTCAATCCAGACCCGTTTTCAGTTTTTCTCTCTATTAAATCGAACCCGACTATTCAGTCGAGGTCGAAGCTTGTGTCAATCCAGGTCCATTTTCATTTTTTCTTTCGGTTAAATCAAACCCGACTATTTAGTCGAGGTCGAAGCCTGTGTCAATCCAGGTCCGTTTTCAATTTTTATCTCGGTTAAATCGAACCCGACTATTCAGTCGAGGTCGAAGCCTGTGTCAATCCAGGTCTGTTTTAAGTTTTTCTCTCTGTTAAATCGAACCCGACTATTCAGTCGAGGTCGAAGCCTGTGTCAATTCAGGTCCATTTTCATTTTTTCTTTTGGTTAAATCGAACCCGACTATTCAGTGAGGTCGAAGCCTGTGTCAATCCAGGTCTGTTTTAAGTTTTTCTCTCGGTTGAACCAAACCTGACTATTGAATTGTGGTCGATACCTGATTCAAATTCTTACCAAACAAATTTTTGCCTCCCCAGTACTTAGTCTCTTTCCTTTGTCTACCCTTTCAATCCTTCAAGGATACACAAAGGGGGCAAACTGTAGACACCGTATTTGGTCCGACTTGATTTTCAGTAATAATGTTTGAAGGTTTCCAATATTTGGTGGTCAATTTGTTTTTTCTTGTATCAAGAGCATAGCTCAATTGGCATAAGGTTGTACTGATAATCTCAAGGCCTGTGGTTCAAACCCCCCTTCTCACATAAAAGGGTGGGAGATGGAGGATGAAAGGGACACAAAAAAAAAATAGAGAGAGGAAGTTTAGAAAAAAGTGAGTTTGAGAGAGTTTAGGCATTGGAGCAAGAGTTTAGTTTAGAGAAAGTTTAGAAGAATTTCTTTTGAGGGAGAAAGGAGAAGAAGAAGATTTGAGCATAAGCCTAGTTGAGAGAGTTGTTTAGGAATTGAGCTTAGCTTAGAGAGTGATAGAAGAAGAGAAAAGAAAGTGGAAGAGGAAAAAAGGAAAAGAGAGGGGGAGGAAGGAGTACACGGGGAGAGAAAACATTGGGTAAGAAAGAAGGAAAAAAGAAGAAAGAGAAAGGTAAAAAAGGTGGGGTTTTGTTTTTCTATTTCTTTTGTGTTTTTTGTTTTGTTATCATTATTATTATTATTATCATTATGATTATCATTTTTAATTTCTCTCTCCTTTTAGTTCACTTTTGCACTTTGCCAACTTCATTTTTTTAAACTTTCTAATTTATTTATTTTTTTTCTCTCTTTCATTCTCCAAATTTCTTTAATCTAATCTTTAATTCTGCTTGGTTAATTTCAATTATTGTTATTGTTTTGATTTTCTTTTGAAAGGGATTATGGGAACTGAGTAATGTGTCTTCGTGGAGTTCAACTCCCGTGTAGGCGTATGAAAATTCTCATTTTCCCTTTTAAAATATTTTACTCTTTGAATAATTTTCTTCTTTTACATCTATTTTTTTAAAAAAAAAATTAAATTATTTTTAATAAACTTAATCATGTACACCCATGTTTCCTTTAATTAAAAGGGAAATTAGGCATGATTTATATTAAATTGGATATCCAACTCATAATGTTTAATCCTTACTTTATTTCTAAAGTTAAGGTAAAAACGAATGAGACATCTTGTGTTCATTATTGCATTTTGGGTTTTTATTTTCATATTTATCATTTTTTAAAGAAAAATAAAAATGAATGACTGTTTTTATTCCTTTAATTGGACAATTTAAGATAATGTGGTAATTGTTTTTTTAAAAACAGGTGTTGTATGGTGCTAATACCTTCCCTACACTCAAACAACTCCCGAACCTAATTCCTGGTTTTCTAAGACTGGTTTTTTTTTTAAAGGTGACCAATCACACCCTCGATGATTGGTGGCGACTCCAATTTTCTCTTAAAAACCCAAGAAAGGATGTCGGCCGCTCCGCGTCGCGATGACGTTGCGACAAATACTTTTTATTATGGTTGTTGAAAGATTAGTTTAAATGTGTATTATTAACCCAAATCCAATAAAACTAGAATCCTTGGCTATGAAATGAATGTTTGAACTTTATGTAGTGACATAAAAGTGGATCAGGTTCAAGTACATAGCTTAAAACGGTCTATAGCATAAGGGTAAGACTGGGTACCTTATCCTAGGAAAAACTATGTGACGAGGCTCAGTTTGTTTTAATACAAACGATGTGATCCTAAATCGTTCATGTAGAGACATGTGAGTGGGGGCGTCCTATGCAAAAGAAGTTTGTATAAGACCGGACCGTGAAATAAGTCACTTTCACTTTATAACGCCGTTTACTGTGAAACTGACATATTTCAAGCGATGACCTAGGTAACTCGATCTTAATCCTGAGCTAACTATGAACTCCTGTTTATTCGGGACTATCCTTTGATTTGCATAGGTGAGAGTGGCCCATAAGCGTCACTCAATCATCCTGCCAATTTGGGGATAAAACCGGATAGATAGCTGGGGACATAGTCCTGCAAGATGGAATTCACTCCTACCCGTCTTTAGGGATAGTAGAAAGGTTGTTCCCTTAAGTGCTGACTCCGGAACGTGAACAAAGGCGCGCCGCCTCTCATTGGCCCGAGAGGGTTTTGGTTTAGTGGTGGGACCACAAACAAATTGTTCATTAGGGACTCAGTGAAGGCTTAAGGAACAAAAAGTGTTATAGGGGTAAAATAGACTTTTGACCTGACTATAGTTACGAACAACCTGTGAAGTATTGACTTACCGATCACGGTTATGTCGAGTGGATAGAAATATATCTACAGTGAGGGGAGTTCAGCTACGGGCTATAGTGGAGTGTCTCGTTAGTTAACGAATGTTGGTTAACTAGGATTGAAAGAGTTCAGCTGGTTAATCTCGGATCGTTGGAGCCCATGATCCATAGGTCCACTAGGTCCCCTTGCTAGCTCAAACGGATTAACCTTAGAACAGAGTGATGAAAGAATTTGAAAGATGTTCAAATTCGATTAAGGGTTGTATCGTTAATTATATTCGATATAATTTAACGTGTTGGTTTAATTGTGTATTAAACCATATTTTGAGAGACGGAAATATTTAAATAGGTTAAATATTATAAATATGTATTCAATACATAGTCGGTTTAAATTTGAATTGTAATTCAAAAATTTTCGGGATTTTAAGAAGGTTTGGGTATGGTGTATTTGTTTAAATTAATTTAATATTTTGATGTTAAAATTAAACAAATATATATAAATTAATTAAATTAGTTTAATTAATTTAGAAATAGATTAATTGATTAACTTTAAAAGATATTGAGAATTTTAAAGTTAATGGATTAATTTGAAAATCAATTTTGAAATTCATTTCATGCAAAATTCAATACCAAGACACACTTCCCATGACTCACCTTCTTGCTTTGTTTGGTGTCTTCTTGTAAGGCAATTTGGGCAAAATTTTTTGCTAATATATAGACCAAGAAGGTGACTCAAAAAGAAAGAGATTAAGTTGGAGTTGCTGGAGGAAAAACTCATGGAAATCTAAGAATAAATCTCTCTCAAACATCATAGCTCCCAAGACACAAAACCCATATGTTCTTCCTCAAAATTCATCATGCTCGGGTTCCCACAAGCCCGTTCTAAGGCCGGAGAATAGCGGGGAAGACTCTAGAGGTAGTCCATATCAAGTTCGTGTAGAGAATCATTCAAAGGAATCCACGAATTTGGTGCTCCAAGAGGTATTTATATTGCTCTGTTTTTGTTCTTGTTTTTAGCTTGCTTCAATCAACGAAATTAATGAAAATCGGTGCCTATGATCCGCTAATGCTTCCGCTCGAGTGTTCTTCACTCCATCAGGAAGACCATCAATCGAAGTCATTTAGGTGTCGAATGGTAAGTTTATGCCCCTTTAACCTTTAGAATTTATCTAGTGTAGCTTTAGTATAGTTTATAACCATTAGGTGCTCTTTAAAGTGTAGTTTGGACCCAATTCAAACTTCGGACAACACTTATTCAAGGATTTCAGTGTTGATCGATTAATTCTATCAAGGTTCCTGCTCATGTTCGGTAAGTTTCAGCACCTTTCAGCATGTTTTATGTCCCTTTGAATCTACGTTAAGTGTTGGGAAAGTTGTTATGTCGTTTCATAACCTTTAGAAGGTCTCTATTGTGTTCGCAGGTCCGCTTAAAGCCTATTCTAATATTTCCCAGCAAGCATTAGTTGCATTTATGAGTGCTTTTAAGTATTGTAAGTAGTTTCTACCTGGATGAGCCTGTTTGTTTGTTTGAACATGTCGTTTGCTTTACTTGTTTTGTAATTATATTTTGTGTTTAATATGTATGTAGCTCGCTATGTGCATAAGCACGATTCTTTGTTTGATTTTTAAGCATATTGCAATATTGATTTATAAGCATGTTGCTTGTTTAATTCATGAGCATGAGGTATTGTTGTTAGTGGGCTATGCTGCATGTGAGTCGTGTCTACATAGTGTGTGTTCATTGGGGAGAGGCAAAGCGTGACGCAGAAATCACCTGTGAGTGGCGCTACGCATGGCATGTAATACATGTGTTGGGTGGGTTTGGGAGCATGATGCGGAAATCACGTGTGGGATGTGAGTGCGGAGCTTGACACAGAAATCACGTGTGAGTGTGCGGGCATGGCGCGTAAACCATGTGGGGGTGCATAGCATGATGCGTGGATTCATGTTGTCGTCCCGTCATTGCATGAAACATGTGTAGTATCATTTATTTCTCGTTTAAAAGTATGTTTGGTTTATCTCTTAAAAAGCATGTTGGTTGTTGTATTGCTTTTTTTTTTTTTTTGATACATTCCAATCAATAAAAGAGAAGGACCAACATACTAAGCAGGCAACCATATGGATTAAACTGTTACACCGCTAACAAACCCATTACACAATAACCATCATACACCTAGACTAGCATCCAACATGTTGGTTGTTGTATTGCTTTTAAAGCACGATGCTTGCATGTGAATAGCATGTGATAGTGAGCATAGCTAGCTATTTTTCCCTAATTAATTAAGCTAGTCTTTTATATTTAATTGGTCAAAATTATGCATTTTTGTGTTCTATTTGTAGGAATCATGTTTTGGAGTTAAATCGAGAAATTAGAGCTAAATATGTGTTCGGAACATGAAAATTGGCTAAAGAACAAAAAAGATTCAAGTTAGAAGAAGTCAAAAGAGAGCCATCCGCAGACCAGCATCGGGACGTTGCTCTTGGAGCGTCTCGACGCTGTGTCAATTTTCCATCTTTACCGAAGGCGGCAAGCGATAGCGTCGCGACGCTGTGGACATAGCGTCGCGACGCTATCGACAGATTTGCTATTTAATGTTCTTTTCATGCTACGGCCAAGGGGAGTACAATTGGAGAGATTTTAGCCCTAATTTCGACTAGAGACCTTTTGTGGGAGCTGAAGCAAGGACAAGGAGCGGGAATCTAACTTGGAGGCGGGGAGATCGTGACGGGGACGTGCCGATTTGGACGACTTTGAGTGTTTCCTTTCCTTTTCCTTTTCTTTAGTTAGATTTAATGACTTTTTCATGCTTAGTTGATATTGTGATGCCATGTATGAGTAGCTAAGCTTGTTACTTAGGGATTGATGTAGTCTTTTTAATTTATGGATTGATTTATGAGATGATTTGTGCAATGGTTATTATGTTTGCAATCTTATTTAATGCTTTCAATTAATTGGTCATTAGTTGAATGATCTAAGTGTTGAGTCTCGCTCGGGAGAGAGGATTTAACATAGACTTTATTAAGATTGCATGACTAAAGTTTATGTTCTAAGCTCTTAAGGGATTTTAGAATTGGTAAAAAAGAACTAAATGCCTTGCATGTTAATAAACTTAGATAGGGATATCAAGTTGGTTAATTTGCATGAGAATCAATTATATTCGGGAGATGTAGTTGTGATTAAAGGTTCTTAGGCTCATAATTCCATTGTGTGTGATAACTCATTCCCTAAAATCAATCCTAAACTAAGTTGGTGAAATCAATTCCCTAAGTGTTCTTTCAATTGAATCTTCTTTGTTTGTTTGCATTGATCTAGTTTTCTATCATTCGCTACTTTTTGTTCCCTAAATAAAATTGAGCAAGATTATTCGTGATAATTAATTTAACTTAAAAATCCAATCCAGAGGACGACACTCGATTTTACGATCACTTTATTATTACTTGACTCGTGCGCTTGCAGTAGGAAAATTCCACATCAGCATGCATGTCAATGTGATTGTTTGTTGTTTGGTGTCTCGCCGAGTGTGAGCTACTTACCAGTACTGTGGTTTGTACTGATACCCCTCCGCTTTCTTTCCCCCAACATTTTTAGATTATGCAGGTATTGGCGAGTTTTACGTGCCCGGTGATGTACATGAGGAGGTTCACGAGGGATGACCACAGGAGTCCATTTACCTATTTATTTTCTTTTTGTTGGATAGGGTAGTTCTTGATCAATTGATGATAGGTTGAACCTATAATTTGCAAATAGGTTGGATAAATTTTTGGTTGTCGAGCATGTGTAGATTTTCATGTTTCCGTTAGGTTGCAAATATGTTAATGGTTAATAAAGTTGAATTGTTTCTAGAAAGTTAAGAGCATGCTTACACTAGAAGGGTTGTAGTTCTATTGTTGGTTGAAGATACGAGATCTGACTCGTATGTTGTTATGGAGTTGTTTCTCTGGAGTTGTGGAGTGGATTGAATTGATATAGAAGTGTTGTTTTGTATTTATCAGGTGAATAAAATTTTTTGTTTCGTCCTATGTATGTCGTTATGCTGCCGAAATTTTCAGAGCTCTCGGTTAGTTTGAATATAGGAATTTAGTAACGTCACTAGGTTAGAATAATAAAATCTGTGGACGTTACACAATTACATGAAAATAAATAAACCAAAATTCGACATTTGAAAAGTGGCTAAAATAGAACAAGACCCAAAGTACAATGATATTTTAACTAAAATAATAATAATCAAAATAAATTTTCAAATTTGGTAAGATATTTTTTTTTTATTTTTTTTATTATTACTATTTTATTTTTTTTATAAAAGGTAAGATATTCAATAAAAAGAATCTTGTAGCGATAGTCATTCAAGAAAACAAATCTTATAAATAAGAAAAGAATAACACAGTTTTCTATTAAAAAATAGTATATATGGAAATTACTTTTAATATAGGGTCTTTACTTATATAGGATGTTTAATAATAAAAAAATATATTTTTTTTTCGTTTAAAGTTTCAGATCATGTTAGAGTTTTTTTTTCCCTACGATTACACAATTTTGTAAAATCTAAAAAGAATTAGGCAGTAGTTATATTGTTACCGTAGCGGATCCAGGAATTTCACATAGGGACACAATATACATAAAAATGTAATTAAAATTTTTTTATCACTGATAGAATTTATTAGTGACAAAATTCTATCATTGATAGATTCCTGATAGATTCTATCCGTGAGAATTCTATCCGTTATTTCTCTGTTTTGTTTGGAATTTGCTATTGTTTTTTTGTCACGGATAGGTTTAGCGAGGGGATTAGTTGTAGTTCAAATTAGGTGACAAAATATTTCTATCATTGATATAAAACCTTCTATCACTAATAGAAATCTATCTTTCTATCACTGATTGGAAGATTGATTTCTATCAATGATAGAAAACTATCATTCTATCACTGATAAAACTATCAGAGATATAAATCTTCTATCACTGATAAAAAAACTATCATTTTTGTTTTTAAAACTTATGTCACTTATTTTGTTTTTATAGATGTCAAAGCAAAATAACATAAAAATTGATTCGAAAGAAAAGAAAAGCACAAAGCGGAACATGAAAATTGAATCGGAAGAAAAGAAAAGCACAACAAAAAAACAAAACAAAACAAAAAATATGTACAAAATTATCACGTAATCAAATACACTATTGATTTCTATTAGTACAATTAACCATTAGAATTTAGCCACTCATTACAATTTTCCTATAATTTTTAATTAATTGTCTGTTTTGGACTTTTAATTAAGTCCATCAATCAAGGAGAAATTTGAATTGTGTTTGAATGTAAGGGAAATTCACAGGTTGAAGGGAAATTCAGGGAAAAAAAAAAGAAAAGAAAAAACCTGCGTGTTTTGAACCCTTGCCCCTAAGGAAATTCGCAGCTTCAAGGAAAATTCGGAAAAAAATAGAACAACTTGCCTCTAGGGATTACATGTGCCCCTCCTACCAATTAACCAAACGGTAATTCTATTTCAAATATGATTTTTAGTTATTGGTATTATACATTTTTCGTTATATTATATTAAAAATATAAAGATGAGATAATTTGAGGGGGACACGTGCCTTCCCTGGCCCCTTCATGGATCCACCGCTGTATTGTTATATCCCAATCTTAACAAGTTAATTAACTTTGTAATGCATTAAAAATTAAAAATTGATTAAACAAAAAGCACGTCCACATGGCAATTATAAGTATATAAGCCTAATGTTGAACAAAATTCTAGTTGAACCATATGAAAATTTCCTTCTTTTATATAAATACTCAATCATTTCTTTATTCAAGTTTCAATATTTTTTTTTTTTTTTTTTTGTATGGCCACACATTCAAACATATAGAATGTAATTATGTTTGAATTACATGAAACTCTAATGTTTGACTTTCATTTTAAGACTTCAAATGTAACACTTTCAGTATCAGAGATTCAAAAAATAGTTACAAATTGTTTAAGAGCTTAGTTTACAGTTAGATGACCCAATTGTAAGATAGCGAGGTAATTAACTTTTGTGATTGGAATTTACTAATATGTTACTTTTTATTTGGGGTATCTACAAGAATGGATGAAATGAGCCCATATATTTCACTTTTGTCCAAAAACATTTAAAATTTCATTTTAATCTAGTCCGTTTTAATTAATTGTAGTCTATTTACCATTTTGACCCTCTGTTATTCAAAATTAAAAAAAAATTAAAAAAAAAAAGACAGAAAAGGAAAAAGTAAGGTACTGATTTTTTGGATTCTCGGTTTATGATTTTGCAATATTGGAGATCGCAGAGCTCCGTCCAGGCCTTCATGGAGTGTTCCTCAAGACTGCAGGTATTTGTGATTTCGTTCGTGTTTGTCTTCATGTTTGGTGTACGTCTGTTGTTCATTAGATATGCAGAAGCTTAATTATTTTTTTATTTTTTATATTTTCTTTTTCAGAACTTCATGTGTCTGTTGTTCATTAGATATGCATAAGCTTTGTTTTTTATTTTTTTTTTCATTTTTTCTTTTTCAGAACTTCGTTTCAAAATGGTAAATGGGTTTTGTCTTCGTGTTGATATGGAGGATGTTCACGCTTTTGACTCCAATCTCCCGTCAAAGCTTCGATCTGCTCCTGCCGATTTCTTGCCCTTGGTATGGTGAATATATTGGATCTAATTGTTGATTGTTGGTAGTTAGGGTTTATGAGGACTTTTTAATTTTTTAATTTTTTTTTTTTTTTTTTTTGTTATTTCTCTATTTTGGTAGTTTGAGAATGCTGCAGTTAAGGGTTTAATGAATCTGAAGACGAAGGTGGCTACTTCTGCGATTCCTTGTTAAATACCTCATATGGATTTCTAAATACCGCGTATGAATTTTTAAATACCGGTATGAATTCCTTGTTAAATACCTCATATGGATTTCTAATATACCGGGTATGAATTTTTAAATACCGGTATGAATTTTGAAACTTCTCCGTAATTAGTTTTGTTTGTCTCAAATTTTAGTTTTTTAGATAAATTCTCACTAGCATAGTTATTTCATGTGGTATGAAATTCATTTATTCATAATTCTAACACATTACCGATATATACCACTTACAAGCACGTATGAAATTCATTTATTCATAATTATAACACATACATGATAATTCTGAACCAATATATACCATTTACAAACGGGTATGAAATTCATTTTTTCATAAGTCAATTATATATACCACTTACAAACATGTATATGAAATTTGTTCATATCCAAAAGAAAAAAAAATACAAATATTGGTTGTAACAACTTATATATTATCGAATGAAAAATATAATAGAATCATATCCAACCACACAACGAGAAAAACAAACTGTTACCATCTAAATGGAGGAGACATAATTTGACCGCAAAAATGAAGGTGAGGATCGAAGAAAAAAAATTGTGAAAATTAACCATGACAGATTGAAAAGGAAAAGGAATTTTGAAAAAAAAAAAAACCCTAGCGTGCCGACAAGCTGAAATGGTTAAGGAAACTATAAATAAAAAATCTACAATAATCCCATTTTGGGACAGCACAAAATTTCAAATAATGAAAAATATTATAACAATAAACATGAAAATCAAATTTGAATGTTGCCAAATAGATAAGTAACGACAATGAAAAAAAGGAAATTCATAATTCCTTAAAAAAATGATAAGCAGGCGGCAATTGGGTCAGGCGGCAATGGAAAAAAAACTTTCCATATCAATTCCATAATGTTGCTGGCTGTAATGTAAAAAAAAATTAATATTAATTATAATTATATTATTAAATAAGGGCAATTATGGAAGAAAAAAATTGAAATCAATTAATGAAATCCTACCGATGAGAAAAACACAAGATTATGACAAATATGTAATTAATAGGTTAATTGATCCCATTCGCTATAATTTCTGTTTTTTTTTTAATGAGTTGGACAAAATAAGCTATAACAACTAATACGATAATAGTAGTAGTAAAAAAAAAAAATCTAGATTTAAACGAAATAAATATGAAACGTAATGTTTTTTTTAATACAAATGTTGGTGGTAAATTTGGAATACCCACAATATTGAGGAACTGGCACAGCGTTGTCACGTGAAGGTCATGTGAGTTTCCTTTTCGGATTTTGGCATCAACAACAAAACATAATATTTTGTTATAAGTTTGGTAATTAGTACTATAAATTATCTTGTTATCGGTATAAAATATATATTTTATATTAATGCATTATTTAGAATTATATTTCTATGAATTTGTGTCCCTTTCACATAAAATTATGGACGTCATTGTACTCTACAATTGTTTCAAAGTTGGAGAATGTTGCTAAATTAAAGAATCCAAAAATTAATTCAAAATCTCTGTTACTTTTGATAGGAATGAATATCACCCTTTACTACTTGCAATGAAAAGGGCAATGAAAATGGAAATGAAAGCATACACTCTAGCACAACATTAACTATTTAGGTTTACTAATGCTGGAATTTAGGTAAATTTCTAAATATATTCTGTTTTTAATAAATAAAATTCAAAATATTTAACTGTAATAAGAATTTGTTCCCATTTATTACAAAATATGCATGTTAGTCTTTACAGAAATTTCCCTTATAAAAATGATCATGAATGTCTTACAGAATTTGTTAATCTGTACAAAATGTGTTAATCTTTAAAGAAATTTCCCTTATAAATTTGTTTCCATTCTACAATCCAACGTATAACGAATACAAAAGTAAATGGCTAAAGTAGGAGCAATTTTCACCTGGGTTCTCATTACCTTCCTCGTTTTGTATTCAGGTCTAACTTCTCTTAACTTCTCTTCTAAATTGAATGCATATTTAGGATTGCATTTGAATTGACTAAAATCATTTTTATCACATTCAAAATCACTCGGAAATATGCTCTTAATCATTCAAAATTAATTTGATGTTCCATTTTACACCTCTAAACCAAATTTCTACATCATTAAAATTTATTTTAAATTATTAAACACATATTTCGAAGTGATTTTAGATATAACAAAAGTGATTTTAACCCTTCCAAATTCAGTCCCAAAATATGCATTGAGCTTTAAATTATGTTTTTTTTTTTTTTTTGAAACAAAGCTTTAAATTATGTTTTAAATGACTAGGTTTAGATGAAGTATTTTTTCCACAGTAATAAAAATTTAATATATTTGAAGTTATTTTTGTTGTGATCAAAAGCATTTACGTGTTTTAGGAGTAATTGCAAAATTTTTTATTTTTTTTATTTTTGATAAATCAAAAGCAAATAGGTTGTGAGAAAACGCTTATAAAATATTTTTGGACTAAAACTGAACCATGAAAATTATTAAAAATACATTCTAGCTAAAAACACATTTCAACATTATATTCTAGAACTTATATAAGATTCATTCCCAGTATTTTTAGAAATTTCCAAAGCACACTTACTGCCCTTGTTTTGTGGTAATCTAAGGGCCCGTTTGATAACGTTCTCGTTTCTTGTTTTCGTTTCTTCATTTTTAATAAAGAAAAATAGAATTTCATGACCCTAACACCTATACATTCAATAATAATAAACCTATATTCTTATTTATGTTTGGAAAAAATTGGAAACAAGAACAAAAAAGGAGAAACTAGTTTTAGTTGTTCCCAAAAGTTCTATACAAATTTTGGGAGTGTTTCTAAAAAATGAGAAACAAGAAACATACATGGTTATTAAATGCTTAGATTTCTTAATAAAATTAGAAACAAGAAACAAGAAACGAGAATGTTACCAAACGAGCCCTAAGATTCTCATAGAGTTTGTCTTGAAGTAATAAAGAATTTTCAGGCATTTCGGAATATCCGGACATCCTAAGACGCCTATACGAAAGACATTTGATAAGTTTTTTTATGCCCCTTGATAGACGAGTTTCTAATATTTCTATATTGAGGGCATCTTCTATTGACATTTTTACCCTCCATTTTTCTTTAATATATATTTTTTTATTTATTTTATAATTTTATTTTTATTTAAAAATAAATTAATTTATTCATTCCCTAATAAACGTACCTATGTAATTAACTAGTTTTTTTTTTTTTTTTAATTTTACATTTAGATACAAAATAAATGATAGTTACATTGGAAAATATATATTTCAATTTATAACCAGTTGAAATTTAATAGTCAATATTTGTTTTATTTTACTTTTCAATACATGTCCAATATGTTTGTATCTAGTGAGTTTTTCTTTTATGAATCTACTAAAATGATTTATTTTAGTTATTTATAAATAATTTCTCTTAAAATTAATACTAATTGTAAATTTCAAAAACACATAAAATCCATTACAAGTAAATATTATTCTCTAAAAAAGAATCTAATTTGAAGATGTGATCAATATAATTCACTAAAAACATCATGAATTATATTAATGGTTCTATTTTTTAAAAAATTTAAATTAAAATTAATTTTTAATAGTAAATATTTTATAAAAACTATAAGCTAATATAAATGAATTTGTTCTACAAAATAACAAATAAAACTAGTATAAATTTAATTGATAGAAAAATAAAAACATTAAATTAATAAAGACAAAAAAACGTTATATAAATTTAATTTATATTAAACTAATAGGTAAATTAACTAAAAATTAGTAAGAGTATTAATGGTACAATACATAATAAAAAATTCTGCAAAACAAACATAGTTATCTGAATATTTCCAGACATTCTTATAAATTATTCCTTCAAAACAAACACGATTATCTAAAATGTCGGGTATCTATATTTCTCGAGTATATATAATTTCAGGTATATGAATATTTTGGCTATCTAGATTCCATAAAACGAATGGCCCCTTAAGAATAAAGATATCCCGTAAAAATGAATTTGTAAAATGCAAGCTTTTTTTCTTCATAAAAGGTCGAGTTTGAAGTACTATGAAGTGATTTCTTTTCTAATTGAAAATGAATGGGAAGAATTACAGGGAGTTTGAATACAAACGCTCAAGAATGTTGCAACAATCATCCTAGTTTGGGACCCTGTAAGCCTGGAGTGGATGATGCGTCAGATGGGAAGTGCTGGACTTACTGCATTGCTAACTGTGAAAATAAAAAAGGAGGATTTTGCAAGCAAGTTAAAAGTGATCATGTATGCCATTGTTATTGTTGATTTTATCTATTTGCTTTCTTTTCGGCATCAACTTTCATGTATGGAATGTCATACTTTGATATTCTACAAATGATGTATTGATAATATAAATCAATAATATAATAAGAAAGAAAGCGATGGCATTTTAAAATTTCATATTCTTTCCTTAGAAGACATTCAACGAACATGCAATCTAAAATGATGGAAATGAAATCCAACCAAAATTCTAGACTTGTAATTTTCTTTTTCCTATTTCATTTTTGTTTTTATTTATTTATGTTGTTAAGGACGAGGACACGACACAGATCTCCACAATGGTATGATATTGTCCACTTTGGACATAAGCCCTCATGGCTTTGCTTTTGGTTCCACCCAAAAGGCCTCATACCAATGGAGATACTTGTCCTCCCTTATAAACCCATGATCATCCCCTTATCTAGCCAATGTGGGACTTTGGTTACACTCCCAATTCGCACTCCCAATTCCCAACATATGTTTAGCATATTACCTTACAAATATGGGAGTCAGGTAACTCAAATTAACTAGGTAAATTGTAATGGGCCGGGTAGCAAAAAATATTATGATTTTTGAGGTTTGCAAAAATAGAAAAA
The DNA here is from genome assembly GCA_036850905.1 of Luffa acutangula. Lineage (NCBI taxonomy): Eukaryota > Viridiplantae > Streptophyta > Magnoliopsida > Cucurbitales > Cucurbitaceae > Luffa > Luffa acutangula. The sequence continues at coordinate 47,133,400 of CM072089.1, forward strand.
ATTTTAAAATTTGTTTTCAGTTTTTTTTTTATTATTCTAGTTTTACCCTTGTTGGTATATCAATGGGTATATTAGTAGTATATATAATGTTGTAACGACGCTTTATTTCATATCTAGATCCTAGGATCCTTACCACATGCATTTCATTTTACTTTTAAAGAATAACGTTGAACAACATTGATAGTAAAACATGTTTAGGAAAATCAGTGAGACTTTTCAGCTTGGGATCCCAGTTAAAACAGAATAAGAAGAAATTTTAACCATTCCAACAAAAATCTCAAACCATAATAAGTTCTAAAACAACACATATCAAATGCAAAGAAGAAGAAGTTCGAAAACATAAATAGCGGAACTCTATCCTAAGGAAATCCATGGCTCGTCCAGCTGCATTCCGTCACGCGTTCTGTACATTTTTGCCTTTACCTGCATTTACATATCATGGAGAAGAATGAGTATTTAAAAAAAATACTCAGTAAGCAACAATACCACTAGCCATGCATCATCAAGGGTGTCATGAGGTAAAACCACCTAAGGCCTAATGGTCATCTCATGGCTTTTCATTTCATTTCATCTCATTCAACGTGTTGTTTGGGTCACATGGTCAGATAATTCTCCTAACATATACATGGCAACTCACTAGAGGTGCACATGAAGGAATTAAGCGAGATCTCAACTCCTGCTGATGGTAGAAGCCACCCAGTCAGTGGAGTTGGGTCTCATCCGTCAAGCACCTGAGAGCGCACAGCACCCTAACTAGCATCTCACTGGTGGAGTATCCATGGGGTTTTTGTCGGATTTTACTTCCACAGTTAGTAAATGGCACATAGTTTGCGAAGCCGAGTCTCACCCATTTAACTCCTCATCTCAGTCCATAAACATTTCAGTCCTAGGAGATTAGTTACCACAACCCCCACTAGGATAAAAAGTTCGCCCTTTTCCCTATTAGTACCCTTTGCACCTAGCATGACTTAATTGCTACCAACCTACCAGTTCGACCTTTTCCCTTTCGAAGACAAGCATACACAAAGCGAATACCATATCTAGTATCCAAGTTACCAAACAGAAATGTCACCATCTTTCAATTAGCAACATTCAACACCAGTCTACCATAACACATAACAGCGACCATGCAACTACATAAACTTGATACTAAAATAGGATACCATCACTTTCTTTCAACCATACTCATCCTTACAAAATCAAGCAACATTCAAATTACTTTATCCTCAAACAATCCAATCCAACCAACAAATAGCCATACATACGTTGAAAACTCAACCATCCAAACCAATATACGATTATAGTCCAACGCAGTAAGTTACTTACCTTGGGCTAACTAACACTTGCTTGAATAACACCAAAAAAATTGATATAGCGCCAACCTTTATGCGAAAAAAGTAATCTACAACAAGGTTCTCACATCATAGGCATTCAATTCTAATAATTTTCCTAAAGACACATGATTTAAGCAAATCGAAAACTCACCCAACGAAACTAACGCTTGCTGCCAATGCTAAAATTTCGCTCTGCTTTTAAAGATTTGACCAATAATTACATTGGGTACCGTAGATTAATATATGACGTCAATTGGTATCCCATTAAGGCACAAAAGAACAATAGATCTGAACTTAAAAACTCTTTACCCACTACCTGAAATCGTTGAACGTTCAAAATGCGTGCGGCTGTTTGTCTTAAGGTGGCGACGACGGCGTGACAATCAGATCTGAGCGACAGAAACAAACAGATCTAAACGGCTACAGCATACAGATTCGTTGAAGGAGTGTACAGTAAACATGCGGAAGCAATTTGGATCGAAACACCCAAAATTCTTTTAATTTTAGTTTAGAAAACATGCATTCATATGAACCGAAAATAGATGAACTTTTGTACAAACCTTTTTGGACGAAATTGAAGCAATCCGTGGATGATTCCTTTGCACGAATCAGTTGTAGACGACCACGAGAGTCTTCCCCGCATTCCTCCTGCCTTAGAACGAGTTGTGAGACTCAAGAATGTGATGAATCAAGTGAAGAACAAGATGAGATTTAGAGAGAGTTTATTATAGAGAGGAATTTCTAGCAAGCTGTATGTTTTTCCCAAAAGACCAGCACCTCTTCAGCTTTTCTTCTGTACTTTTATACAATAAGAAAGAGGCCAGCTTTTCATTAAATCCAGCCACCTAATCTCCAATTCATTAGGTGTTAAAATTGGTGGCAAGATGAGGTTAAAACATGGGTAATCCATGATCCCATTTTTACCGCTTGAAAATGAAATGATTTTCATTTTCTTAAATTCAAATTAATTTGAATTTAGAAATTAAATATAATTAATTTAGATAATCAATTAAACATTTTAATTAATTATAAATTAAATCCTTGCACCAATTTTTCTCTCTCTCAATCCCGGTTTCTAATATGAATCCTTATTCATATCTAAACCGATAAATGCATCGAATAAATAATTCTAATTATTTAAATCTTATTTAAACATTCTCGATTCTATCTACTATTAGTTTAATTCACAAATTAAACTTTAGCGTTAAATATATTAAACATAATTTAGCGACAATTTTCCTAATACGAGTTTGAACATTTCAAACTTTCTCATCACTTATGTTCTAAGGTTTATTCCGTATGAGCTAGCAGGGGGACCTAATGGACCTACAGATCATGGGCTCCAACGATCCGAGATTAACTGATTAAACTCTTTTAGTTCAGTTAACCAACATTCGTTAACTACCGGGACACTCCACTATAGTCTGATAGTTGAACTCCCCTCACTATAGATATATTTCTGTCCACCCAATATAACCATAATTAGTAAGTCGACCCTTCACGGGTTGTTCGTAACTAAAGCTGGGTCGAATGTCCGTTTTACCCCTGAAGTTACATCTTGACCATAAGTCTCTAGTTGAGTCCCTAATGAACAATTGGTTTGTGATCCCACCACTATACCTAAAACCTCTCGGACCAATGAGAGGGTGGGATCCCTTTGTTCACGTTCCGGAGTCAGTCACTTAAGGGGACAACCTCTCTACTATCCCTAAATTGGGTAGGAGTGAATTCCGTTTTGCAAGACTATGTCCCCAACTATCTACCCGTTCCTATCCCTGAAATGGGGGGTTTATTGAGTCGGCGATGTTGAGCCACTCTCACCCATGCAAATCTAAGGAGAATCTCGAATAAACAGGAGTTCATAGTTAGCTCAGGATTAAGATCGAGTTACCTAGGTCATCACATTGTGACTTATTTCTCGGTCCTGGTCTTATGCAAACTCATTTGCATAGGATGCCCCCACTCGCATGTCTATACATGAACGATTCAGGATCACATCGTTAGTACTCAAACAAAGTGGGTCGCATCACATAACTTTCCTAGGATTAAGGTACCCAACCTTATCCCTACAGTATAAACTGTTTAGGCTATTACTTGAACTTGATCCATATTTATGTCACAACATATAGTTTAAGCACTCATGTCATAGCCAAGGACACTATTTTATTGGATTTGGGTTGTTTAATGTGCAATTCACTCATTTAATAACTTGAGTGAACAAAAACTCCATAACGACTTTATCGAACAAGTATATAACTATTTGTTTCATTCACTATCTACGAGTTTTAGGGCACCAACCCCAACATTCGTGCAACGACGGCGACGTGCATCTGACCGGCTGAAAGTGGCCGCAGCGGTCCCTGGTGCACGGCGGCGACTTGCACGACGCAACGACGAAGCTACAGATCTACCACGGAGAAAGAGAGAGAGTAAGGCCGAGAGACCACACCCATGGAAAAGAGAGGGAGAGGGACTTACCGAAGACATGGCGATGACGTGCGGTGGTCTACAACGGAGAAGGCGGCAACGACAACTGATACACGAGAGAGAGTGTGAGAAAGAGAGAGATGAGCGAGAGACCGAGAGATAAAAGAGACGAGAGAGAGAGATAGGAATAGGGAGTTACCGGCAGCGAACGAGAGACGACGACGACGCGGCAAAAATCGACGGGGGACGACGGTGGCGAGGGTGGAAATCGATGGAGGGAGGAGCGGCGACTGATACACAAACGGGAGAGAGGGAAAACTGGGAGGGAGGAGGGCACGAGAGAGAGAGAGCGTGAGGAAAAAAAATCTTAGATATATATATATATATATATATATATATTTAAACGGTCATTTGACTGAATTTTGGGGGGAAATTTCCCCCCTCTTCTCCCTTTTGACCGGGCACTTAAAGAAACCCATTTTCTTCTTTCTTCTTTCTTCTTTTTTTTTTTTTGAATTACAGGATGTTACATCATACTAACCTTAAAAGAAATTTCGTCCTCAAAAGTTGCTAGCCTTAGAACAACTCTGGATACTTGGCCATCATTTCATCTTCTCTCTCCCATGTTGCCTCTTCAGACAAATCGTTTCGCCAAAGGATATTTACGAGAGCTATCTCGCGATTACGAAGGACCTTCACCTCTCTATCAAGAATTAGCATAGGTTTCTCCTCATATGTCAAGTTCTCGTTCAGTTGCAAAGGTTCAAAGTCCACTCTGTGAGTTAAATTTGCCAAATACTTTCGCAACATGTAGACATGGAAAACGTTGTGAACCACTGAAAGAGAAGGCAGCAAGGCTAAACGGTAGGCTACCGGACCAATCCGTTCTAAAATCTCAAACAGACCAATGAAGCGTGGACTGAGCTTGTCGTTCCTTCCAAACCTCAAAACTCCTTTCATTGGAACTACCTTCAAGAAAACATGATCGCCCACGTCAAACTCTAAATCCCTTGTCCTTGTGTCTGCATAACTCTTCTGTCGACTTTGAGCCGTTAACATCCTCGATCTGATTGTGCGAATAGCCTCACTAGAGGCTTGGATCAATTCAGGCCCCAACAACTGACGTTCTCCGACCTCATCCCAATTAGGGGTGTTCAAAAAAGCTCTCAAAACCGACTCGACCGATCGAAACCGACCGAACCGATGTCGGTCGGTCGGTTTAGAGAGTGAATCGGTCGGGGTCGGTCGGTCGGATGAAAAATTTGAAAATTTTTGACCAACCGACCGAATGTAGACCACATAAATATGTCGCCCGTTTTTTCACGTAAATCATTAATGAAAAACCAAGGAAGGCATTAATGAGAAAATCATGGTTGCCCATGGTTTTCTCAAAACCACTTATGGTTTTACCAAAATAATGATTACTTTTTTTATCTCTCTCCTCTCTCTTCACTCTCCCACGATTCCTTCCCATTTTCATTTCAAAATTCAACTTTCTTCTCTCTCTTTCTTTCTCTTTCCCCTCTTCCCTCCCAACTCTTCTTCCTCATTCTTTCTCTTCTCTTCTCTCCTCCCACCGGCGAAGCCATCACCGCCGTCCGTTTCTCCTCACTTCTCTTATTTTTTTTTTCTTTTCTTTCCTCTTTTGGGTTAGTTCACGGAGATAAAAACCGACCATGAATATTCCTTTCTTCTTTTTTCTCCTTATTTCTCTCTTCTCTTTTTTTTTCTTTCTATTTTCTCCCTTTTCACTGTGATTTGGTTCATCGGAGTAAACCGACCGACCGACTGTGAGTTCGGTCGGTCGGCGTCACCAACCTCTAGAAAACCGACAACAACTAAAACCGACCGACCGATTTGTCGGTGGTCGGCGTCGGTTTTGGCCCAAAACCGACTCCGACCAATCGATGAACACCCTTAATCCCAATAAATAGGGGACCTACATCTTTTCCCATAGAGGGCCTCAAACGGCGACATACCGATGGTTGCTTGATAACTGTTGCTATAAGCAAATTCTATTAAGTGCAGGTGTGCATCCCAACTACCTGAGAAATCAAGAACACATGCTCGTAACATATCCTCTAGGGTTTGGTTCAATCGCTCAGTTTGACCATCTATCTGAGGGTGAAATGCGGTATTGAGATGCAACTAAGTACCCAAGGCTCTTTGCAAACTCCTCTAGAAGTTAGACGTGAATCGAGGATCTCTATCTGAAACGATTGATATCGGCACCTCATGAAGTTTGACTATCTCCGTCATATATAATTCTGCCCACTTTTCAACATATAAGTAGGCTTCCCAAGGAGGAAATGCGACGACTTAGTGAGTCTGTCGATAATGACCCAAATTACGGTGTAACCCTTGGCCGTTCTAGGCAATCCTGTAATGAAGTCCATGAATATATGCTCCCACTTCCACTCTGGGACACTCAACGACTGTAACAAGCCTGCTGGTTTCTATCTCGGGGCTTTTACTTGTTGGCAAACGAAACACTTACTAACAAACTCTGCTATCTCTCTTTTCATGTTTTGCCACCAGTAGTACTGTTTTAAGTCTTGGTACATCTTCGTACTTTCTGGATGAATTGAAAATAGTGAACTATGTGCCTCCACTAGTAGCTCCTGTATGTGATCGACATCCCCAGGCACGCACAAGCGACCTTAGTAACACAAGCCGAGGTCCAAAGATGAGGAGAACTCGTTCACCTGCCCCGCCTCCATTTGACTACGCATAATAACAAGGTCAGGGTCACTTGGTTGGGCATCTATAATCCTCTGTCTCAAGCTTGACTTAACTGTCAACTGAGCTAGACGTGTCGTAACCTCGCCCACTACAACTATAATCTTTGCACGTTCCAATTCATCCAATATATGAGCCTGAGTAGTAATCAATGCAGACGTATAAGCAGTCTTCCTACTAAGGGCATCTGCAACCACATTTTCCTTGCCTTGGTGGTACTGGATGTCACAATCATAATCTTTCATTAACTCCAACCATCTCCACTGCCTCATATTCAACTCTTTCTGGATGAAGAGGTATTTCAATCTTTTGTGGTCCATGAAGATTTGGATTTTCTCTTCGTATAGATAGTGCCTCCAAATCTTCAAGGCAAAGACCACATCTGCCAACTCCAAGTCATGGGTCGGGTACTTCTTCTCATAATCTTTCAGTTGACGAGACGTATAAGCAATGACCTTACCATGTTGCATTATCACGCAACCCAATCCCTTCTTTGAAGCATCACTGTATATAACAAATTCTCCTGAAGCATCGGGTACTGTGAGTACTAGTGCTGAAACTAATCTTCACTTAAGATCTTGGAAGCCTGCCTCACAAGCTTCATTCCACACAAATGGAGTACCCTATCAAGTCAACTGAGTTAGAGGTGCGGCTATACTGGAAAAGCCTTGTACAAAACGACGATAATAGCCTGCTAACCCCAAGAAACTCCGAATCTCGCTGACTGAAGTGGGTTGAGACCAATTGGTCACTGCTTCTATTTTGGTTGGGTCAACTGTGACACCTTCCTTCGACACCATGTGTCCTAAGAAGGAAACTCGTTGTAGCCAAAACTCACATTTAGAGAATTTAGCGTATAACTTGTTCGTTCTTAAGGTGATCATAACTCTTCTGAGATGATCCTCATGTTCCTCTTTTGTCTTGGAGTAGATAAGGATATCGTCAATAAACACAATTACGAACGAATCAAGGAACTCCTTAAATACCATGTTCATCAAGTTCATGAAAACTTTAGGAGCATTAGTAAGCCCAAAGGACATCACGATAAATTTGTAATGCCCATACCTGATCCTGAAAGCTGTCTTAAGTATCTTCCTCTCTAATCCTCAACTGATGATATCCTGACCGTAGATCTATCTTAGAAAATATTGGTGCATCTTGAAGCTGATCAAAGAGGTCATCAATCCTAGGCAGAGGGTATCTATTCTTTATTGTCACTTTGTTTAGCTCCCGATAGTCGATGAACAGATGCATGAACCCATCCTTCTTTTTCACAAATAAAACTGGAGCACCCCACGATGAAACGTTGGGGCGTATATAACCCTTATCTAATAGCTCCTGAATTTGCAGCTTAAGCTCCTTCAACTCTGTTGGCGCCATTCTATATGGGGCTTTAGAAATCATATTAGTCCCTAGCTCAAGCTCAATGCAGAAATCAACCTCTCTTGCTAGCGGTAGTCCTGTCAGATCCTCCAAAAATACATCTGCAAATTCCCTCACTACCGAGGTCACCAATACCTAGGTGCCCCTTGTGTCAACCACGCTAGCCAGTAGGCCCCAAGCTCCTTTGCCAATTAATTTTCTTGCCTTCATTGCAGAGACTACTTTAGGAGCACCTTTAATCATCAATCCTTTAAACTTGAAGTTCGCCTCTGATGGGGGGTTGAAGACAACCTCCTTACGATAACAATCTATGTTGGCGTAATTAGAAGCAAACCATTACATTCCCAAAATAACATCAAAATCACTCATGTCAAGGGCGATCAATGTCACATCCATCGGTTGATTAGACACTAACATTTGACTAGCTTTCACTGTTTCACTAGCTAACAACGTTACCCCCGCAGGGGTTGAGACTGACAGAACATAGCCTAACGGCTCTAGTTCTAAGTTGGCTTGACTTACAAATGATACATAAATAAAAGAATGGGTTGAACCCGAATCAAACAGCACGAAAGCGTAATGATCGAGAATAGGGATGGTACCTGTCACTACTGCATTCTGGTTCTCTGCCTCTTGTCGGGTGGTGGCAAATATCTTGCCCTGTTGCTGTGCTGATCCTGTTGGGTTTTATGCCCTAAAACTCGTAGATAGTGAATGTAACCGTTGACCGGATATTAATGAAATAATATTGATATATTTTCCACTAAATGTTATTAGTTATTTTTTATTTGTCTTTGCCTAAAATAATCCTAATCTAATAAACTAGACATCTTAGGCTGTAATATGAGTCTTGAACTATATGTAGCGACGTATGGTGATCACTGTTCAAGAAACAACCTAAAGGGTCGAGTATAGGGATAAGATTGGGTGCTTTATCCTGGTGACACTATGCATACGACCCACTTTGTATTTGATACAAACGCTATGATCCAACGCGTTCGTGTAGGAGACATGCGAGTGGGGGTATCCTATACAATGAGTTTGCATAAGACTGGACCGCAGAATAGTAACCACTGCTTATAACACCGTTAACTAGTTGGTTTTCTATTTCACTAGGACGACCTAGACAACTTGGTCTTAATCCTGAGTTGATTATGGACTCCTACTCATGAGGGTTTGTCCTTTGATTTGTATGGGTGAGAGTGGCTAATACGCCGACTAAATAAGCCTACCATTTTGGGGACAAGACCGAGTGGGGAGCTGGGAACATAATCGTACAAGAAGGAATTCACTCCTTCCCGACTTTAGGGAAGCATATGAGTGTTCCCTTAAGTGGTGACTCCTAGTCTTGAACAAAGAGCCCTACCCTCTCAATGGCAAGAGAGGGTTTTCTATTTAATGGTTGGACCACAAACAGGTTGTTCATTAGAGGAGAACTGGTACTTAAGGAAAAAGAAGTAACCCAGGGGTAAAACGGTAATTTGACCCAGCTGGTGTACGAACACTCGTGAAGGACTAACTAGTCGATATTGGTCTATATCTGTGGACACAGAAAATATGTCTGCAGTGAGAAGAGTGCAACTGTGAGTCTATAGTGGAATGTACACACAGTTAATGAATATTGATTAAATTTGGTTAATGAGTTTGACCAATTAATCACACATCATTGGAGCTTCTGATCTGTAGGTCCATTAGGTCCCGCTGGTAGCTCATAAAGTAATTTAGGGCAACTAAGTAATAAATGTAAATTGAAAGTGTTCAAATTACTAAGGGAAACAATATAATATATATTGATATATTATTATGAGAGAAATTAATCTTTGAAGAAATTCAAATATTAATATAAATTTGAGCCACATTAAATTTGTGGAAATTTGAAAGAGTTCAAATATGGATTAATTAATTTTAAGGCCTAAAATCTATTTGGGCAATTAATTAATTCAAGACCGGAAATTAAATATGTGATATTTAATTGGTGGTTAATTAATTAAAGAATTAATTAATCAAGAATTAATCAATTATGGAAATAATTAATCACTTATGGAAGTGATTAATCATTTATGGAAATGATCTAATCACTTATGGAAGTAATTAGTCATTTTTGGAAAAGATTAATCAATTATGGAATCGATTGTTCTTGGATTGATTAAATAAGGAATAAGATTAAATCAATTTTGGAAAAGATTGATTGAATTGAATATTTTATTCATAGCCACTCTTCTATAAATAGAACACTAGACCTAATTGGTTTAGTAGCCTTCTTGCTCTTAGACTCACAAGACAAGACCTTAGAATTCTCTCTAGCCTCCCTCTTAAAGAAAGACTCCCACAAGTCTTTTGCCACATAGACTTAGAGATATACTGGTGTAACCTTTGTGGTTATTGTGTCTTTGAAGAAAATTTCCAGCGAAGAAATCAAGAAGGAGTCGCTGCGTTTTAGTGAATGCTTTGTTTTCCACATACTGAACTTCTTCGACATCTTGATTTTCCTTCTTTGAATATCCTTTAGCTAAGGTGGAGATGGACTTGACCACCTCATATGAAGTCAGCTTGTTCAGAGCGTTTGTCAAAGATGCCATATGTGCCTTCAGAGAGCTTGACTCATCTATCTCATAAATACCAGCCTTCTTGGAAATTGCCCCCCTTTCAGTTGGCCTATGGTAGCTGGTCGTTGCCATTTCCTCTAGAAGATCCTTGGCTTCTGTCACTATCTTGGAAAGAAAACTCCCACCCGTTGATGTGTGTAAAACTGTCTTGGTAGAAGGATTCAGTCCATTGTAAAATAACTACACCTGGAGCCAATCTGGGTAGCCATGTTGCGGGCACCGCCTAAGCATTTCTTTATACCTCTCCCATGCCTCGTACAGTTGCTCCTCGTCCAGCTGCCTAAATGTTTCCATCTTAATCCGGAGCTTCGTCGTCTTGGCAGACGGGAAAAATTTCGTCAGGAATGTCTGGGCAAGCTCGTCCCATGTGCTGATACTACCTGTCTCGATTGATTCGAGTCAATCTTTAGCCTTATCTTGAAGAGAAAATGGGAATAACCTCAATCTTATCGCGTCGGCCGAAACTCCATTCATCTTTACAATCCCGCATATCTCAAAGAATGATCGCAGATGTGAATGTGGATCCTCCGAAGGGTGTCCCTTAAAAGAATTGTCTCGCGCCATCTGAATCAGTCCTGTCTTTAACTCGAAATTGTTAGCTTGGATCGGGGAGTAAACGATGCTTGAATTTTCGGTTGGGAGGACTAGCTGTAAAAAGTCTCTAATTGCCTTGGGAGCTTCTTCTTGATGGGCCATTGCTTCCGTCAGTCTCTTCTCTTTACGAATAGATCTGAGTGTCCTGGTAATTTCAAGATCTAAAGGAAACAATTCAACCACCTTATGTCTCCGCATGCAATACTCCCAAACAATAAAAAAGAACCAAACAACAACAAAAATAAAATAATATTCACAAGAAAAAAATATTTACAACCTAAATTACTATTTATCCCTTTCTTTTTAATGTCAAGAAAAAATTATTTTGCTTAAAAATCAAACCTCCCCGGCAACGGCGCCAAAAAGCTTGTTAGCGATTTTTCCGCACGCGTACAGTTGCCCAAGTAATATAAAACGGAAATATTCCGAGTATCGAATCCACAGGGAGGCGAAGCGAAAATTAAGTAAAGCAATAAATTCTTGAACACTTAAAATACTTGGGGGAAATAATATTTAGGGACCAAAATATAAAATTAAAATGAATTTAAAACTAAAGTAGTTAAAGATTAAAATTTGATCAATCAAGGAAAATAAAATATGGAGAAAGAGTTTTTGAGTGGGAAGCGGGGTCTTGAAAATCAATTAATAGCTAAATAATTATTACAATTATCCTATCTCGTTGCCCAACTAATTATAATCCTAGAATCTTCGTTAAGCACATAGGTTCTCCTGTCGGTCTTCCCTAATTGTAATTATTCCATTTTAACAACCTAAGTGTCCTTAGAGCCGTTAAAATTTGTTAATTATTACGCTCTTATTCATTTTAGGAATCTAAGTTTAATCAACTAATCCCGTTGTCACGACAGGCAATTAAACTAGTTGCATGGATTATGATCTATCCTAATTTCTCTCCGTCGAGTTTCCATTAAGAATCAGATCGGTATACAACATTACGAACATCCATACAAATAATCAATAAAAGAGGGCAGAGATAGGCAATTATAATAACATTTAACTATATAATTTCATTTCAAGACCCCAAATTGGGGTTTACCTACACATGGCTAAAACATTCACTGAGATATACAATGGAAAGCATAAAATTGAGCAAAATAAAAGGAAAGGAAATGACCGTCGAAGACCCAGTCGCTAACGCTTGGAGTCCCTCTGAGCACACCTTGAGCCTCCTAGAGTGCTCCCTAAAGCTCCCCAAAATTTTCCCACTAAGAACTCTCAAAAAGGCTAAAAAGCCTTGAGAGAAGGCTAAAAAAGAGCCAAGGAAAGAAAGGAATGAATGAATGAAGGAATGATTGATGAATAAAATGGGCACCAAGGGGATCCTTATATAGGCCCGAAAATAGGACAGCGTCGTGATGCTATCGGCACAGCGTTGCGACGCTGTGACGTTATTCAACTTGTCCGCCAAGAAATGGGACAGCGTCGCGACGCTGTGCGGTTTCCAGAACAGGCTGGAGCGGATTTGGGCTTGGACTTGGGCCTTTAATTTCTTCATTTCTTTTTTGATCTTCTTTGCATGGTTGACTTTTTTGGCTCCCCTTGACCCATGGATGGAATTTTGGGTTGGATTGCTCATTTTTGGGCTTTTTTCCACCAAAAATCCATAATTTGCTCCTAAAGACCAAATAACAAATTATTTTAGATTTCTTTAATAAAAATACAATTAAAGCGCTCAAAAGCTTAATAATTTAGGACTAAAATAGCGACATTTCTGCCCTCTATCAGCTTTCTACCGACGGTCCTGAGTCGAACCTCGTTTAGGGTAACACTGACCCCGCTGTGTGTTTGAGCTCATCTGATTGTGTCTTCGCTTATGACCTGAGGAAGGTTCTGAAGAGACAACTGACGGTCGTCGATCAATCAGCTCTGCCACCCTGACGGCTGTCGCATAGTCTTGTGGTTGATGGGCTGCCACATTTCCTTGTATCTCTTCCTTTAAGCCCGTGATAAATCATTCTACCTTATCAACCTCTGTAGCTACCAGGGCAGAAGCAAATCGAGACAGCCTGGCGAACTCTGACTCGTATTCCTTAACGGTTCGGCTTCCCTGCTTAAGAGCCACTAACTCTTCTTGCTTCCTAAAACGGGAGGGTGCAGGGTAATACTTTCTAAAGAACTCCTCCCTGAACTGAGCCCATGTAACAGGTCCATTGCTGACGTCTATAGTCCTCTCGATCGAATTGTCGCCAAATTAAGGCGTTGTCTTGCAACAGGAACACGACACAGTAAACTTTCTAGTCTTCAGGACAATTCATGTGACGAAAGACAGTTTCGATGGAGGATAGCCACAACTCTGCCACTGTGGGGTCCCTTGATGCTCCATCAAACGGATGAGGGTCCCACTTTCTAAAATCTCTTAAACACCTTGCCTCTCGCAATAGGGCTTCGTTTTTCTAAGGCGCTTGGGCTTGCTGTCCCGCAATTACGCCTGCAACTACCGCCAGAACTATAGACTGAACTACTGACTGAACTACCCCGACAACTGTTGATTGAACAATTGCCTGGATGGCATCCACTACGACAGGTTCTGTCGTAGGTGTCGGCTGCTCACCCAACTGCTCAACTTGCGGATCTTCTGGTAGATTATCTCCATGCCCCATCGGTGGCACAACTTCTTAAGGGGTTGTACGATCCCTACCACGCCCTCTTCAACGACGTCTTCCATGACCTTGTTCACTGGGAGGAATGATCTATTACACAAAATTTTAATCCTCTTACTAAACAAGCTCCTTTAAATATTTCACCGTTACAAAACATCATTCATACTTTTCCACAACACGAACCTTTTCAAATATATATAACATTTACAGGCTACAAAGTTAAACAAATGTGTACCTGGCGTGACCGGATGCTTGCTAATAAGCCATGGACATACCTAAGGTTTACGATGTAAACCAGTCTACAGAACCTATAACACAGAGCTTTGATACCAACTATAACGACCCTACATTTCATATCTAGATACTAGGGCCCTTACCGCATGCATTTTATTTTACTTTTAAAGAATAACAATGAACAACGTTGAGAGTAAAACATGCTTAGGAAAATAAGTGAGACTTTTCAGCCTGGGATCCCAGTTAAAACAAAATAAGAAGAAATTTTAACCATTCCAACAAAAATCTCAAACCATAATAAGTCCTCAAACAACACATATCAAATGCAAAGAAGAAGAACTTCGAAAACATAAATAGCAAAATTCTATCCTAAGGAAATCCATGACTCGTCCAGCTGCATTATGTCACGCGTTCTATACACATTTTCCTTTACCTGCATTTACATATTAGGGAGAAGAATGAGTATTTAAAAAAAAAATCAGTAAGCAACAATACCACTAGCCATGCAGCATCAATGGTGTCATGAGGTAAAACCAGCTAAGGGCCTAATGGTTATCTCATGGCTTTTCATTTCATTTCATCTCATTCAACGTGTTGTTTGGGTCATGTGGTCAGATAAATCTCCTAACATATACATGCCAACTCACTGGAGGTACACATGAAGGAACTAAGCGAGATCTCAACTCCTGCTGATGGTAGAAGGCATCAAGTTAGTGGAGTCGGGTCTCATCCGTCAAGCAGTTGAGAGCACACATCGCTCTAACTACCATCTCACTGGTGGAGTATCCATGGGGTTTTTGTCGGACTTTACTTCCACAGCTAGTAGATCGCACCTAGTTTGTGAAGCTGAGTCCCAGCCATTTAACTTCCATCTCAATCCATAAACATCTCAGGCATTTTCCTAACCGCAAGCGCACGGGTCAAGTAATAATATAGTGAAAGTAAATTCGAATGTCGTCATCTGGATTGGATTTTTAAGCAAATCAAGTATTGTGAATAATCTCGCTCAATTTTATTTAAGGATTAAAAAGTGATGAATGAATGATAATAAAACCAAATCAAAGCAAGTAAAAAGGATGGAAATTCAATTGGGAAAACTACTTAGGGAATTGATTTTGCCGATTTAGTTTAGGATTGATTTTAAAGAATAAGTTATTATGCACAATGAAATTATGAGCCAAAGACCCTTTAATCACAACTACCTCTCCCGAGTATAATTGATTCTCATGCAAATTAACCAACTTGATATCCCTATCTAAGTTTATTAAACATGCAAGGCAATGAGATCTTTAACCAATTCTAAAGTTAATCTAAAACCGTCACGAAATAGAAACTAAACTTTAGTCATGCAATCTTGAGCAAGTCTAAATCAAATCCCCTCTCCCGAGCTAGATTCGAAACTTAAATCATCCAACTAATGGCCAATTAATTGAAAGCATTAAATCAAGATTACAAACACAATAACATTGCACAACTTAAACCATAAATCAATCCATAAACTTAATCAACTACATCAATCCCTAAGCTACAAGTTTAGCTACTCATGAATACAAATACAAGCTCAACTAAACATGTGAAAGCCATAAATCTAACTAAAGAAAGAGAAGGGAAAAGAAAACTCAATGTAGGCCGAGTCCCGACGTCCCCGTCACGATCCCCACGAACAATGGGTTGATTTCCAAGTCTCTCCCTTTGTTTTCAGCCTCCAAGTGCTCTATTCTGTCCTCTTTACGGCTATCAAAGGTCCCAAATCGAACTCCCCAAAAACCTAGCCGAAAATAAGCTTTTATTCTGATTTTTCGTCTTAGCGTCGAGACGCTGTCAAGACAGCGTCGCGACGCTGCCTCTTATACGCGCGTTCTGAATAAGGAAAAACGGTAGCGTCGGGACGCTTCCTATCATAGCGTCTCGACGCTGTGAGTTTTACGCGCCTAATCTGATATGGAATGTGAGCGTCGAGACACTCAAGAGCTAGCGTCTCGACGCTAGCCTGCTGTTGACCGAGATTTGACTTTTTTCCACTTTTACTCTTTTCATTCCGATGCATCATTTCACGCCCCGAGCACCCGATTAACTCTAATATGGCATTATAGCTCCAATTAACCATTTCCTACAAAATAAACCATAAAACACAATAAAATGGCCCAAACATCATAAAAGACTAGCTAAATTAAATAAGTAAAAGTAGCTAGCTCTGCTCGCTATCAAATACCCCCAAACTTAAGCTTTTGCTAGTCCTCGAGCAAACTCTAAATCAGACATATAATGGAAGAATGGATGCAACAATCATAACTCAATCCTCAAGGCTCAAAAGTCAATAACCAAGCAAGCAAGAGATATGCACACAAGGACCAATGAGGGAGACAAATTAATTTTTTTCCAAAATTAACTTGCACAAGCGAGATCTAACTCAACAAGATCAGACTCTACTAGCTCGGGATTGGATTATTAAACTCTCAGCTCATCTTCCCTCTACACTGGCACTAAGGCTTCACTAATGAGTTAATGCAACAAATTAGTTTGTTTATCTCCATACTTAGGTGCTTTTAATTAACAATCAAATTAAGCATGTATATGTGGCACTAGCTTTCACACACCCATTGCAGGGACCCTTAACCTGAGATTTCTCTGGTTGGCCTAACTGATCACAACAGGGGTAGCTCTTTTTGCCTAAACTTTATTAAACATTGCAAATTGTGCACAGGCCATGGCATAATAATTTTTCTCTTCAACAGTAACTACAAGAATGATTTTTCTTTATGAGCATAAATAGCATATATTCTTTTCTTTCCTCCTAAGCAAGATCAAACATGCTAATTTGCAAAACATTAACTTTTTAGCTCTACCCTACACCTATCGAGGTGACAACAAGCATATGAACCTAATAATTCGCTCCTAAGCATTCAAATCCAAATCTAGCCAAGACAAATACTCTACTCATGCAAGCCATCTCCTAGAAAAATTTTAAAAAGTCTCCCTTTTTGGGCACTTATGCTTACATCTCATCACAAGCTTGAAAATTGACAAGAAAGCCTATCCTAGGACATCATAATCATGCAAAAGTAACATCCAGAAAACAACCATATGCATAATTCAAAGAAAGCTTAAAACTATAGCCCGAACTCAGATGCTCAAGGGTTCCACAAACATGCTAATCCACCCCCAAACTTAAAATATGCATTGTCCTCAATGTATAAAGAAAATAAGGCATAAACAAGCATGAGAACAATAAAAGAATGACAGGAGTGAACAATACTGGCCTGGAATGATGATGACTTCTTAACTGAATGCTTGAAATCTTGAAAGCTTGATAGCAAAGGAGAGAAAGAAAACAAGACCTACAAAACAAAAACAAACAATAAATCAAAAACAAAAAGAAAACACACTATACTTACTTGGGTTGCCTCCCATAAGCGCTTGTTTAACGTCATTAGCTCGACGTGTTGCACGTGCTTCAAGGAGGCTTTTGTTCTGTGAATCCAACGGAGGTGCTCTTTCTTGCACCTTTCCTGTAGCCCATGAAAAGCACTTCATCTTTAGAGTCTTCAACTGCTTTAAAGATTTCTTTTTCGTTCTTGACTCTAATAGTGAGCTCCCTGCGCTCAATATCTATAATCACTCGCCCAGTAGCGAGGAATGGTCGTCCTAATATGACAGGCATTGAATGATTTTCTATCATGTCCATAACATACAAGTCAATAGGGAGGAAAAATCTACCTACTCTGATTAACACATTTTCTACAATACCAATTGGTCTCACCATAGATTGATCAGCCAATTGGAGCTTTACAGGAGTAGATTTAATGTCACCTATGTCTAACTTCTTACACAAGGACAATGGGATAATATTAATGCTAGCACCTAAATCACATAATGCTCTGAAAGAATAAGTACCAAAACTACAAGGAACAGAAAAACTCCCTGGATATGCTACTTTTTCAGGTACTTTCTGTTGTACTCTGGTGCTGCATGTGGAAGCAAGATAAACAGTGTCAACCTTCTTTTCTTTTCGCTTCTTTGCTAACCACTCCTTCATGAACCTGTTGTATTGAGGCATCTCTAATGCCTCTGCAAAAGGAATATTAATATTCAGATTCATAAAAGCATTCATAAATTTATCAAACTGAACCTGATTGTTCTTTTTCTTCTTTTTCTTTTTCCTTTCCTTGGGAACCAACAGTGTGGGAGAAGGAATAGGAGGCTCAAGGTTAGGCTGTTCAGCCTCATCAGATGATGTGTCCTCCTCAGCTTCCCCTGTAGGCATTTCATAGTCCTCAGATTCAGGTTCCTCTTCAGCTTCCTCCTGGTGCACAGTGATTGCCTTACAGTACTCCATCTGAGGTTTCTCTTGTTCAGCTGGGGCCTTACTTTTGTTCATGGTGCTTACAACATTCACCAACTGTCCCAGCTGAGTCTCAATGTTCTTTATAGCTGCACTGTGGCCATTCACTGTTGAGTTGATGGCAATGACTGCCTCCTCTAGTTTGGCTGTCCTGTTACTTGACTCTGCAATGAAAGCTCCAATAAGATCTTCTAACTTTTTATTATCTTGAGTTTGAGGGGCAAAACCAGGGGGGTTAAGAACATTCTTAGTATTAGCATAAGAGAAATTTTCATGGTTCCTATTGTTAGGGTGATAATGTGTAGGTGTAGAACTATTATTATATCCCCTAGAATTAAAATTTGATACATATTGAACCTGCTCGATGGTCTCCTCCTGAAGTCTAGATGCTAAAGCAGCAGCTGATTCAATTGACTGTGCACTCCCTGTACCTGAAAATTTCACAAAAGCATTAGCGAGGGAAGTCATCTGGGCCTGGAGTGCACTTACTTTATCAACCTCAAACACTCCAGCAGCAATCTTTTTAGGTGTAGACCGCTCAGATGGCCACTGATAGCTGTTGGTGGCCATATCCTCTAAAAGTGTGCGAGCGTTTTCCACGGTCTTGGACAACAGAGTCCCACCTGCAGCTGCATCAACAATCGTTTTTGTACTAGGAGTTAAACCATTATAAAACAACTGTACCTGAAGCCAACGGGGTAACCATGCTGAGGACACTTTCTCAGTAGCTCTTTGAATCGCTCCCAAGCTTCGAACAGCTGCTCATCATATTGTTGTTGGAATGTCCCAATCTCGGTTCTCAGCTTGACCGTCTTTGTAGGGGGGAAAAATTTCTTTAAAAAGGCCTGGACCAAAGCATCCCAGGTGGTGATGCTCCCAGGAGTAATAGACTGCAACCAATCTCGTGCTTTATCCTGCAAAGAAAAGGGAAATAAACGTAAGCGAATAGCATCCTCAGACACTCCATTAATCTTTACCGTCCCACAAATATCCAAAAATGATTTAAGATGAGAATTTGGATCCCCAATGGGTGATCCTCTGTATGCACAGTCTCGAGCCATCTGAATGAGGTCGGTCTTCAGCTCAAAGTTGTTGGCATTAATCGGGGCATAAACAATTCCCGATTGCTGTCCCTGAAACACAGGCTGAAAATAATCTCTAATAGGCCTAGGCTCCTCAGGTGGATTTTGATCTGCCATTTGAATAATTTCTCTATTTTCCCTTCGAAGCCTAAGAATTGTTCTTTCTATCTCGGGATCAAATGGTGCTAAAATTAAATCTTTATCCCTACGCATAAACAAACAAAACTACCCTAAAAAAGAAAGAAAACAATTATGGAATGAAATAAAGAAAAGGAAACAACTAGTCTGAATATGGAATACAAAAATAAAAATGACAGAATGCAAATAAGGAAACTAACCTAGAAAAGGAAAAACAAGAACAAATAAGGAAAAGATTACACAACCAAAAGAAAACTAACCTAGAAAATCAAATATGGAAAGAAAAACAAATAAGGAAAAAAAATGCAACAAACCTAAAAAAGTAAGAATACACCCTAAATTAAGATCAAACAATTTTTTCACAATATCAATCTAGCTAAATGTGCCAATCCCCGGCAACGGCGCCAAAAACTTGATGTGGACTTTTCCTAACCGCAAGCGCACGGGTCAAGTAATAATATAGTGAAAGTAAATTCGAATGTCGTCCTCTGGATTGGATTTTTAAGCAAATCAAGTATTGTGAATAATCTCGCTCAATTTTATTTAAGGATTAAAAAGTGATGAATGAATGATAATAAAACCAAATCAAAGCAAGTAAAAAGGATGGAAATTCAATTGGGAAAACTACTTAGGGAATTGATTTTGCCGATTTAGTTTAGGATTGATTTTAAAGAATAAGTTATTATGCACAATGAAATTATGAGCCAAAGACCCTTTAATCACAACTACCTCTCCCGAGTATAATTGATTCTCATGCAAATTAACCAACTTGATATCCCTATCTAAGTTTATTAAACATGCAAGGCAATGAGATCTTTAACCAATTCTAAAGTTAATCTAAAACCGTCACAAAATAGAAACTAAACTTTAGTCATGCAATCTTGAGCAAGTCTAAATCAAATCCCCTCTCCCGAGCTAGATTCGAAACTTAAATCATCCAACTAATGGCCAATTAATTGAAAGCATTAAATCAAGATTACAAACACAATAACATTGCACAACTTAAACCATAAATCAATCCATAAACTTAATCAACTACATCAATCCCTAAGCTACAAGTTTAGCTACTCATGAATGCAAATACAAGCTCAACTAAACATGTGAAAGCCATAAATCTAACTAAAGAAAGAGAAGGGAAAAGAAAACTCAATGTAGGCCGAGTCCCGACGTCCCCGTCACGATCCCCACGAACAATGGGTTGATTTCCAAGTCTCTCCCTTTGTTTTCAGCCTCCAAGTGCTCTATTCTGTCCTCTTTACGGCTATCAAAGGTCCCAAATCGAACTCCCCAAAAACCTAGCCGAAAATAAGCTTTTATTCTGATTTTTCGTCTTAGCGTCGAGACGCTGCCTCTTATACGCGCGTTCTGAATAAGGAAAAACGGTAGCGTCGGGACGCTTCCTATCATAGCGTCTCGACGCTGTGAGTTTTACGCGCCTAATCTGATATGGAATGTGAGCGTCGAGACGCTCAAGAGCTAGCGTCTCGACGCTAGCCTGCTGTTGACCGAGATTTGACTTTTTTCCACTTTTACTCTTTTCATTCTGATGCATCATTTCACGCCCCGAGCACCCGATTAACTCTAATATGGCATTATAGCTCCAATCAACCATTTCCTACAAAATAAACCATAAAACACAATAAAATGGCCCAAACATCATAAAAGACTAGCTAAATTAAATAAGTAAAAGTAGCTAGCTCTGCTCGCTATCAATACACGAGAGAGAGAGAGTGAGAAAGAGAGAGATGAGTGAGAGACCGAGAGATAAAAGAGACGAGAGAGAGTGATAGGAACATGGAGTTACCGACGGTGGACGAGAGACGACGGCGGTGCGACGGAAATTGACGGTGGACGATGGCGGCGCGGCGGAAATCGATGGAGGGAGGAGCAGCGGCTGATACACAGACGGGAGAGAGGGAGAGCTGAGAGGGACGAGGGCACAAGAGAGAGAGAGCGTGAAGAAAAAAATCTAAGATATATATATATATTTTTCAAACGGTCATTTGATCGAATTTTGGGGGGAAATTTCCCCCCTCTTCTCCCTTTTGACCGGGCACTTAAAGAAACCCACTTTCTTCTTTTTTTCTTTTTTTCTTTTTTCGAATTACAGGTTGTTACAAATATACTTTATATTTACTGATATATAAAATATAAAGTATATCAGTTAACTGATCTACCAAATTTGATATACTCAAATAAATACCAACAATATACCTAATATCATGAGCACGAGTATGAGTTCTATGAGCATCTCTCTGACATCATAGATTGAATGATAGGTTTTTGATCTAAACACTACAAGAAAATAGGTTTATTGCAGCGGTTTGAAAAATGCTGCAAGAGTTTGTAAACTTGCAGCGATTTCTAACAACACATAACAAAACCCATGCACATTGCAGCAATTTGTTCACAACGGTTTTTAAATTGTTGCAATATATACTCATTTACAAATTGTTGCAAATATGTCTATTGCAATGGTTAAATTGCAACAATTTTAGAAACTAATGCAATAGAGTCAATTGCAACAGTTATATTGCAACATTTGAAACATTGTCGCAATAGGCTAACACAACTGTAACATTTTAATAGTAACGCAAAGAAAATAGCTGCAAATATTGAGATTGCAGCGATTGTATGATACCAATTTTTAAACTTTTGCAAATTCAATATATATTAGTTGTGCTTGTAGTTTGTAGTTAATTTAAAATTTTTGTGAAGGGACCTCATTTAAAATTTTGTAAAAATAAATTACAAGGAAACAATTAAAAAACTTTAAAATATATATATCAGAAATGAACGGAAACTTAAGGCCCTGTTTGGTTCATGATCCGTTTTCGTTTTTATGTTTTCGAAAATAAAAATACAAGGAAAACAATGAAAACGTGTTTGGTATACCTATTTTCAAAAACAGTTTTTGAAAACTCAAAAAATGGTCTGTTTTAAAAAACGATAAAATGATGTTTTCATTGTTTTCCAATTTTGTTTTCAAAATAATGGAAACACGAGATACAACTTTAGAAACACATGATACATCATTCTTTTCATCAAACAACGTTAATCATCTACAAACAACATTTTCTATTTTTGATATCCAAATTCTCTCAAACTCTAAAAAAATACAAAATTACTGTTATGTAATATTGTGTATGATTGATATTTGATGCTTTGGTTGTTATTTTTATTTTTGACCTAATCCTATCTATTTTTATATACTCATCCACTTTAGAAATCAAAAGCTTCCTACAATACAACTATCTGGTATATATATTTTTTTCCTTATAATTTCAATTCCAACATTTTTTTTTAAGAATCATCTCCAACAACATTGATTTCTAATATCTCTCTAAAAATGAATAAAAATCAAATCAAGTACAAAAGTGATTATATTAAATTAATTTTTTCTTTAAAAAAATGAATTTTAGCAAACACATATTAATTTTTTCCTACATTTTCGAATTCATAACCAAACACAGTTTTCAAATTTTGAATTCGAATTTAAAGTTTTTAAATTGGAACCAAACTTGTTTTCAGATATAATGAAAATAAGAAATTTGTTTTCGTTTTCTGTTAAATTCTTTATTTTCGAAAACAATTTTCAAATCACGAACCAATCGGGGCCTAAAATTTTCATTATTTACTGAAAATTTGATTTTTTTTATTCATTTTTAATTATATTTGATATAAAATGAAATTTAAAAGACAAATTAAAGTCAAATTTAAAATTCTTCTAAAAAAAAGTCAAATTTAAAATACTTACTTAAATTTTAAAAATGAGCTTTTATATATATTTTTAATGTAAAAATAGTGATTAATTCAATAATATAGTTCTTTTTGTGTTGTAGCTTGTATAGGTTACCGAACTTTAAAAAGTATCTAATATCGTCTTAAACTTTGATTTTGTGTTTAATAAGTCTTCCAACTTTCTATTTTGTGTCTAATAAGTCTTTGTCCTATTTCAACATTTTTTAAACTTAACAGTCCTACTAGATACAAAATTGGAAGTTGATTAGGGTCACAATAGACATAAAATTCAAATTTATATCTAATAGATTGGTTAATTTTTAAAAATCTCGAATGTGTGCTAGGGTCCTATTAAACATAAACTTGAAAGTTTAAGGACCTATTAGAAAATTTAAAGTTATGGGGCCTATCCGATGTAAAATTGAAAGTTCATGAACATATACGATACTTTTTAAAGTTGAGGAACCTAATGAATACAACCTTGAAAGTTCCGAGATCAAACTTATAATAAAACCATAAAAGAATTAATATTATAGACTAAATAGTTTTTCATGCAAAATTTAGAGACATTAAAAGTTAAGTAAACAAAATAAAATGTTTGAAAGTTGAATGAATAAAATAATATAATTAAAATAAGTTTGAAAATTAAACATAAAGAAAAAAAGAGAGAAAGTAAGGAAGGAAAAAAAGCTTGGACGTGTGCCTCCAAAATTTTCCATCGCCTCCAAAAGTTCCCTCTCTTACGCTTCTTCGTTTGGCGAATGAATTTTGTAGGAAATGATTTTAAATTCCAAGATTTTAAAAGATGAAAATGATTTTAAATTCCTATTTGTGTTTGGAACCAAAATAATTCGAAATCACTAAAATTAAAATCTCATGTTTGGATGCTCACGAGAAATGAAAAGAAAGTATAACATTTTACTATTATGCCCCTTATAATTTTGCGGGAAACTTTTTTTTGATTGATTCTTCTCTAACTAGTGTATGAAAACATTAAAAAAAAGTATACATGGAGCAAAAAAAAATTGAATCAATATATAAAAAGGAAAAAAAAAACAAATTGGTAATTGAGTCAACTATAGTAGGAGTCATAAATTAAGGAAAAAAAAATTATGGGTAAAATTGGAAACATAATTTTTTAAGTTTGAAATCCTGCAAAATCCGGTCATTTTGGAGTGGAAAATTTTGTTAAAGAAAACACGATTTGAAATCACAATCGATTTCAAATCCGTTACTTTTTTTCTCATCCCAAACACGTGAAAAGAATTCAAACCTGTTATGATATTAAATCATCCCAAATCTAGGAGTTCCAAACAAGGGGTTATTTCCACAACTCCAAAGAAAAAAAAGGAAAAAATAAGGTAAGAAAGGAAAATTGTCTCTGTCGTTTTGCGTCCACGTTTCTCTAGTTACAAGGGCCCGTTTGGTAACGTTCTCGTTTCTTGTTTCTTATTTCTAATTTTATTAAGAAATCTAAGCATTTAATAACTATGTATGTTTCTTGTTTCTCATTTTTTAGAAACACTCCCAAAATTTGTATAGAACTTTTGGAAACAACTAAAACTAGTTTCTCCTTTTTTGTTCTTGTTTCCAATTTTTTCCAAACATAAATAAGAATATTGGTTTATTATTATTGAATGTATAGGTGTAAGGGTTATGAAATTATATTTTTCTTTATTAAAAATGAAGAAACGGAAACAAGAAACGAGAATGTTAGGCCCTGTTTGATAACGTTCTCGTTTCCTGTTTCTCGTTTCTCGTTTCTTGTTTCCTGTTTCTTGTTTCTTGTTTTTTAAGAAGTAGAAACAGAAACATGTTTGATAACTATTTTTGTTCCTCGTTTCTCTGAAAAAAGAAACAGAAACACAAAATGTGTTTGATAACCGATTCTTGTTTCTTGTTTTTTTAGTTAAAATAAAATTTAGTACATCTAATATAAAAATATATTAATTTTCAACGATTATTTTTTTATTTCTCCTTCTTCTTCCTCATCACTACCACCATTGTTACCGATCACCCCCATCGTTGATCATCGGCCATCGCTACCGACCTTAGACCACTGAGCGAACGTAGACAATCAGCGGCGAATGCTGGAAAAGTCGTCGGCGCGTGGTGGCGGTTGTCAAAAATAAGAAAAAAAGGAACAAGTTTCGGTCGACGACGATAGTGGCAGCCGTTAGTCGGAGGTCGACGGTGGCATCTGGTAGTCAGAGGTCGACTGTAGCAACTGGTCGACGGAGGTCGGTGGGGGTCAGTCGGAGAAGGCCGATCAGCGGAGGTCGACCACGACTGGTAGTCGGAGGTCGACGGAGATCGACAGTACCTAGTAGTCAGAGGTCGACGATAGCTGTCGTTCAGCAGAGGTCGGCGACGCCCGATAGTTAGAGGTTGACGGTAGCGGCTGCTCGACGGCGCCCGGTAGTTGGAGGTTGACAGTAGTCCGAGATCGACGGTGGCAGTCGGTCGACGAAGGTCGGTAGTCAGAGGTCGATGGTGGCGGTTGGTCGGTGGTGGTCGGTAGTCGAAGGTCGACGATGGCGATCGATCGACATATGTCGGTCAGTAGAGGTCGACAATGCCCGATAGTCAGAGGTCGACGGTGGTAGTAGTTCGATGGAGGTCGGCGACTGTCAGTAGTTAGAGGTCGACAGTAGTGGCTGATCGGCGACACCCAATAGTTTAAGGTCGACAGTAGCGGTCAGTCGGCGGAGGTTGGTCAACAGGGGTCAACGACGCTCGGTAGACGGAGATCGACGATGGTGGTTGGTCGACGACGCCATGTAGTCGGAGGTTGAGGGTAACGGTTTGTCGGTGGAAGCTGGTTAACAGAGCGAGGGTCAGCAGAATCGTCGATCAATGGTGGCTGATACTCGGAGGTCAACGACTGCGGCCAGTCGGCGGTGGTTGGTCGACGGTAATTAGAGGTTGGCGGCGCCTAGTAGTCAAAGGTCGATGGTGGCAGTCGTTCGACGGAGGTCGGCGGTTGCCGGTAGTCAGAGGTCGACGGTAGTGGCAGGTAGGCGGCACCCGATAGTCTGAGGTTGACGGTAGCTGTCAGTCGGAGGAGGCTGGTCAGCGGGGTCGACGGCGACCGGTAGTTGGTGGTCGACGGTGGCGGTCGTTCGATGGAGGTTGGCGGCTGCCGGTAGTGAGAAGTTGACGGTAGTGGCAGGTCGGCGGCGTCTGGTAGTCTGAGGTCGACGGTAGCGGTCAGTCGGCGGAGGCCGATCAGTGGAGGTTGATAGCGGCCGGTTGTCGGAGGTCGACAGTAGCGGTCGACCGCAGTTGGTAGTTGGAGGTCGGCGACAACCGGTAGTCGGAGGTGCACGGTTGGGTCGGTTGTGGCTGGTAGTGGGAGGTTGACGACGGCGGTCGGCGATGATCGTCAGTTGGAGGTGGACGGTGGCGGTCGGTCGGTGGAGGTCGATAACAGCCAGTAGCCGAAGGTCGACAGTGGTGGTCGGTCAGCGGAGGTCGACAGCGACCGGTAGTCGGAGGTCGACAATGGTGGCCAGTCGACGGAGGTCGACGACGACTAGTGGTCGAAGGTGGATGGTGGCGCTCAGTTAGCGGAAGTCGATGGCGGCCGGTCGTCGGAGGT
Source organism: Luffa acutangula (assembly GCA_036850905.1). Lineage (NCBI taxonomy): Eukaryota > Viridiplantae > Streptophyta > Magnoliopsida > Cucurbitales > Cucurbitaceae > Luffa > Luffa acutangula. The sequence goes on from CM072089.1 coordinate 47,160,239, forward strand.
TGACGGTTGCGGTTGGTCACGACAGGTAGTCGGAGGTGGACAGTGGCGGTTGGTCGGTAGAGGTCGACGACGGTCGGTTGTCGGAGGTCGACGGTAGTGATCAATCGCGGGCGGTATTTGGAGGTCGACGATGACGGTCTGTCGGTGAAGGTCGATAGTCGAAGGTTGATAGTAGCGAACGACCGCAACCGGTAGTCGGAGGTCGACAATAGTGGTCGGTCGACGGAGGTCTGATGTGGACTTTTCCTAACCGCAAGCGCACGGGTCAAGTAATAATATAGTGAATAGTAAATTCGAATGTCGTCCTCTGGATTGGATTTTTAAGCAAATTAAGTATTATGAATAATCTCGCTCAATTTTATTTAGGGATTAAAAAGTGATGAATTAATGATGCTAAAAGCAAATCAAAGCAAGTAAAAAGTATGGAATATCAATTGGGAAAACTACTTAGGGAATTGATTTCGCCGATTTCGTTTAGGATTGATTTTAAAGAATAAGTTATTATGCACAATGGAATTATGAGCCAAAGACCCTTTAATCACAACTACCTCTCCCGAGTATAATTGATTCTCATGCAAATTAACCAACTTGATATCCCTATCTAAGTTTATTAACATGCAAGGCAATGAGATCTTTAAACCAATTCTAAAGTTAATCTAAAACCGTCAAGAATTAGAAAGTAAACTTTATTCATGCAATCTTGAGTAAGTCTAGATCAAATCCCCTCTCCCGAGCTAGATTCGAAACTTAAATCATCCAACTAATGGCCAATTAATTGAAAGCATTAAATCAAGATTACAAACACAATAACATTGCACAACTTAAACCATAAATCAATCCATAAACTTAATCAACTACATCAATCCCTAAGCTACAAGTTTAGCTACTCATGAATGAAAATACAATCTCAACTAAACATATGAAAGCCATAAATCTAAGTAAAGGAAGAAAAGGGAAAAGAAAACTCAATGTAGGCCGAGTCCCGACGTCCCCGTCACGATCCCCACGAACAATGGGTTGATTTCCAAGTCTCTCCCTTTGTTTTCAGCCTCAAAGTCCTCTGTTCTGCCCTGTTTACGGCTATCCAAGGTCCCCAATCGAACTCCCTCCAAACCTAGCCGAAAATAAGCTTTTATTCTGATTTTTCGTCTGAGCGTCGAGACGCTGCCTCTTATACGCGCGTTCTGAATAAGGAAAAACGGTAGCGTCGGGACGCTTCCTATCACAGCGTCTCGACGCTGTGAGCTTTACGCGTCTAATCTGATATGGAATGTGAGCGTCGAGACGCTCAAGAGCTAGCGTCTCGACGCTAGCCTGCTGTTGACCGAGATTTGACTTTTTTCCTCTTTTAGTCTTTTCATTCCTTTGCATCTTTTCACGCCCCGAGCACCTGATTAACTCTAATATGGCATTATAGCTCCAATCAACCATTTCCTACAAAATAAACGATAAAGCACAATAAAATGGCCCAAAAATCATAAAAGACTAGCTAAATTAAATAAGTAAAGATAGCTAGCTATGCTCGCTATCAAGGTCGGCGACGACCAGTAGTAGAAGGTGGTTTGTGGCGGTCGGTCGGTGGAGGTCGGCGGTGGCCGATAGTCGAAGTTCGACGGAGGCGGTCTGTCGGCGACAGCTGATAGTCGGAGGTTGACAGTGACGACTGGTCGGCGACGATCCATAGTCAGATGTCAACGATGGTGGGCGGTAGTCTGAGATCATGGAGGTGATAATAAAAGGAAAAAAGGAAAGAAATAACACAAATAATAAAAAAAAATGAAAGAGAGAGAAATAACGAAAAAATAAAAAAATAAAAAAGGAAAGAGAACGAAATAACGAAAAAAGATTAAAAAAAAAAAGACGAGGAAGTGGTTAAAAAAATAGAGGAAGAGAATAGATTGGTGTAGGAGTGGGAGGGAGAGATGGATACATGCATGAAAGATAGAGAAAAAAAAAACAGAAACAGAATTTGAGAAACAACATTTTGTAGTTTCTCAAATTTGGCCTCTTTTTTAGAAACGTTTCTAGAAATTTAGAAACAAGAAACAGGAATGAGTTATCAAACAAGTCTGTTTCTTAAAAAAGGAGAAACGGGAACAAGAAACAGGAAACAGGAACGTTATCAAACGAGGTCTTACTAAACGGGCTCTAGTAATTAATTCCACCATATCAAGAGAAAGATCTAGGGGTTTCTACAAGAATGGGCTGAAATCAGCCCATATATTTCACTTTTGTCCAAAAACCTTAAAATTTTCATTTCAGTCCAGCCCGTTTTAATTAATTGTAGCTCATTTACCAATTTGACCATCTGATATTCAAAATAAAAAAAAAATAAAAAAAATACAGAAAAGGAAAAAATCGTGAAAATTACTGATTTTGGGTTATTCGTCTTCCTCAAATCGTGCTCATTTACCGTGAAAATTGCTTCATCTTCCCAATTTTTTCATTTTATCTTTTGTAGACAAATACGACTGGTTTCTCATGATCCTCGGCAGTCTAGGCACCATTGTTGACGGCTCTTTCATGTTCGTTTTCTTCCTCCTTTTTGGTGAAATGTTTAATGGCTTCAGAAAAAAACAATCCATTTTTTCTTAAATTCATCCCAATTCATCTGAAGTCTCTAAGGTTCTTAAATTCATCCCAATTTCTATGTTTTATGATGCTTGTCTTTTATAGATCTCAGATTCAATTGGTTTGCTCTATTTTTTGTTTTAATTTGCTGTATGCTCTGTATTTTGTCTACTTGGGTTTTATTTTTTGTTTCTCATCCTACGGTAGTAAGTAAACAAACTCCTCTGTTCTGTGGGAATAAATTGAAAAATGCAGTAGAGTTTAATGATTTTTTTTTTTGTGGGTTTTGTTACAGAAAACTCCAATTTGATATTTTGTCAAAAATAAACCGTTTATTAGTATTTAGTGAGGAAACAAATTTATGATTAATCGAACTCAAGGAAACAAATTTCTAAATACCGGGTACGAATTTTTAAATACACGGTATGGATTTCTAAATACCGGGTATGAATTTTTATATACCAGGTATGGATTTCTAAATACCGGGTATGAATTTTTAAATACCCGATATGAATTTTGAAACTTTTCCGTAATTAGTTTTGTCTGCCTCAAATTTTAGTTTTTTAGATAAATTCTCTTTTTGACGCATCTTCTACGTTTCCTTGTTAAATACCCGGTATGGATTTCTAAATACCGGGTATGAATTTTTAAATACCCGGTATGAATTTTGAAAATTCTCCGTAATTAGTTTTGTCTGCCTCAAATTTTAGTTTTTTAGATAAATTCTCACTAGCATAGTTATTTCATATGGGGTATGAAATTTATTTATTCATAATTCTAACACATACATTATAATACTGTACCAATATATACCACTTATAAGCACGTATGAAATTCATTTATTCATAATTATAACACATGCATGATAATTCTATACCAATATATACCACTTACAAACGACTAGGAAATTCTTTTTTTTCTTTTGGATATGAACAAATTTCATATACATGTTTATAAGTAGTATATATAATCGAATGAAATATATATGTGTGTGTGGGGCTACCGTGACCAAAAGAAATCCGACAAAACAGGGTAGCCGTTATTAGACAAATACTAAGTTTTGAATGAAAAATAGGTTGAATCTGGTAGCAAAATGATGACAAAGGGAAAATTACAAATTTCAAATTTTTGGTTGAAAAATGGAAAAGACACACGGCAATGGGACTGCAAAATAGTGAAAGATGGAAATAAATCCCATTTTGGGACAACATAGAATTTCAAATAATGAAAAATATTATAACAATAAACATGAAAATCAAATTTGAATGTTACCAAATAGATAAGCGACAATGAAAAAAAAGGAAATTCATAATTCCTTAAAAAAGAGATAAGCAAACGGCAATTGGGTCAGGTGACAATGAAAAAAAAAAATTCCATATCAGTTCCATAATGTTGCCGACTGTAATTTAAAAAAAAAATTAATATTAATTATAATTATATAATTAAATAAGGGCAATTATGGAAGAAAAAAATTGAAATCCATTAATGAAATCCTATCAATGAGAAAAACATGACAAATATGTAATTAATAGGTTAATTGTTCCCATCCGCTATAATTTTTTAAAGATCTATGAAATGAGAGGTCCCACTATGGGCCTCGGCATGGGCCTAACACTGGGAAAATTAATTGCAGTGTTGCTATAACCGTACGACCCACTGGAAATTCGTTTCACATAGGATTTTGATTTTTGCGCGCCATCTCTTCTTCCCCTCCCTCGCCCGTTGTTGTACCGAAAATTAGGTATGGCGAATTTGTCACAGAGCGATGCCAATCAAATGCCTGGAATTCAACTGAAAGCAAAAAATTCTGGTACCTTGTTCTTAACTTTCTTATTGCTTTGATCCATTTATTCTTTTCATTTTTTGAAATATCTTCTTGCTTTGAATTGTGTGTAATTTCTTATAAAGCTGAATACGCATTGATCGAATGCAAACGCTGGACTCGTGAATTCACTTTAGGTACACAAGATTGTGATAATATTTCATAGATTAAAAAGCAATGCATAAATCTCACACTTGCTTTAGGCTCGGGGATGCAATTCTGTTTGACAATCAAATAAACAAAAACACTGAAACTCACTTACAGGAAATATGCTTTCCGATGTCTACAAAATCGAATTTAGCTCACTTAGATGTATCAATACTTGTTTTTAGTTCTCACTGTCGCTCGATCTCTACTTCAACTGTATTATGCTTAACGAAGAAAATGATATTTGTTTGCGCTGATTATCTCTCCAAAATGTAAAATGCCCGACCTCCAGAAACTCCTTAGCAGAATTGTTAGTAAGCGTTTACGATTTATATATTAATCTATGCGGGAAAAAAGAACCAATACAACTCTCATCGTCTTAACTCTTGATCCGACTAGCATTATCACAAGAACGTGTTAATAGAAATCTTGCTTGTACATGTTTTAAACGTCCGAGCAAGCAATACAATGGTGGATTGGGGTCATCTGTTTGTTTCACAAATGCAGGTTGTGGAGTCTGTTTGATGAGCAACATATGGAGAGATGAGCAGCATCCATCTTTCATCAATTTTATGTCAAATTTCCTTGGCACAAACTCATTTCGCCTCAATTTTGTCCCAATTGCCCCAGTAAGTTCCTTTCCTTTTCCCAGTATGTAAATTTCATTGACAACTCATATCAACACTTGCAGGACTTGATATTCAATTGTGGAGGCTTATCCGTGGCTTTTGTTTTCATGACGAGTTGGGATTGCAGCAATACATCTTCAACCTTTAGCAGGTAGTTTGGTTGTTTACGATTTTTTGCTGGTTTTGCCTTTTCTTGTGTTTAATTCATTAAGCTTTTGACAGAGTTCAAAAGTTGAAGAAGCAGTTTGCAAATTTCTATGTTGTTGTTGTCCTTCCAACCAAGGAGCAGAATGATTCATTTGTACAATCTTACTTCAGGTAATCGAGTCTGGTATCTTGAATGGTGGCTTGCTTTATTTTAGTTTTATTCTTTTAGAGAATTTATGATTCTTTTCCTTCCCCTCTAAATCTCCTTGAGAAATGGGATGGAGATTGGTAAGCCACCATTTGTACCAGTTCAGGATATTGAAATGGGCTTTGAGAAGATTGTAAAGATAGCACACTCTCGTGGAGGTTAGTGACCATTTTAACTTTGGGTTGAATACTTTCCTTAATCATCTTCCATAATTATATCACATTACAGCATGCAAGCAGCACCATGTTATGTCAAAACTGAGGACCGAGGTCAGTTGGTGTGATTATATTCTACTTGAACAACATGTCGATATTTAGTGATCATATTGCTTTTTACACGAGTTTTAATCATTGTCTCCCCCTTCTGGGGCTCTTGTTGAAGAGGAAGAGATCGGTGCAAGTCATGGATGCTTTTCGTAGAGTCATGTCTTCTGTACCAGGGATTGATGATCATGATGCAAATTCAGTAAGTTTACTTGAATAAAACCAGCTCACGTTCTTTATTTTCTGCATTGTTTTCTTATTTCTTCCACTCCTTGTTGTAAATATCTCTGATATAGCCTAGAATTCGTTCTAGCTTGAGTTATTAACAACTCGAGGAAAGGCAATTGTAGCATGTATCTTTCACTTGTACATGATATTGGTTTTAATTTGAGATTGGAAAAAAGAAATTGATTGATGTAAATATAAAGTTTTCATCTCTGGTTCTAGGCTGCTCTCCTATTTTTTCTGGTATCACCCACCAGAAGGTCTTTATCACAATATTTTGTGATTGTCATTTTCTTAATAATTTAGCATCAATTTATTTCCGGACGAGTAAAGCATATTTGCAACTTAATCTTACACTAGATTTTGGCATGCAGTTTCTAGTAATTGCAAGTTTTGTCCGAAATAGTTCTTTTCCCCTAACATTTTTGTGATAAAGGATGATCACATTCTTTACAAGTTCAAGTAGATTGTAGCAAGGGCCTTACAGATGAAAGTATTGGCTGTATAATTCTTTTAAGTCAAACATGTGATGTGCCAAATTGGGAAGATGGTTTTCTGTGGATGTAAGGTTTTATTTGAACATTTTCTTATGTCAATGACCTCTACTCTTCAGTTAAATCAAGCCATTGGTTCAATTGAAGCAATCGCCAAAGCATCAAAGGAGTACATTTTGGAGAACACAGATCTCTCAGTGGACAAGGCAGAGAGAATTAGGACCTTTTTCAGGGATCCAAAGTTGTACCTCAGTCCCAAAATAAATTGATCTTCGGATGAATTCCACGGAAGAGCTTCGAGGTCAGTCATATTTTAACATTGCTTTTTTTGCCTACAACCGAAACGAGTAAACCAGGAAAATTAAACGGTGGAACCTGGCCAACACACACAACCAAAGAAAAAGCTAGGAAAAATAGAAAAATCAAATAGAAGAGTTAAGTTGGTACACATTCAGCATGGGAAAATGTCAATCTCTGCACACAAAACTCTATAAGCAAGTGAAAATTGAACAGAATAGCAGTTCTCAAGCGTCTTGTGTTTACACGTGAGAACCTTTCTAACAAGGTTTTAAACATGAACGAGAGGGAGAAAGAATCTATTCATTGCTGTTTGCTAATATAATATGTAGTCAAACTATTAGTTTCACATACATAAATTTGATGCCCAAATATAAATGCTACATTTTGTCTGTGCGGCCTGCCGTTTGTTTGGGTTGAGTGAGCCTCATTCCATTAGCCGAAGCCAAGCCACATAATAAATTTGCTCAAATTTTTATTCCCGTAGTAACGAATTGGGTTTATCATGTAAACATGGATGGATCACTCCATGTGATAATTTGGGTCTGGTGTTGAATGGGTAGCCATTATTATTTGGGAAAAGAAAATCAATTTTTACTCCTAAACTTGTTAAGTTGTATCTATTTTAATCCTTAACTTTTAATTTCATCAAGTTACACCTCACACTTCGATAAATGTTGCAATATAACTTTAAACATTAAAACTTTTGCAATTTTTACCCTACGATAAGTTCTCATTTGAAAAATCGTCAAAAAAGTATTGGTTAAAAATCATTTTTGGTCCCTAAACTTCCATGAAAGTAAAATTGTTGTCCATGAACTTTGATTTGTAATGATTTAGTCCATATACTTTCAATTTTGTAATCATTTAGTCTCTGTACTTTAAAATTTTTTAAGGACTTAGTCCATATCGTGAAAATTAATGTCAAGATTTAATGAAATTTCCTACATAGATAGATCAATAAACTAGTTTGAGACTCAATATGTTACAAAGTCTAATCATTAAAAATATAAAAATTGACATTTAATTTTGATGATTTTTTTTTCGCGACAATGATTAAATTGTTACAAATTTTAAAGTACAGGACTAAATTTCTACTTATTAAAGTTCAAGGACTAGATTGTTACAAAATTGAAAATATAGGGTCTGAATCGATACAAATCAAAGTTTAGGAACTAGATTGTTGCTTTTACAAAAGTTCAGGGATCAAAAGTGAATTTTAACCAAAAGTTATCTTAGGCTTAGTTTGGGATTGTAGTAGCTTCTAAAATAATTGCTGGTAACTTTGCGTTTAGAAAAAATCAGCTTTGAAATGAAGTAAAATAGTGTTTGGTAAATTTCAAATTTAAATTAGAAAAAAACTAGTTCCAATAATTGGTAAATTAATACTAAATTGTTGGGATTTAATTATAAGGATCATTTTTTTATTAATACTTAACTTATAATTTATTATAAGATAATTATTTAAAAGTTTGTATAATTTAAATTGCATCTAATTATGTTTAATTAATCTACATTATTTGATAAAAATGTAAGAAAAATAATTATTATAAAAATTGAATTAATCAAATTTTTATTCCTATAAAGAGAACATAGTAAAAATATATATAAGAAGGATAAATTTGAAATTTAAAAACAGTTAGAAAATATGATAGATTTTTAGAAAAGCTAAATCTAAAAGCTGGTATCTAACAGCTTTTGCACGGTAGAGTAAACTAAAAAGTGATTCTCGATAGATTAATTAATAATCTGTTTTACCAAATAGTTTAGGCGGTTAAGATTCTCCCATAATAACTTTTCACGCTAGCAAACGCAACCCCAAACGGGGCCTTATACACCTTCAATGAATTATAGAATGTAGGTATGATATATAATTGATAGGATTTCAATGAAAATTATCATTGGAGCTAAATTTTTGTTAAAATTTGTGAGTTTTGGTAAAGCTATTTCATGGTTAATTTGTGAATTTATCGAACTTAATTTTGTTCAAAGATTGAAATTGTGGAAGTTTTTAACTTGGTTTTTGTTAAATTTAGGGGGTAAATTAGTAGAAATTGAACTTACAGCACTTTAACTCAATTGGAATTTTTGTAAACATAAAAACTTCACACACACATATATTATGCATGTATATATATGTATTGTACAATTAGGTACGGTGGCTTTTTCTCATATCATGGCCTTTCAGTACTTGGAGACAAGTGTCTCATATTTTTTTTAGAGAATTTGTCGTGAGTGGCAAATAAGAATTATATAATTGCAAATATAGCACAATGTAAAAAAAAATTACAAATATATCCAAAATCTATCAGAGTATATTACTAATAGACACTGATAGACTCTGGTTAATTAGAATCTATCTAATAGACTTCGCTTATCAGCGATAAACTCTGATAAATCAAAATCTATCAGTATACTGATAGACTCTGATTATTCAGAGTTTATCAGTTCCATCGCTGATAAACTCCGATTAATCGAAGTCTATCAGTGACTATCATTGATAGACTTTCATTAAGCAAAGTCTATCAGTGATAGTCATTGATAGATGTTGATTAATCAGAGTCTATCAACGATAGACACTGATAGACTTTGAATAATTAGAGTCTATCACTGATAGACATGAATAGAATCTGACGACGACTTTGTGGTCTTGTACAATTAATTTTTCTATATATGCAATTAGTTTGCAACTGTGCTATATTTGCTATTTATTTGGTCCAATTTGCCATCTATGCAATTATCCCTATTTTTTCGATACGCCTATTGATCGAGATGCATGATTTAATTCAATAGCTATGCTAAGTAATTGTTTGAAAAGAAAATACCGAATTAGTTGAGCACAGTAGGTTGTGGAACCTGAAGATAACTTCCACATATTTAAGAAAAATATGGTAAGTTAGAATATAATTCTTTTTAATTTCTTAGTTATTTAATTCCGTCAGGATTATGGTATATTAATTGGATATTCATTGTTTCAAAAACAATAATAATAATAATAATTTGGTACTCATCTTCTTTGATTATAGGAGACTTAAAAAATTCAATGCATAATTTGAAGCCTTTTTGTAATGCTTTGTGTGGATAAATACCTAAGCCTCTTGCACTCTACTTAATGACACCCTTTAATTGGACTCTGAAGTGAAAATTTTCTACAATAAGTATCTAGATTTTTGGTTGATAAGATTTAAGTTGAAAGCTGCAGGTTGTAAAAAATTCCACTTGCTTTGTTAAAGCTGTTAAAGGAAGAAAATAAAATGTGGAAGACTGCCTCCAGCTATAACAAAATCTCAACTAAACCTTCTATTTTACCGTTCTGTAAATCAAAGAAGATGAATCTCTTTGGTATAGAGAGTGAGAGAAAAAGAAAAAGAGAGAGATAATGTGTGAGAAGTTCTGTAAAAGAAAAGAATCAATTTTGTATTCATCTTTGAATCAAGAAAGAAAGAAATAAAGATCTTGGCTGCCTTGAGAAGTGGATGTAGGCACTCTTGTTGAACCACTGTAACCTTTGGTGTTGATTTTCTTCAAACTTTTCTTCTTCATTATCTTCAGTTGCTTTCAGACTCATTTTCTTCTTCATCCTGTGTTTCTCCCATTTTTCATTTGCTTTGCATATAAGATAGATGAGAGGAAAGTCATGGAGCAGTGCTGTCAAAACAAAGGGGGAAATTGAGTGGTGATTTTGAAGACACGTGGTGGGTTTAAAACTTTACACATTTGTTTTTTAAACTTTACAAACAGGTATCAGAGCTTGGCAAAGGGGACTTATCAAGACGATGGTTTGCTCAAAAGGCATTGAAGGCTTTGGATGATCCTAAAACACTCCCAGACACTTTACCAGATGAACAAAAACAGACCATGGAAGAAATTGCATTCAAAGCCCTCATACTCAACATTCCAGATAACATAACATACTAAGACAGGTAACAGATGAAAACTCTGTTTTTGATGTTTGGCAAAAGCTACAATCCCTATGTGATAAAAAGGACCTACACAACCAGATTTATCTATGTGAGAAACTATTTTCTTTCAAAATCAATCCAACCAATACCTTAGATGAGAATCTTGATGGATTCAAGAAACTAGCAAATGGACTCAATCAATCTGGAGAAAAATTAGGGGCTGAAAGTGAAGCTGCCATTCTGATAAATTTCTTACATGATGCATTCAGAGAAGTAAAATCTGTCTTAAAATATGGTCGTGATACCATTTCTGTTGATTTTGTCATCACTGCCTTGAAATGTAAAGAATTAGAATTGAAGGCAGAAACTACAACCAATGGAGGTGTTGATTTTCTATTTTCAAAAGGGAAGAATACTTTCAGAAGAAATAAATTCACAAAAGGGTAGAGAAATCTCAAAGAAAGACCTATTTTGAGATGCTTTATTTGCCATAAATTTCCCTAAGAGAAGAGAAAATTACAGAAAGGATCCAAATTATAGAAATGATTCAAACCATAGAAGAGATTCAAACAAGCCTAAGGAACATGGGTGAGAAGATATATCTGTTGGGGAGGATGCCTATGAGTACTCTGAAGTGCTTGCAACAACTAAAGAGGAGACCATGAAATTTAAAACTGAGGAGAAGGAAGATTGGATCTTCGACTCATGATGTAACTATCATGGCTTATATGAAAGAGTAATACTTCTTAAATGATAGAAGTGATACTTTTTACTTGATAATGATATAATTGAAACTAACTTCATAATTTAGAGACATTTTGATTAATTTAAGATGTTTTTTTTTATTAGTTTTTCCATTTTTACAAAAAAAAAATAGATACTTCCTTAGGCCTTCCATCCATCTCTATCTACAATAATATCTATAATAATATCTATCAATAAGATATTAGAGAATTTAAAGTTTGCTTTACTTTCAATAGAAATCAGTTAGTTAACTAACTCTGGTTAGCCTTTCCTAGTTAAAGCATATGATGCTTGGATGAGCTATTGAAGATTGTTCAATGTAGAAATGACTTTGGACAGATCGTCATGCTGGTTTTCTACCCAGTATAGAAGGACTTTATTAAATTTGCAAAATCGTACACGTTTTACACCTAGATGTGACATGGAAAATTGTAAAAATAAACAAAAGATTAAAAATCAGCAAGAAATAAAGTTATTCAGTTGTTCGATCTCAATCACATCCTGGTTGGCCTTGAATCCCCTTTGGTCGATCACGGACCTCCGCTGGTCGGCCTCAATCTTCCTACGGTGGGGCAACAATCTTCCATCTTTGTCGAAGTTACTGATAGTAAATTTTTAGGTGTTCAACATTTCATGGGTGAGGAAGTTGACGTGTGTGCAAGCGCCTCTAAGTGCAAGTATACACTATCAAGTAATAAAGTGGAGAGTACTCCAGATATCGTACCCAAGGGAGATGGAGACTAGTTGAAAAAAACACTAGATTCTGCAAAACAAGAACATCCTCTAAATTTGCCATCGATGATGGTAACCAAAGAAATAATTTGAATTGAGTTTCGATTTAAGACAGAAATTGGAATAAGCAAGTAAATGAAAGCGATAAAGATATATGAGATAAGCGGGGAAATTCAAATAGCATCAACCAAAAGCTTTAGATTGCGTCCACCTTTGCGCTAACAACTCACTCAGGTATTCAAACGACTAGAGAACGCTATCTATAGTTCCCACATAGAAATGGTGTAGATAGATTCCTCCAGTGGCGCCCACAAATACCCTGGCAACTAGATTGTGAGTTAAGTCCTACTTCTATTCAGTTCCGCTGTAGGTGCCTTTAAAAGACTAAACCAACTAAACATCTATTTCTAGGGCTAGCTGGAACTTAGATAATTATTGCACATGACTCCCAAAACTCTAGTGGTTCTAGACCTATTTCTATGATGCAAGAAAACAAAGTCCTATTTTTAGAATATTTTCCACTACTGTTTTTGCGAACCTACGCATTCAACTCCAACCTTTCGACCATCAGCTGAACACAAACTATGGTAACTTAATTGATCAGTTTAAGCTAACAATGAAACTTAAACATCAGCAAAAACAAACAATTCTAAGAGGAAGCAAGGTTGCCTTTGCATAGGTATGACTTTCTTCTACTCAAGGTATCCACATATTTGAATCCCTGAGAAGAAGCTTAGCTTATTGAGGAAAGTGAAATGCATAAAATAAAAAGTACACAAATTAGAAGAATAACTTGAATTCATATTACATAAATGGAATGATTACAAGAATAAATAACTTACAACTGAAAATTAAATTAAACAGAAAAGTACAGCAACTGAAATAAAATACTAAACAAAAAGTAAAATGCAAGACTTGACTAAGGATCTTCCCCTCTCTATCTAGCTTGCTCTTAACCTTTTTCAAGGGGAGTCAAGCCTTTCTCTTCTTCTTCTTTCGAATCGAAGAGGCGACAGAGGTTGAAAGATCTGGAACTTGGAGTGGTTACAAGATGAGAATAGAGAAAAACTAAAAACTATCCTAAGAACGAAATTTCGAGCTCTCTTTGCTTCTTGCACCTTGGACGCCTTTTATAGACTTTGGAAGGTAGGGTTTGTGGGGTTTTATGCCATAAAACTTGTAGATTGTAAATGTAACAATTGATCGAACATAAATAAAGTATTGTTTGATGTTTTTTTTTTCAATAAAGAGTTATTGTCTATATTATGTACATCTTGCCTAAATAACCCTAATCCGATAAACTGAACATCCTAGGCTAAGGGATGAGTCTTGAACTATATGTGGAGACATATGGGGATCATTGTTCAAGAGACAACCTCAAGGGTCTATAGTATAGGAATAAGGCTGGAGGTATCCAACGTGTTCGTGTAGGGGACATGCGAGTGGGAGTATCCTATGCAATGAGTTTGCATAAGACCGGACGCGAAATAGTAACCGCTAGGTGTAACACCGTTAACTAGTTAGGTTTCTATTTCACTAGGATGACCTAGGCAACATAGTCTGAATCTTGAGTGGATTATGGACTTCTGTTCACGAGGGGTTGTCCTTTAATTTGTATGGGTGAGGTGACATGTACGCCAACTCAATAAGTCTATCATTTTGGGGACAAGACCGAGTGGGGAATTGGGAATATAATCATACAAGATGAAATTCACTCCTTCCCGACTTTGAGGAAGTAGATGAGTGTTCCCTTGAGTGGTGTCTCCATGTCTTGAACAAAGGGCCCTGCCCTCTCACTAGCCTGAGAGGGGTTTCTGTTTGGTGGTTGAACCACAAAAAGGTTGTTCATTAGAAGAGCAATGGTACTTAAGGAGGTAGAGGTAACTCAGGGGTAAAACAGTAATTTGACCCAACTGGAGTTAAGAACACTTGTGAAGGACTAACTTGTTTTTACTGGTCTATATCGGTGGACACAAAATTATGTTTGTAGTGAGAAGAGTGAAACTATGGGCCTTTAGTGGAGTGAACCCACAGTTAACGAAAATTGATTAATTGGTTAATGAGTTTGGCCGATTAATCTCATATCGTTCGAGCTTCTGATTTGCAGGTCCATTAGGTCCCACTTGTAGCTTGTAAAAAGATTTGAGACAATTAAGTATTAATTGAAAAATGTTCAATTTAATTAAGGGAATCATGTAATGTATGTTGATGCATTATAATATAAAGTTTATGAAACTTTATAATATAATTTTGAATTAGTTTCAAAATTAATTTTTGAGAGAAAATATTTGAAAGAGTTAAAATAATTAATATGAATTTGGATTCATATTAATAAAGTAAATAATTTAATAAAATCCCTAAAATTAAATATATGATATTTAATTGGATAATTAATTAATTATGGAATTAATTAATTATTTATTAAAATTTGATATGACTAAGATAATAGATTTGATTAGATTTTATTCATGACATTTTCCTATAAGGATTACATCCTCGACAAGTCATCCATCATGGTGACGAAACGACTTGTCGAGGGTCGTGTCAAATAAATTTATAATCCACGATTTCTAAAATTAACTTGTAGCAGTAGTGGTCGTGGTCGATCACAGGGAACAATCGGTTTATTTCTAAATTTTTTTGTGCTTTTGAGATAACCAAAAAGGAGGGTTTTTGGATAAAAGATTAAGACATAAAGTAAAGGCAGGAAAATAAATAAGAAAAATTAAATGCAAGGAAAGTAAAGGCGGGGTTACTTGATCTTACCACGAGGATCACTATAATCGGGTTGAACTCAGTGTTAAGTTTGATTAATTTCATTTATCGATTATCAATTAATATTTCATTAACTATCTAAGCCCGACGTACTCTGGGAACAACTCGAGAGCCGTGATCCTACTATCACAAACATGCAAACGCTAAGTTTGATTCTAGTTTAAATAAATTAATTGGCCTATTAACTAATTAAACCGCATTGGGATCTAGTCGAATTAATTCACATGCAACGGGCAACAAACCACGATTACAATTGATTAAATCATTTAGTTCTAGGGACGCATGAGGAATATCAAAATGTTAGCCTATTTGCTACTTAGATTTAGCAAGTAAATTTAGATAGGGTGCGATCAAGGTTGTCAATCTTTCCTACCACAATCTAAACTTAAATGCAAAGAAATAAAATCACAAAGACAATTAAGTAAGCAATTAAGAATGGAAATCTCATAAAATTAAATCAAACTTACAAACCGAGGTCTCAATTACAACAATCCTAGCTTAGTTGGCTATAGACAAGCACCTCCAAGCTCGAGGCTTGATCAACCGACCCTTGGAATAAGAAAACATAAAAGAACTCTTGAAAACTAAAGAGAAAGGTGGCTACAATTTTGTATTCAAAGATGATTTGAGAGATGATTGTAAACCTAAACCAAGACACTCTATTTATCCGACTTCTTGGTCTTCAATTTGTGGAAACTTGGTGCTGAAGGGAGCCTCCAAATATGGGGAATTTGTGGAGCAAAATAAGGAAATTCCAATTCTGGAAAGTCGATAGCGTCGAGACGTTGTCCTGCATTTTTGCAAAAGATCCGCTGAATCTTGCCTAGCGTCGAGACGCTAGGATTTTAGCATCTCGACACTGAGCCTCGTGTTTGGGCTCTGAATTTGCCTTATTTGCACGGCATCCCAACGTTGGTCGATGCGGGTCTCGACGCTGGCAAGGCTCCAAGGGCAGAATGGTCATTTTACGCTCCGGTTTCGCTCCTTTAAGCCCCGAATTGCTTCGAAAGCTCTGATGAGGACCTATACACATATTATACTCATTTCAAAGCATTTTACACAAGGAATTCAACTAAGATAAGCAAATTGGGAGATTCTAAATGTATAACAAATCAGGCCGATCAAAATACCCCCAACCTAAACCTTGCTAGCCCTCGAGCAAGCTAAGATTAGAATGAAAGAGATTATTATGCAATGCAATATTCATGACTCTATTTCTCAAAGACAAGCATGATCAACATTTTGATCGGCCTGATTTGCTTGTCTTTGAGAAATAGAGTCATGAATATTTTACAAATACCTCAAGCCAGAGTTTAACCCTTGGACGACCTAACTGATCACACTAGAGGTAGCTCTTTTTACCCCGACAACCAAAACAAAAACAAGCTTATATTTTTCTTCTTTTTCTCGCGTTCTTTTTCTTAGTAAAGTAAATTATTTTGCTTTTGAAGCTCACAAGACAAATATTCTTTTTCTCACCCCCTAACTTATGAAACAAGCTATTTTGCAAAAATTTCCTGTAAACATGCTACCTATCCTATCATGGTGACAACGGAGGTGTGAATCCTATAAAGCCATCTAAAACCAACAAAACTACGCTAGGAAGGACTCATGCTCAATTTAGTCAAGAAAAAATTTGAAAAATTTTAATGAAGTCTCTAAAGATGCTAGGATACATGCAATTCAACTATAGGAAAAATATATACTCATGCTTTTCTCATCCTAGAAATTTCATAATCAATTTTAAAGCAAGCCATACAATCTCATATTTTACAAATAAAAAAAATGTCATCAATTTTAAAATTGCTCAAATTTGGATCTCGGGTCAGTTCCCAGATAAGAGGTTCTCTGTAAACTATCAACTTAAATACCTCAAGCCTTAGACAGAACTTCATGTTGGGTTTTATGCCCTAACACTCGTAGATAGTGAATGGTGACAAAATTGTTCACTTGTATCAGTACGTTGTTATTGAGATTTGTACAATAAAGAGTTATTGTTACTAAAATTGCACAATTTGACTCAAATCCAATAAATTAAGATCCTAGGTTGTTTTGATGAAACTTGAACTAGTATGTGGAGACATACGGGGATCAATGTTCAAGTAACAACCTAAATGGTCTATAGTATTGGGATAAGGTTGGGTACGTTATCCTGGTGACACTATGAGATACGACCCACTTTGTATTCGATACAGATGCAATGATCCAAAGTAGGGGTGTTCAAAAGAATTCTCAAAACCGACTCGACTGATCGAAACCGATTGAACCGACGTCAGTCGGTCAGTTTAGAGAGTAAATCGGTCAGGGTCGATTTTTCATTTTGCAAAACCGACCAGTCGGTCGATCGGAGAAAAAAAAATGAACAACCCCGACCGACCGATCGAATGTATGTCTCGTATATAAACCAAGAGAAATAAAATGTCCTTTCCCTCTGTCATTCATTAATGCTGGTCAATGCATTAATGAGAAAGGTTTTGAGAAAACCATGGCTGCCCATGGTTTTCTCAAAACCACTAATGGTTTTAATATTATAATAATTATTTTTTCATCTCTCTCCTCTTTTATCCCTTTCCCACACATTCTTTCCCAATTTTCAAGACTTTCTTTTTCTCTCTTTCTTTCTCTTTCCTCTCTTCTCTCCTATCTCCTTCTTCATCGTTCTTTCTCTTTCGTTCCCTCCTCCCACCGGCTACACGCTGTCATCACCGCCGACGTCGTGCATGTCTTCAACTCCATCTTTTCTTTCTTATGTTCTTATCATTTTTCATATTTTTATTTATTTCTTTCCTTCCTTCTCCATTTCTCTTCTCTTCTCCTTTTTTCTTTTTATTTTCTTTCCCCTTTCTCCCTTTTTTAGTTTAGTTCACCGGAGTTATAGAACCAACCATGGGTATTTCTTTTTTCTTTCTTCTCCATACTTTTCTCTTTTCTTCCTCTTTTTATAATTTAGTTTGCCGTAGTAAAACCGACAAAGACCGACCGACCAACCGGGTCGGTCGGCGTCACAAACCCTTGAAAAACCGATAAAAATCGACCTATAAAAATCGACATGGCAGTGGTCGGCGTTGGTTTTAGCCCAAAATCGAAGCCGACCGACCGATGAACACCCCTAATCCAAAGCATCCATGTGGGAGACATGCGAGTGGGGGTATCCTATGCAATGAGTTTGCATAAGTCCGGACCGCGAAATAGTAACCAGTAGATGTAACACCATTAACTAGTTTAGGTTTCTATTTCAATAGGATGACCTAGGTAACTCAATCTAAATCCTGAGTATGTTATGAACCCTTTCCAGGAGAGATTGTCCTTCGATTTGTATGGGTGAGAGTGGCTAGTTGGCCGACTCATTAAGCCTGCCATTTCAGGGGCAAGACCGAGTGGGGGCTGGGAACATAAAATTACAAGATGGAATTCACTCCTTCCCCTATTGGGGTAAGTAGATGTGTGTTCCCTTAAGGGCTGATTTCCAGTCTTGAACAAGGGCTCCCATCCTCTCCTGGCCCGAGAGGAACTGCTGTTTAATGATTGGATCATAAACAAATTGTTCATTAGAGGAATCGGTGGTACTTAAGGATCCATAGGTAACCCAGGGATAAAACGATAATTTGACCCAGCTGGTGTTACGAACACTCGTGAAGGATTAACTTACCGTTAATGGTCGATATTCGTGGACACAAAAATATTCTACAGTGAGAAGAGTGCATTTGTGGGTCTTTAGTGGAGTGACCCACAGTTAACGAATGTTGACTAACTTGGTTCATGAGTTTAGCCAATTAGTCTCGTATCGTTGGAGCTTCTGATCTGTAGGTTCATTAGGTCCACCTGCTAGCTCGTAAAGGGTTCTGAGGTTAAATAGTCTTGAATAGAATTTTAAGTATGTTCAAATTCGTTAAGAGAGTTATATTTGATACAATTAAGATAATGTATGTAGATACATTATAATATAAGTTTAATTGACTAATTGAACTTTATAATATAAAATTAATTTTGGATGTGATTCAAAATTAATTAATGAGAGAATTTAATATTTGAAGGAGTTCAAATATTAAATATGAATTAGATTCATATTAAACTATAGGTTAAAATAATATGAATAGGGATTCATATTAAAACTATAGTATATGAGAGAATTATTTGAATTTGATTCAAATAGAAAATTAATTAAATATTTGATATTTAACTAAAGAAATAATTAATTTAAGAATTAACTAATTAGTTGAATTTAAGTAAATATGATTTAATCAAATTAATATTGTAGTTCATATTTAATGAACATTATATGCACATTAAAACTATAGGTTAAAAGAGAGAGACACATTTGAATATGATTCAAATGTAATATTAATTAATTATATGATATTTAGTTAATGTGGGAAACAATTAATTATGAATTAAATGGTTGACTTAATTTATTCAATTAAATATGATTTAGTTGAATTACAACTATATGCAATAATTAATTTAATTAAAGTTTGTTTAGTTAAATTGATTAATTGTATAAAATATAGTTTTTATTTTAATTATTATTTGATAATAATTAAAAACCCAATCAATGGGAAGTCGACACATCATGGGGAGTTACTTCCCTCTCCACTCGTGATCTGCAGGGGTAAAGGGGCTGAGGAAGTTCTTTTTCCCTGAGTTGAGATTACAAAAGATAATCTCGTTCTCTCTAAGAAGAAAAATCTCTCAATTTCTCTCATACAAAACACAACAAAGTTTTGTTGTTCTTCCCAAGATCAAGGTTTAGTTCCCACCAACTCGAATCTCAAGATCCCAGAGCATAGTGGGTGCTCTTTGATGGTGGTGTTCAATGGAGAGATCGTTGTCAAATCGTTCGTGGTTTTGGAGCATAGTGCTATGGAATTAGTTCTACAACAAGTAAGTCTCTCTTGTATTCTAAATAGTTTAGAATTTTGTACATCATGCTTAATCGTATTAAATTTATAGAAATCATTATGTAATTTGGCCCAATGTATCGGTGTTTTCAAAGAAACCAAATTAAGAACGAAAAGGTCTGATATATGCTTCCGCTGGCAAGGATTTTCATTCCTTTACTTCACTGGGAGAGTTCCCTTATAACCATAGTGATGTTTTAAAATTGCTAAAAATAATAGGTCCAATGAAGCATAAAGCAATCAATCAAGCATGCATATAGAATATAGTCCGCACACAAAGACTCAATGAAAATCTAACATGCAAGATACTACCTTCACCCCCAACCTAAACATTACATAGTTCCTAATGTAAAATAAATATGGAAAGTGAGGAACAAAAAGTAAAAGGGAATAGAAAACCTCCCCTTTTCAAGCACGAGGTTGGAAAAGATGGAAACTCCCCACAAAGGCCTAAAAGAGTAACTTTGAATTAGGGAAACTTACCAAAAATAAAAACAAAAACAAATTAGGAAAACAACTTAATAAGGAAAGAAAATAAAAAAAGGAAGGGATAGAATTTAGTTTGCTCTAAAAAGCTAAATCTCCATGAAGCTTAACTCCTTTTCCTTGCTTCTTGGTGTGCAATTCCTTGCTTCTTGGTGTGCAAACAAGCTTGCTCTTGCTAAAGAATTGTCACGAAGGCCTACAAAAAACAAACAACAAAAAACAAGAAACATGTGAAAAACACAAAAGGAAATAGAAATAAGACACTGTGTTCCCTGGCAACGACGCCAATTTGATAGAACGACTTGTCGAGGGTCGTGTCAAATAAATTTATAATCCACGATTTCTAAAGCTAACTTGTAGCCGTAGTGGTCAAGGTCGATCACAGGGAACAATCAATTTATTTCTAAATTCTTCTGTGTTTTGAGATAACCAAAAAGGGGGGTTTATGGATCAAAGATTAAAACATAAAGTAAAGAAGGGAAAATAAATAAGGAAAATTAAATGCAAGGAAAGTAAAAGCGGGGTTACTTGATCTTACCACAAGGATCACCGTAATTGGGGTTGAACTCGGTGTTAAATTTGATTAATTTCATTCATCGATTATCAATTGATATTTAATTAACTATCTAAGCCCGGCATACTCCGGGAACAACCCGAGAACCGTGATCCAACTATCACAAACATGCAAACACTAAGATTGATTCTAGTTTAAATTAAATAGGCCTATTAACTAATCTAAACCGCATTGGGATCTAGCCGAATTAATTCACATGCAATGGACAACAAACCACAATTACAATTGATTAAATCATTTAGTTCTAGGGACGCTTGAGGAATATCAAAACGTTAGCCTATTTGCTACTTAGATTTAGCAAGTAAATTTAGATAGGGTGCGGTCAAGGTTGTCAATCTTTCCTACCACAATCTAAACTTATATGCAAAGAACTAAAATCACAAAGACAATTAACTAAGCAATTAAGAATGGAAATCTCATAAAATTAAATCAAACTTACAAACCGAGGTCCCGATTATAGCAATCCGAGCTTAGTTGGCTATAGACAAACACCTCCAAGCTCAAGGCTTGATCAACCAACCCTTGGACTAAGAAAACATAAAAGGACTCTTGAAAATTCAAGAGAAGGGTGGCTACAATTTTGTATTCAGAGATGATTTGAGAGATGATTCTATACCTAAACCAAGACACTCTATTTATATGACTTCTTGACCTTCAATTCGTGGAAACTTGATGCTGAAGGGAGCCTCCAAATATGGGAAATTCGTGGAGCAAAATAAGGAAATTTCAATTCTCAAAAGTCGATAGTGTCGCGACGTTTTCCTGCATTTTAGGAAAATATCCGCTGAATCTTTCCTAACGTCGAGACGCTAGGATTTCAGCGTCTCGACGCTGAGCCTCGTGTTTGGCTCTGAATTTTCCTTTATACTCATTTTAAAGCATTTTTCGTAAGGAATTCAACTAAGATAAGCAAATTGAGAGATTCTAATTGTATAAGAAATTAAACCAATCACATGGACACCTAATTTCATGAGTTGATTCATGCAAACTTCTTAGGATTAACACCTAAATGGTGACTAATCCAAATCCCACTCTTCCGTTGCCTTCATACTTAATATGATGTGCATGGATTAACAATGAGTGGTAAATGGAATTTTCTAAAAACTCAAGAATGCAAAAAGGTTGCAAAAACTCTTCAACATATATTGCATAGAGAATAAAGCACGACAATTACATGATTCCTAACCAACACCTAAGTGAATTTAGCTCAGAAGGTTTAAAATAACACACGCTACAATCTGAGTATGTGCATCCATAACTACACGAAATTACAAGAAAAGGTTAATTCCCTTGAGTAGAACCGTAGTTGATGGTCTTCTTGAAGTCTCCAATCTTTCCTCCTCTATTTGGCTTCCAAATATGGAAATTGGAATGTCCTTCTCCAAGAATGGAATGTTTTTGACTTGAGACGACTCTTTCCTTTTATAGAGTGAAGGCAAGCCCCTAATTAGGTCAAATTGTACACGTGGAAGGCTCTCCAAGCTTCTTAGACTGGAAAATAATTCAATTAACTTCAGTTCATTAAAATGGATTACGAGCTGTTACGTGGCAGTTTTGGTCCCTACTTTGCTGGATCACAGATTTTGCTCCCTCAAGTCGCTCAGCAATATATTCTGCACAAAATAACTTCCAAAGCATCCATTCTACCAAATGGGTTAAAAAATATAATATTCATCTAAAAACAACCATATTTAGCACAAATGACACACAAAACACTATAGAACTAAGGCCTAAATAACTCCATTTTGGAGAGTTATCACTACCCCCACCAAAATCTTGCACAAATAGATGCAATCTTGGATAACAACACCTTAGGCAATCGAAAACAACTAAGCGCATATACCGGGATATCTTGGGCCACACTTTTAATCAACACTTCTTTTCCCCCTCCTGAAAAAAACTTACCTTTCCAACCTTGTAAATAAGTCCACACTCTGTCAAGAATACATTGGAAATCTTTACTTTTACTTCTGGAAAAAGAGGATGGTAATCCCAAATAGGATCCCAAATTTGTGACAACCTTCATATTTAGAATTGAACTCAGATATGAAGATTGCTCTGATTTAATCGAAGGGGAAAAACACATTACTGATTTTGCAAAGTTTACACACTGCCCAAAAGCTGCTTCATACAATCCCAAGATACGTTTGAAGGTACCAAACTCCGCCGTCGTTGCTTTTAAAAAGACAAGACTGTCATCTGCAAAAAACAGATGGGTTAACTTTGGAGTCGTCCTCGTTACCTGAATCCCAGTGATTAGTCTAGCCTGAGAGAACCAAGCCAGAATTGATGAAAAACCCTCCGAACACAAGAGAAAAAGATATGGGGACAGAGTGAAGGATTGGAATTCCATAATTCCGTAAAGCGGAAGCGTGATTGGGACCGATTCGTAATTAATTTTGTTTAATCTAAAATACCAATACATTGGCAATAATATTAGAACTATTCTAAATATATATTAAGGCTAAGCATACAAAAATATTAGATCTAAATCTAATTTATAAAGTAACAAATTACTTACTCTCGTTGACGACTCAAATTAAATTCACCAACTGCATGTGAATTAATCACGAACTAGTGTGAACACCACCACTATGGCTACACCGGTATGACTCTAAGACTTCTAGAGGCAGGAGACTGGTGGGAGTCTAGAGGAAGCCTTGAGGAAAATTCTCTGAGAGAAGGAGAATGAATGAGAGGCCTTTCACCCCACCCTAGGGGTCCTATTTATAGGTAAAGGCCAAGACCTTCTTCCTAATAGGAAAAGGAAGACCTTCTCCTAATAGGAAAAGGTCTCTAATTTTAATAAATAATTAATTAATTCCATAATTAATTAATTTCTCTAATTAAATATCATATATTTAATCTTAGGGATTTTATTAAAATTAAAATTAATATGAATCCAATTCATATTAAATTTATTTGAACTCTTTCAAATATTTTCTTTTCTAATAGAAAAAAGTCTCTAATTTTAATAAATAATTAATTAATTCCATAATTAATTAATTTTCCCAATTAAATATCATATATTTAATCTTAGGGATTTTATTAAAATTAAAATTAATATGAATCCAATTCATATTAAATTTATTTGAACTCTTTCAAATATTTTCTCTAAAGTATTAATTTTTGAAATTAATTCAAAAATTATATTATAAAGTTTCATAAACTTTATATGATAATGCATCAATATACATTATACAATTCCCCAAATAAATTGAACACTTTCAATTTACAATTTATACTTAATTGCCTCAAGTCTCTTTACGAGCTACCAGTGGGACCTAATGGACCTACAGATCAGAAGCTCCAACGATACGAGACTAATTGGCCAAACTCATTGACCAAGTTTAGTCAACATTCGTTAACTGTGGGTCACTCCACTAAAGACCCACAACTGCACTCTTCTCACTGTAGAATATTTCTGTGTCCATGGATATCGACCAAGTAGTAAGTCAATCCTTCACGTGTGTTCGTAACACCAGCTGGGTTAAATTACCGTTTTACCCCTGGATTACCTCTGGTTCCTTAAGTACTACTGATTCCTCTAATGAACAAGTTGTTTAGGGTCCAACCACTAAACAGGAGTTCCTCTCGGGCTAGGAGAAGACGGAGCGCCTTTGTTCAAGCCCTGAAATCAGCCCTTAAGGGAACACACATATACTTACCCCAATAGGGGAAGGAGTGAATTCCATCTTGTACTGTTATGTTCCCAGCCCCCATTCGGTCTTGCCCCTGAAATGGTAGGATTATTGAGTCGGCGAACTGGCCACTCTCACCCATACAAATCTAAGGACAATCCCTCCTGAAAGGGGTTCATAACAGACTCAGGATTGAGATTGAGTTACCTAGGTCATCCTATTGAAATAGAAACCTAAACTAGTTAACGGTGTTACATCTAGTGGTTACTATTTCGCGGTCCGGTCTTATGCAAACTCATTGCATAGGATACCCCCACCCGCATGTCTCCTACATGGATGCTTTCGATCATTGCATCTGTATCGAATACAAGGTGGGCCGTATCACATAGTGTCACCAGGATAAGGTACCCAGCCTTATCCCTATACTATAGACCTTTTAGGTTGTTACTTGGACACTGATCCCCGTATGTCCCCACATACTAGTCCAAGTTTCATTTAAACAACCTTGGATCTTAGTTTATTGGATTTAGGGTTTATTAATGCAATTCAATAACCAAATTACTGAATTACTCAAATAACACTTTATTGAGATCGATTAATTTGTTTCATTTACTATCTACGAGTTTTAGGGCATAAAACCCAACACAGAGGATCCCCTTGACGTAGTCCATGCGTGGGAGTGATCGCACCCACAGGCTCCCCATTAATAAGGATAGAAAAAGACGTGCACGTCACACATTTAATAACTAAATTAATCCAATTCGGATGAAATCCCAATTTCAGCATCACTTGAGTGAGGTATGACCATTCAACCCTGTCATAAGGCTTACTCATGTCTAATTTTAAGGCCACAAACCCACCATTTGATTTCCTCAAATTATTCAAATAATGCAGACTTTCATGCCCAAGAATAATATTATCACTAATCGACCTACTTGGTAAAAAAGCCGATTGACACTCGTCAATCACCGACATATGCAATTTCATTCAGTTCACAATGGCTTTAGCTATAATTTTGTAAGACACATTGCATAAACTAATAGGTCGGTAATCGGAAACTAACGTGGCCTCCCAAACTTTAGGTATTAGAGCAATATGAGTATGGTTCCATGCTCGAACCGAATGATCCCCATTCAGAATCTCTAAGCAATCTGCTATTGTTTGATCACCTACAGTCTCCCAGTTACTCTGATAAAACACGGCTGGAAACCCATCCGGTCCCCGAGCCTTTAAAGGCTTGAAATCTTTTACTACCTTAACAATTTCCTCTTTGGAAAAGGACGGAGAAGACCGAAATTCATCTCATCTTTGACTTTGCATGGTATCTGATCTCCAATTTGAGATAAATCCAACACCGACGACTCATTAGACTGGAAAATAGTCCGGAAATAATTCAAAAAGTTTGCTTCAATTGAGGTTGGGTTAGACTGCCAAACCCCATTTGAGTCAACTATTCCTTGTATTGAATTCACAACTCTCCTCTTGTTAGCCTGAAGATGAAACAAGCGAGTATTGCGATCACCTCATTTCAGCCAGTTCTCCCTCAATCTCTGTCTCTAAAACATTTCCTCTTCTAGGAGTAGCTTATCTAACTATCTCTCTAGCTCGTGGATAACAGTAAAATTGAGGGGGTGAGGTTTATCATATTCCCCTTTTAAGTGATCTCTTGTTCTTTGGATTTGATGCTTCAAATCCAAATTTGTTTATCTTCCCCAACCATGCAATCTTGCTGCACATTTAGCCAAAGTGATATGAAGACTGATACCTGACTCATGATGAGATTTCCAATCTGCAGATTCCTGATCTGTAGATTCCTGAATGATCTTTTTACACTCCTCCCGACGAAACCAAAATCCTTCAAACCAGAATCTTTTTCCTTTCCTTCGACCTAGTTGGTGGAGTTGAGTCCCGATGTATAGCAAAATAGGATGATGATCAGATTTTGCCCATTCCTTATTATAGGCCTTAACTTCCTGGAACAGCTCCAGAAAATTACTATTCGTAAGAAAGCGGTCTAATCTTGTGAACACCTAGTCGGACAAGTCCTTTCTATTGCACCATGTGAAGTTGTCTCCTTGGCAACCCAATTCTTTAAGATAACAATCGTCTATCATATTACGAAACACATCCATAAGACGTTGGCCTCTGCATGGGCCTCTTTCTTTCTCAGAATCCCATAGTATTTCATTAAAATCTCCTCCCAAAAGCCATGCAGAATCATCATGATTGTGCACCCTACGTAGAAGGTCCCACGTTCGATGTCTAAGGGAATGATCTGGTTGACCATAAACACCTGTAAATCTCCATTGTTTGTCGGCCCACACAACATTCGTATGAATATGATGAACCGAAAAATTAACGATTGTGACATCAACCTCTTCCTTCCATAAGAGACACAATCCCCCGCTAAGACCCACACGATCAACAACAAAACAACCAAAGTAATTCAACTTGATTTTTAATTTATTCAAAACAGCAGAAGAACACTTAGTCTCAGACAAAAAGCATAGATGGGGATTTATTCTTGGTAGCTCAGAGCTCACATTTCGAAATGTCCATGGGCTCCCCAACCCACGAACATTCCAACATAAAACATCCAGAAACAGTCCCGCCTCTTCACAGTCATCATTTCATAATTTCAGCTTCTTCACATTGTCCAATGAAGAGATATGTGGCCCTTCCTTTCGCTTTGACATTTCTATGGCCAGATTTGCATTCATTCTGATAAGGGTAAAAAACATACCTATTTTGTTCGTATATTTAGCTCTTTTCTTGGCCAAATGTTGTATGTTTTGATCAATTTATTGTTCCCGAGCTCAAAATATGCTTAAGTTGATAAGTTAGATCGAGTGTTGAGATTCACTTTTTTTAAATTATGCTCATTTGTGCTAAAAAAGACTTGATTTTAAGAGAATTTGACTAATTAGTTTGTTGTTGTGCAGGAAAACGGAGGAAAAGCTGAAATTTCCCCAGACATGCAACCACATTTATGGGAAGGAAAAATGAAATGCGACCGCATTCTGGAAAAACTGAAGTCATTCCGAGTCGTCCACGGGTCGGTGTTGACGAGTCTTCTTCGCACCTAACTGGCTGTTTTGACCCCGAAACTGACTGAGCAACCTTCCAGCACCTATTTCGCAGCTCCTCAACCAGTTTCTACACTATATAAGCTCGGGATTCGAAGTCAAATTCAAGCAGAACTCATTGGAAGAAAAGGGTGGCGACAGAACCCTGGCTCGATGCCTCTGAGTAGGGATGCCCGAGGTCCTTCTTAGATGACTGAATTTTAACCTGAGTTAGACATCAAACCTTGTGGTTTGTAAAGAGTTTAACCCATTCCCACTTGTAAAAGCAAGAGAATGGAGTGTCTTAGTGAACTCTATAAGGATTGAGTAAATAGAAAAACCCATAATATTTAGCTATCTCCTTTATTTCAAGCTCTTGAATTTTTTCATTATTATGTATTATTTACATACTTATTTCAATGGAAATGTATTCATTTGCTTTTCATCCCATCATGAGTTGCTAAATCCCGTTGAGGGGTTCAATGAGGTGAATTATTTTATGGTTTAATGGCTTAAAAGTGCTTTATTTGCTTAAGTCGTGTTCAATGCATGTCATTCTTTATTGATTATCACTCTAATCTTGCTGAGTTTAACTTGATCACTTAGACTTTGCATGCTATGTGAGTTTTATCTCGAAAGGGACAAACGATATTGGTTCTCATAAAGGTGATATAGGAGAAAAAGCTCGAAAGAGATTGTTCGGCGGTATAGGGCAAGCTGCCTAAGGCACCCTATTTCGACTATAGGGTTATAGGTTGCATTCGTGAATTATCTATGTCGGAGTTGAGTCACAGAAATGTGCATAACGGTACTCGCTTAGCCTTCTAACGGTTCTAGGGAGTAAGGGCCAAATAGAAGTTAAATCTGACCCAATACATTGAAATACGCTTAAGTTAGATATTGCATGACTATGGTTATTGCCTTAGGGATGAATCCATGTTGAATACCTCGTTGTTTATTATTGTTATTCTTATTTACTTACTTACTTGTTTTATTAATCTTTTCATAAACCCAATCAATCAACTTATTTTCTTTGGTTACCTTTTTCAAAAGCGATCATTTGAGCAGTTTCTTCTTCAAAACTGAATTTCCAAGTCCTCGTGGGATCGATACCCTTGGAATACCTCTAAGATTTTTTTATTATTATGTGCGACAGTGTATACTTGCATTAAGTGTTAGCTGAATTATTCTTTATTATTATCATTCATCTTATCTCACATTCCATCCATTCAGCTGACGACACACCACATACCTTCAGGAATAAACCCGGTGCGAGCACGCTTCTTCCAGGTGCCTCCTTTCTTTTTCACTCTTCTTTGATCTGTGTTAACCATCTCCAACTTTGTATCTTCCTTGAGCCCATGATTCTGGAGTTTGAAAGCCGCATGACCCACCTCCATAGCATTAGATTCAAGCAAACTTGTCTTCTCAAGGTTTAGTTTCCTTACATAATTCAGTCTGGCCTCTTCATGTTTCAAAACCGTTGGACACTAGACCCCACTTGCATCGAAACCACCTGCTCCGAAGAAACATCTTGACTGTTTCCATACTGCTCTGTAACCGCCTGCTCGAAAAAATCAGCATTAATTTTTTTTTTTCACGTAAGAGGAACTAAAACTTTTTTTTTAAAAAATAGAGGAACTAGGACTTTCGATCATCAATGGCTGCTTTAATTTATCATTAAGTAGTCAGTTGCACACAACAAGAATAATGGTTGGATTGGAAATCTTCGGAGAAGTCGTCGAAACTTTGAACACGTCGCTTGGACTGTCGTCGGACAGTCAACCTGCAACTGTTAAGACTCCACCGCTTGGACTGTCGTCGGACGGTGAACCTACAACTATTAAGACTCCACCACTTGGACTGCCACCCGACGGAGAACCAACACTTCCCACCTGTCCGGGCACTTTAGGAATCCACCGTTGAAGCCAATATTTACCACGTACCTCAGATCCACGCACCGACGAAATTGAAGGGCTACCTGACAGACAGTAATGCCCCGACTACTCAACAATTCTTCTTCCAAACTTTGCCGCTAACGTCGATTGACCACTGCGCCAAAAGCTTCTCGCTGTTGTATCTGGAGAACCATGAGAAGTTCCTGTGTCCATGGCCACCGAAGATTAGGAAGTTCTTTGTGCTGAAGGAGATTGAAGCAGGCTAAAATCCCCTCTAGGATCCTTCGCTGGAGAACTTGCAATCAAGCCACCTCTTCACGAGAACCGGATCCATTCCCCATATTGGAGCGCTTCACTGTGAGAACGAGCATGCTTATATAACTCGCCACAATCCTTAGATAAATGCCTAATCAAACTGTAAAACGAGCAGAACTTCGGTAGTTTTTCGTACTTGATTGGGATCCAACTACCACACATCGGACCATCCAAGTTGATTTTAATTCCTCTTCTAAGAGGCCGAGAGATGTCAATCCGCACTCGCACTCGGAGACTGGCCCCCCAATAATGGAAGCCATTACAACTATCCACATCTTCAAAAACGCCCACAACGTTACCTAAGCGTTCCACATTTTAAATTTTATACCAATCTAGTGGAAGGTAAAAAAAGTGGATCCAAAATGCCGCAAATGAGAAGCCGTAGTCCGAAGGTTTTTTGCCTCGAATCAGAAACTCGAGGACTAGGAGAAATTTCTCAAACAGCCATGGACCTTGGTTGAGTACTCGGATATGCTCATTTTCATTGTGAAAT
This sequence comes from Luffa acutangula, assembly GCA_036850905.1. NCBI lineage: Eukaryota > Viridiplantae > Streptophyta > Magnoliopsida > Cucurbitales > Cucurbitaceae > Luffa > Luffa acutangula. The sequence goes on from CM072089.1 coordinate 47,190,565, forward strand.
CAAAATAGGAATATATTCTTCCCTAGGAGCTCGACTTGAAGACCGTGATCAATCTTCCATGTCGCCTTATAGTTTCTCCACATAACATCCGCAACAAGGTTTCAGTGGGTTAGTATTTTGCCAAAGAGGCAGCAACCTAACAAATGACTCGTTCGATCAACAGCACACCTATCGGCATCAACTGAAACATCTTCCTTAGCCGAGGTAAGACTCAACTTAGACAAATCTTCGACAAGGGCCAAATGATCCATATCGCAACCGGTGGGCAAAAAACACAAAGAAACAATGGGATTGGAACATAATGGAGTCTGAGACGAAAGATGCAATTGCTGTAGAAGACCCGAATCTGATACCCATTGAAATACCAGCCAGAAGGCTGAAATCTCTCTTGACCAGCCTGTCCAAATCGAAAATGACAGCTTTCTCGTCACCTGAAAATAAGCAGTTGAAATCCTTAGAATGAAAAAAGGAAATTGGAAATAAATACATCCTGCTTGCAAAGGAGAAATCATGGATTGAAAATCCGAAGATAATCCGGCCATAATGGCCGGAAATTGTTCCCTAGGTCACCGCCTAAAGAGAAAGCATAAAGAGAAACCTTATCACTGATTTGCTCACATAATTTTGACAAAATATAATTTAATTAAAACCATATGTTAAATTAATTTAATTGAAGTGAATTGATTTTAATTGACTTTATTAAATAAATAAGATGTATTAATTTATTCAATTGAATTAATTTAAAATATGATTTTTAATATAATTTAATTTAATTAAATATCCCACCTCCTACAGTTTTGAAGGAAGTGGGGATGTGGAGGGAGTTACGTAACTCCCTCAATCTCTCACTTCATAACCTCTATAGAGTGTCTGTAGTGTTGGGTTTTATGTCCTAAAACACGTAGATAGTAAATGTAAACAATTGATTATCATCAATAACGTGTTATTGAGGTTATTCAATACGATTTATTGTTTTATGTTGTATCAGTTTTGTCTTAATAACCCTAAATTCAATAAACTAACATCCTAGGTTGTATTAAGAATCTTGAACAGTATGTGGAGACATACGAAGATCAATGTTCAAGAAACAGCCTAAAGGGTCTTTAGTGTAGGGATAAGGCTGGATACCTTATCGTAGTGACACCATGGATACAACCCAGTTTGTATTTCATACAAACGCAATGATCCAACGCGTTCGTGTAGGTGACATGTGAGTGAGAGTATCTTATTAAACGAGTTTGCACAAGACCGGACCACGAAGACTTGGTGGCCATTTTCATAAATAATGATTCTATAACTTTTTCTTGATTAAACTGGAGCATGCTACTAAGACATGGGCTTCACAAATCAAATTCGATTATGATTATTAATGGAATATACGACCACAGACAACATTTTCAGTAAAAGGGTCAATATAAAGTATTGAAATTAAAGTTCAAGGGAATTATAGTCCAATGTGTATTACGATGAGAGAAAATTGGAGAGGAAAACTGATTTACATTAAATTTGGAAAACCTCTCTATTTATATATAATACAGAGTGAAATAAAAACCAATATCTAACTAACTCTAATTAGAAATAAACTTCGGTTACAAACAAAAGAACGACCATGGGTTACAAACTACAATTACTAAAACAAGGAAACAACTCCCATTTATTACAAAAAAGGATAACATGTCTGTTTTATAAGTTTCAAGAATTTCCACTATAAAAACATACCATCTACTATTGCAACTTCATTCTACATTCCAAACCATTTTTACAACACACTAAAGCAATGGCTAAAGTTGGAGTTGTTTCCTGGGTTCTTGTTGCCTTCCTTATGTTGTATTCAGGTTGAAATTCTCTACCTTCAACTAAGTTTGAAATGACCTTTTAAAATAATAATTTTAGGTGAAGTGCTTTTTCTACGAGTAGTTTTGGAAAAATAAATAACAAAAGGTATGTTAGGAATCCGTTTTGTCATGGCTAAAACAACTTCCCAACTTTTCAATGAAAATCATCATATCTAGGATTGTTATAATTGTTTTTTTTAAAAAAAACTAAAAACTAAATTCCTGTTTGATAACCATTTGGTTTTTTTTTTTTTTTTTTTTTTTTTTTTTTTTTTTTTAAATTTATGCTTGTTTTCTCTCAAATTCCCTATAATGGTTTTCATCTTTGTAAACGTTCCATTTGGATTCCTAGCCAAATTTCAAAAACAAAAACAAGTTTTAGAAAACTAATCTTTTTTTGTTTTCAAATTTTGACTTGGTTTTTGAAAACAGGAAAGAATGTAGCTAGATACTAAAACAAGGAAATTTATCGGTGGAAGTAGGTGTGTATAAGCTTAATTTTCAAAAACCAGAAACCAGAAACAAAATGGTAATTAAATAGGGCCTAAATTGCTCGTAAGAATACCCTTGTATAATATTTTTAGCTAGAATCAAACATTATAAAAATACATTTACCATTTGATTACTCATAAAAAATTAAATGTAAGTGTCTTGTTGAACTTTTAAAAGCAGTTAGCTGCATAGTACTTTAAGAAATCATGTCAAACTCGCTCCACAAATATTTTTAGTTTTTTTTTTCTAAAAGTTAATGGATATAATAATTATAGGGAGCTTGAAAACAAGTGCTCAATTGTGTTGCAACAACCATCCCAACTTGGGAGCCTGCAAGCCTGGAGTAGATGATCAGACAGATGGGAAGTGCTGGACTCACTGCATTTCTGGCTGTGAAAAAGGAGGATTTTGCAAGCATGTTGGGGGTGGTCATGTATGCCATTGCTATTGTTGATGTCATATATTTGTTTTATTTTGAAGCTATATTTTCATGTATGCTATGTCATGCATATAAATCATGTTTTGAATCATAAAAGATTATGATATCATAACAACGAATGTTGAAACAATATCTACATTTATACTAATGTGAATAACATTAAAGGAAATGAAAGAAGTTACACCCAAACTTGATATAGTGAAGACTGTTCTAATATGTAAAGAAACAAAATTCTCAGGAGAAACCCTTCCTAGTTTTATTCATTCCTCAATATCAAGAAGAGAGAGCATAAGAGTATATATATACACAGAGAGGGAGAAAAAACTCCTGAAGCTGAATAACCTCAACAAATACAATTGAAAGAGGACTATATCAACAAACTGATAAAAAATTGAAAAGTAAATATGCCCGTGTTCATCACGTGACTCGGTGTCAGTGAGCTATCTTCACACCCCCCCGCAAGCCAATGGACAGAGGATCTCGGACATTGAGCTTGGACTTCAGCCGTGAGAAGGAAGCAGCAGAAAGAGGCTTTGTTAAAATGTCAGTAATTTGATCGACAGCCGGTAGGTGTTGCACCAAGATCCTTTTTTGTAAAACTAAATCTCGGACAAAATAAATGTCAATTTCAACATGCTTCATTTTAGCATGTAAAATGGGGTTTGCACTAAGGTGAACGACACTCAAGATGTCACACAAAAGTATAGGTTTTTGAGATAATGAAATGCGAAGCTCACAAAACATAGTGTGTAGCCATACCAATTCCGTAGCAGCTGAAGCAAGGCACTGGTACTCAGCTTCAGTGCTGGAGCGTGAAATAATTGCTTGGTTTTTAGAGCAGCACGAAATTATATTACCACCAAAAAATATACAGAAACCAGAGGTGCACTTACGGAAGGGAAGATGGGACAGAAAGAAGAAGGCCATGGTGCACAGTACCCTTCAAGTAACGTTAAATTCTTTTTACTAATTGTCAGTGAAAAATTATTAGTGAATGCATGAATTGACATGCTTTATTCACACTAAACGAAATTTCAGGACGAGTAATCGTGGCATATTGAAAGGCCCCGACAACACTTCTATACAACTTGACATCAGAAAAGGCTTCTCCCTGCCGACTGGACAACAAAGGGCCATTGACCATTTGTGTGGCAATACTGTTAGCACCTACCATATTAGTCCTATGCAGTAGATCAAAGATGTACTTAGATTATGATAGGAACATGCCACCATTTGGGGGATAGGAGACCTCTACACCCAAAAAATAACTCAAAGTACCAAGGTCTTTTAATGCAAATTTGGCATGTAAATCATATACAAGTTGTGTTATGACAGTGGGTGAGATTCCAGTAATGACTATATCATCAACATAGACTAAAATATAACAAACCCCAGAGTTAGAGTGCTTAAACAAGAGGGAAGAATCAACCTTGGAGGAGCTAAAACCGATTGAGTGTAGAAAGGAGCTAAGTCTGTCAAACAAAGCTCTCGGAGCTTGTTTAAGACCATACAATGCCTTCTTGAGCTTGCAAACAAGAGATCCATGAGTGGTGGTACATTCGAAACCAAAAGGTTGCTCCATATACACATTCTCAGATAAGATCCCATGAAGGAAGGCATTGTTAATATCAACTTGTCGTATCATCCAATTATTAGCTAGAGCTAATGTGGGAAGAACTCTAATAGTGACAGGCTTGACCACGGGACTGTATGTTTCAGAATAGTCAATGTCAGGGGTCTGGTGGAAGCGTTTGGCCACTAGACGGGCCTTGTACCGAGCAATGGTCCCATCCGAGTTCCTTTTAATTTTGAAAACCCACTTGCATCCTACAATATTTTGGTTAGCTGGCATAGGAACTAGAGACCAAGTTTTGTTTGCTAAGAGAGCATCGAAGTCTATTTGCATAGCTTGTCGCCACACAGAATGTTTAATAGCCTCCTTGGCATTTGGTGGTTCGATTTCATCATATGTAACAGTAAGGGCCTTAGGTTCAAAAATACCTCTTTTGCCTCTTGTAACCATAGAGTGATTATTTATCACACGTTGAGTGGAGGAGGGCAAGTATGGAGCAGCAGTGGGCAGCGTATCAGTAGTATCATCAGCTGCAATGGACTAAGCATATGCTTCACCAACAACTGTGTCTTCAGGTGAAGGTAGAGAGGCCACAACAGCAGGTGATAATGGCAAAGCAGGAGGATTTGGTGCAGGAGTAGGCAATGCAGTAGATGTGAGGGTGGTGAGGACGGTTCAACAGGTGAAGAGGGATTTTGTGATGGAAATGGTGTGGTTAGAACAGGCAAATTTTGGATAACAGAGGGTGTAGATGTAGGCGTAGGTGATTGGGAACACTGGTAAGGAAATGTTAATTCATCAAAGGTTACATTTCTTGACACAAAGAGTCTTCCATCAGGAGAGAGGCATTTATATCCCTTATGTTGGTTACTATACCCCAAGAAAAGACAAAGAGTGGATCGAAAATTCATCTTGTGGGAGTTGTATGGTTTTAAATAGGGGTAGCAACGACATCCAAACGTTTTAAGAAAGGGATATGATGGATGAATGTTAAAGAGTTTCTTCAAGGGACACACTCCATGTAAGGTTGTAGAAGGTTGGCGGTTTATAAGGTAGGCAGTCGTGGAAAAAACATCATCCCAAAACATAAGGGGCATTGATGCTTGGGAGAGAAGGGTGAGGCCAATGTCAACAATTTGCCTATGTTTACACTTAATAATCCCATTATGTTGAGAGGTGTGTGGACATGTTACTCTATGATCAATACCATGAGAGCTGAGATACTTGATAAATGCTAAGAATTTAAACTCTCTGCCCCCCCCCCCCATCAGTTTGAAAACGTAAGATGGAACACCCAAGTAATTTCTCCACAGAAGTTTTAAAAGCAATAAATGCTGAGAAGGCATCAAACTTGGCATTGAGAAAATAAATCCATGTGTAGCGGGAAAAGACATCAACAAAACTAAGATAGTATTGGAATCCATTTCTAGAGATGGTATGAGAAGGACCCCAAATATCAGCCACAACCAACTGTAAAGGTGAAGTATACACAGTGGTAGACATATTAAAGGGGAGAGCATGCAATTTGCCAATGGCACAAGCATTACAAATGTAGAACTTGCATAAGGAATTTTCACAGAATTACAAAGCTTTGCAATGGAATGAGTAATTGACAAAGATGGGTGGCTCAAGGTGCCTATGCCAAATATCTAAAAGGGATGGTTTGGACATGGTATTAACAGTATAAGTAGTAGGAGACATATGAGACAACAAACATTTATTCTCAGTAGGTATACTAGCAGTTGCAGTAGGTGAAGGTATGGAAAGATGGAACTTGTAAAGGCCTTCATGGAGTGGTCCTTGGAGTAGGATTTGACAAGTAACCCGATCCTTCACATAGCAAAAGTCATGGTGAAATTCAAAGAAAACAGAGTTGTCCTTTGTGAATTGGCTAACACTTATTAGACTTTTGGTAATCTGCTAAGGAACATGAAGGAGATTCTTTAGATGAAATAAGCGATTAGAGGAGTTAAAAGAGGAATAACAAGAGTGAGTGATGGACAAACTTGCACCATTTCCAACCTGCATTTGGTTACTGCCATTATAATCCGAACTTACTGCAACATTGCCGAAATTGTTGGTCAGGTGGTTAGTTGCACCCAAATCAGGGTACCAGCAGTTGGCCTGGTTCATATATGAGCCTGTAAGTAGGGCTTGCATCTACTGATTAGGAGGAAATGAACCAGCTCCGAACTCAGGATGGAAGCCACCAGTGTTGTTAGACTGAGACTGAGGAAATCGACCGGCCAGAGAGTAACATTTAATCGTTGTATGACCAAATTTGTAGCAAATTTGGCATTGAGGCTTGTTTCTGTTGTTGTTCCAAGATCGTCCCCCTCGATTAGATCTACCACCTCTTCATCCTCGATTGTTGAAATTAGAAGGAGAACTGAACTGATTGTTTTGCTTTGGAGCATCGGAATCAAGAGGATGAGAACTCTGTCATCAGATTCGCCGAAGGAACATATCCATCAGTGTCGACAAATTTGGCTTTGCTCTCAATTCGGTTTTCATGCATTAACAACAATGCCATTACTTCTTGAACGCCAATATCTTCAGTTTGGGCAGTGATTACTGATATTATGGATTCTTATTCTGAACCAAGACCTCCAAGGATGTATGTGATATGATCTTCTGCATCTACTTCTTTGCCGATCGCAGCCAGAGCATCAACACATCGTTTGATGTGTGAGAAGTATTCGTTAAGCGACATATTACCTTTCTGGATCGTTTGAAGGTTAGACTTCCGGCGCATGATTTGAGCACGATTACGGGAGTTGAAGATATGCAAGAGGCATTTCCAAATGGCTCGTGATGTCTTGCAGTGAATCACTTGCTCCAATATGATGTCAGTCATGGAACCAAGAAGCCAGGATGAAATCAGTCGATCCTCCTTCTTCCACTTCACAAATTTCGGATTTGGTTTCATTGAATTATCAGATGCCTTGATTTGCTTCGGCGGGGGATCAATATCTTCGAGGATGAAATTCTCCTGTTATGACCTTCCAGGGCAAATTCAATTTGCACTTTCCACATCAAGAAATTATCATTCCCTAATTTGACCGTAGAAATCTTGTTTCCTGGATTTACAACTGAGGTCACCGAATTATCAATTTCTTCAGTTGTTTCAGCGTCAGTATGAGTTGACAAATCTATCGCAGCACCAAAGAAAATTATGCGATTGAGAGAGAAAGAGGATCGAAAAAAAATTCAATTTCAGAGAATGTCGCGAGACGATAGCTCTGATACCATGTTCTAATATGTAAAGAAACAAAATTCTCAGGAGAAATCCTTCCCAGTTTTATTCATTCTTCAATATTAAGAAGAGAGAACATAAGAGTGTATATATATACACAGGGAGGGAGAAAAAACTCTTGAAACTGAATAACCTCAACAATTACAACTGAAAGATAACTATATCAACAAACTGATAAAAACTGAAAAGTAAATATGCTCGTCTTCATCACGTGACTCGGTGTTAGTGAGGTATCTTCACAAAGACTATGCCTAGTTCTCTTCATTTCTTCCTCTCTCTTCTTATTTTTTCTTTTTCAAAATATTGCAACACAAATATATCTTAGGTATTCAAACCAACGACCTCTTAAAGGAAGCAAAGATGCCTTAACTACTAACCTATACTCCCAATCTTTAACTTTCCTAAATCTCACTAATAAAATTGTTGCTCAATGTCAACCATTTGATCTCTTCTCATATATTTTATAAACTCAACCTTAGTATTTGTCGCCCTCTTTTAGCTAGAACAAAATTTCCCATCTAAATAGTATAGGGAACTATTTCTTCCTCAAAATCCTTCTAGATAAATTACTTTTCTTAAAAGTAAATAAATTACATCACAATATTTATTTATTTTAATTTTATTGGTATATATTGATAATTTATAATATATATATATATATATATATATATATATATATATATATAACAAAATTAAAATCAATTCTTCCATTCTTCAAATGCAACGAAGCTAAATTTAGGTCAATGTCGATTTCTCTAATTTTTCAGGTTTATTTGGTTAAATTCCCTTAAATAAATGGAAATAAGAAGGTCAATTGAAGGTTTATTGGCCTAGGAAGAGAATTAATTGAGTTAGATGGCGATTCGGTAAATATTAGGCCATTTCGCCATGCAATCAAACACTAATTTCTCGTTTTAGTAACATGCAACCAAATAAACGAGCCAAGCAAAATCCAAGTCATGTTCAACCTTCTCCTTCCCTCTCCTTTCCTGAATCCTCCATCTCCCTTCACCCACCATCTTCAACTTCAACTTCTTATTCTTCACAGAAAAGCGCCAATGTTGGCTCCATCCTCTCTCTCTCAACTCTAAGCGTTGCTTGGCCTATGTAGTAGCAACTTGACAAAAGACCTTTAAAGGGTTTCAAATTCTCCAAGCTTCAAATCAAATAAATTTATAATCATTGACTCATAAAGTGAACATGTAACAATAATGTCGAGGTCGAACACAAGCAACACGATTGTTGATGGGTCAGGTTTGTCGAGTCCTCGGATCAAATAAAATTTATAATCTCCAACTGCTAAACTACTCTGTAGTAGTAGTGGTTGGGTCGTCCATTTGGAGTGGCGGTTGCTAATTATCTTCTAGTTATTTCGAGTTAGAGTAACTCAAGGGGGATTTTGCATGGAAGGGAATTTCGAGAAAATTAAAGGCAAGAAATTGAAGACCGGAATTTAAATTGCACGAAATATAGAGATGCAAGAAAAACACCAGTGACATCGATTAGGGAGATTTTGGGGTTGATTGGCATTTTGATCATTGAAACTCTTCCATTAGAAGGTTAATTTCACCACTAATTACATAATCGGTTGTCTAAGCTGAACCCGGGAAAGACCCTAAGCCCACCTAAGATAGCTAATCCGAGCATACATTGTCCATCGAATTAACATCTAATTAACTAATCAATCAATTCAATTAATCCATTAAATTAATCAATTAATTGATTGCACTAAGTCTAGTGGATTGATCAGGACGTCAGAAACAATTAGGCCTAAATTATTTATAACGTTATTTCAGACTCTAAGTCTATCATGCAAACTATGAAGACAGAGAATTGCTCTTGGGACCTGTCCTCATGATTCAGTTTATTCGCTACAAAAACTAGCAATTTATAAACATGCAAGATGCGAGTTAAGACATCAATCTAACCTACTGTGCATGTTCATAATACAATCAAAATCTATAATACAATTGCAAAGAACTATAATTAATCAAATTCAATACATAATTCTCACAAAACAACACAATAATCAAACTCCCAAAAAGCTCCTAATCAGCGTCAACGGGTTTAGCTGACTTAATAGTCAACTAAATCCCAATCCAACAAAGAATTAAACATAAAAATGTAAACTAAACTAATGTAAAATCATACAAGAACAGATATGGAAAAGAACTAGAGAAAAACAAGAGGGAAAGAACTGAAAATCTAACCTACGACGGAATAGAAAGCGAGGGTTTTTATACAAATAATAGTCTTAGTGTGGAGACGCTGGGTGTAGCGTCGAGACACTACACCTTCTGGCCACGTACAAGAAAATCATGACAGCATCTCGACACCAGCCCTAGCGTCTCGACGCTAGACCATATTCTAGCTTGATGCCTTCCTTTCTACGGTATTTCCTTTGCTTGCTCAGGTAGGGGCTCCAACCTTTGACTCCTTGGCACTATTCCTCGGGCTCACCATGATCTACTTAGGTCTTTTCACCTCCTCGTCATCCATGGACTTCGGGTTAGCTCAAAAACACTTCAAATCGTCTAATTTAATGCCAAAACTGTTGGTGTTAATATCACACATGCAGAAGCAATTTTGGATCTTAGGAACACAATTTGATCAATTTAATCCTAGAAGACATGTTGTTCATAAGAACAAAAACAGAGTAATAAGGTACCAACCTCTTGAAGCTCCCAATTCGTATTATCTGATGCTTTATAATTCACACGAACAGCTTTTGAACAACCACTTTTATGTACTATCCTCAGGCCTTGGAACGGATTGTGGGATCCTCAATTGATAGGAATTGGAAAGGAAAGCTTATGGGTATAAGCAAGCTTGAAAGTCTGAACATGGAAATTCTTGGGAGAATTTTGGCAGCATTTTAGGTTGAGAAAATCCACTAATTCTCATCAGCTTATCCTCTATATATAGAGGGAAATCATGCACACAAATTGCACAAGAAATTGACAGCAATTTGGGATCATTTTGAGTCATAAGGTTAGGTGGTGCAAGAAGGCTAATTACAAGTGATTAGTCACTAAGCACCACATCCAAAATTTGCTAACCTTTTTGAATTTATTTTAAATTCAAAATTTGCAAATAAAATTATGAATGATCCCACCTTCTTTTATTTTTATTTTAATTTAAATAACACTTTTATTTAATTAAAATAAAATAAAATGATTAATTTAATATCATATATATTAAATCAACATTGTTTGTCAAATCCCGATTTTCTCCCAACGAATTTTCTCGAACATGAATCCCTATTCACATGTTTAATATTTAAATCCTATTTAAATATACTCAACTCTCATTTTAAGTTTAATTCACAATTAAACTAATAAGTTGTTAAATATCGCATATAACCGACTATTGTATCCTTTTCTAATTTTGAACGTTTCAAATATTAACCTATCATATTGTTCAAAGTTTTATTCCTATTGAGCTAGTAGAGGGACCAAATGGACCTACAGATCATGGGCTCCCACGAAATGATGATAACCGGTTAATCTCATGAACTTAGTCATTCATCGTTCGTTAGCTTCCGGGACACTCCACTATAGCCCGTAGCTGCACTCCCCTCACTGTAGATATATTTCTTGTCCACTTTAGATAACCATTATTAGTAAGTCGACCCTTCACCGGTTGTTCATAACTAGAGTTAAGTCAAATGTTCGTTTTACCCCTATAGTTACATCTTGTTCCTTAAGTTCCACTGATCCTCTAATGAACAACTAGTTCGCGATACAATCACTGAACCAAGTCTCTCTCAAGGTTATGAGAGGGTGGGGCCCCTTTGTTCAAGACCCAGAGTCAATACTTAAGAGAACAACCTTTACTAACCCTAAAACGGGTAGCAGTGAATTTCATCTTGCAAAGCTATGTCCCCAGCTATCTATTTAGTCTTATCTCCAAAATGGTAGGCTTATTGAGTCGACGATGTTTGGCCACTCTCACCCACCCTTTGTTCAAGACCTAGAGTCAACACTTAAGAGAACAACCTTTACTAACCCTAAAACGGGTAGCAGTGAATTTCATCTTGCAAAGCTATGTCCCCAGCTATCTATTTAGTCTTATCTCCAAAATGGTAGGCTTATTGAGTCGGCGATGTTTGACCACTCTCACCCATGCAAGTCAAAGGATAATCCTAAGTAAACAGGAGTTCATAATTAGCTCAGGATTAAGATCGAGTTACCTGGGTTATATGTATGAGATGTTCAGTTTCAATAGTAAACGGTGTTGTAAAGTGAAAATGACTTATCTCTTGGTCCGATCTCTATGCAAACTCTTTGCATAGGACGCCCTCACTCACATGTCTTATACATGAAGGATTAGGATCACATCGTCTGTCTTTAAGGAACAAAGCGAGTCAAGCCAATAGTGTCCCCAGGATTAAGGTACCCAACCTTATCCATATACTATAGATCGTTTAGACTATTTACTTGAACTTGATCCATACTTATGTCACACATAAACTTCAAGTATACATAATATAGTCATGGGTTCTTAGTTTATTGGATTTGTCATTTAATTTTAGGCAAAACAAATATATAGAAATAATACTTCATTGAAGCAAGTCAAATGTTACATTTACTATCTACGAGTTTTAGGGCATAAAACCCAACAAAAACCTGTGATCTGCTCCCAGTGCCTCGAATGCACAAATTACCTATAAAATAGATAAATAAATCATAAAACCGGCTCTAACAAGCTTAGATTAAAGACAATAAGATAACACAATTTATGTATTATCAAATACCCCCAACCTAAATCTTCTAGCCCTCGAGCAAGACAAATATACAAAAGATTTGATTCAAAGGTTGCTATTTCTAAATTTCAAATATCAATGTCAAAAATGCCATAATCATTGCAATCAGGAGACATGCACACATAGCCCCATAAAGAGACAAATCAAAATTTTTCATGACAGTTCTTGCTCAAGGTCACACCTAGCCTACCTAGAATCAATTTTACTAACCCGGGATTGGATAATACAACCCTCAACCTATCTTCCCTCTACATTGGTGTAGATACCATATTTGGTCCGGTTCATTTTCTTATTTTTCTTATTATTTTAGTGTTTATGTTTATTTTATTATATAGAATAAGATTGTTGTTATTTTTATTATTTTTGTTATTATTTATTTATTTATTTTGTTTATTTTGTTTATTTTTATTTTTATTATTTATTTATTTATTTATTATTATTATTATCTTTATCATAACTACTTTTTCCCTAACGTTTTTTATTCCCTTCCTATTCTCTCTCCATATCTTCCATCATCCGTAGTCTTCCTGCTGATTTGGTCTGACCCTTTAGTTTCTCCTTCCCTCAACTTCCTCCTAGTTAAATGCTATCGACATATTGATGGAAGCTCTCTGACCTATTTAAATCGATTGATTTCCTGTGGATGGGGGAGGTAAGACTATTCACTAGAATTTATTATTATTATTATTATTTTCTCATTCATTTTTGTGTTCATTTGGTGCAAAGAATCCTTGAGAACCAGAGTGTTTCAACAGCACTACCATTAAAGGTTGAGAATTTATTTTCAATTTTGTTTTGGGATTTTTTTAGCATAATGCAATTCCATTTGCTTGTTTATGTGAGTTTAGAATAGGTTTGGTTGGTTTGCAATTTTTCTTTGTATTCTGTGGATTGGGATGGAGTTAATTCAGGGAAATAAGATTTAGAATGAGTTTGGTTAATTAGCAGTTCTGTATTTTGTGACCATACTGCCTTTTTTATTTTATTTTATTTTGTGATGCATTTCTTTCTTTTGTATTATGCATAAAATTTCTTGATTAGATTTAGTTAAATTCAATCGCATATTTGAATTTGTGTTTACTGGGACCTTGATTAGAGCTTATCATTATCCTGAACCATTCTTCTGCAGAAAGCTTTAAAAGATCTAACCATAATTTTATTTATTTTTTTTTAGTTGTTTTTTTTTATATATATTTATCAATCATTTTTTAGATTTGATTGTATGCAAGATGTATATTTAGTTTGAATATTAAGATTGTGTTTTTTAAAAAAAATGGTATAGCAGTACCCTTAAAAAGGTATTGTTTAGTTATGATTGGATTTGTCATTTTTTTAGTTCTGTGAAATCATGCCATATGAATATTATTATTAGATTTAGTTAAATTCAATTGCATATTTGAATTTGTGTTTACTGGGACCTTGATTGAAGCTTATTATTGTCCTAGACCATTCTTCTGCAGAAAGCTTTAAGAGATCTAACCATAATTTTATTTATTTTGTTTTTTTAGTTGTTTTTTTTTATATATTTATCAATCTCTTTTTATTTTATTAGATTTGATTGCATGCAGGATGTATATATATTTAGTTTGAATATTAAGATTGTGTTTTTAAAAAAATTGGTATAACAGTATGTTTAAAAAGGTATTGTTTAGTTATGATATGATTTGCCATTTTTTTTAGTTCTGTGAAATCCTGCAGTATGAATATCATTATTATCATTTGAAAATTGAAGGAATATTTTAATTTTGGCATTAGTTGCATGCCTCTACTCATTTGTTTCTTTGACATTTCTTATTAAACATCGTTATTATTTCAATGATGTCCCCAATTACATTTTCAAATGTATCCTCTACTTATACCTCTATCTGTTCTTTCTTTTAAAGCGTTGTTAGCAAACCTTGAATTCATCTTTCTATTCTTATGACTTTGTATTTCTATAACTAGCAAGAATAAAGTAACACTTGTTGAGGTCATAACTCAAATAATGTTATAAATTACTCTTGTAAATCTTGTGAAATTAAGCTTGCATAAAGATCCTTGTGCAAAGACAATGAAAATATCCATGGATTGAGATAATGAGCTAACCACGATGGCAAGGTACATCAAAATGAAGTTTTGTATTATGAAAAGGGGACTGTTATGTTCCATCTCCTTGATTAAGGAAGAAAAGGCAAAGGCTAATTAGAAGCTATACAATCAAGAGAGGTCATTTCTCAAAATATAGTGTCTTGTTCTATCCTATGATCAATTTAACCAATTACTAGTAGGGATGGTGAAGTGTGATAGTGACCTTCCTTTCAAAAAAGCATATATACACATTATGCTAAGAAAAGAAATTTTGGTTAAATTGAACCCAGTCCTAAAACTTAGGTCGAAGCCTGTATCCATCATGTCCAATATATTTCGAACCCAGCCCTAGAGCTGAGGTCGAAGTCTTCGCAAATTTTGGTTAAATTGAACCCGGTCCTGGAACTGAGGTCGAAGCCTGTACCCATCAGGTCCAATATATTTCGAACCCAACCCTGGAGCTGAGGTCGAAATCTTCTCAAATTTTGGTTAAATTGAATCCAGTCCTAGAACTGAGGTCGAAGCCTGTATCCATAAGGTCCAATATATTTCGAACCCAGCCCTAGAGCTGAGGTCGAAGTCTTCTCAAGTTCTGGATAAATCGAACCCAGTCCTGGAACTGAGGTTGAAGCCTGTATCCATCAGGTTCAATATATTTCGAACACAACCCTAGAGCTGAGGTCGAAGTCTTCTCAAATTCAGGTTAAATCGAACCCAGTCTTGGAACTGAGGTCGAAGCTTGTATCCATCAGGTTCAATATATTTCGAACCCAACCTTAGAGTTGAGGTCGAAGCCTGTATCCATCAAGTTCAATATATTTCAAACCCAACCTTAGAGCTGAGGTCGAAGTCTTCTCAAATTTTGGCTAAATTGAACCCAGTCCTGGAACTGAGGTCGAAGCCTGTATTCATCAGGTAAGTATATTTTGAACTCAACCCTAGAGCTAAGATAGCTACTTTTATAAAAATTTCACCGACCAAATACTTTATCTTTTCCTTTGTCCATCCTTAAGTTTCTTCAGAACGAACAAAGGGGGGCAAACTGTAGATACCATATTTGGTCCAGTTCATTTTCTTATTTTTCTTATTATTTTAGTGTTTATGTTTATTTTATTATATAGAATAAGATTGTTGTTATTTTTATTATTTTTGTTATTATTTATTTATTTATTTTGTTTATTTGTTTATTTGTTTATTTTTATTATTTATTTATTTATTATTATTATTATTATTATTTTTATCATAACTACTTTTTCCCTAACGTTTTTTATTCTCTTCCTATTCTCTCTCCATATCTTCCATCATCCGTAGTCTTCCTGCTAATTTGGTCTGACCCTTTAGTTTCTCCTTCCCTCAACTTCCTCCCAATTAAACGCTATCGACATATTGATGGAAGCTCTCTGGCCTATTTAAATCGATTGATTTCCTGTGGATGGGGGAGGTAAGACTATTCACTAGAATTTATTATTATTTTTTTTTTCATTCATTTTTGTGTTCATTTGGTGCAAAGAATCCTTGAGAACCAGAGTGTTTCAACAGCACTACCATTAAAGGTTGAGAATTTATTTTCAATTTTGTTTTGGGATTTTTTTAGCATAATGCAATTCCATTTGCTTGTTTATGTGAGTTTAGAATAGGTTTGGTTGGTTTGCAATTTTTCTTTGTATTCTGTGGATTGGGATGGAGTTAATTCAGGGAAATAAGAATTAGAATGAGTTTGGTTAATTTGCAGTTCTGTATTTTGTGACCATACTGCCTTTTTTTTATTTTATTTTGTGATGCATTTCTTTCTTTTGTATTATGCATAAAATTTCTTGATTAGATTTAGTTAAATTCAATTGCATATTTGAATTTGTGTTTACTGGGACCTTGATTAGAGTTTATCATTATCCTGAACCATTCTTCTGCAGAAAGCTTTAAAAGATCTAACCATAATTTTATTTATTTTGTTTTTTTAGTTGTTTTTTTTTTATATATATTTATCAATCTTTTTTTAGATTTGATTGTATGCAAGATATATATTTAGTTTGAATATTAAGATTGTGTTTTTTTAAAAAAATGGTATAGCAGTACCCTTAAAAAGGTATTGTTTAGTTATGATTGGATTTGTCATTTTTTTAGTTCTGTGGAATCATGCCATATGAATATTATTATTAGATTTAGTTAAATTCAATCGCATATTTGAATTTGTGTTTACTGGGACCTTGATTGAAGCTTATTATTGTCCTAGACCATTCTTCTACCGGAAACTTTAAGAGATCTAACCATAATTTTATTTATTTTGTTTTTTTAGTTGTTTTTTTTTTATATATTTATCAATCTCTTTTTATTTTATTAGATTTGATTGCATGCAGAATGTATATATATTTAGTTTGAATATTAAGATTGTGGTTTTTTAAAAAAATTGGTATAACAGTATGTTTAAAAAGGTATTGTTTAGTTATGATATGATTTGCCATTTTTTTTTAGTTCGGTGAAATCCTGCAGTATGAATATCATTATTATCATTTGAAAATTGAAGGAATATTTTAATTTTGGCATTAGTTGCATAACAGATTGTTTTATTTAATTGGTTGCTATGAAAGAATGTTTGTTTTTAATTAAAATAAATTGGCGCACATTGTTGTTATTTATAATCTGCATGTTCCTAATAATATGAATAAATTAATGTTATTTCAATTTCTTATTATTTTTTATTATTAATTTTTTTTCTTTTCTAAATTTTGTGTTTAGTCTTATAGCATTTAATCTAATTTAATTTCATTTGTCATTACTTTAGATTTTACAATTTTAAATAACAAATAGTCTTTTTCCAATTTGAAAACTTGAGACTAAACTTTTATGATTTTTGGGGGTTGAGTAGTGTTTCTGTATGGGCTTTGGTTAAAATTCCATAAATACATGAAATTCCCAATTGAAAATCATTTCAACTCTTTTTTAAAAGGGATTATTAAAGTTGTAAATTTGAGATTGAGTAGTGTTTCATTTTTAGAATTTGCTTGAACAAATTCTTTAAAGACATGAAAATTCTTGGCAATTTTTGAGAAAAAGTAGTGTTCTCTTTATGGACCTTCCAATTCCATAAATACATGAAATTTCTCATTAATTGTAAATTTTCAAATTGGGGCATTTTTCATAAATTTACCAAAATGGAATTTCATCAACCCATTTTGAGATTGAGTAGTGTTCTCTTTTTAGAATTTATTGTAATAAATTCTTAAAACACATGAAAAATCTCATCCAAATAAAGTCATTTTGAGGGAAAGTAGTGTTCTCTGTATGGATCTTTCAATTCCATAAATACATGAAATTTCTCATTAATTTTGAATTTTCAAAATTGGGGGGTGTTTTTCATAAATTTCCAATTTTTTTTTTTTAAAATTTATTATGTTTTTCTAAAAACGAGATTGAGTAGTGTTCTCTTTTTGGAATTTATTTGATTAAATTCCTTAAATACATGAAATTTCTCACAATATCTGAGGATGGAAATTAGAAAATTAAAAATTTGATTTTCTAATATTCTTGAGGTGAGGAAATTTATTTTGGGATTCAATATTTTTTTAATGGCTTTTGTGCCACTCATAATGGTTGGTTCATATTTTGTCTCCAATGTATGGATTAATAAATATGGGACATTTAAAAATAAAAGAAAATAAATTGTTGGGGACCAATATTTACTTATTTTTAATTGGATAATAAAAGATAAAATTTGGTAACCGTTTTCACGGGTGTTGTAGGGTGCTAATACCTTCCCTACACACAAATGACTCCCGAACTCAAATTTGATTTACGCAGACCATTTTTTTTTTGTTAAATTGGGTGACCAATCGCACCCTTAATATGATTGGTGGCGACTCCAAAACTCTTTTCCAAGAGACCCTTAAAAGAGGATGTCGGCCGCTCCGCGTCGCGATCTCGTTGCGACAATTGGCACTAAGAACTAACCAATGATCAAACGAAACAAATTAGACTACTTTTATCATTACCTAGGTGTCTGAAAAATAAACAACTTTTTATTTTATTGCATTCTTTTTAAGCAGGGCACTAGCTTTCACACTACAATGTCGGGACCCATAACCTGACTTTAACCCTTGGTTGGCCTAATTGAGCACACCACAGGTAGCTCTTTTTTACCCCTTATCACTTTTGATTATTGCAAAGCATGCCTTTTCTTATGAAAATAAAACAAGGAAGCAGAGCATATTATATATATTTTTTCTTTAAGCTCACACTTGCTAACTCATTTTCTTTCAAGATAGGCATATTTTCTCTCTTTTCTCCTACGCAATATATGACATGCTAATATGCAAAACATTTGACTCTAGCTCGCCCCTACACCTATCGAGGTGATAACAAGCATATGGATCACTTTTGCAAGAAAAATCCAAGAAAAGTTTAAAACGGCTCAATTTTGGGGCAATGTGCTTACAACTTATCGAAGGCCATAAGATTGGCAAAAATGGTATGTCATCAACTTTCATAGATCAAGAAAAACAACCATATCATCAATATATTCATGCTCTAATATTTTAAAATTTTCTCAAAATAGGTTCAATGCTCAGATGCATGACCTCAATCCAATCAACACAGAACAATCAAACAAAGCATGCAAATAAAATAGTCTGATGCTCAGATGCAACAGGACTCAACCAAAAACATGTGAAGCACCCCACCCCCAATCTAAAATCTACATTGTCCTCAATGTGTAAAATAGGATAAACAGGGGGAAAAAATGAAAGGGGAACAAAAAAACCCCTGAATGGTGTACGAACAGTGGTTGGAAGTTGGCAAGATGTTCCAAGATGATCTCCCTCTTTTTTTTTCAAAAAATGTAATAACCTACAAAACAAAAACAAATAAACCAAGAAAAAGAAAATCAAATAAATAAACAAAAAGTGAAAAGGATAGAATAAACCTCAAATAGGTGATAACACTTGATTCGTGCTATTCTATTACCTCTAATCTAAGCTTGTTAGAAGAATTTTATGTTTAAATTGTCTTTATTGCAGGTTGATGCGCAAATTTGCTTACCGCAAGTGTACGGGTCAAGTAATAATATAGTGTTTTCGTGTAAAATGAGTGTCGTCCTCTGGATTGGTTTTCTAGCAAATTAAGTATCGCGAATACTTTTTTTTATCAATTTTATTTAGGGAGCAAAACTCAATGATAAAGATAAAATCTAAGACAAAAAAAAACATAAAATAAAAGTGGAGACTCAAATGGAAAGATTCTTAGGGAATTGATTTCATTGATTAAAAATGAGGATTAATTAATGGGATGAATTTAGCATGCAATTATTCTACCAAGTCTAGGAACCTTTTATCACAACTATCTCTCCCGAGCATAATTGATTCTCATGCATGCAACCAACTTGATATCCCTATCTAAGTTCATTAACATGCAAGGCTTTGAGTTTAGTTCTTCAAGCAACTTCTAAAGTTATTCCAAATCCCATCACAAACTTAGAATTTCTACTTTAGTCATGCAATTAAATAAAGTAAGTCTTAGGCCAAATCCCCTCTCCCGAGCAAGATTCAACACTCAAATCATTCAACTAGTGATCAAGTAATTGAAAGCATTTAACCATAATTGCATAGGTAAAATAAATGCATATTCATACCACAAATCAATCCAACAAACTAAAACAACTACATCAATCCCTAAGACAAACAACTAGCAATTCATAGTCTTTAAACTACAAACACTAATTGAAAGAAAAGCCATAAAAACTACAAGAGTTAAGGGAAAGAGAAAGGAAAACTCGAATCCGCCGACACCACACGTCCCCGTCACGATCTCCACGTCTTCTCGCTTGATTCCCGCTCCTTGGCCTTGCCTTTAGCTCGCACCAAAGGTCTCTAGTCGAAATTAGGGCTAAAATCTCACCAATTGGGCTCCCCTTGGCCGTAGCATGAAAAGATGAATTTATAGAAAATCTGGCGACAGCGTCGTGACGCTGTCGTGATACCGCGTTTTTTTGGAAAATTTGCCGATAGCGTCGCGACGCTATGATTTTTTTTTTTTTTTAAGAATTGAACTCCATTTGACTCCAATTGCTGAATTAGGCTTCAAACACATACTTCCTACAAATAAAACATAAAAATGCATAAATTTGGGCAAATAATTGTAAAAGACTAGCTTAATTAATAAGAGAAAAATAGCTAGCTATGCTCGCTATCACATGTACTTTGAGCATAGGTGATATTGGGAGCCAACCACACAAATTAGTGTTAATCCAGGCCAATTAAGGAGTTTTGTAGCCATCTCGATGTTCTTGGACGACGAGGAGGTGAAAAAACCCAAGTGGATTGAAGCGGGCCTGAAAGACTACACCAAAAATTGAAGGTTGAAGCCCCATACTGAGAAAGAACGAGACAAGACCGAGAAAAAAAGGCAACAAGGCTGGAATAGGAGTCGACGTCGGGACGTTGTCCCTGACGTCTCGACATCAATGCGAATTCAACACGAAGTATATTATCTGTGGCGTCGAGGCTCCAAGTCTGGCATCTCGACGCTGCAACATTTATTATAAATTTAGGGCTTTGGTTTAGTCCGTCGTTCGGTTGGAATTCTCGATTTTCTCTGTATTTAGCATGTTTCCTTTTTGTATTTCTTTGTTTCTTTGATTCTTAAACATATTGCGATGTATTTCTTGATTAGTTTAGTCTTGTTCCTTTCCATTATGCTAGCTTAATTCTCTTATCATTGGATTCTTGGGATGTAGTTGGATTGCATTGATTCTTTCTTTCGGTTGAGCTTGCTGGAACTTATATAATTCTGCACTATTTTCTTTATTCATCCATGTTTTCCCATTTAAACATTGTCTTTGAATGCTTTCTTAGGCAATCATATCAATTATTTGAGATAGCCACTAGGTTTGAATCATTCGTTTACATTTTTCTATACGAACTTGCATAGGTCGCTTGATATAACCTAGTAAGCATGGATAAGTTAATAAATTAATCTAGGAATTTATTTTCTTGATTTCAATTTACAATTCCAGGCCCTTGTTCGTAAAGCAACTAATTCGGTAAATAATCACGCGGGCTAATAGGTTTTTTATTCGGTTAGTTAGATTAGATTCATGGGCTAGCGAACTAAAGGATGAGAGGTAGCAGACACAATATTATATTAATCAATTATTTAATCACCCGGGCTAACAAGTTCATTAGTTGGTTAGCACAGGTAAGGAGGATGTAGAATCTGATCTACCCAGAAGCATGTCGAGTTCATAGAAATAGTGTGAAATTAATCTTTAGAGCAAACAGTGAAACCAACTAATCAATCGATCCAACGAACCCCTTGAATCCAATGATCTTTCTTGCATCTGTTATTTCTACCTTTCAAGTGTTGTTTTCTATTTTATCTGTCTTTTTGCTTATCAACTCTATTTTTATTTCTGCAGTTTGTTTTCTTTTCCCTTTTGCTCATTTATAATATCCCCATTGTTCTCTAGCACAAAAGCCTGTGATACGCTAGAATCCCCTTCCCTGTGTTCGACCCTGACCACTACTACTGCAAGTAGCCTAGTGCTGTGGAACTATAAATTTCATTTGGTCGGGACCCTCGACAAGTCTAGATCAATAGCCAGGCAGAAGACTCGTCACTCCTCATCCTTGGGCGACTCGTAGGGTAGTAGAGGAAGTGGCAGTGGCTGACCATTTGAAGCAATTTGGGGCTTAAACGAGCGAAACCAGAGCGTAAAAAGGCCATTTTTCCCTTAGAGCCCTTGCCACCGTCGAGACCCCACCAAACCAGCATCGAAACATCATGCAAATAAGGAAATTTGGAGTCCAAACTAGAGGCTTAGCGTCGAGACGCTGAAAGCCTTGCGTCTAGACGCTAGGCAAATTCCAACGAATATTTTCCTAAAATACATGGCAGTGTCGCGACGTTGTGGACTAGCGTCTTGACGCTGTCCAGTTTTCCTTTTATGAATTTTCCTTATTTGGCTCCACAAATTTTCCAAGTTTGGAGGCTCCCTTCAACACCAAGTTATTGCGAATTGAAGGCCAAGAAGTTCGATAAATAGGGAGCCTTGGTTTAGGTTTTAGAATCATCCCTCACTACAATCTTGTAGCCCATTCTTCTCACTTTTCTCCATCATTCTTCATATTTTAGTTTCATTTTCTTGCTTTCCATGATGTATTCAAAGAAGATTCAAACTTGTTCTTATTCCATGAGCGGCTAGACTCTTTCTTCATGTAATCGGGGCATCAAGTGTATGTTCAATTTCTTTTAATGAAATCTCACATTTTAATTCTCAAAAGCATGTTTATGTGAATTTAGTTCTTTGCATATAAGTTTAGATTGTGTTTAGAAAGATTGAAAACCTTGACCTCGACCTATCTAGATTTAATTACTAATTGTAAGTAGCAAATAGGATAACATTTTTATATTCCTCATACATCCCTAGAACTAAAGGATTTAATCAATTGTAATTGTGGTTTGTTGTCCGTTGCTTGCGAATTAATTCAGCTAGATCCCAATGCGGTTTATATTAGTTAATCGACCAATTAATTAATTTAAACTAGAATCAAACTTAATGTTTGCAGGTTTGTGATAGTGATGACATGCAAAAATGTCATCATTTTCCTATTAATTTAAGCTAGTTTTGTGCTTGAATTGTGTGCTTTAATGCTATTTTCTGTTTAAATTTTAGAAAACCGAGTCAAGGAAGCAAAACCGGAATTTTAAGAGATTTTGGATGATTTTGGAGGCTTTTGGAGCAATTTGAAGAATTACATTGAAGATCCGAGTCCAAAAAGCCAAGAAGAATGAATTAGAAGCCCAAATTCATGAAGTCCAAGCCTTAAAATTATCAATTTGGGTCAAGAAAAGTGCCCAAAATCCATTACAAGAAGTAGTTGGGCCAAAAGAAAGTTGGAGGCCCAAAAATGGAGTCAAAATCGGGCCATTATTGAAGATTCAGGGCCTAGCGTCTCGACGCTAAGCCTGGAAGCGTCCCGACGATAGGCAGCTGTGTGGAGAAATCTGGAATCGCGAGAGCGTCGCGACGCTGTCCAAGTAGCGTCTCGACGCTGCGACGTCTTGGAGCCCAAGAAAAGATGACGTCAGAGCGTCTCGACGCTGTCCTTGTAGCGTCTCGACGCTGTGCCTGCTGGGAGCCTATAAAAGGAGCCTTTTGCATCCATATTTGGGGTGCCAATTTGTGGGTTTTCACCCCATTCTAGAATCCACTCTAAAATTGGGGATTTTTGGGAGAGTTTTGGAGCCTTGTTGAAGATCTTTGGAGCTCGGGATCGATGGAGTTCGGCGCGGGATCGAGGAGATCGACACTTTTATGAGCATTTCTCTTCCCTTTTCCTTTATGTTTTAGTTTCTAGAATTGTTGTGATTAGGAATTATTGAATTTTAGTGATTATGAGTAGTAAATTCCTAAATTCTATGAGATTGATTTAAATGTTGAACCTCTGCTGAATTAATGAATTGATGTGGTTTTATTGTCATTATTGTTCATTTGTGCATTTTGTCCGTAATGCTTTTAATCAACTGATCACTGATTAAATGAATCGTTACTAAGTGGAAACTCGACGGAGAGAAGCTTAGACTAGAACTGAATGCATGTCTAACGGTTATTTACCCGGGTGACACGGGACAAAATAAATAACGTTAGAGGTTGTACTGAAGGGTTGTAATGCCATACTAAGTAAATAAAGATGAGACTGAAAGGAGATTCTTTATTAAAAGGTATGAGATAGGAGGAAACCGACAGGAGAATCCTTGTCATTAGGCTTCTAGACTTATGAATCAAATGATTTGTTAATCCATATTAGTTCATTGATTAAGCGATTAAAGGTCCAATTGATAAAATCAACCACTCTAGAATTATCCCATCAAATTGTGTCACCATTTATCTTTTGCTTTCTAGATTAGCTTTTTGTTATTCTTTTCGGCATTAGATTTTGTTCTCTAAATAAAGCTAAGCAAGATTATTCGTGGTACTTAATTGAATAAATCCAATCCCTGAGGATTCGATACTCGGAATACTTTCCGTTTTATATTACTTGCGGCCCGTGCACTTTGCGGTCAACAAATAGTAGGATCACGACTTTCGACTTGTTCCCAGAATACACCGAGCTTAGACATGTTTCTGACTAATTACTAGATTAATGATTTAATTGAATTGAACTAACCATGGCAATCTCGATTGCATGATCCCTAAGGTATCAATTTATTTCCTTTTACTTCATTCTCCTACTTTCCTTTTTCAATATTTTCCATAATTAGATTTCTTTCCATAACTATTTTCTTTCCAAATACAAAACCCCCCCTTTTTGGTTACCTAAAACAATTAAGAAAATTAAGTGTACGGGTCAAGTAATAATATAGTGTTTTCGTGTAAAACGAGTGTCGTCCTCTGGATTGGTTTTCTAGCGAATTAAGTACCGTGAATACTTTTGTCCAATTTTATTTAGGGAGTAAAACATAAAGATAAAGATAAAACTAAAGATAAAAAAAAACATAAAATAAAGGGTGGAGACTCAAATGGAAAGATTCTTAGGGAATTGATTTCATTGATTAAGAATGAGGATTGATTAATAGGAATGAATTGACCGTGCAATTATTCTACAAGCCAAGGAAGTTTTTATCACGATTACGTCTCCTGAGTATAATTGATTCTCATGCATAAAAACTAACTTGATATCCCTATCTAAGTTCATTAACATACAAGGCATTATTCGGTTCGGTCCTTGTTATGCTTCTAAAGATATTCCAAATCCCGTCACAAACTTAGAATTTCTACTCTAGTCATGCAATTAAACAAGGTAAGTCTTAGGCCAAATCCTCTCTCCCGAGTTAGATTCAACACTTAAATCATTCAATTAGTGATCAAGTAATTGAAAGCATTAAACACAAAATTGCATGCATAGAATAAAAGCACATTCATACCAAAAATTAATCCAACAAACTTAAACAATTACATCAATCCCTAAGACAAACAACTAGCAATTCATAGTCTTTAAACCATAAACACTAATTGAAAGAAAAGCCATAAAAACTACAAGAGTTAAGGGAAAGAAAAGGGAAAACTCGAATCCGTCGAAACCGGAACGTCCCCGTCACGATCTCCACGCCTTCTCGCTTGATTCCCACTCCTTGGCCTTGCCTTTAGCTCCCACAAAAGGTCTCTAGTCGAAATTAGGGCTAAAATCTCACCAATTGGGCTCCCCAAATCCGTAGCTGAAAAGAGGAATTTATAGAAAATCTGTGGATAGCGTCGCGACGCTGTGTACATAGCGTCGCGACGCTGTCACAACGTCTCGACGCTAAGGAGACAGCGTCTCGACGCTGTCTCTGTTGCCGCCTAATTCAGAAAAGGAAAGGTAGCGTCGAGACGCTCCAAGAGCAGCGTCCCGACGCTGGCCTGCGGATGGCTCTCTTTTGACTTCTTCTTGGTTGAATCTTTTCCGTTCTTTAGCCAATTTTCGTGTCCCAAACACGTATTTAGCTCCAATTTCTCGATTTAACACTGAAACTAAAAGTCCCCACGCAGCGGAAGCGCATCGTTTGGACCTTACGCCGTATATTAATTAACATTAAAATACCGTTACGATAACTCAAACAAAACTTTAAACAACCTTTAAAGCCGCTGTAAAATTGGTTTAAACATGCTAAAATAAATCTAAATTTATTTTTAATACTTTTCTAAAGAAAAGAGGAAGAACCGTTACAAACCTTCGTTGAAGACTTGACCGTTCTTCGCCAACGACGCTCCATAAACGAAAACGCAGCAGCCGCCTTCGTTATTCTTCGCTGGAAATTTCTTCTTTCATTTACACAATCACCACAGAGGTTACACTGGTATGTCTCTAAGTCTAGGAGGCAAAAGACTTGTGGGAGTCTTTCTCTAAGAGGGAGGCTAGAGAGAATTCTAGGTCTTGTCTTTCAAGAGTGTCAAGTGTCATGACCAATTAGGTCTAGTGTTCTATTTATAGAAGAGAGGCCATGAGTAAAATATTCAATTAAATCAATCTTTTCCATAATTGATTCAATCTTATTCCTTAATTAATCAATCATGATCAATCAATTCCATAATTGATTAATCTTTTCCACAAATGACTAATTACTTCCATAAGTGATTAGATCATTTCCATAAATGATTAATCACTTCCTTAAGTGATTAATTATTTCCATAATTGATTAATTCCCGGTTAATGAATTCTTTAATTAATTAACCACCAATTAAATATCACATATTTAATTCCCAGCCTAGAATTAATTAATTTTCCCAAACACATTTTAGGCCTTAAATTAATTAATTCATTATTTTGAACTCTTTCAAACTTCCATAAATTTATATTTGAACTTTTCAAATATTAATTTCTCTCATAATAATATATCAATATATATTATATTTATTTCCCTTAATAAATTGAACATTTTCAATTTAC
The DNA here is from genome assembly GCA_036850905.1 of Luffa acutangula. Lineage (NCBI taxonomy): Eukaryota > Viridiplantae > Streptophyta > Magnoliopsida > Cucurbitales > Cucurbitaceae > Luffa > Luffa acutangula. The sequence continues at coordinate 47,217,408 of CM072089.1, forward strand.
TTTTATTACTTAGTTGCCTCAAATTACTTTACGAGCTACTAGTGGGACCTAATGGACCTGCAGATCAGAAGCTCCAACGATGTGAGATTAATTGGTCAAACTCATTAACCACATTAATCAATATTCGTTAACTGTGTGTACATTCCACTATAGACTCACAGTTGCACTCTTCTCACTGCAGACATATTTTCTGTGCCCACGGATTTAGACCAATATCGACTAGTTAGTCCTTCACGAGTGTCCGTAACACCAGCTGGGTCAAATTACCGTTTTACCCCTGGGTTACCTCTATTTCCTTAAGTACCAATTCTCCTCTAATGAACAACCTGTTTGTGGTCCAACCATCAAACAGAAAACCCTCTCGTGCCATTGAGAGGGTAGGGCCCTTTGTTCAAGACTCGGAGTAACCACTTAAGGGAACACTCATCTGCTTCCCTAAAGTCGGGAAGGAGTGAATTCCATCTTGTACGATTATGTTCCCAGCTCCCCATTCGGTCTTGTCCCCAAAGTAGTAGGCTTATTGAGTCGGCGTATTGGCCACTCTCACCCATACAAATCAAAGGACAATCTCTCATGAGCAGGAGTCCATAATCAACTCAGGATTAAGACTAAGTTGTCTAGGTCGTCCTAGTGAAATAGAAAACCAACTAGTTAACGGTGTTATAACCAGTGGTTACTATTTCGCAGTCCGGTCTTATGCAAACTCATTGCATAGGATACCACCACTCGCATGTCTCCTACACGAACGCGTTGGATCGCAACGTTTGTATCAAATACAAAGTGGGCCGTATCCATAGTGTCACCAGGATAAGGCACCCAGTCTTATCCCTATACTATAGACCCTTTAGGCTGTTTCTTGAACAATGATCCCATATGTCACTACATATAGTTCAAGACTCATATTACAGCCTTGGATGTCTAGTTTATTGGATTAGGGTTATTATTAGGCAAAGACAAATATAAAATAACTAATAACAATTAATGGAAAAATATATCAATATTATTTCATTATTATCCGGTCAACGGTTACATTCACTATCTACGAGTTTTAGGGCATAAAACCCAACAAACTCCCACTTGAACTAAAACACTAGTTAGTGGGATGTAAATGCAATAATCTAAAGCTGGAAATGTCATGTATATTAATACAATGAACTAGGGCATCCTTATACCCATTATACATTTCTCCCACTTGCCCTAGATTAGATGGCATACATATCTCGTAGACCTAGACCCTCTAGATGACCCTCAAACACTTTAGCCGTGAGAGCCTTCGTAAATGGATCAGCGATGTTGTGCTTCGAGGCGATCTTAGTGACGATCACATCTCCTCGTTGCACAATCTCCCGTATCAGGTGATACTTCCTCTCGATGTGTTTACCTCGTTTGTGGCTTCGAGGTTCTTTTGAGTTGGCTACAGCCCCACTATTGTCACAATATAGTGTTATGGGCACGTTCATATTCGGAACCACTTCCAAATGAGTCAAGAACTTTCTGAGCCATACTGCCTCCTTAGCTGCTTCGCAAGCTGCTACATACTCAGCCTCCATGGTTGAGTCTGCTATGCATCCTTGTTTGATGCTTCTCCACACTACTGCTCCTCCATTGATGGTGAATACTGACCCTGATGTGAATTTCCTTGAATCCTTATCAGCTTGAAAGTCAGAGTCAGTGTATCCAGTAAGAATCAAATCCTTAGCTCCATACACAAGCATGTAGTCCCTCGTTCTCCGAAGATACTTGAGGATATTCTTAACCGCTCCCCAGTGGTCCAACCCTGGATTAGACTGATACCTACTGACTACTCCCACTGCATAACATATGTCAGGCCTAGTGCAGAGCATAGCACATTAAGCTGCCCACAGCTGAGGCGTAGGGAATGTGTCTCATGTTCTCAATTTCTTGAGGTGTCTTAGGAGACTGTTCCTTAGACAGGTGTACCCCATGTCTAAAGGGTAGTAGTCCCTTCTTGGAGTTTTGCATCGAATATCGAGACAACATCTTGTCAATATACGTTGCTTGAGACAAAGCTAGCGTTTTGTTCTTACGATCCCTAATGATTTGGATTCCCAGAACATATTGAGCCTCTCCCAGATCTTTCATTTGGAATTGGGCTGCTAGCCATTTCTTAATGTCAGTGAGGTATCCTACATCAATCCCAATGAGTAGGATATCGTCTACATAAAGTATTAGAAAAGCTACTTTCCTTTTGTTGACTTTCTTGTATACACAAGGCTCATCAACGTTTTGGTCAAAGCCAAAAGATTTGATTGCAGTATCAAATCTAATGTTCCATGATCTGGATGCTTGCTTTAATCCATAAATGGATCGATTGAGCTTACAAACCTTTTGTTCCTGACCTTGGGCTATGAACCCTTCGGGTTGAGACATGAAGATATTCTCTTCAAGATTACCATTCAGAAAGACAGTCTTGACGTCCATTTGCCATATTTCATAGTCATAATATGTGGCTATGGATAAGAGAATTCTTATGGACTTTAACATGGCTACAGGAGAAAAAGTTTCCTCATAGTCAACCCCTTCCTTTTGGGTATAACCCTTTGCCACTAGTCTAGCTTTGAAGGTCTGTACCCTTCCAGCTGCATCTCTTTTTCTCTTATAGATCCATTTGCACCCTATGGGTTTTACCCCATTTGGTAGATCAGTAAGTTCCCATACAGAATTGGAGTACATAGACTCCATTTCCAGGTTCATGGCTTTGACCCATTCATCCTTATCTTCGTCATTCATTGCCTGTCGATAGGACAATGGATCCTCAATGCCCTCATTAGGTATGACAACCTGAGTTTCAGTTAAACCCTAGTAGCGGTCAGGTTGTAATACAACCCTCCCACTGCGTCGAGGCATTCCCAACGTTTGAGATGGACGGGATGGATCTGAAGAACTAGTTCCTTCATCAACACTTGTTGAAGGTCCAACTTCATCAACAACTCTTGATGATTCTTCAGTAGCTTCTCCTAATATTATTTTGCTGCGTGGTTTATGATCTCTCATGTGGTCTTCCTCTAAGAAAGTGACGTTTGTCGATACAATCACCTTATTTTCTTGTGGGTCGTAGAAATAACCACCTCTCGTTTCTTTAGGGTAACCAACAAATTGGCACAGTTTTGAACGAGGTTCCAGTTTCTTAGGATTTGTCACAAGCACGTGTGCTGGACAACCCCAGATGCGAAAGTGATGCAAACTAGGTTTACGCCCCTTCCATAATTCGAAAGGTGTTTCAGAAACACTTTTCGAGGGAACATTGTTCAAGATGTATACTGCAGTCTCTACTGCATACCCCCAAAACGAGCTAGGCAATTGAGCATAGCTCATCATTGATCGAACCATGTCCAACAAGGTTCTATTTCTCCTTTCTGACACACCATTTTGTTGAGGTGTACCAGGGGCTGAGAGTTGAGATTGGATTCCATGTTCTATCATATAATCCTGGAATCTTTGATCCATATACTCCCCTCCTTGATCAGATCGAAGTACTTTAATAGATTTACCTAATAGGTTTTCAACTTCAGTCTTAAACTCCTTAAACTTTTCAAGGGCTTCAGACTTATGTCCCATTAGGTACAAGTAACCATATCTTGAATAATCATCTATAAAAGAGATGAAATATTCGTATCCTCCTCGAGCTTTTACATTCATTGGACCACACAGATCCGAATGTATTAACTCTAAGGGTTCTTTGGCTCTGTAACCTTTTCCAGTAAAGGGTCTCTTGGTCATTTTTCCCTCCAGACAAGATTCACATGGTGGTAGTGAATCATCTTCTAACTTGCTTAGAAGTCCATTCTTTACCAAACGACCGATCCTATCGATGTTTATATGACCAAGTCTGAGATGCGAAAGATGAGAATTGTTACTTGATGGAGAAATATTTTGCCTCTTACTTTGAGTTTCAGCAGTTTTAAATAATTCGTGATTTAAAAGTGCTTTGTTTTCGGTTGGTCTTAAAACATACAAGTTATTTTCCAATTTGGCTGAACAAATAAGTACACCATTTTTATAAATGAACGCTTCATTCATATCAAAAGTAACTGTATACGATTGTTCAATCAAACATGAAATAGAAATTAAGTTCCTCTTAATCTTGGGAACGATTAACAAACTTTCTAAAAGTAAGAATCTATTTCTAAAAAATAACTTCGCAGCTCCCACTGCTTTAGCTGAAATGACTTCTCCAGTTCCGACCCTGAGTGTCATTTCCCCATCGTTCAACTGCCGAAAGGAACTACTTTCCTGAAAAGAAGAACAAACATGATTAGTTGCTCCTGAATCAAGTATCCAGGTAAACTCATCATGTTCTACCTGGCATGTTTCTAAAACAAGTAAATCAAATTTACCTTCCTTTTCCTTCTTTTTCTTAGCAAGGTACTTTGGGCAGTTTCTCTTCCAATGTCCATCTACATTGCAGTGAAAACACTTGTCCTTATCTGCCAAAGCTTTGGTTTTTCCCTTGCTTTTGGCAGCAGTACTGGGAGCTTTCCCCTTGTTTCCTTTCTTCTTCTGAGTTTTCTTTGAAGAAGTGGCTACATATTTAGTTCCAGAGGATGAACCCTTCTCGAACTTTCTTTTAGAGTGAACAACGTTTGCCTCTCCTTCCATCTGTCCCTTGGTTTTAAGAAGAGACTGATAGAGTTGTAGCTCATTCAGGAGGCTAGTCAGGTTGAATGTTATTTTATTCATCATTGCATTGCTTCAAAACTGTAGAAAACTCTTCGGAAGAGATTCTAAGATGAATGCAACCTGACTACGCTCATCTATGACTGCCCCGTTTGCCTCTGCCACGTTGAATTGGACCATCATATCCAGGACATGCTCCCGAACAGACGTGCCCTCTTTCATGCGACAGCTATAAACGTATTTGAGAGCGTCATGGTGGAGTTGGTAGGACGGTTGTCCAAACATCTCCTGGAGAGAGTTCATAATCTCCCTCGCTGTTACCATGCTCTCATGCCTTTTAGCCAAAACTTCAGATAAGCTGGCTAAGATATAGACGCGAGTCTTATCATTGGCCTTTGTCCAGCGGTCATAAGCATCCTTAACTGCCTGGGATGCATTACGAGCAGGGGCTGGAGGACAATCCTCCGTTAAGACGAACCGTAGATCATCGACAACAAGAATCGTATTCAGGTTCGACTTCCACGTAGCATAATTTTCGCCGGTTAATTTCTCATTTTTAAGCAGAGAGACAATTGAGGAAGACATTGCTGAAATTTAAACAAACAATGACCGTATTAGTTATCTTTGCCTTAACCCATCATACAAGCAAACAATTGCACGCAATCCAATAAATTTAGCAAAACAGACAATCACAGAACCCTAAAACTATCGATTTAGTTTTGCAACGATGTTTCAAAGGTTTAGAATATCAGCCACCGAAGGGTGATCAGGCACTCCTCCTTTGAAATGAGACACCTCTCAGCTAATTCTAATTCCAGAATAACTCATATTCCTATAGACATTAGCCACCGTTGTTCGGTCAAGGATTTGTTAACACTTTTAACTCATCCTCGCAAGTGTAACCCTTCCACTTTCAGATCTCAGAGGCACGCACCAACAGGCTACCGAAGGGAGAGACAACTGTTGGTGATTAGCCTAAGAGCTCCTATCCTCTTCAGGAGTTCACGATGTTCCGAATCCTATGACCAGGCCCTCCGAAGGGATGGTTGCGCCAGGACAACCTGCAGGCGGATCATAGGACTCTCACGGTGTGAACTATGGGTGGAGACCGAGGGATACGTTGACACGTGTCCCGCTCCCACTTACTCTAGACATTTTTCCCATTCACCTTGATATTGATCCATGCAAACACTTTCCGAAGGGAGGCTGCTCCTAAGGCGACTCGAAGCCGAGCATGAATCTCACGTTGTGAATATAGGGACATAGGAGCAAAACTTCATTTAAATCTTGTTTTGTAATTTTCCTCCCACTGAAAATGTCCTAAGGTTAATATAGGGTTATTTAACTTAGATAGTATTCGGCTAAGTCAATCTATCTAAGTCTGATCCTATTATAACAATTATGGAAAGGATTCAACTGCAATCTTTTGGGTGAATTAAACTTCTTTCAATAAACCCAACATTGCAAGTCAACATTACAATGGTTAATTCAACTCAATGTTCAGGTCAGTTCCTAGGTAGGAGGTGTTCCGTAAACCGTCAACTTAAATACCCCCAGCCTTAGACAGAACTTTACCGAGAGAGTTCCCTTATAATCTCAGTAATGTAAGGTCTTTACTCTAAAGATCTAGGTACATTAAACACTTTTAACAAACCTAGTGACATTGCATGCTAACATTTAACTATGATTAATTCAACTCCGGTATTCCAGGTCAGTTCCCAGGTAGGAGGTGTTCCGTAAACCGTCAACTTAAATACCCCCAGCCTTAGACAGAACATTACCGGTGGAGTTCCCTTATAATCATAGCAATGTTTTTCCTACTCAGTCAATTAACAACTATTTTTAATCCTAAGTAAGAAAAGATTCTAATCCTATTAGAAATCGATCTAGGTCTAATTAATTTTAAACAATTTAAAATTAATCCAATTTATCCTATGATCTTATGTTTGCATGCAAATCCTGGTTATAGATTAACGGTTTCTAATCATTAATATTAAAGAACTATTTCAATTTTAATGATTAATCCTATAATCAAGAACCTATGGTTTAATTCATTCAACAATCTCATTCAAATTAAAAAATTAAACCACATCAATTGCATGAATAATATAACAATTATATTATTAACTATGGATGTTTCATGCTTCATGCAATTTTGATTTTCTTTTATTATAACAATTATAAACCAATCAAGAAAATCAATCAAGCATGCTTCATTCATCACATTGAACATAACTATTTATATTTAATTTAAGTAATGACATGCTTCATGCTTTCCAATTTTTCATATAATTAATATATACACTTATATTAAAAAATATGAAAACAAATCCATGCATTTAAACATACATTATAACAATTTATAATATATAAAAAATGCATGAGCATGTTTATAACCTAAGGTGGGATTAAATATTCTATATAACATCCATAAAGCATATAATAGCAATTGAACCGGTTAATTTTGGCCCCTAGGATAAAATAAAGCATTAAATTACATTAATTTAGCTAAATTCTATCCTAAAAAAATCCTTGCACAGCTCCGAAATTTTGTCTAGACATCACGAACAACCCCGAACCACCTCGAACCGACCTCCAAAATCACGAACCATGCAAAAAATTGACTGAAACGGGCCAATAACACAGAAAATCGGGCTGATCCAGCAAAATAAACCGAACCAGACCGATTTCCCGGTCAGGATCCCGGTATGGATCCCGGTCGGGATCTCAGTCTCGATCTCGGTCGGGATCTCGGTCGGTATCTCGGTCTCGATCTCGGTCGGGATCTCGGTGGCAATCTCGGTCACGATCTCGGTCGGAACTCGGTCACGATCTCGTCTGGATCTCGGTCACGATCCCCGGTCTGGATCTCGGTCATAATCTCGGTCGGAATCTCGGTGGCAATCTCGGTCACGATCTCGGTCGGGATCCCGGCCGGGATCCCGATCGGGAAATTTTCCAGTATGCCCTAAAACGTCGATTCCTCTGTTCTGCACTCTGTTTTTCCGATTTCCAGTGCCGTTCTTCATGATTTTCGCCCAAAATCATCTCGATCTTCATCGATAACAGCCCTAAATCTAGACACGGACTTACAAGGACTCGATTTACATAAAATATACCTGAAACACCGGGCCTTACATGATCAAAATCACATAAAAATAAATCTATGGCCATAAAATTAACCCAAACAGTTCAATGCAAACCGAACATACATTATGCATAAATCCCACCTATTAGAGCCTATCGCAACTTTTAAAATTAATTAATAGGTACAGCGATGGCTCTGATGCCGATTGAAGGGAATAAAAGTCCCCACGCAGCGGAAGCGCATCGTTTGGACCTTACGACGTATATTAATTAACATTAAAATACCGTTACGATAACTCAAACAAAACTTTAAACAACCTTTAAAGCCGCTGTAAAATTGGTTTAAACATGCTAAAATAAATCTAAATTTATTTTTAATACTTTTCTAAAGAAAAGAGGAAGAACCGTTACAAACCTTCGTTGAAGACTTGACCGTTCTTCGCCAACGACGCTCCACGAACGAAAATGCAGCAGCCGCCTGCATTATTCTTCGCTGGAAATTTCTTCTTTGATTTACACAATCACCACAGAGGTTACACTGGTATGTCTCTAAGTCTAGGAGGCAAAAGACTTGTGGGAGTCTTTCTCTAAGAGGGAGGCTAGAGAGAATTCTAGGTCTTGTCTTTCAAGAGTGTCAAGTGTCATGACCAATTAGGTCTAGTGTTCTATTTATAGAAGAGAGGCCATGAATAAAATATTCAATTAAATCGATCTTTTCCATAATTGATTCAATCTTATTCCTTAATTAATCAATCATGATCAATCAATTCCATAATTGATTAATCTTTTCCACAAATGACTAATTACTTCCATAAGTGATTAGATCATTTCCATAAATGATTAATCACTTCCTTAAGTGATTAATTATTTCCATAATTGATTAATTCCCGGTTAATGAATTCTTTAATTAATTAACCACCAATTAAATATCACATATTTAATTCCCAGCCTAGAATTAATTAATTTTCCCAAACACATTTTAGGCCTTAAATTAATTAATTCATTATTTTGAACTCTTTCAAACTTCCATAAATTTATATTTGAACTTTTCAAATATTAATTTCTCTCATAATAATATATCAATATATATTATATTTATTTCCCTTAATAAATTGAACATTTTCAATTTACTTTTATTACTTAGTTGCCTCAAATTACTTTACGAGCTACTAGTGGGACCTAATGGACCTGCAGATCAGAAGCTCCAACGATGTGAGATTAATTGGTCAAACTCATTAACCACATTAATCAATATTCGTTAACTGTGTGTACATTCCACTATAGACTCACAGTTGCACTCTTCTCACTGCAGACATATTTTCTGTGCCCACGGATTTAGACCAATATCGACTAGTTAGTCCTTCACGAGTGTCCGTAACACCAGCTGGGTCAAATTACCGTTTTACCCCTGGGTTACCTCTATTTCCTTAAGTACCAATTCTCCTCTAATGAACAACCTGTTTGTGGTCCAACCATCAAACAGAAAACCCTCTCGTGCCATTGAGAGGGTAGGACCCTTTGTTCAAGACTCGGAGTAACCACTTATGGGAACACTCATCTGCTTCCCTAAAGTCAGGAAGGAGTGAATTCCATCTTGTATGATTATGTTCCCAGCTCCCCATTCGGTCTTGTCCCCAAAGTGGTAGGCTTATTGAGTCGGCGTATTGGCCACTCTCACCCATACAAATCAAAGGACAATCTCTCATGAGCAGGAGTCCATAATCAACTCAGGATTAAGACTAAGTTGTCTAGGTCGTCCTAGTGAAATAGAAAACCAACTAGTTAACGGTGTTATAACCAGTGGTTACTATTTCGCGGTCCAGTCTTATGCAAACTCATTGCATAGGATACCCCCACTCGCATGTCTCCTACACGAACGCATTGGATCGCAACGTTTGTATCATATACAAAGTGGGCCGTATCCATAGTGTCACCAGGATAAGGCACCCAGTCTTATCCCTATACTATAGACCCTTTAGGCTGTTTCTTGAACAATGATCCCATATGTCACTACATACAGTTCAAGACTCATATTACAGCCTTGGATGTCTAGTTTATTGGATTAGGGTTATTATTAGGCAAAGACAAATATAAAATAACTAATAACAATTAATGGAAAAATATATCAATATTATTTCATTAATATCCGGTCAACGGTTACATTCACTATCTACGAGTTTTAGGGCATAAAACCCAACAGAAACATGATTCCTACAAAAAGAACATAAAAATGCATAATTTTGGCCACTTAAATATAAAAGACTAGCTTAATTAATTAGGGAAACATAGCTAGCTATGCTCGCTATCAAATACCCCCAAACTTAAGCTTTTGCTAGTCCTCGAGCAAACTAAAAATCAAGCATACAGTGGAAGAATGGATGCAATAATCATAACTAAATCCTCAAGGCTCAAAAGTCAATAGTTAAGCAATCAAGAGACATGCACATAAGGACCAATGAGGGAGACAAATTAAAATTTTTCCAAAGTTAACTTGCACAAGTGAGATCTAACTCAACGAGATCAGACTCTACTAGCCCGAGATTGGATTATTAAACTCTCAGCTCATCTTCCCTCTACACTGGCACTAAGGTTTCACTAACGAGTTAATGGAACAAATTAGTTTGTTTTCCTCCATACTTAGGTGCTTATAAATGAAAATTCGTTCAAGCATTTATATGTGGCACTAGCTTTCACACACCTATTGCAGGGACCCTTAACCGGAGTTTTCTCTGGTTGGCCTAACTGATCACAACAGGGGTAGCTCTTTTTGCCTAAACTTTATTAATCATTGCATTGCGCGCATAAGTCATGACTTTTTTTTTCTCTTTCAAATTGTAACAACAAGAATGATTTTTCTTTATGAGCATGATAAGCATATATTCTTTTCTTTCCTCCTAAGCAAGATCAAACATGCTAATTTTCAAAAAATTAACTCTTTAGCTCTTCCCTACACCTATCAAGGTGACAACAAGCATATGAACCTAATAATTCGCTCCTAAGCATTCAAATCCAAATCTAGCCAAGACAAATACTCTACTCATGCAAGACATCTCCTATAAAAAGTTTAAAAAATCTCCCTTTTTGGGCACTCATGCTTACAACTCATCGAAAGCTTGAAAATTGACAAGAAAGCATATCCTAGGACATCATAGCCATGCAAAAATAACATCCATAAAACAACCATATGCTCAATTCAAAGAAAGCTCAAAACTATAGCCCGAACTCAGATGCTCAAGGGCTCCACAAACATGATAATCCACCCCCAAACTTAAAGCATACATTGTCCTCAATGTATAAAGAAAATAAAGCATAATCAATCATGAGAACAATAAAAGAGTAGGAGGAGTGAACGAAACTGCCCTGGAATGATGACCTTTTCATGATTGCTTGGCAAAGACAAGAGCACGGGAGCTCCTACAAAACAAAAACAACAAGACATAAAAAACAATAACAAAGTAACTTGGGTTGCCTCCCATAAGCGCTTGTTTATCGTCTTTAGCTCGACGTGCTCGTGCAGTCTGTCAAGGCACATAAAAATTCTCGTATTTCTTTGGACCCTTCTTTCTTGAATCAATAAAACTCACTATTGCTAGCAAGCTTACCAGCTTCTCATGGGCCCCTGAAATAGAATTATTTTTGGTATTTTTGACTAAAATAAACATAAAAGGAGAAAGATCAAAATAAAGAGACTCTGACTCTAAAACTGACTCGTGAGAATAGAAAAAGGAATAATCAAAATATACAAAGGATGGAGAAGATAAAACAGACGAAGGCTTTTCAACCTCAAACTCTACCTCCTGAACTTCCTTTGACACTACAAGCTCATTTTCTTTTTCTTCCTCACAACCATGTTCTTGATAGGTGCTCCAACTCTCCAATTCGTCCCCACTATTCATGCAACTCACCCCTAACTGCTCATCCTCATCAAGATCGAAAGAACTACGCTCATGAATGGGTGCCAATGAATCATCGGCCACATGACTCACTAGACAACTTATGGAAGTGGATCCCACCTCACTAACTTCCTGTGGAGCTTGAAGTCCTCTTATGATTTCATCAATTTTTAGACTCCTCGCTCTAGACTCCTCAATATAATTTTGAACTATGCTTTCCAAGGAAGAATTTTCATTTAAAGGGGTATAACTTGAAGATGAAAAATTGGAATATGGTGTTGAGTAAAAAGCCATTCAATTAAAGCAACAATGATAATTAGGCTTCCAATCAAACAATAACCCAACAAGAACAAATGACAAAGACTCAAACAAAAAAGGAAAGAAAAAAAACAAAGAAAACTAAATAGAAAAGGAAAACAAAAACAAATAAGGAAAAAAATCAAACAAATAAAGAAAACACTAAAATATGAATGCAACAAATAAGGAAAACAAATGCAATCTATCTACAAAGTAATACACCCTAAATTAAGACCGAACAATTTTTCCACAATATTAATTTAACTAAATGTGTCAATCCCCGACAACGGCGCCAAAAACTTGATGCGCAATTTGCTAACCGCAAGTGTACGGGGCAAGTAATAATATAGTGTTTTCGTGTAAAACGAGTGTCGTCCTCTGGATTGGTTTTCTGGCGAATTAAGTACCGTGAATACTTTTGTCCAATTTTATTTAGGGAGCAAAAAATAAAGATAAAGATAAAACTAAAGACAAAAAAAACATAAAATAAAGGGTGGAGACTCAAATGGAAAGATTCTTAGGGAATTGATTTCATTGATTAAGAATGAGGATTGATTAATAGGAATGAATTGATCGAGCAATTATTCTACAAGCCAAGAAAGCTTTTATCACGATTACCTCTCCCGAGTATAATTGATTCTCATGCATAAAAACTAACTTGATATCCCTATCTAAGTTCATTAACATGCAAGGCATTATTCGGTTTGGTCCTTGTTATGCTTCTAAAGATATTCCAAATCCCGTCACAAACTTAGAATTTCTACTCTAGTCATGCAATTAAACAAGGTAAGTCTTAGGCCAAATCCTCTCTCCCGAGTTAGATTCAACACTTAAATCATTCAATTAGTGATCAAGTAATTGAAAGCATTAAACACAAAATTGCATGCATAGAATAAAAGCACATTCATACCAAAAATTAATCCAACAAACTTAAACAATTACATCAATCCCTAAGACAAACAACTAGCAATTCATAGTCTTTAAACCATAAACACTAATTGAAAGAAAAGCCATAAAAACTACAAGAGTTAAGGGAAAGAAAAGGGAAAACTCGAATCCGTCGAAACCGGCACGTCCCCGTCACGATCTCCACGTCTTCCCGCTTGATTCCCGCTCCTTGGCCTTGCCTTTAGCTCCCACAAAAGGTCTCTAGTCGAAATTAGGGCTAAAATCTCACCAATTGGGCTCCCCAAATCCGTAGCTGAAAAGAGGAATTTATAGAAAATCTGCGGATAGCGTCGAGACGCTAAGGAGACACCGTCTCGACGCTGTCTCTGTTGCCGCCTAATTCAGAAAAGGAAAGGCAGCGTCGAGACGCTCCAAGAGCGTCCCGAAGCTGGCCTGCGGATGCCTCTCTTTTGACTTCTTCTTGGTTGAATCTTTTCCGCTCTTTAGCCAATTTTCGTGTCCCAAACACGTATTTAGCTCCAATTTCTCGATTTAACTCTGAAACATGATTCCTACAAAAAGAACATAAAAATGCATAATTTTGGCCACTTAAATATAAAAGACTAGCTTAATTAATTAGGGAAACATAGCTAGCTATGCTCGCTATCATCGACTCCATGCGATTGACCCTGACCACTATTGCTACAAGTTAGCTTCAGAGGTTATGGATTATAAATTTATTTGACATGATCCTCGACAAGTCGTCCGTCATGGACACCTAATTTCATGTGTTGATTCATGCAAACTTATTAGGATTAACACCTAAATGGTGACTAATCCAAATCTCACTCTTCTAATGCCTTCATACTTAAGATGATGTGCATGGATTAACAATGAGTGGTAAATGGAATTTGCTGAAAACTCAAGAATGCAAAAAGGTTGCAAAAACTCTTCAACATATATCGCATAGAGAATAAAGCACGACAATTACATGATTCCTAACCAACACCTAAGTGAATTTAGCTCAGAAGGTTTAAAATAACACACACTACAATCTTAGTATGTGCATCCATAACTACAAGAAATTACAAGAAAAGGTTAATTCCCATTGAGTAGATCCGTAGTTGATGGTCTTCTTGAAATCTCCAATCTTTCCTCCTCTATTCGGCTTCCAAAGATGGAAATTGGAATGTCCTTCTCCAAGAATGAAATGTTTTTTACTTGAGATGGCTCTTTCCTTTTATAAAGTGAAGGCAAGCCCTAATTAGGTCAAATTGTACACGTGGAAGGCTCTCCAAGCTTCTTAGACCAGAAAATAATTCAATTAACTTCAGTTCATTAAAATGGATTACAAGCTGTTAGGTGGCAGTTTTGGTCCCTACTTTGCTGGATCACAGATTTTGCTCCCTCAAGTCGCTCAGCAATATATTCTGCACAAAATAACTTCCAAAGCATCCATTATACTGAATGGATTAAAATATATAATATTCATCTAAAAACAACCTTATTTAGCACAAATCACACACAAAACACTACAGAACTAAGACCTAAATAACTCCCTTTTGGAGAGTTATCACTACCCCCACAAAAATCTGGCACAAATAGATGCAATCTTGGATAACAGAACCTTAGGCAATCGAAAACAACTAATCACATATACCGGGATATCTTGGACCACACTTTTAATCAACAATTCTTTTCCCCCTCCTGAAAAAAAACTTACCTTTCCAACCTTGTAAATAAGTCCACCCTCTGTCAAGAATACATTGGAAATCTTTACTTTTACTTCTTGAAAAAGAGGATGGTAGTCCCAAATAGGATCCCAAATTTTGGACAACCTTCATATTTAGAATTGAACTCAGATATGAAGATTGCTTTGATTTAATCGAAGGGGAAAAACACATTACTGATTTTGCAAAGTTTACACACTGCCCAAAAGCTGGTTCATACAATCCCAAGATATGTTTAAAGGTACCAAACTCCGTCGTCGTTGCTTTTAAAAAGACAAGACTATCATCCGCAAAAAACAGATGGGTTAACTTTGGAGACGTCCTCATTACCTGAATCCCAGTGATTAGTCTAGCTTGAGAGACCCAAGCCAGAATTGATGAAAAACCCTCCAAACACAAGAGAAAAAGATATGGGGACAGAGGATCCCCTTGACATAGTCCACGCATGGGAGTGATCGCACCCACAGGCTCCCCATTAATAAGGATAGAAAAAGACGCGGACGTCACACATTTCATAACTAAATTAACCCAATTCGGATGAAATCCAAATTTGAGGATCACTTGATTAAGGTATGACCATTCAACCCTGTCATAAGTCTTACTCATATCTAATTTTTACGCCACAAACCCACCATTTGATTTCCTCAAATTATTCAAATAATGTAGACTTTCATGCCCAAGCATAATATTATCACTAATCGGCCTACTTGGTAAAAAAGCCGATTGACACTCGTCAATCACCGTCATAAGATGCAATTTCATTCTGTTCACAATGGCTTTAGCTATAATTTTGTAAGACACATTGCATAAACTAATAGGTCGGTAATCGGAAACTAACGTGGGCTCCCGAACTTTAGGTATTAGATCAATATGAGTATGGTTCCATCCTCGAACCAAATGATCCCCATTCAGAATCTCTAAGCAATCTGCTATTGTTTGATCACCTATAGTCTCCCAGTTACTATGATAAAACACGGCTGGAAACCCATCCGGTCCCCGGGCCTTTAAAGGCTTGAAATCTTTTACTACCTTAACAATTTCATCCTTGGAAAAGGACGGAGAAGACCAAAATTCATCTCATCTGTGACTTTGCATGGTATCTGATCTACTATTTGAGATAAATTCAACACCGACGGCTCATTAGACTGGAAAATAGTCCGGAAATAATTCACAAAGTTTGCTTCAATCGAGTTTGGGTTAGAATGCCAAACCCCATTTGAGTCAACTATTCCTTGTATTGAATTCATAACTCTCCTCTTGTTAGCCTGAAGATGTAACAAGCGAGTATTGCGACACCTCATTTCAGCCAGTTCTCCCTCGATCTCTATCTCTAAATGTCACACCCCCTCCCGGACCACCTGCTAGCTTAGCCCGAAAGACGGCATGAAGCCAACAGACATCATCACCTCTAACGATCCCTGTTGACCCTACTGAAACGTTGAACCTGATGAACATACTAATCATAGATATAAAACATTCTACATGAAACACAACACAACGGAATCCACGGAAACCTTCTAACATACACAAGGTGCAGCCCTGACAAAACTTGGTTTGTAAGATAACCTGATATAGATATCACAACCAAAAGCATATACAACTAGGGTTTATACAACCACGACCTCTAGGACGATATTATCCAATCCTTACAAAACATTTACAATATGAACAAACTCAATAAACAACTCCACCCACGTATTGGAGCTTGATCCGGAACTTTCAGCAAACGTTGGCAGTGTATCAGGCACCGGGGCTCGATCTCTACCTGAAAAGTTGAAAACATTTTGAAAGAATGAGCTACGAAACCCAGTGAGTGACTAACTTTAAAACTCTAAATCTGAAAGTCAAAAACACGTGATAAACCTTTAAACGAATAAATATGCTCAGTCAAAGTGTTTAACAAAAACGTGTAAGGTTAAGGGCTTTCTAAAACATCTCGCAAGTTCGTCATTAAAAATCTAGCAAGGCATATCAAATACATCAACGTTTTAACTAACATGACTGATCTACGTTGTGTAGGGCACGCCCAGTACAACAAATGTTACTAGTCCTACGATGTAGTGGGGCCCGTCTAGCAAGGCATAGCTGTTTATCACGTAGTGTCTGTAGAACAATCCTTAGATGTTTCTCATGGGCTTTCCTGTCAATTGAGTAAACTAGAATTTCGTCGATGAACACTATCACAAACTGATCTAAATACTGATGGAAGATCCTGTTCATGAGGTCCATGAAAACTGCTGGCGCATTCGTTAAACCGAATGGCATCACTAAAAACTCATAATGCCCATACCTCGTCCTGAATGCTGTCTTAGGAATATCTAATTCCCTAACCTTCAACTGGTGGTATCCTGACCTCAGATCAATCTTAGAGAACATTGTTGCTACCCTTAACTGGTCAAACAAGTCATCAATGCGTGGTAGAGGATACTTGTTACGTATCGTGACCTTGTTTAACTGTCTGTAATCAATACATAATCTCAGGGTACCATATTTCTTCTTCACGAATAACACTGGAGCTCCCCAAGGTGATACACTAGACCTGATGTATCCCTTGTCAACTAGTTCTTGCAACTGCACCTTTAGCTCCTTAAGCTCGCTTGGAGCCATCCTGTATGGTGCCTGTTAAATAGGTGTTGTTTGATAGCGAGCATAGCTAGTTATTTTTCCCTATTTAATTCAGCTAGTCTTTTATGATTTATTGGCCATTTTACTGCACTTAATGTTTATTTTGTAGGAAATTGTTGATTGGAGCTAAAACGTGATATTGGAGTCAATCGGGTGTTCGGGACGTGAAAAGATACAAAAGAACCGAAGAGAATCAACAAGGAAAAAGTCAATTTGGGGTCAAATGCAGACCAGCGTCGAGACACTGCTTCTTGAGCATCTCGACGCTGGCATTCCATATCAGAATAGGCGCTAAAAGGTCACAGCGTCTCGACGCTGCAAGTTTTCCTTTCCAGACGCGTGTGTTTTAGAGGCAGCGTCGAGACGCTGTCTTGACAGCGTCTCAACGCTACGACGAAAAATCTGCTATATAAGCTTCTTTTTTGCTAGGTTTAAGGGGGTTTCGATTTGGAACGATTGGGAGCCGACAACAGAGCAAAAACAGGGCATTTTGGAGCTAAAGCAAAAGGGAAAAGTTGGAAATCAACCCATTGTTCGTGGGGATCGTGACGGGGACGTTCGGTCTCGGCCTACAACGAGTTTAATTCTTCTTCCCCTCTCTTTAGTTAATCTTTATGGCTGTTTTAGACTATGATTTTATTGTAACGTTGTGTATGAGTAGCTAGGCTTTAATTCTTAGGGATTGATGTAGCCGTTGGGCAAGTTATGGATTAATTTGATGATTTATGTTAATGATTCTTTTATGTATAATTGTATCCTTAGTGCTTTCAATTTACCGGCCATGAATTGAATGTTGTGTATGCTTAAATCTAACTCGGGAGAGAGGATTTAAATTAGAAATCAATATGCATAACTAGAATTTAGCTAAAAATCGGGAGATTAAGGTTAATTCTAGAAATTGTTATAAAGGTTAGCCTTATTGCCTTGTTTGTTTATTGGATTTAGATAGGGATATCGGGTTCAATTGCATATGGGAGAATCATGTATGCTCGGGAGAGATATGTGTGATTTTAGTGCCAAGATTTATGAATCATAGTATTTGTTAATCCATTTATTAATCCATAACTCCAATTGGTGAAATCAAATCCCTAAGACCAATTCTTCCCATTAGATTGTCACTTTTTGCATGAGTTTTGTGTTTGATTCAATTATATTCTCATCCAATTTGATTCCCTAAATAAAATCGGCCAAGAGTATTTTCGGTAATTAAAATTGGCTAGACACCAATCCACAGGACGACATTCGAATTTACATTCACTATATTATAACTTGACCCGTACACTTGCGGTAAGCAAATTGCACATCACTGTTCCTGGTAACAATTCAATAGTGAACTCCACCTCTCTATCAGGTGGCAAACCCGGTAAATCAGCTAGAAAAACATCGAGAAATTCATTCACCACGGGAACATCTTCTGGTTTCAGCTTTTCTTCTTGCACCTCAACCACGTGCGCCAGAAACGTTGTGCAACCTTTTCTCTACAACTTCTCAGCTTTCAGAGCTGAAATCAAACTCGTAGGGATAATCTTCCTCTCAACCCTGAAAACAACTTCAGTCAAACCTGGTTTCTTAAAAGTCACTTCCTTCGTATGGCAATCCATAGAAGCATAGTGAGTGAATAGGAAATCCATTCCCAAAATCACATCCAATGCCTGCAACTCTAGGGGAAGAAGATCCACTAACATACAGAGACCTTCTACTACAACCTCACAATCACGCAACACTTCCTTGACTAAGAAAACATCACCAACCGGAGTGCATATGACTAATTCCTCAGATAAAGGCTCTAGCATCCTATTCAGCTTAGTTAAGAACATGCTAGAAACAAAGGAATGTGTAGCACCTGGATCTAATAAAACACGTGTAGGTACATTACATATCAAAATCGTACCAGTGATCACATCTGGTGCATCCTCTGCTTCCTGTTGAGTCATGGCGTAGACTTTTCCATGTTGCCTAGGTCTCCCCACAACTCCCTTTTGCCTTGCACCACTAGTGCCTTCTCCTGTGCCTGCTAAGACTCTTGGTTGCTCAACCATGTGGGACTCAACTCCCTGGTCCCTCTGAACTGTTGCCTTCAACTGTGGGCAATCCCTCTTGAAATGCCCTGGTTTTCCACACTGGTAACACACACCAGCGCCAACAAGACACTGACCTCGATGATTCTTGCCACAACTTGCACATGATGTTCTCCTGGATTCACTAACAACGGACTCCTGACCCGTCCGCGGTCTTGCTACTGAACTCGCAGACTGACTGGGGGCTCTCTGACTCTGCCTCTGATAGGCACTACCTGAACTCTTCTGCCTCGATAACTGGCCACCAGATCGACGCTTGAAGTCTTGATGGCCTGAAACATTCACTCCAGGTGTGAACCTCCGCTGCTCACGACCTCGAAAACCACTAGCTGTTGGAGCTCCACGACTAGGCTCCGCAGCCGACATTTCCTCTATAATACTCTGCTCCACACGTAAGGCAGTCTCTACTAGCTGGGTAAAATCTGTCCACTTGGCAATAACAGTAACTGGGGTACGTATCTCAAAACGCAACCCTCTGTCAAACCTGCGACACCTGTCACTCTCAGATGCCACAATCACATCGGCATACCGTGAAAGCTCGGTATACTTTCTCTCATACTCGGCCACTGAAAGTGACCCTTGTTTCAGCTCAAGAAACTCATCTCTCTTTGCCTCACAATATGTGGTGGGATAGTACTTTTCCTCAAATATACCTCTAAATGTCTGCCAATCTAACGTACGTGCATCCCAGCGCCTGGCTAAAATAGATTTCCACCATCCCTCCGCCTCCTTCTACAAAAGGAATGTGGCTAATTTGACTTTTCGCTCCTCAGGACAACTCATCACATCAAAGCATTTCTCCAACATATTCAACCAGACCTCGGTGTCAGCTGGAACTGTGGAACCCTCAAACACTGTGGCTCCTAACTTCTTCAACCGTTCAATCCCATACGTCTTTTTCGGATCACCAGACCCTGCTCTCTCTGGCCTACCGATCTCCTGCGCAGATCTAGCAAATTAATCACTCCCTGCCTCATTCTGACCTCTCAGGGTACTGGATCCCCTTTCGGATTGACTTTGGGTAGGATCCTCCGTCCCGTCCTGATTCTGCCTGTGTCGTCTGCTGGTACGTGGTGACATGACTCCTATAACATATCATCACATCAGACATGCTATAGATACTTAACCCAGATGCATGATACTAAACTTTTACACACATTCTAGTTCTGACTAGTCTCACTCTCAACAATACTCGGACCATACTCCGCTAGTTCTATCTGAATCGACCCAACGTGTAACTGTTTACTTCCTGGATTCTTCTTAGTGCTAACTACAATGTCTCTTTTCCATGGAGCTAACTACTCTGATACCAAGTTGTCATACCCCCTCCCGAACCACCTGCTAGCTTAGCCCGAAAGACGACGTGAAGCCAACAAACATCGTCACCTCTAACGATCCCTATTGACCCTACTGAAACGTTGAACCCGATGGACATACTAATCATAGATATAAAACATTCTATATGAAACACAACATAGCGGAATCCACGAAAACCTTCTAACATACACGAGGTGCAGCCCTGACAAAACTTGGTTTGGAAGATAACCTAATATAGATATCACAACCAAAAGCATATACAACTAGGGTTTATACAACCACGACCTCTAGGACGATATTATCCAATCCTTAAAAAACATTTACAATATGAACAGACTCAATAAACAACTCCACCCACGTACTGGAGCTTGATCCGGAACTTTCAGCAGACGTTGGCAGTGTATCAGGCACCGGGAGCTCGATCTCTACCTGAAAAGTTGAAAACATTTTGAAAGAATGAGCTACGAAGCCCAGTGAGTGACTAACTTTAAAACTCTAAATCCGGAAGTCAAAAACACGTGATAAACCTTTAAACGAATAAATATGCTCAGTCAAAGCGTTTAACAAGAACGTGTAAGGTTAAGGGCTTTCTAAAACATCTCGCAAGTTCGTCATTAAAAAACTAGCAAGGCATATCAAATACATCAACGCTTTAACTAACATGACCGATCTACGTTGTGTAGGTGTTGGGTTCCTAGAGTGAGTAAAAATATGATATAAAATACTCTAGAATTCCTGTGCAAGTATACACAGTCTACAGCAAGTAATATTATCAATCCGAGCCCTGAATTAGTTTCCACTCTACCTATTTTTGTGTAACTTTCCAATGGTTTCAAGAATAGTAAAATGATTTGGTTTTATCGGAATTATGTTGAAGCAAAATAAATGACAGAACAACGAGTAAACAAATAGATAGACAGATTAAAGACAGGCGCTGGTTAGGTTTTAGTGATTGTTCTAAGATATGCTCTAGCAATATTATTGATCATGCATTTCTCGCAGTATTATTAGCGGATTCCTCCCGAAACTCCGGATCTTTTGGGATGTGTTTCAACCCCAATGAAGTTCGATCGATCAAGCATTAGGCAACTGGCTATCCCTAGCTCAGTCACTGGCGTTCACCAATACACAATGATCGTAGTGTGGATAATTGCCACACACTCTCTAAATCATCCCTGAAACTAGAGAGAGCTATCCATACCGGCTGGCCAGGCGGGCATAAAATGAGAATAAACACAACAATTAACCAAAATGCGATAGTCAATTTATTACTAAAGATGATGCGCAGTAATCACATTATTCCTAACCAACACCTTAAGCTACTTAGTTCATAATAGGCATAGGAATACGAATTACAATCTGAGTATGCATGTCCATAACCACAAGTTAATAAAGAAAATAAACTCCCTAATCAGCTTGCGGAAGATGGTGTTCTTGATGATCTTCAATCTCTCTAAAATATTCGGATTCCAAGGGAAAACATGGAATGAATTTGACTTCGACAGCTACTTCCTTTTATAGAAGGATAGGAGACTTGAATTAGGTCAACTTGGACACGTGTAGGGCTCTCCTTGCTCCTTTATCTCGAAAATAACTCAACAGAAGTCGGTTCATGAAGTTGGCTAACGAGCTGTGATGTGGCAGTTCTGTTCCCAGTTTTGAAGCAGCACAGAATTTGCTCCCTTCAGTTGCTCAGTAGCATAATCTGCACAAAATGATTTCCAAAGCTTCCATTCTTCCAAATGGGTTAAAACATGTAATATCTATCCAAAACCAACCCTAATAAGCATAAAGGACACACAAATCCCTATATAATTGAGGCCTAAATAACTACCTTTTGGGCAGTTATCATACCCCCAAACTTGAACTATTGCGCGTCCTGAGCAATACTAACCAACCTTCCTTCAAGAATTCAGAACATTAGACAAAGAATAGCTTAATCAAACCAGACAGTCCAACACTACCTTCAACCTTTACCTGAGCACTCTGCAAAGCCAAGCTCTGCTGCAGCAAAATGATTCCTCCGGCACGGACAAATAATCACCACTTTTCAACTTAATTCTAAGAACTCACCACAGCCTAGCTCTATTATCAGACATTTCAAAACATATTTTCAAGGAGTTCATATAATTGTTTATTAGACTTAAAGCAGCCTTACAGTTATAAGCTCTTAAGCATTGGATGACCCACTTTATGGTGCAGTATACCCTTGCCTCAAGCTTATCACCAACTAGGCTCAATACTCATTATAAAGCTCAAAAATCCTTAGTTATTCTATCTCTTGCCCCTCGGAATGGCGACATTTTATGATGAAGCTCACCTAAGTTCTGGGAGACAGAAAAACTGCCGGATCATCATTCATCCCTCAAAACTTTTGCTCCGTCAATTTTTTCAGCAAAATCTTCAACAAATAATCTTTTTTCCGCAAATAATAATTTTTCTCATATTTCTCATTTTTTCACATTTCCTAGGTCATCTTTTGACGCGAAGACAAACTGTGGGTATCACAAATGTCCTTGGTTACTCAATAACCTAGCAAATTTTAATTTGAAGGAGAGGAATGCTCGAGCAAAACAATTGGAGTAGCAAAAAGTCTCCCAAACTTGAATTATTCATTGTCCCCAATGAATCATTAATTTTGCAAATTATACCCCCAAACTTAAATTTTTCTTTCTAAATTTTAAACTAAGCGTGGGACTAGAACTAAGCTTAAAGTGGATCATATAAGTCAATACTACCTCAAAAATCTTCTTTGCCGCAGCAATAGTCCAGGCTAGAAGAAATGCTCAAGCAAAAGGTTTCTGGAGATCAGAATACCTTGATCTAATTAAGCGTAATCAGTCCAAGCTTCAAAAATTCAGAAGAAAATTAGTTAAGTTCGAGTTAGTCAGTGCTCATGGAATGGAAACATCAGGAAATTTCATTAAAAATATGAAGAAGAAATTTCAAAGCAGATATATATATATATATATATATATATATATATATATATATATATTTTTAAAAGAATCAGAAAATTAAAAAGAAGCAAACAAACATAACCACCAACAGGGTCAGATATGCACGGGCAAACAAAATATAGGAACAAAAGAAAATGCTCACTGAAGATCATCTTATCCATCAATCTTCCTGACCCTGTTCTTCATCATCATTCTCTTCATCCAGGGGTTCAACAGATCGTTAGGGAATATGGGAAGGGCTGGGTATGGGTTTGAAAAATTCTCTTGTAGTGCCCTTTTTAAGTCGGCATCCCGATTCTTAACATAGCTCCAGAAGGTTAAAGTCTGCCTCTCAGCAAACTCCTGCCTACTGGCCGAAAGTGCCAGTTGTTCTAGAATCGTGTTGATGCCGTAGATAAGCCCACCTTGACGTACCTCCTACACACGCGGGAGCCGTGCCAAGTTAGGCGTGTCGATGATCCCCTTGTGAAACAGAATAATATCCTCTGGAACCGTGGGCATTCCTGTCCTGCTGCATAACATAGTGATCGTGTTCGGAAAAAGCAGCTTCCCCACCTTTTTCTTCCAACATCCAAATATTTCATTAACAATGATCTTCCCTACGTTAATGCTGAGAGACCGCAAAACCGCAAAAGTTAGAAGAACTCGTTCCCTTGAGACTGTCGAGTCGTGTGTCGTTGGAAACATCCTTTGTCTGATAAATCCCATCCACGTGTTTGCTTCCCTTTTTCAAATAAGCCGACTGGAACGTCCTCTTCTCCGTCTTGGACAGTCGCCACTGTGCCCCTTCAATACCTACCTCCCGCACAGCCTCACTTAACTGCTCACTAGATGGCGCTATAACCATTCATTATATGCTGCATGGGGGAAATTATGAAGGTTAAACAGTGCGTTAATAACACTAGGACTTCAGTCTACCTGAACTCCTCGAACAATCACCTGGAAACCATCCTCTTTGTCAATGTTAGCATAAAATTCGCACTCCACCTGCGCGTTTACAGACTCAGGCTTCGCACAAAACAACTCCCAGTCGTGGTCTGCAATACCGGTCTTGAGAAAATACGGAAGATCACCGCTAAATCCTCTCTCAAACAGGAAGTCTCTTTTCAGCAGCTCAGCGTATTTTGCTCTGGCAAAATTGTTGACGAAGCGATCAAATGGTAACTGTTGTTCTTCTATTTCATCGTGTTCTTCTGATGCTTCAGCAACACTTTTGCTCCTTTTCCGCCCTTCGTTTGAGCAACCGCGCTTCCTCAGCTTTCTTCTTTGCGTCTTCTCTCACTTTTTCCTCAGCTTATTTTTTCTCTCGCTCTTCTTTCTCTGCATTTTCTCTTTTAGAGTCAGTAGATGGAGGTAATGGGGTGTCAGTTCGGACTACCTTGATGCGACCTGTTTTTCGCTTAATGCGGCGACGTTTGGGTGCCTCCGGCATGATCACCTCCACTCGAGCCTCCTGTACTGGCTCATTATCTCCTTCAGGCGCAACCTCTGCCTGTTCTCCTCGCACATCTTCATTCTGTTTTTTTTTTCTTGAACCTCTTCTTGAGCTTCCTCTGTATCCGTAACTCTCTGTTCAATCTACTCTGGATTTTGTTCTTCTGGTTCTTTCGGGTCCTCTTCAACTACCGTGGCAGCAATAACTTCCATACCCTTTTGAACATCTTCTTGGTCCTCCATCCGTTGTTGACGTCGTCTTCTCTTAGCTTCTTTTTCTTCTGGCGTCTTCTCCTTCTTCGCCTTTGTCCGTGGTACTTCAGGGGCAACAGGTACCTCCTCTTCCTCATTATCTCTTTCTTTTCTTGCTTTTGTCTTAGGCATTGAAGACTCAAGGAGGTGTGCAGAAAATCGCAACAAAGAAAGAAGAATGCAAACGACAAAGATTGGAAGCAAGAAAGTGGAGTGAGAAGCACTTACCGAAGGGTTGTGAATAAATAGGATTGCAGCAACTCAAATCGTAACCGATAGATTTTGCCTCCTCATTAAATGGGATTACCATTTACATCTTTTAATTTTAAAATCGAATCAGCAGTAAAATCTTGAATTTCCAATCGCTCAAGGTAAATAATAATCGTTGCCAAACGACTAAACCGTTGGATTACCTTTACACAATACGTGGCAGCATCCCTGCAATTTACCTGCCCACATAAATCAAAATCAAACGGTAAAAATAATTAATTCACCACAGAACCCTCTTTATTCAGACGAACGATTTGCTCCAGCCATAACTTTGCCGCAACAACCCCTCTGAACAAAAGATTACCTGAAGAATCTTGGATACGGAATTCAAATTTAAAATAGGAAATCAAATCAGGAAATTTAAATTAACCGCTCAAATCAAATCTTATCTTTTATTTATTATTCAAAACCGAATAAATCAAGAGAGATTTTATTCAAATCTAATCTAAAAAGAAATTTAAATAACCGAAAATAATAACTGAATTTAATAAAATCTAATCGGAACAAATAAACACTAATTTCTAATCTAAATTAATCAAATTAAATAACTAGCGAAAAAATAAATAAAATAAAATCTACAGAAGAAATAAAAATAAATCTTGAAGAATTTAAACAAATGAAATCTAAAATATTTCGAATTTAAAATCAAATCATATTTAAAACGAGATAGATAAAATCTAAACTACCAAAAATAATAGAAATACTTAAAGATAGAATCTAATAACCAATTCAAAATCAAATCTAACCTATTAAAAACAAATCAACGAAAAAAATCAAAACGAACACTGGGAGCTCAAAATATTGCCCTGTAAAATGCTCTCGCAAACATCTTGTTTTCTCTAAATCTGCCAACAACTTGAAAGAGAGATATTTGAAAGAAAACTCCTCTCCCAATAATGTTTAACACGCTGACCATTCACTTTGAACACTCTCCCATCGTTTTCAACACATTGTTTAACCATAGATGCATCATTCGATAAATAAAACTTCACCCCATGGAAAAATTCTTTCATTTGTTCTTTTGATAAACCAGGAGGAAAATTTCCAAAATCAAGGTAATCGAAAAAGTCATCATACCAAGGTGTTTTCACTGCCTTAATATGGATTATAGTTAAATCTGATGCAACAATAATGAGCAACGTCTCACTTTCCCCAAGATACACATACTTTAGATGATCCGGTAAGGGCTTCAAATCTAAAGTGGGTGCCTCAATCAGGGATGGCTTAATTGGTGGAGCCTTTCTTTGATCTAAATCTAAAGACTCAAAAACATCCTCACATCTAAACAATTCTTTTTCTTTTTTTCTATCTAAAGAACAAAATTCAAAATCTTCTACACTAACCTCTCCATGCTTTTCCGAATGCTTATCAGCCGAATCCTGTATTGTTGTCTCAATAACTGTGCTCTCCAGAATCCTGATGAAGGAGTAATCCTCCATTTCGTCTGGATATTTCATGGCTTTAAACACATTAAATTTTACTTCCTCATCACAGACTCTCATTGTTAATTCTCCTTTTTTAACATCTATTAATGCCCTACCAGTAGCCAAAAATGGACGACCTAGAATAATTGGGACATCTTTATCAGCCTCATAGTCTAAAATAATAAAATCAACAGGAAATATGAATTTATCCACTTTTACTAAGACATCCTCAATTTTACCCTCTGGATATGTGATAGACCTATCAGCTAGTTGGAGTGTAACTGTGGTAGGCCTAGCTTCACCAATACCAAGCTTCCGATAGACCGAAAGAGGCATAAGGTTAATGCTTGCACCTAAATCACATAGTGCTCTACCTAATTCTTTTCCACCTATAGACACAGGTATGGTAAATGACCCTGGATCCTTAGCCTTGGGGGTAGCCCATTTTTTAGAATAGCACTACACTCCTCAGTAAGAGATACAGTTTCAAACTCACCTAATCTTTTCTTTTTAGTCAAAATATCCTTAAGAAATTTAGCATAATTAGGCATTTTCTCAATAGCTTCTACTAAATGGATATTTATATGCAATTGCTTAATAATCTCTAAAAACTTTTTAAATTGACCATCCTGATTCTTAGGCTTTTGCCTTTGTGGAAAAGGTAGAGGTGGTACATAAGGTGGGGGTGGTACATATGGTGGTTCTACATCTGGCACAAAACCAGATGCTCTAGCATTCTCTTTGCTGCCTCCAGCACCCTGACCAGACTCCAACTCTTTCTCGACAACAACATTATTATCACTATTTCTATTTACCTCCTGGGTTTTACTAGACTCTTCTAGTGGCTTACCACTCCTAAGAGTTACTGCCTTTACCTGCTCCTTACCTTCCCTTCTAGGGTGTTCAGTATCGGAAGGAAGTTTCCCTTGAGGTCTTGCCTTTAGCTCATTAGCCAGCTGACCCACTTGCAATTCTAGGGCCCTCATCGAAGCTTGATTACTTTGAATTGCGGAATCTGTGCGAGCCATAAATTCTTTCATCATCGCCTCGAGAGAATTTCCCGAATTTTGCTGGGGCAAAGCATGCTTATTTTGCTGGGGCATTACCTGCGCTTTAGCAAATCCCGACTGGTTCATCTTTTGTTGCGCTTGTACGTTATTTCCTTGACCTCCCCATGAGAAGTTGGGGTGGTTGCGCCAACCTGGATTATAGAAATTAGAATAAGGGTTGTTCCTCTGATTACCTACAAAAAACACAGAAGCTGGATTGCTGGGGGAAAACTCGTAGTTGTGGTCTTCACCACAATAGACACATGCTTCGTCCGTGACTTGGTTCACCACTGCAGTAGGTTCCATAGCTGGTGGCTGCTGATGACTAATCACTGTCACATTCTTATGAGCATTAGCAATCATAGCAAGATCAGCCCTAATGGTGGACACACCATCAACCTTTAACACACTCTTAACCTTTTTATTAGTGCCTCTAACATCCGACCAGTGACAACTATTAATAGATATCCTCTCTAAAATTTCATAAGCCTCATCAAAAGTTTTTGCCAAAAGGGCCCCTCCAGCCGAAGCATCGACCATACCTTTGGTTACTCCATTTAAACCATTGTAAAATGTTTCCATTTGAATACAATGAGGTAAACCATGGTGGGGACACTTTCGCAAAAGCTCCTTAAACCTTTCCCAAGCCTCACTAAAAGTCTCATCCTCAAGTTGCCTAAACCCTACTATTTCACTCCTTAATTTAGCATTTCTATTAGGTGGGAAATATTTACTCAAAAAATTTTCAGCTAACTCATCCCACGTCCTAATTGATCCTGGAGCAAAAGAGTTTAACCATGACTTTGCTCCATCTCTAAGAGAATACGGAAACAAAGTTAATCTGAGAGCATCTCTAGGCACTCCTTGAATTACAAAAGAATCACTAACTCCTAGAAAAGACTTAAGATGTAAATGAGGGTCTTCAGATGACAAACCATGGAATTGCCCCACGGTTGCAACATCTGAAACATTACCAGTTTCATTTCAAAATTTGCCGCTTGGATTTGGGGACGTGCAATCCCTGGATTCAACTCATTAAACATCGGGACAACATATGCTCGAATGGCTCTGGTCCTATCGTTCGCTATCAAGATAGGATTCTCAGCCTGATTATTTTGCTGCTCATTTTGCTCAAACAGGGGATTTTGCTGCAGCAACGGATTCTGCTGGGGGTTTGCTGCTGCTGGACCTTCACGAACCTGCGGGAGTTGCGGCACGTTCTCCATCTGGTTTCTGCGCTGCTCCCTCCTTCTGTTCCTAAATGTCCTTTCAATTTCTGGATCAAGCTCAAACCGTACCCCAGGCGGATCGCTCATGCACCAAAATCACACCTGCAAAAACAAAAGAAACAATCAAAAAGTTCTAGCACCAAACCACTAAAACACATACACAAAACAGATCAGATAAAAACTTATTCAGTTCCCCGGCAACGGCGCCAAAAACTTGTTGGGTTCCTAGAGTGAGTAAAAATATGATATAAAATACTCTAGAATTCCTATGCAAGTATACACAGTCTGCAGCAAGTAATATTATCAATCCGAGCCCTGAATTAGTTTCCACTCTACCTATTTTTGTGTAACTTTCCAATGGTTTCAAGAATAGTAATCTCTCTTGACCAGCCTGTCCAAATCGAAAACGACAGCTTTCTCGTTGCTTGAAAATAAGTCGTTGAAATCCTTAGAATGAAAAAAGGAAACTGGAAATGAATACATCCTGCTTGCAAAGGAAAAATCACAGATTGAAAATCCGAAGATAATCCGGCCATAATGGCCGGAAATTGTTCCCTAGGTCACCGCCCAGAGAGAAAGCATAAAGAGAAACCTTATCACTGATTTGCTCACATAATTTTGTCAAAATATGATTTAATTAAAACCATATGTTAAATTAATTTAATTGAATTGAATTGATTTTAATTGACTTTATTAAAAAAATAAAATGTATTAATTTATTCAATTTAATTAATTTAAAATATGATTTTAATATAATTTAATTTAATTAAATATCCCATCTCCTGTCGTTTTGAAGGAAGTGGGGATGTGGAGGGAGTTGTAACTCCCTCAATCTCTCTCATCATAACCTGTATAGAGTGTGTAGTGTTGGATTTTATGCCCTAAAACACGTAGATAGTAAATGTAAACAATATATTATCATCAATAAAGTGTTATTGAGGTTATTCAATACGATTTATTGATTTCTGTTGTATCAGTTTTGTCTTAATAACCCTAAATTCAATAAACTAACATCCTAGGTTGTATTAAGAATCTTGAACAGTATGTGGAGACATACGAAGATCAATGTTCAAGAAACAACCTAAAGGGTCTTTAGTGTAGGGATAAGGTTGGATACCTTATCGTAGTGACACCATGGATACAACCCAGTTTGTATTTAATACAAACGCAATGATCCAACGCGTTCGTGTAGGTGACATGCGAGTGAGAGTATCTTATTAAACGAGTTTGCACGAGACCGGACCGTGAAGACTTCGTGGCCATTTTCATAAATAATGATTCTATAACTTTTTCTTGATTAAATTGGAGCATGCTACTAAGACATGGGCTTCACAAATAAAATTCGATTATGATTATTAATGGATTATACGACCACAGACAACATTTTCAGTAAAAGGGTAATATAAAGTATTGATATTAAAGTTCAATCCATGGGAATTATAATCCAATGTGTATTACGATGAGAGAAAATTGGAGAAGAAAACTTATTTTCATTAATTATGAGAAAACCTCTCTCTATTTATATATAATACAAAGTTAAGTAAAAACTGTTCACACGTAACTTCGGGGATGGAGACACGTGGAATAAATAATATATTTGTATTGATGTTTGTATGCGTGTGGGTGTACAATCTCTAACTTTAATCCTCTGATTCTCTCTCTTATGTGTGTGGGTGTGTTTCACTCGAGGGCTGGAACGCTTGATCTCGAGTCTGAAGCTTCAATGGATTCTTGGAGCTTGAAGTCTTCCAGTCTTTAAAGGAGTCTTCAATCTTCAAGAAGTGTTGATGTCCTGAAGAGTCTTTGATCTTCAAAGAGTGTTGAAGTCTTGAAGGATGTTTGGTCTTCAAGGAGTGTTGAAGTCTTGAAGAGTGTTTGGTCTTCAAGAAGTGTTCAACACTTGGACTTGTGGATTGCAGAGAGTCTTCGGTCTTCAGACTTGGTGGAGTCTCTCTGAATTCTCTGGTTCTGCTTGAGAGCTTTGAAAACTCTGAACTCTTGTCTTTGTGAGAGTGTAGAATTTCTGAACCCCTGAAATAGAGGAGAACCCCTCTATTTATAGAGTTCTCGCTGGATGGGCCCTGGTGACTTTTGGGCCTAACAACTTGGGCTTGGGGCGTTATTGGGTTTGAGTCTGGTTTATATTTGACCCAAAACCATATGACCCAAATATTTAAAAGACCCAAATTTGATCCAATTAATTAATTTCTTTAATTAATTGGTCAAATCAATTAATCTGATCAAAATAATTTATTTTTAATTAATTGATCAAATGGACATTTGGCCCTAAAAATTTATAATTGGCCAACTTTGTCTTTAAATTAAATTTGGGACACATGTCAATTTATAATTGGTCCCAAATTTAATTAATTATAATTTTGTCATTAATTTTAAATAATGACATGGCAATTTGTCATTGGCCAAAATTTCTCCTCCAACAAATGCCCCCTTTTCGAGAGTTAGTCACAAGTTATGTGTGAGTGAATCTCGAAAAAGATATTTTGGGATCAAAATGCAAGATATTTGTTCTTGATCTTGACTCCATTTGGTGTGTCAATTTAATCAAAATATGAATTTTGGTCAAAATTTTGATTTTTTTCCATTTGGCAACAAACTTTGATTTGAAGTTTGGGCAAATTTTGGTTTATACCCAAATTTCGATTTGAGGTAAAATCCTACCCAATTTTAATTCATATTTGGAATAGAATTTGAGGTTTTGACTTTGGTTCATTTGGGATAAAATTTGGATTATGCCCAAAAATTAATTTCAGTAAATTTAAGGCTGCATCCAAAATTTGGTGGGAATTTGGAATAAAATTTTCATATGGAACTTAGAAAATTTGATTTGGGATAAGAGTTTGATTACACTCAAATTCAGTTGAATTCAATCCAAATCTATATAGGAGTTTATCAAATCAATTTGAATTTATCTCCAATTTGATTTAAATCAAATCTCATACTTTGGACTAAAATTTGAAAAAAAATCTCCAAATTTTTATTTTTCAATTTGATTTAAATCAAATATCATATCTTTGGGTTAAAATTTGAACCAAAGACTCTCGTTGGAGATAAGATTTATATTCGAACTCATCCCAAAATTGATGAAGATTTCCGTTGGAGATAAGATTTATATTTGAACTTATTCCAAAATTGATGAAGATTGTCGTTGGAGAGAAGATCTATATTTGAACTCATCCCAAAATTGATGAAGATTTCCGTTGGAGATAAGATTTATATTTGAACTTATCCCAAAATTGATGAAGATTGTCGTTGGAGATAAGATTTATATTTGAACTTATCCCAAAATTGATGAAGATTGTCGTTGGAGATAAGATCTATATTTGAACTCATCCCAAAATTGATAAAGATTGTCGTTGGAGACAAGATTTATCTATTTGAATCCAACTTTCCATTCTATAAATAAGGTTGAACCTCAGCAGGGGAGAGCACACATCAATTGAAGGGAGCATTCAAGAAAGGATTCAAGTAGGAAACTTTCTTCTCTTTTTTTTTTTGAATTTTTCGTTTTTTTTCCCTTTTTTTTTTCCTTTTTCGTTTTTTTTAATTTTCGATTTTTTCCTTTTTTTTTTATTTTTTTTATTTTTTTTTTTTTTTTTACACCTTGCCTATATTTCAATTACAAGCACAGTGCCTTCATCCACCATTAAAAAGGTAAGTACGTAGGTAAGTGATTTTTTTTAGGCATACATATCCTTATTTTCAATTTGCAGGTACAATGTCTTTCAGCATAAGTGCAAGGACATGTTCCTTGAGTTGGGACATGTTCCTTGGACTTGTGTCGCCGCCACGCCTTTCAGCACGAGTGCAAGGACGTGTTCCTTGAGTTGGGACATGTTCCTTGGACTTGTGTCGCCGCCACGCCTTTCAGCACGAGTGCAAGGACTTGTTCCTTGAGTTGGGACATGTTCCTTGGACTTGTGTCGCCGCCACGCCTTTCAGCACGAGTGCAAGGACGTGTTCCTTGAGTTGGGACATGTTCCTTGGACTTGTGTCGCCGCCACGCCTTTCAGCACGAGTGCAAGGACTTGTTTCTTGAGTTGGGACATGTTCCTTGGACTTGTGTCGCCGCCACGCCTTTCAGCACGAGTGCAAGGACGTGTTCCTTGAGTTGGGACATGTTCCTTGGACTTGTGTCGCCGCCACGCCTTTCAGCACGAGTGCAAGGACTTGTTTCTTGAGTTGGGACATGTTCCTTGGACTTGTGTCGCCGCCACGCCTTTCAGCACAAGTGCAAGGACGTGTTCCTTGAGTTGGGACATGTTCCTTGGACTTGTGTCGCCGCCACGCCTTTCAGCACGAGTGCACGGACATGTTCCTTGAGTTGGGACATGTTCCTTGGACTTGTGCCGCCGCCGCGCCTTCCAACACGAGTGCACGGACATGTTCCTTGCGTTGGGACATGTTCCTTGGACTTGTGTCACCGCCATGCCTTTCAGCACGAGTGCACGGACATGTTCCTTGAGTTGGGACATGTTCCTTGGACTTGTGTCGCCGCCACGCCTTTCAGCACGAGTGCAAGGACATGTTCCTTGAGTTGGGACATGTTCCTTGGACTTGTGTCGCCGTCACGCCTTTCAGCACGAGTGCACGGACATGTTCCTTGAGTTGGGACATGTTCCTTGGACTTGTGTCGCCGCCACGCCTTTCAGCACGAGTGCAAGGACATGTTCCTTGAGTTGGGACATGTTCCTTGGACTTGTGTCGCCGTCACGCCTTTCAGCACGAGTGCACGGACATGTTCCTTGAGTTGGGACATGTTCCTTGGACTTGTGTCGCCGCCACGCCTTTCAGCACGAGTTGCAAGGACGTGTTCCTTGAGTTAGGACATGTTCCTTGGACTTGTGCCACCGCCACGCCTTTCAGCACGAGTTGTAAGGACGTGTTCCTTGAGTTGGGACATGTTCCTTGGACTTGTGCCGCCGCCACGCCTTTCAGCACGAGTGCACAGACATGTTCCTTGAGTTGGGACATGTTCCTTGGACTTGTGCCGTCGCCGCGCCTTTCAGCACGAGTGCACGGACATGTTCCTTGAGTTGAGACATGTTCCTTGGACTTGTGTCGCCGCCACGCCTTTCAGCACGAGTGCACGGACATGTTCCTTGAGTTGGGACATGTTCCTTGGACTTGTGTCACCGCCACGCCTTTCAGCACGAGTTGCAAGGACGTGTTCCTTGAGTTGGGACATGTTCCTTGGACTTGTGCCGCCGCCACGCCTTTCAGCACGAGTGCACGGACATGTTCCTTGAGTTGGGACATGTTCCTTGGACTCGTGTCGCCGCCACGCCTTTCAACACGAGTGCAAGGACATGTTCCTTGAGTTGGAACATGTTCCTTGGACTTGTGTCGCCGCCACGCCCTTTTCAGCATGAGTACAGGGACATGTTCCTCGCTTTGGGACATGTCCTTGGACTTGTGTCGCCGCCATGCCCTTTTCAGTATGAGTGCAGGGACAATTGACGTCTTTGGACTTTAGGAAGTAGCGCAGCAATGTAGCCGAGCGTAGCATGAGGACAATTGACGTCTTTGGACTTTAGGAAGTAGCACTGGAGTGCAGCGAAGCGCGTGAGAACCTTTGAACTTGGAGGAAGGAACTGCAGCGAAGTGCGTGAGAACCTTCAAACTTGGGGGGAAGGAACTGCAGCGAAGCGCGTGAGAACCTTCGAATTTGGGGGGAAGGAACTGCAACGAAGCGCGTGAGAACCTTCGAATTTGGAGGAAGGAACTGCACGAAGCGCGTGAGAACCTTCGAACTTGGGGGAAGGAATTGCAGAGCGAAGCGCGTGAGAACCTTCGAACTTGGAGGAAGGAACTCCAGCGAAGCGCGTGAGAGCCTTCGAATTTGGGGGGAAGGAAATGCAACGAAGCGTGTGAGAACCTTCGAATTTGGAGGAAGGAACTGCACGAAGCGCATGAGAACCTTCGAACTTGGGGAAGGAATTGCAGAGCGAAGCGCGTGAGAACCTTCGAACTTGGAGGAAGGAACTCCAGCGAAGCGCGTGAGAACCTTCGAATTTAGGGGGAAGGAAATGCAACGAAGCGTGTGAGAACCTTCGAATTTGGAGGAAGGAACTGCACGAAGTGCGTGAGAACCTTCGAACTTGGGGGGAAGGAACTGTAGCGAAGCGCGTGAGAACCTTCGAATTTGGGGGGAAGGAACTGCAACGAAGCGCGTGAGAACCTTCGAATTTGGAGGAAGGAACTGCACGAAGCGCGTGAGAACCTTCGAACTTGGGGGAAGGAATTGCAGAGCGAAGCGCGTGAGAACCTTCGAACTTGGAGGGATGAACTGTAGCGAAGCGCATGAGCGCAACAAAGCGAAGTGAGAACCTTTGAACTTGGGGGGAAGGCACTGCAGCGAAGCGCGTGAGAACCCTCGAACTTGGAGGAAGGAACTGCAGCGAAGCGCGTGAGAACCCTCGAACTTGGAGGAGGAACTGTAGCGAAGCGCGTGAGAACCTTCGAACTGTGAGGAAGGAACTGCAGCGAAGCGCGTGAGAACCTTCGAATTTGGGGGGAAGGAACTGCAGCGAAGCGCGTGGGAACCTTCGAACTTGGAGGAAGCAACTTCCATTCGCTGTGTTGCCCCCACTAGTGATGAATTTCCTCAATTTATATCGTCGTGCTTCAATATTTGTTGCACTTTCCTTTTTTTTTTGTTTGTAGAGACTGAACTTAAAGTTTTCTTTAAGCTGCCTACGTACCCTTTGAAGAAAAGGGATCAAGTCATAACGTAGTTCAAGTTTTTTTTTTTTTTTTTTTTTTTTTTTGCTCTCACCTTTTAAGCTCGTGTGGGCTAGGAGCATCATGCAGTTTAGGCTCTTGCGACAAGGAGCTTTTACATTTAAAAACTCTTATATTTGTCATGGTCTTGATCAAATCCTTCATTTGCAGGATTGGTCAAGATAATGAGATTTGACTTCACCTTCAAGGAACCTTCCGTATATATGAGAACAGAAAACTTCCTCTTCATACGTGACGGGATGCTACTATGAAGCTTCTCGTCACTGTTTACTTCATCGAAAAGTTTCAACTCCAAGTTGTTCATCTTTCTTTTAGGTTGATCGTTTGTTACTTTGAGGCGATCAAAGACAGATGTTGAAGATCGATTTTTATTCGATGTGGAGACACTTAGCCTTTGGAAAGCTAAAGGTTGAGTGGAGGTGGACATCGAACATTGATTTTCTTCCTCTGTCGCGGCCATACTCATTCTATGGAATACCGAAGGACGAGTAGTTGGAGGCTTGATGCGATCAAAGACGGAAGTCCTTTGTTCACTCTTCTTAGAATTGTCAACTTCTTCTACGTTGATGCAGTAGGAATTCGCAAGGTTCTCTTTTGTCTTTTTGTGGAAAGTTTTGGAGAATGATTTATTCAACATCACCAGTTGTTGAGGTTGAGAAAACTTTTTACTTCTCTTCCTCTTGGGTTGAAGTTTCTTAGGATCCTTCTTTCTTTGATGTTTGTTATTTCCTTTTATTGTAGCAAGATTTGATTGGGCTACTTCATCAAGGTCGAGCTCGATTTTGCCTTCCTTAGCCAGCTTTAAAATTAAGTCCTTTAGGACGAAACATCTTTCCACTGGATGACCAATAACTCGATGATACTTGCAATACTTGGGATCATCGACTTTCTCCATCTCTTCTGGTCGTTTACACTTAGGAAGCTTTATCAGTTGCGCTTCCAATAGTTGTTCCAACATATCAGGGATGTCGGCATCAGGGAAAGGATAGATTTTCTTCTGTCTTTCCTTTAAAGTTAAGTGATGCGCTCCATTAGTTTGTCGCTTTTCTTTCGAAGACGACTTGGGAAGGGTTGTGTTTACAACCATGGATTCTTCTATAGTCTCTTCATCATTCCTTCCTTCTTTTCTCATGTTAGGGAGGAGAAGGTCTTGGTTTTCTCGACTAGCAATACTTAGCTCCATATCGTGGGCACGAGTTGCTAGTTCCTCAAAGGTGCAAGGCTTTATACCTTTAAGGATGTAGAGGAGTTCCCAGTGCATGCCTTGAATGCACATCTCAACGGAAGAGAGTTCAGTGAGGCGATCTTTGCAATCTAGACTCATAGCTCTCCAGCGATTTATATAGTTAACAACGAGTTCACCTTTTCGTTGTTTAGTGTTTGTGAGCTCGAACATGCTAACGGTTCGTCTAGTGCTGTAGAAGCGATTCAAAAACTCTCTTTCGAGTTCCTCCCAACTGTCTATTGACTCAGGTTCTAGATCAGTGTACCAGTCAAACGCATTTCCTTTAAGTGTTCGAACGAACTGTTTGACTAGTAGGTCCCCTCGAGTACCAGCGTTCTCACATGTCTCAACGAAGTGGGCAATATGTTGTTTAGGATTGCCCTTTCCATCAAACTGTTGAAATTTTGGTGGCTGATACCCGATTGGCGTTCTCAGGTTATCAATCCTCTTAGTATAAGGTTTGGAATACAAGAGGGAATCTTGAGTAGGTCCACCGTACTGAGCTCTGATACAGTTTGTGATCATATCTTGGAGCTGTTGGATGGATAGTGAAGCGATCGAAGCAGAACACTGTGGTTGATCATCTTGCACTATAGTCTTTCCTTTGTCGTGATTTTTTACGACTTGGGTTTGACTTGATTCGGCGATATGTTGGTCCTCAATTTGGCTCTTTAGTTGCTCGATTTGAGAATCTTTTTCTTCAATCGCCTTCATCAAGGTGTCGATATGCTCCTGCATCTCAATCATTCTTTCTTCCATAGTTCTTGTCTCAGTCATCATGACAGTCACTACGTCAGAATCAGGTTCAAACAGAGGGTTATACTTAACAAGAAATTTGTCATTAGGATATGCCCCATGCAAGGTTGTTTCTTGGCCTGCAACGATAGAAGTTGTATCTTCTTGCAACGTCAGTTCGTTGAAGCAACAATGAGCAGTAGAACCTATGTAAGACTTGTTCATGACAGAGACCATTGAGGAAGTCTTGAACGACATGTTTACACTTGTGTTTTGAGATAAGAGAGAGAGATGAGAGGTAGAGATGGTCCCACTGGGCGTGCCAATTTGTTCACACGTAACTTCGGGGATGGAGACACGTGGAATAAATAATATATTTGTATTGATGTTTGTATGCGTGTGGGTGTACAATCTCTAACTTTAATCCTCTGATTCTCTCTCTTATGTGTGTGGGTGTGTTTCACTCGAGGGCTGGAACGCTTGATCTCGAGTCTGAAGCTTCAATGGATTCTTGGAGCTTGAAGTCTTCCAGTCTTGAAGGAGTCTTCAATCTTCAAGAAGTGTTGATGTCCTGAAGAGTCTTTGATCTTCAA
This sequence comes from Luffa acutangula, assembly GCA_036850905.1. Lineage (NCBI taxonomy): Eukaryota > Viridiplantae > Streptophyta > Magnoliopsida > Cucurbitales > Cucurbitaceae > Luffa > Luffa acutangula. The sequence goes on from CM072089.1 coordinate 47,255,894, forward strand.
AGAGTGTTGAAGTCTTGAAGGATGTTTGGTCTTCAAGGAGTGTTGAAGTCTTGAAGAGTGTTTGGTCTTCAAGAAGTGTTCAACACTTGGACTTGTGGATTGCAGAGAGTCTTCGGTCTTCAGACTTGGTGGAGTCTCTCTGAATTCTCTGGTTCTGCTTGAGAGCTTTGAAAACTCTGAACTCTTGTCTTTGTGAGAGTGTAGAATTTCTGAACCCCTGAAATAGAGGAGAACCCTTCTATTTATAGAGTTCTCGCTGGATGGGCCCTGGTGACTTTTGGGCCTAACAACTTGGGCTTGGGGCGTTATTGGGTTTGGGTCTGGTTTATATTTGACCCAAAACCATATGACCCAAATATTTAAAAGACCCAAATTTGATCCAATTAATTAATTTCTTTAATTAATTGGTCAAATCAATTAATCTGATCAAAATAATTTATTTTTAATTAATTGATCAAATGGACATTTGGCCCTAAAAATTTATAATTGGCCAACTTTGTCTTTAAATTAAATTTGGGACACATGTCAATTTATAATTGGTCCCAAATTTAATTAATTATAATTTTGTCATTAATTTTAAATAATGACATGGCAATTTGTCATTGGCCAAAATTTCTCCTCCAACAAAAACCAATATCAAACTAACTCTAATTAGAAACAGACTTCAGTTTCAAACAAAAGAACAACCATGGGTTACAAACTACAATTACTAAAACAAGGAAACAACTCCCATTTATTACAGAAAAAGGATAACATGCCTGTTTTATAAATTTCATGAATTTCCACTATAAAAACATACCATCTACTATTGCAACTTCTTTCTACATTCCAAACCATTTTTACAACACACTAAAGCAATGGCTAAAGTTGGAGTTGTTTCCTGGGTTCTTGTTGTGTTCCTTGTCTTGTATTCAGGTTGAAATTCTCTACCTTCAACTAAGTTTGAAATGACTTTTTAAAATAATGATTTTAGGTGAAGTGCTTTTTCTATGAGTAGTTTTGGAAAAATAAATAACAAAAGGTATGTTTGGATTCCGTTTTGTCATGACTAAAACAACTTCCCAACTTTTCAATGAAAATCATCATATTGTTATAATTGTTTTTATGAAAAAGCTAAAAACTAAATTCCTGTTTGATAACCATTTGGTTTTTTTGTTTTTGATTTTTAAAAATTATGCTTGTTTTCTCTTAAATTCCCTAGAATTGTTTTCATCTTTGTAAACTATCCATTTGGATTCCTAGACAAATTTCAAAAACAAAAACAAGTTTTAGAAAACTACTCTTTTTTTGTTTTCAAAATTTGACTTGGTTTTTGAAAACAGGAAAGAAGGTATTTAGATACTAAAACAAATAAATTTATCGATGGAAGTAGATGTGTATAAGCTTAATTTTCAAAAACCAAAAACTAGAAACCAAATGGTTATCAAACAGGGCCTAAATTGTTCGTGAGAATACTCTTGTAGAATATTTTTAGCGAGAATCAAACATTATAAAAATACGTTTTGACCATTTGATAACTCATAAAAAATTAACTGTAAGTGTTTTGTAGAACTTTTAAAAGCAGTTAGCTACATAATGAACACCATAGTACTTTAAAAAATCATGTCAAACTCGCTCCACATATATTTTTAGTTTTTTTTTCTAAAAGTTAACTGATATAATAATTATAGGGAGCTTGAATACAAGTGCTCAATTGTGCTGCAACAACCATCCCAACTTGGGAGCTTGCAAGCCTGGAGTAGATGATCAGACAGATGGGAAGTGCTGGACTCACTGCATTTCTGGCTGTGAAAAAGGAGGATTTTGCAAGCATGTTCGGGGTGGTCATGTATGTCATTGCTATTGTTGATGCCATGTATTTTGTTTCTTTTTAAGCTATATTTTCATGCATGCTATGTCATGCATATAAATGATGTTTTGAATAATAAAAATTTATGATATCATAACAAGGAATGTAGAAACGATATCTAAATTTATACTGATGTGAATGACATTGAACGAAAGAAGTTGCACCCAAACTTCATATAGTGAAGATTATGCCCAATTCTTTTAAAATTACATATTCTTCCTTTCGGAGACACTCAACCAATAAGCAACCTAAAATGATAGAAATGCATTCCATCCAAATATTTCTCTCTTTTTCCTTTTCCTTTTCCTTCTTTTCTTCCTCTCTTCTTCTGAATTTATTTTTTCCAAATATTGCATCATAAATATTTGTTAGGTATTAAAACTAACGACCACTCAAAGGAAGCAAATATGCCTTAAATACTAAGTTATACTCCCCATCTTTAACTTTCTCAAATCTCACTAATAAATGGTTGCTAAATGTCAACCATTTGATCTCTTCTCTTTCTTCCACAAAATCCTTCTGGATACATTACTTTTCTTAAAAGTAAATAAATTATATCACATTATTCATTTATTTTTTCTTAGTATATATTAATGATTTATAAAACAATATATATATATAATAAAATTAACATCAATTCCTCTTTTTCTCTAATTTCATGCTTATTTCAATAAATTTCCTTAAATATATGGAAATAAGAAGGTCAATTGAAGGTTGATTGGCCTAGAAACAGAATTAATTGAGTTAGATGGCGATTCCCTAAACATTAGGTCATTTACCTATGCAATCAAACCCTAATTTCCCATTTTAGTTGCATGCAACCTAGTAATCGAGGCAAGCGAAATCCAAGTCATATTCTTCCTTCTCCCTCCATCTCCCTTCATCCCTCATCTTCAACTTCTCTTCTTCCTTCACAGAAAAGCTCCAATGCTGACTCCATCGTCTCTCTCTCAACTTTGTGCATTGCTCGGTGTGTGCAACAACAACTTCACAGTACCTTTAGAGGTTGTAGAATTCCCTGAGGTTCAATTCAAATAAATTTATGATCACTGACGCATAAAGCTAACTTGTAGCAATAGTTTTCGGGGTCAAACACAAGGAGTGAGATTATTTATTCGTCTAAATCAGGTTTATTATGACGACCGAACTAATGCGAGAATTTGGATATGCTAGAGATTAAAGACGAGGAAGATAAATTGCATGGTGAGTAAGTAACAGAAAAGTAAAAGTTGAGAAATAAATGACAGGTAGGCTAATCATACCTCGATGATTTCTGCAATCGGAAAAATTTGGTGTTCAATATATTTAATTTCACTCATTTTAAGTTTGATTTAAATACATTAAATCAATATATTATTTTTAATGTGAATTTGATTCATTTTAAAACTATAGGTTAAAAGAGATCAGATGCACATCTGAATATGATTCAAATGTTTGATTAATTAAAATGTGATGTTAAATTGATCGAAATATTAATTAATTGTGTAGTTTAATTAATTTAATTAAATGTTATTTAATTAATTTGAATTAAAACTATAGCTTATGTGACAGATGTGCAATTAGTATGATTTAAATGTATGTCAATTAAATATGAGATATTTGATTGGAATTGATTAATGTGATTAATTAATTCAGTTAATTAAATAAATTTTATTATTAGTATTTATGTAATTAAGATGAAGATGGTTATTCCATCTTCTCCCTCACGCCTACTCATACGCAAGAATAGGGGTCTCCCCTTGAGTCTCTCACTTGATCTCTCTGAATTCATGGCTCTCTTAGATTTTCTCTCAAGCAAAGAACACAGAGGAAACATCCCTCTTCTGTGTTCATCCCAATACAAAAATTCAAGATACGTAGTTCCAAAACTACGTTTCTAATCTCAAAGGATAGCGGGGAAACCCTCTGTGGTCGTGCCAAGTACTGCTGCACTTTTGGTCCCCGAATTTAAGGAGTTCTTGGTCTTTCAGAGTCGTCAACGACGGTAAACGCTTCTCATCGTCTTGTTGGGTTTTATGCCCTAAAACTCGTAGATAGTAAATGTAACAATTGATCAAATATAAATAAAATATTATTTAATATTTTTTCAATAAAGAGTTATTGTCTATATTATGTATATCTTTCCTAAATAACCCTAATCCAATAAACTGAACATCCTAGGCTGTGGGATGAGTCTTAAACTATATGTGGAGACATACGGGGATCATTGTTTAAGAGACAGCCTGACGGGTCTATGGTATAGGAATAAGGTTGGGTATGTTAACCTAGTGACACTATGGATACGACCCACTTTGTATTTGATACAAACACAATGATCCAATGCATTCGTGTAGGGGACATACGAGTGGGGTCGATATCCTATGCAATGAGTATGCATAAGACCGGATCGCGAAATAGTAACCACTAGTTGTAACACCATTAACTAGTTAGGTTTCTATTTCATTAGGATGACCTATGCAAGTTTGTCTCAATCCTGAGTGGGTTATGGACTTCTGTTCACGAGGGATTGTCCTTTGATTTGTATGGGTGAGAGTAGCCAACACGCTGACTCAATAAGCCTATCATTTTGGGGACAAGACCGAGTGGGGAGTTGGGAACATAATCACACAAGAAGGAATTTACTCCTTCCCGAATTTAGGGAAGTAGATGAGTGTTCCCTTAAGTGGTGTCTTCGGGTGTTGAACAAAGGGTCCTACCCTCTCACAGGCCCGAGAGGGGTTTTTATTTTGTGGTTGGGCCACAAACAGGTTGTTCATTAGAGGAGCACTGGTAGTTAAGGAGGTAGAGGTAACCTAAGGGTAAAACAGTAATTTAACCCAGTTGAAGTTACAAACACTCGTAAAGGACTAACTTGGTGTTATTCGTCTATATATGTGGACACAAAATTATGTCTGCAGTGAGAAGAGTGCAACTGTGAGTCTTTAGTGGAGTGTACTTACAATTAATGAAAATTCATTAATTGGTTAATGAGTTTAGCCAATTAATCTCATATCGTTGAAGCAAATGTCCTGTAATGATTGTTTAGATTTAGATTGTGCTTGATGTGAGACCTAACTTGCTTAGTTTTATGATATTTGGAGTCTTGTTGTGAACTTGAAGTGTTGTGAAGCTTTAGTTGGACAATTTTTCATATAGAAGTGTGTTTAACATATTTAAAAATTTATGGATTATCCATATGTTTATCGTTATGCTGTCAAAGTTTTTGAAACATCCCGTTAGAATCAGGACAAAGGCTTTTAGTAATGTCACTAGGTTAAGTATAAAAACTTATAGCGTTACAAGTTCTTTGAAGGGGTTAAACTTGATCTCTTGAAGTTTGTAAGCTTTTGGAGTTTATTGGGTTTTCTAACAAATTTTTTCGATACTCATTGAGATTGATTCTTTGTTTTTTGTGTGGATATTTTATTGTTAACTAATTTTTTTTGCGTAGGTTCTTTGAGTTGTTGGACATATGTTTGTTATGTGAGTTCTTGTTTTTGTAGTATTGAACCTAATTACAATTTATTTTTCTTAGGTTCTTCAAGTTTGATGTACGAGCAAGATTATGCTGGCAAGAAAGGAAGCTGCATGTACAAGAATTTTTGTTTTTCTTAAGTGTAGGTGTAGGCTCTTAACCATAGGTGTTTACTAATTTTGAGGCTTTTAAAGGTAGGAGTTTGTAATTTTATCTTTATATCAAACTTGTACGACTAAAAATTGTTTGAAAAAATTATAGCTATTTGGCTTATTGTGATGAAATTTGGCAACCAACAACTTTTTTTTTTATTAAATTATGAACAAAATGATGACGTACACTAACATTCAAAAAGACGTTTAATGACGGGCTTTTAATGACGGAGATTTAATCATGAACGGTACATCCAACGACATACATCTAATGACAAACAATGACTTTTAATGTCATGCAAAGACCGACATAAAAGGCGTATGTCATCGTATGTTTTAATGACCGACGACTTTTAATGACAAACATTGCCTGTCATTAAAAAGCGTCTATCATTAAAACGTACAATGACACTCGTATAGATGACGGACGCTTGTCCATCATTAAAACCCTTTTTGTAGTAGTGTGACTCCAATTTACCACCCACTAAGTAGAGAAGATATGCTTGACTAACTTCCCCACTCACCCTGCAAGGGTTAACTGAAATAATCCCTTTAGTCATTAACACATAGGAAGAAAATATCCCAGTTGGTTTAAATAAATCTCGATTAAATTATAAAATTGGATTATCTGCGGGTCGTCACAATTTCCTTTTATTATATCGAAGCATCCTTATTACCAATTGACCTTTGGTTGTCGATTTGAATGTTAATTTCTTTAGCTAGTTTTTTAATTGGTCATCCGATAAAGAACATAAGACCATTTTGAGACAAAAAGGGTAAGGGTGTTTGGAAAGACTAAAGTTGCATCAGTATATATAAAAAAAAGGTAGTGCATAGCGAGGGATGTTAGTCATTCCTAGCTTTTTGATATTGTCCACTTTGAACATAAGTCCTATGACTTTTCTTTTGGTTCCACCTTGAAGGCCTAATACTAATAGAGATACTGTCATCCTTTATATACCCACAATCATCCCTTTGTCTAGTCAATGTGGGACTTTGGTCGCACTCCCAACATGAATTCTCTCCTTTAACTTTGGTTGCAAGTAAACAACCAAATTTTTACCACACGTTTCCTCTATTATTCCATTCCATTCCATATTTCATTTGTTGAAACAAATATTCCTGTGGATATGATCTTGGAGTACTCTCTTAGTATTAGTTGCCTAGATCTAGTGTATACTTATGCTTGCGTATTAAGAGAGCTCACTAATTAAATTCTTATTGTTATCTTTTATCACTTACAACTGTAATATTCTCAATGTTTGTTATTTCAGTTGTAATAGAAGTTTTTATTTATTATCTCTTCATAGTATGCCTATATAATGGCTATTGCCTTTTTTGATCATCAATGAATTGATTTACATCTTTGTGATCATTCTGCACACTCTCTTTAGAAGGTTAATATGGTATCAGAGCTACAAGTCTAGTCGACCAAGAAACAAGATCCAGGAAAATTCCTGATTCATGGAGTCGTCCTCAACAAAGAAAAGTTCCTCAAAGTTGATTAGTGAACAACCATCGAAAGTGATCAATCCTGGTAATAAGATTTCAACGGTGAAATTAGATGAAGAAAACTTACTTTTATGGAAGTTGCAAGTGAAAACATCGTTAAGAGGACATAGATTGCCGAAATATATTGATCAAGATTTCGAAAAGCCTCCGAAATTCATCAGGGCAGAATACCTAGAGACTTCCTCAATAACTCGAACTCCAAATCCATAATATGAACTTTGGGAACGCCAAGATAGCTTAATAACGACATGGCTCTTAGGATCAATGTCGAATTCTCTGCTTTCAGAGATGCTAGAGTGCAAAACATGAAAAGAGGTATGGAAAATTCTTAACGTTCGATTTTCTTCAAGAAACCTAGCCAGTATGATGGATCTTAAATCTAAGCTTGATTCTCTCAAGAAAGGATATCTGAAACTTGAAGAATACTTTGTAAAGGTAAAAAATCTAGTTGATTCTTTTACAGCTGCTAGAAGGAAGATCTCACATATTGATCATATAATGCATATTCTTGTTGGGCTAGGCCCTGAATATGATTCTACACTCTAGTTGATTACAGAAAAATATGAATCTCCTCCTCTCCAAAAGGTTTACTCATCGTTACTCACTCAAGAAAACCGAATAGCTCAAAATTCTTCGATTAATCCAGATGGTTCTTTGCCATCAGTGAATTTGACGACTCATAACACAAATACTTCATCAAAGTAGCCAACTAACAACAATCACAATACTGATTCTACTAAGCGAGGACGAAATTAGAACAAAAAAATCTAATCGGAGATTTTGGAACAATAATAACAAACCACAATGTCACCTATGTGGGTGTTTTGGGCATACAACAGAAAGATGTTATTTTCGTTTTGAACGATGGTTTCAGGGGCCACAGCCAAATAATCAGAACCAACAAGCTCCTTCATCTTCCATGACAAATCCAACAATTTTTCAACCTCGAATGTGTGCCATAATGATCTAAACAAAGAGAATCGGTGGTATCCTTATTTTGGTGCCTCAAATTATGTCACCAATGATTTTAACATGTCCTTCAGTTCTGAATATCGTTGAAGCCGCGCCAGATTAGGTGTGTCAATGATTCCCTTATCAAGCATGATCATATCTTCTGGAACCGTGGGCACTCATGCTCTGCTGCATAACATTGTAATCGTGTTTAGAAAGAACAGCTTCCCCACCTTCTTGCGCCAACAGTCAGCAATCTCAGTAACAATTATTTTTCCAACATCTATGCTCATTGATCGAAGGATGGCAAAAGCAAGCAACACTCTGTCCCGTGATATAGTGGAGCCGAGCGTTGTCGGTAGCAAGCGGAGCCTAATGAAGCCCATCCAAGCGTTGGCTTCACTCTTTAAATAGGCAGCTTGAAATATGTGCTTCCGCGTCTGCGACACCCTCCATTGAGCCCCTTCAACACCTACCTCTCGGACCGTCGCACTTAATTGGTCGCTCGATGGGGCAACCACCATTTCATTGAAAACTGCGTGTGGAAAGTCCTGAAGATCAAACAAATTATTGATGGCCTCTGGGCTCCATTGGACAGGCACTCCTCGTACTATTACTTCAAAATCATCCTTCACATCAAGATTGGCGTAGAATTCCCGAACGATGTTGGCATTGACAGGATCAGGCTTTGCACAAAACTGCCTCCACCCCAGGCTTGCTATTCCAGATTCCAAAAACCTGGGCAGATCACTGCCAAATCCTCGCTCGAACAAGAAATCTCACTTCAGTACTTCCTGATATTTTGCTCTGGCCAGTTCATTGACGAAACGAATGAATGGTGCCCTCGGCTCCTCAATTTCGAGCAAAATATCAGGAACCCCTTTAAAAATATGTTTTGAAATGTCTGATAATAGAGCTAGGTTGTGGTGAGTTCTTAGAATTAAGTTGAAAAGTGGTGATTATTTGTCCGTGCCGGAGGAATTATTTTGTTGCAGCAGAGCTTGGTTTTGCAGAGTGCTCAGGTAAAGGTTGAAGGTAGTGTTGGACTGTCTGGTTTGATTAAGCTATTCTTTGTCTGATTTTCTGAATTCTTGAAGGAAGGTTGGTTAGTATTGCTCGGGACGCGCAATAGTTCAAGTTTGGGGGTATGTTAACTGCCCAAAAGGTAGTTATTTAGGCCTCAATTATATAGGGATTTGTGTGTCCTTTATGCTTATTAGGGTTGGTTTTGGATAGATATTACATGTTTTAACCCATTTGGAAGAATGGAAGAATTGGAAATTATTTTGTGTAGATTATGCTGCTGGGCGACTGGAGGGAGCAAATTCTGTGCTGCAGCAAAACTGGGAGCAGAAACTGCCACATCACAGCTCGTTAGCCAACTTCATGAACCGACTTTTGTTGAGTTATTCTCGTGATAAAGGATCAAGGAGAGCCTTACACGTGTCCTAGTTGACCTAATTCAAAGCCTCACATCCTTCTATAAAAGGAAGTAGCCGTCAAAGTCAAGAGTATTCCATGTTTTCCCTTGGAAGCCGAATATTTTAGAGAGATTGAAGATCATCAAGAACACCATCTTCCGCAAGCTGATTAGGGAGTTTTATTAACTTGTGGTTATGGACATGCATACTCAGATTGTAATTCGTATTCCTATGCCTATTATGAACTAAATAGCTTAAGGTGTTGGGTAGGAATAATGTGATTACTGTACTTCATCTCTAGTAATAAATTGACTATCGCATTTTGGTTAATTGTTGTGCTTATTTCCATTTTATGCCCGCCTGGCCAGCCGGTGTGAATAGCTCTCTCTAGTTTCAGGGATGATTTAGAGAGTTTGTGGCAATTATCCACACTACGATCATTGTGTATTGGTGAACGCCAGTGACTAAGCTAGGGATAGCCAGTTGCCTAGTGCTTCATCGGTCGCTCTTCATTGGGTTTGAAACATATCCCAAAAGATCCGGAGTTTCGGGAGGAATCCGCTAATAATACTGCGAGAAATGCATGATCAATAATATTGCTAGAGCATATTTTAGAACAATCACTAAATCCTAACCAGCGTCTGTCTTTAATCTGTCTATCTATTTGTTTACTCATTGTTCTGTCATTTATTTTGCTTCAGCATAATTCCGATAAAACCAAATCATTTTACTATTCTTGAAACCATTGGAAAGTTACACAAAAATAGGTAGAGTGGAAACTAATTCAGGGCTCGGATTGATAATATTACTTGCTGCAGACTGTGTATACTTGCACAGGAATTCTAGAGTATTTTATATCATATTTTTACTCACTCTAGGAACCCAACAGGCATCTAAGAAGTAGAATATTATATCTCGTTCAAGTACTGGAGCTGAATATAGAAGCTTGACACATGTATCTGCTAAACTTGTATGGTTGCATTATCTGTTTAATGATTTGCATATATGTTTTGCTCAACAACAAGTGGTTTGGTGTGATAATCTGAGTGTTGTACACCTTAGTGCAAATCTAGTATTACATTCTCGAACCAAACATGTAGAAATCTATATATATTTTGTAAGAGATCTTGTCTTGAATAAGCAACTACAGATCCGTCACCACCTTTTAGCCTTAGCACAGATAGCTGATGTTCTTACTAAGCCTCCCTCTGCTACTCGATTTCTACAATTAAAAGCCAAACACAATGTTTGCTCTTCATCCTCCATTGGCTTGAGGGGGGTGTTAAGAGAGCTCACTAATTAAATTCTTATTGTTTTCTTTTATCACTTACAACTGTATTAGTCTCAATATTTGTTATTTAAGTTGTAAGAGAAGTTTTTGTTTATTATCTCTTCACAGTATCCCTATATAATGGCTACTGCATTTTTTGATCATCAATGAATTCATTTACATCTTTGTGATCATTCTGCACATTCTCTTTAGAAAGTTAATATTGCGCCTTGGATGGTGGTGTATTTGTGAAGTTATCACTTTTTATTGTATCATTGTTTCTACCCCAGCACATCTTCTTCATAAATTTCTCATAACAATTTTTTTTTCTCTTATCTTGCATACCCACGAAACAAAACATAGCACTGTAGCGTAAGTTAAGGTGAAAACTTATGAAAAACACAGAATTGTCGCGAAATCTGAGGTGAAAACTTATGAAAATTGTGTTGCATCAAATTTAGTTTCCCACAAAAAAGAGAATCAATCTCTGCTTCATGCATTAATAGCCAAATTTAGCTGTCGTCTATTCTAAAAGTGTAATAGAATTTACACAATTGAAAGAATATCCTCTTAGACAACATTATGATTGTTCCATTCAGAATTATTGATTTGTGTTGTTTCAGTTTTGTCTTAATAACCCTAAATCCAATAAACTAACTTCCTAGGTTGTATTATGAATCTTGAACAGTATGTGGGGACATGCAGAGATCAATGTTCAAGAAATAGCCTAAAGGGACCTTTGCATAGGGATAATGCTGGGTACCTTATCCTAGTGACACCATGGATACGACCCAGTTTGTATTTCATACAAATGCAATGATTCAACGGGTTCGTGTAGGTGACATGCGAGTGAGAGTATCCTATGAAATGAGTTTGCACAAGACCGGACCGCGAAGACTTCGTGGCCATTTTCATAAATAATGATTCTATAACTTTTTCTTGATTAAATTGGAGCATGCGACTAAGACATAGGCTTCACAAATCTAATTCAATTATGATTATTAATGGATTATACGACCACAAACAACATTTTCAGTAAAAGGGTAATAGAAAGTATTGATATTAATGTTCAATTCATGGGAATTATAATCCAATGTGTATTACGATGAGAGAAAATTGAAGAGGAAAATTGATTTTCATTAGTTATGAGAAAACCTCTCTCTATTTATATATAATAGATTTAAATAAAAACCAATATCTAACTAACTCTAATTAGAAACAAACTTCGGTTACAAACAAAAGAACAACCATGCGTTACAAACTACAATCACTAAAATAAGGAAACAACTCCCATTTATTACAACAAAGGATAACATGTCTGTTTTATAAGTTTCATGAATTTCCACTATAAAAACATACCATCAACTATTGCAACTTCATTCGGTTGGGTTTTATGCCTTAAAACTCGTAGGTAGTAAATGAAACAAATTAATCAATCTCAATAAAGCGTTATTTGAGTAATTCAGTAATTTGGTTATTGAATAATCGAGTTTGCATTAATAAACCCTAAATCCAATAAACTAAGATCCAAGGTTGTTTAAATGAAACTTGGACTAGTATGTGGGGACATACGGGGATCGGTGTCCAAGTAACAACCTAAAAGGTCTATAGTATAGGGATAAGGTTGGGTACCTTATCCTGGTGATACTATGTGATATGACCCACCTTGTATTCGATACAAATGCAATGATCCAAAGCATCCATGTAGGAGACATGTGGGTGGGGGTATCCTATGCAATGAGTTTGCATAAGACCGGACCGCGGAATAGTAACCACTAGATGTAACGCCGTTAACTAGTTTAGGTTTCTATTTCAATAGGATGACCTAGGTAACTCAATCTCAATCCTGAGTCTGTTATGAACCCCTTTCAGGAGGGATTGTCCTTAGATTTGTATGGGTGAGAGTGACCAGTTCGCCGACTCAATAAGCCTACCATTTCAGGGACAAGACCGAATGCAGGCTGGGAACATAACAGTACAAGATGGAATTCACTCCTTCCTCTATTGGGGTAAGTAGATGTGTGTTCCCTTAAGGGCTGATTCCGGGACTTGAACAAAGGTGCGCCGTCCTCTCCTGGCCCGAGAGGAACTCCTGTTTAGTGGTTGGACCCTAAACAACTTGTTCATTAGAGGGATCAGCGGTACTTAAGGAACCAGAGGTAACCCAGGGGTAAAACGGTAATTTGACCCAGCTGGTGTTACGAACACACGTGAAGGATCGACTTACTGCATTGGTCAATATCCGTGGACACAGAAATATTCTACAGTGAGAAGAGTGCAACTGTGGGTCTTTAGTGGAGTGACCCACAGTTAACGAATGTTGACTAACTTGGTTAATGAGTTTGGCCAATTAGTCTCGTATCGTTGGAGCGTCTGATCTGTAGGTCCATTAGGTCCCATTGGTAGCTTGTAAAGAGACTTGAGACAATTAAGTATAAATTGTAAATTGAAAGTGTTCAATTTATTTGGGGAATCATATAATGTATATTGATGCATTATAATATAAAGTTTATGAAACTTTATAATATAATTTTTGAATTAATTTCAAAAATTAATTCTTGAGAGAAAATATTTGAAAGAGTTCAAATAATTTTAATATGAACTGGATTCATATTAATTTTAATTTTAATAAAATCCCTAAGATTAAATATATGATATTTAATTGGGTAAATTAATTAATTATGGAGTTAATTAATTATTTATTAAAATTAGAGACCTTTTCCTATTAGGAAAGAAAATATTTGAAAGAGTTCAAATAAATTTAATATGAATTGGATTCATATTAATTTTAATTTTAATAAAATCCCTAAGATTAAATATATGATATTTAATTAGGGAAATTAATTAATTATGGAATTAATTATTTATTTATTAAAATTAGAGACTTTTTCCTATTAGGAAAAGATCTTCCTTTTCCTATTAGGAAAAAGGTCTTAGCCTTTACCTATATATAGGACCTCTGGGGTGGGGTGAAAGGCATCCCATTCATTCCCCTTCTCTCAGAGAATTCCCCTCAAGGCTTCCTCTAGACTCCCACCAGTCTCCTGCCTCTAGAAGTCTCAGAGTCATACCGGTGTAGCCATAGTGGTGGTGTTCACACTAGTTCGTGATTAATTCACATGCAGTTGGTGAATTTAATCTGAGTCGTCAACGAGAGTAAGTAATTTGTTACTTTATAAATTAGATTTAGATATAATATTTTTGTATGCTTAGCCTTAATATATATTTAGAATAGTTCTAATATTATTGCCAATGTATTGGTATTTAAGATTAAACAAAATTAATTATGAATCGGTCCCAATGACGCTTCCGCTTTACGAAATTACAGAATTCTAATCCTTCACATTCTACATTCCAAACCATTTTTACAACACATTAAAGCAATGGCTAAAGTAAACCATTTTTACAACACATTAAACCAATGGCTAAAGTTGGAGTTGTTTCCGGGGTTCTTGTTGCGTTCCTTGTCTTGTATTCAGGTTGAAATTCTCTACCTTCAAATAAGTTTGAAATGACTTTAAAATAATGATTTTATGTGAAGTGCTTTTTCTACGAGTAGTTTTGGAAAAATAAATAACAAAAGATATGTTTGGAATTCATTTTGTCATATGACTAAAACAACTTTGCAACTTTTCAATGAAAATCATCATATCTAGGATTGTTACAATTGTTTTTTTCATAAACTAAAAACTAAATTCCTGTTTGATAACCATTTGGTTTTTTTGTGTTTGGTTTTTAAAAACTAAGCTTGTTTTCTCTCAAATTCCCTAGAATGGTTTTCATCTTTGTAAATGATCCATTTGAATTCCTAGCCAAATTTCAAAAACAAAAACAAGATTTAGAAAACTACTCTTTTTTTGTTTTCAAAATTTGACTTGGTTTTTGAAAACAAGAAATAAGGTAGCTAGATACTAAAACAGAGAAATTTATCGATTGAAGTAGGTGTGTATAAGCTTAAATTTAAAAAACCATAAAGTAGAAACCAAATGGTTATCAAACAGGGCCTAAATTGTTCGTGAGAATACCCTTTAGAATATTTTTAGCACGAATGAAACATCATAAAAATACATTTTTATTATTTGATAGCTCATAAAAAATTAACTGTAAGTGTCTTGTAAAACCTTTAAAAGCAGCTAGCTGCATAATGAACACCATAGTACTTTAGAAAATCATGTCAAACTCGCTCCACAACTATTTTTAGTTTTTTTTTTCTAAAAGTTAATGGATATAATAATTATAGGGAGCTTGAATACAAGTGCTCAATTGTGCTGCAACAACAGTCCCAAGTGGGAGCCTGCAAGCCTGGAGTAGATGATCAGACAGATGGGAAGTGTTGGACTCACTACATTTCTGGCTGTGAAAAAGGAGGATTTTGCAAGCATGTTGCGGGTGGTCATGTATGACATTGCTATTGTTGATGCCATGTATTTGCTTTCTTTTCAAGCTATGTTTTCATCTATGCTATGTCATGCATATAAATGATATTTTGAATAATAAAAATGTATGATATCATAACAAGGAATGTAGAAACAATATCTACATTTATACTTATGTGAGTAACATTAAAGGAAATGAAAGAAGTTGGACCCAAACTTCATATAGTGAAGACTATGCCTAGTTTGTTTAAAATTACATATTCTTCTTTTCGATGACGCTCAACCAACAAGCAACATAAAATGATAGAAATGCATTCAATCCAAATATTTCTCTCTTTTTCCTTTTTCTTTCTTTTCTTCCTCTCTTCATCTTCTTTTTTTTTTTTTTTTTCAAAATATTGCATCACAAATATTTGTTACGGATTCAAACCAACGACCACTTAAAGGAAGCAAAGATGCCTTAACTACTAAGGTATACTCCCCATCTTTAACTTTCTCAAATCTCACTAATAAATGGTTGCTCAATGTCAACCATTTGATCTCTTTTCATATATTTTATAAGCACAACCTTAGTATTCGTCTCCCTCTTTAAGAACAAAAATCCTCATCTCAATAATATGAGGAACTCTTTCTTCCCCAAAATCCTTCTAGATACATTACTTTTCTTAAAAGTAATTAAATTACTTCACATTATTTTTTTTTCTTAGTATATATTAATGATTTATAATATATATATATATATATATATATATATAATAAACATCAATTCCTCCATTCTTAAAATGTAACGGAGCTAAATTCAGGTAAATGTCGATTTCTCTTATTCCATGTCGATTTCATTAAATTTCCTTAAGTAAATGGAAATAAGGAGGTTGATTCAAGGTTTATTGGCCTAGAAAGAGACTTAATTGAGTTAGATGGTGATTCGGTAAATATTAGGCCATTTACACGTGCAATCAAACCCTAATTTTCCATTTTTGTTGCATGCAGCCTAATAAACGAGCCGAGCCAAATCCAAGTCATGTTCTTCCTTCTCCCTCCATCTCCCTTTACCCACCATCTTCATCTTCTTCTTCCTTCGTAGAAAAGCGCCAGCGCTAGCTCCATCGTCTCTCTCTCAACTCTATGCACCGCTCGACGTGTGCAACGACAACTTGACATGACCTTTAGAGGGTGTCGAATTCTCCGAGGTTCAATTCAAATAAATTTATAATCACTGACGCATAAAACTGACTTGTAGCAATATTGACTGGAGTCGAACACAGAAAGTGTGATTGTTAATTCATCTAAATCAGGTTTATTATGACGATCAGACTAATGGGCAAATTTGGATGATGGAGATTAAAGAAGAAGATAAATTGCAGCACAAGTAAGTGACAAAAGTAGAAGTTGAGAAATAAATGGCAGGTAGGCTAATCGTACCTATGTGATTACTACAATCGTAAAAATTCGGTGTTCAATATATTTACTTTCACTCGTTGATTATCTAATGTTTGAATTAAATACATTAAATCTATAGATTAACTTTAATGTGAATTTGATTCATATTAAAACTATAGGTTAAAAGAGAGATGCACATCTGAATATGATTCAAACGTTTGATTAATTAAATATGTGATGTTTAATTGATCTAAGTATTAATTAATTGTGTAGTTTAATTAATTTAATTAAATTTGATTTAATTAATTTTAATTAAACTATAGCTTATGTGAGGGATGTGCATTTAATATGATTTAAATGCATGTCAATTAAATATGAGATATTTTATTGGACTTGATTAATATGATTAATTAAATGAATTTTATTATTAGTATTTATTTAATTAAAATGAAGATGGTTATTCCATCTCCTCCCTCACGCCTACTCACGCACAAGAATATGGGTCTCCCCTTTAGTCTCTCACTTGATCTCTCTGAATTCATGGCTCTCTTAGATTTTCTCTCAAGCAAAGAACACAGTGGAAATATCCCTCTTCCATGTTCATCCCAATATCAAAATTCAATATACCGTAGTCCCAGAACTATGTTCCTAATCTCAAAGGATAGCAAGGAAGCCCTCTTTGGTGGTGTCCAAGTACTGTTACACTTTTGGTCCCCGAATTCAAGAAGGAGCTCTAGATCTTTCAGAGTCGTCAACGACAATAAACGCTTCTCATCCTTTTAGATTAGATCTAATGTTGAATGTATGCTTAGCCAACTATATTATAGAATTTTTCTGTTTTATCAATGTATTGGTATTTTAGAGGAAACCTAATTAACTGCGATTCGGTCCTAATATGCTTCCACTATGGAATTAGGGAATTCCAATCCTTCATCAGTTAGATTAGAAAATAACTTGTATGTATTAAGAGCAACCAAATCCAAAGTAGTTTTAAATCACGAATTATTTAAAACTGTTGAAACACAAAGTAAAAGGCAACGTATTTCTCCAAGAAGTAACAACATCTATCTTTGGCACTCAAGACTAGGTCACATAAACCTCAATAGGATTGGGTGTTTGGTAAAGAATGAACTTCTAAATGAGTTAGAAGATGATTCACTACCTCCATGTGAATCTTGTCTTGAGGGAAAAATGACCAAAAGACCTTTTAGTGGAAAATGTTATAGGGCCAAAGAACACTTAGTGTTAATACAATCAGATCTTTGTGGTCCAATGAATGTAAAAACTCGAGGATGGTATGAATATTTTGTTGGAATGGAATTCCCTAATTTCGTTAATGGAAGCAA
This sequence comes from Luffa acutangula, assembly GCA_036850905.1. Taxonomy (NCBI): domain Eukaryota; kingdom Viridiplantae; phylum Streptophyta; class Magnoliopsida; order Cucurbitales; family Cucurbitaceae; genus Luffa; species Luffa acutangula. Next base: position 47,273,605 of record CM072089.1, read on the forward strand.
ATTGGACCGATTCGTAGTCAATTAAGTTTATCTAAAATACCATTACATTGGCAAAATTTACAAAACACATTCTATCAAATCTATTTAGGCTAAGCATACAACAATAGGTCTAATCTAAGGGAGAAGCATACATACCGTTGTTGTCGTCTCTAATGGATCAAGAACACCTTTCTTGATTTCTTAGGGACCAAACGTCAACAATTGTGACACCACCAATTCATGTTTCCCACTATAACTTTAAGTTTAGGAACGAGATTGTGGGATCTTGTGATCTTGATCTTTTTGAGAGAAAACATTGGAGAAGAGGTTCTCTATGTTCTTGTTTGAGAAAACAGTAAGAGGGAGGCTACAATAAAACCTTTAGACCTTAGGGTTAGGTTTCTCATAACATTTCCCTTTTATAAGTGAGAAAACCCTAATGTGAGGGTAGGAAACAATCTTGACCTTTAGATCAAAATCTATTAATTAATTATTATAAAATTAATTAAATTAATTAATAAAATGTTAATTAATTAATCATATTAATTAATTAACTTCATGTACATTTAATTCTTATTTAAATGTAATTTCCTCCTTTAATTAAACCACACAATTAGTTAATTCATAATTAATTAATTCTTTTGATCAATTAAATATCACATATTTAATTAATCAAATATTTGAATCATATTCAAACGTGCATCTCTCTTATAGCATATATTTTTCATTAAAATCACATTTAATTTAACTAAAATGAATAATTAATTCATTCATAAATAATTATTTTACTTAGTAATTAAATATCAAATATTTAATTAAACATATATCTGAACCCTTTCAAATATATTATTCTCTCAATAAAGTTTAATCTCAAATTAAATTTTATATTCTAATGTATCATTATACATTATATAAATTGTATCTCATACAACTAAATTGATTCCCATATTGCATTTGAACCATTCAAATTCTTTCAAGATATAATTGTTCCTAATTAATCTTTACGAGCTAGTAGGAGGACCTAATGGACCTATAGATCAGAAGCTCTAATGATATGAGGTTAACTGACTAAACTCATTAATCAAGTTAACCAATATTCATTAATTGTGGGTCATTTCACTATAGACCCACAATTGAACTCTTCTCACTGTAGAACGTTTCTATGTCCATGGATATAGACCTATACCTGTAAGTCAATCCTTTACTAGTGTGTTGGGTTTTATGCCCTAAAACTCGTGGATAGTAAATATAAAAAATTAGTTAACATCAATAAAGAGTTATTGAAATTATTCAATAAGGAGTTATTGAATTTGTTATTCTTAGTCTTACAATAATTAACCATAAATTCAATAAACTAAACATCCAAGGTTGTTTTATGAAACTTGATCTGTAGGTGGACACATACGGGGATCAATGTTCAAGTAACGACCTACAGGGTCTATAGTATAGGGATAAGGTTGGGTACCTTATCCTGGTGACACTATGTGATACGACTCATTTTGTATTCGATACAAACGTATTGATCCAACACGTTCATGTAGTGGACATGCGAGTGGGGGTATCCTATGCAATGAGTTTGCATAAGACCAGACCGTGAAATAGTAACCAGTAGATGTAACACCGTTGACTAGTTAGATTTTTATTTCAATAGAATAACCTAGGTAACTCAATCTTAATCCTGATTGTGTTATGAACTTCTTTTCATGAGGGATTATCCTTAGATTTGTATGAGTAAGAGTGGCTAGATTCGCCGACTCAATAAGTCTACCATTTCAGGGATAAGAGCGAGTGGGGTCTAGGAACATAACAACACGAGATTGAATTCACTCCTTCCCGTCTTTAGGACAAGTAGATGAGTGTTCCCTGAAGGACTGATTTCGGGTCTTGAACAAGGGTGCCCATCCTCTCCTGGCCCGAGAGGAACTTTCGTTTACTGGTTGGACCATAAACGGATTGTTCATTAGAGGAATTAGTGGTACTTAAGGAGACAGAGGTAACCTAGGGGTAAAACAGTAATTTTACCCAACTGACATTATGAACACTCGTGAAGGATTGACTTATTGTTAATGGTCTATATCCGTGGACACAAAAATATTCTACAGTGAGAAGAGTGCAACTATGGGTCTTTGGTGGAGTGACCCGCAATTAATGAACATTGGTTAAACTGATTAATGAGTTTAGTCATTTAACCTCATATCATTGGAGCTTCTAATCTGTAGGTCCATTAGGTCCCCTTGCTAGCTCATAAAGGGTAATTAGGAACAATTAGTCTTGAAGGAATTTGAATAGTTCAAAATCCATTATGGGAAATCAAGTTAATTGTATGAGATACAATTAATATAACGTATGTGATATGTTATAAGATAAAGTTTAATTTAAGATTAAACTTTATTAATTGGGAGAAATACAATTAAATACGATTTAATTGTGGGCTTAAATTAAATATGAGATATTTTAATTTAGTAATTGATTAATTGGAGAATTAATTAATTATTTAATTTATTTGAATTTGATTTAATTAAAAACTATAGGTTATGTGAGAGATATTCATTTAAATATGATTTAAATTAAATTAATTAAATTTGATTTAATTATTGATTTATTTAATTAAATAATATTAATTAATTAAATGAATCCCCATCCTATTAGAATTGGGAAGAGTAATTAATTATTAATTAATTAAATATATCCCTAACCTATTATTGATAGGAAAGCGATATGACACTCTATATAAAGGACATAATGTCTTCCCAATTGATATAACTCACAACACAAGACTTTGCTCTCAAGCAAAATTTCTCTCCAGGAATTTCACAACATTCTAGTGAAATTCCTTTTCCCAAAATTCAAGAACACCAAGTCCCACAACTTAGTTCCTAGTCCTAGAGATATAACAATGAAAGATCTCGGTGGTAGTGTCCCTACTGTGAGCATACTGTTCTTGGTGGAATTCATTGAAGAAAGTCTTCAACAAGTAAGTATTTCGTTCTTTGAATTATTAGATTTACATCTAATGCATGCTTAGCCTAGTTTATATATAGAATCATCATGTATCATTTGCCAATGTATTGGTATTTTAGAAAACTTAATTAAAATACAAATTGGTTCTATGTGCTTCCGCTAGGAATTTAGGAATTCCAATCCTTCATTGTGTACGTAACTACAATTGGGTCAAATTATCGTTTTACCCGTATGTTACATCTATCTCCTCTAGTACCAGTGCTCCTCTAATGAACAACTTGTTTATGGTCCAACCAGTAAACAGAAAGTCCCTCTCATGCCAATGAGAGGGCGGGATCCCTTTGTTCAATACCTGGAGTCACCACTTAAGGGAACATTCATCTACTTCTCCTAGAAGGGTGAATGAGAAAATTCCATCTTGTGTTGTCATGTCCCCAGCCCCCCACTCTGTCTTGTCCCCAACAAGGTAGGCTTATTGAGTCGGCGTATAGACCACTCTCACCCATACTTATCAAAGGACAATCCCTCCTGAGAAGGAATTCATGACACCCTCAAAATTAAAATCGAGTTACCTAGGTCATCCTATTGAAACAGTAACTTAATTAGTTAACGGTGTTACCACCAGTGGTTGACTTTTTCGTGGTCCAGTCTTATGTAAACTCATTGCATAGGACACCCCCGCTCGCATGTCTACTAAATGGAAGCTTTGCCACGACCCGCTCGGGTATTCACACCTCCTTGTCATCCGTGGACTCCAAGTTAGCCCAAAAACACTCTAAATCTCTCGATTTAGCACCAATTTGTGTGATCCGCTCCCAGTGCCTACAATGCGTAATTTACCTACAAAATAGATAAATAAACAGTAAAATCGAATCTAACAAGCTTACATTAAAGACAAATCGATAGGACTAAATTAGTCTAATAGAACCAATTTGGCTCTATATATTTGTTTCTAATATGCTACTTTTGTGATTAATATTATGCGTAATTGTATCATTTTATAGGTATTTGGCATTAAAGCTTCTCAGGAATCGATATTCCAAATTGACGTTAATTTGGGGAACTTAACAAGATTTTGATCCAACTTGAAGTCCAAGAGATGTTGAGGAGGTGAAAAGACCAAAGTGGAACACTCGATCCTCGAAAACAACATCAAATGGAGCAAAAATGTAGCAGCCAACCAAGCTAGACCCAAGATGTAACGTTTCGACGCTACGAACTTCAAAAGGCGGAGCAATGTACCGTTAGCATCGAGACGCTGGCCTTAGCGACTCGACACTGTTGCGATAATTTAAATATTGCCCTTTTCCAATTTAGGCCATAACGAGCAGTCATTTTCTCTTTTCTTCTTCATTTTTTCTCTCGATTTTCTGAGTTATTCCTTTTTATTTCATATTTTTACGATAGTTTAGGTTGGTTTCTCAAACCTTGGACTTAGATTAGACTTGTCTATAGCCGCCTAAGCATCGTTCATTGTAGTTGGAACCTCAGATTTGTATGTACACTTTGATTTTTACGAGATTTTTTAGTTTACTCTTTGGAATATATGGTTTCTTTGAGTTTACTGTGCTGTAATGTATGATTTATCTGTTGGTTGTGATTTTAGATTCCCGCTCATATGATTAGCATGCACAGTAGGTTAGATTGACACCCATACTAGCAGCTTGAATGTTAATAATCTACTATGAAATTGAAATCCACGACGCAAATGAAATTTTAATTGTAGTTAGCATGTAGGCCGATTCATGGGCACGGGTCCCAAGAGCATTTCTCTAACTTTGTAGTTTGCATGATAGGTCTAGGGTCTGAATCAATATTCATAATTAAATTAGGTTTTTCCTATTTAATTGTGGGTGTTCTAGCTTAGAGCACCAATTCGTTAGTTCATTAATCATGGCCTGGTTAGTGAATTAATGAAGTGTATGTTGGTTCGACAGGTTAGTCGGGTTAGCGCTCTAGGGGTATCTTGGTATGAATGCAATTATTTAATTGATTAAGCTTGACGGGTTAGTAGGGATTCATTAATTAGTAATTAGGAATTGAATCGATGTACAGTGGGATCGAGTCAATTAATCTAGAGTACGAATTAAACAACAGGCAATTAAATCGTTAATTTGATAATCGATGAGTAAAAACAAATGTACTAAAATCCGAGTGTCTGTACCTACATTAATCGCCAAGGTGAGATTAACCAACCTCTTTTATTTTCTGTCATTTACTTTCTCACATTTTTTTCCCTTGCATTTAATCCCCTTCTCTTCAACCCCCCTTTTGTTACCATAAATGCAAACGTGATTAGAGATAGACCAAATGTTCCTTGTGATCAACCACGACCACTACTATAACAAAGTAGGGGTGTAAAAAATTTTGGTTGGGTTGGTTGTATGGAAAAACCAACCTGACCTGACCTGAACCGATCGAATCGGGTCACCTTTTCTTCCACTAAATCGTTCTCTTTCGATTTGGGTCAAAGATGAAACTATGAGAGCAAGGAGCTGGGACAGAAGTGAGAGGGATGAGTTCGGACAGCAGCGCTTGCCCAACGACGGAGAGGAGAAATTACAAGCTTCAAAATCAGAGCAGCGAAAAGGGGAGAGGAAGGCCCAAAAGGAATCAAAAGGATGAAGAACAAAGTGGGAGAAATTACGGGCTTTGGTAGGGTATGGGGAGCTTCGTTTCATGGGAGTGACGGCGAAGTAAGGTTGACGACGGCTGCATGAAAAATAGAGTGGACGCTATTATGGCTATTTTTTTAATACCGCAAGCGTATGGGTCGTCACAAGTAATATAGTGATTTTGAGTATAGAGTATCGTCTCCACACGGATTGGATTTATTCAATTAATTACCGCAAATAATCTTGCTTAGCTTTATTTAGAGAACAAAATCTCATGCCGAAAAGAATAAAAAAAGCTAATCTAGAAAGCAAAAGATAAATGGAGACACAATTTGGAGGGATAATTCTAGAGTGGTTGATTTTATCAATTGGACCTTTAATCGCTTAACCAATTAACAAATATGGATTAACCAATCATTTGATTAATAAGTTTAGAAGCCTCATGACAAGGACTCTCCTGTCGGTCTCCTCCTATCTCATACCTTTCAATAAAGAATCTCTTTTCAGTTTCATCTTTATTTACTTAGCATGGCATTACGACCCTTCAGTACAACCTCTAACGTTATTTATTTTATCCCGTGTCACCCGGGTAAATAACCGTTAGTCATGCATTCAGTTCTAGTCTAAGCTTCTCTCCGTCGAGTTTCCACATAGTAACGATTCATCTAATCCGTGATCAGTTGATTAAAAGCATTACAGACAAAATGCACAAATGAACAATAATGACAATTAAATCACATCAATTCATCGATTCAGCACAGGTTCAACATCTAAATCAATCTCATAGAATTTAGGAATTTACTACTCATAATCACTAAAATCCAATAATTTCTAATCACAAGAATTCTAGAAACTAAAACACAAAGGAAAAGGGAAGAGAAATGCTCATAAAAGTGTCGATCTCCTTGATCCCGCGTCGATCTCCATCGATCTCGAGCTCCAAAGATCTTCAACAAAGCTCCAAAACTTTCCCAAAAATCCCCAATTTTAGTGTGGGTTCTAGAATGGGGTGAAAACCCACAAATTGGCACACAAACTTCATTGCAAAAGGCTCCTTTTATAGGCTCCCAGTAGGCGTAGCGTCGTGATGCTCTGACGTCATCTTTTCTTGGGCTCCAAGACGTCGCAGCGTCGAGACGCTATCTGGATAGCGTCGCGTCGTTGTCGCGATTCCAGAACTCTCCTCGCGGCTGCCTAGCGTTGAGACGCTCCAGGCTTAGCGTCTCGACACTAGGCCCTAAATCTTCAATAATGGCCCGATTTTGACTCTATTTTTGGGCCTCCAACTTTCTTTTGGCCAAACTTGATATTTTAAGGCTTGGAATTCATAAATTGGGGCTTCTAACTCATTCTTTTTGGGCTTTTGTACTTGGATCTACGATGTAATTCTTCAAATTGCTCCAAAAAGTCTCCAAAATCATCCAAAATTTCTCAAAAATCTGATTTTTCTTCTTTGACTCAGTTTTCTGAAATTTAAACAGAAAATAACATTAAAGAACACAATTCAATCATAAAACTAGCTAAAATTAATAGGAAAATGATGACATTTTTGCATGTCATCAGTGAAGGATTGGAATTCCCAATTCCGTTACAGCGGAAGCAATTGGACCGTTCGTAAATTAATTTTATTTTACAAAATACCAATGCATTGGCAAAAGGTTAAGCGATGACAAACATACCTTCGTTGACGACTCTGAATTCTTCAAGAACGCCTTTCTTGATTGCTCTGCAACAACGAAGAACACCACCATTTGATCTTCCCTGCTATAACTCTGAGATTAGGAACGTAGTTGTGGGACTACCTAATCTTGAATGGGAAAAACTCTCAGAGAGAAAATTCTCCCTAGAGTTCTTGAGTTGAGAGAATATGAGAGGGCCTTATGGTGGCCGTATGTTGTGGTACCTAAACCCTAGGGTTAGTGTTCTATTTATAGGAGAAAGGCCATGAATAAAATATTCATTTAAAATCAATTATTTCCATAACTGATTTAATCTTTTCCATTAATCAATTCCATGACCAATCAATTCCATAATTGATTAATCTTTTCCATAAATGTTTGATCACTTCCATAAGTGATTAATCATTTCCATAATTGATTAATTTCCAATTAATTAATTCTTTAATTAATTAATCACCAATTAAATATCATATATTTAATTTCAGACCTTCTATTAGTTAATTAATTAATTACCCAATTAAATATCATATATTTAATTTCAGGCCTTCAATTAATTAATTCTATAATATGAATCAAATTCATATTAAAATTTGAACTCCTTCAAATTCTCTTATATCCTATAAATTTAATATGAATCAAATTCATATTAATATTTGAACTTCTTCAAATATTTATTTCTCTCATAGACTATAGTTTAATTAAATCTCATTTAATTTAAACTAAATTGAATAATTAATTAATTCATAATTAATTAATTCATCTTCTAATTAAATACCCTATATTTAATTAGACATATATTTGAACTCTTTCAAATATATCAATCTCTCAATTTAATAAAGTTTAATCTCAAATTAGACTTTATATTTTAATGCATCATTATACATTATATTAATTTGTATCTCATACAATTAACTTAATTCCCAATATGAATTTGAACTATTCAAATTCTCTCAAGATATATTTGTTCCTAATTACTCTTTACGAGCTAGCAGGGGGACCTAATGGACCTACAGATCAGAAGCTCCAACGATAGGAGGTTAACTGATTAAACTCATTAATCAAGTTAACCAATTTATTAACTGTGAGTCATTCCACTAAAGACACACAACTGAACTCTTCTCACTGTAGAACGTTTTTGTGTCCATGGATGTAGACCTATGCCGGTAAGTCAATCCTTCACGAGTGTTCGTAATCACGACTGGGTCAAATTACCGTTTTACCCCTGTGTTACATCTGTCTCCTTAAGTACCAGCGCTCCTCTAATGAACAACCTGTTTATGGTCCAACCATTAAACAGAAAGTTCCTCTCGGGCCAGTGAGAGGACGAGATCCCTTTGTTCAAGTCCCGGAGTCACCTCTTAAGGGAACACTCATCTATTTCTCCTAGAAGTGGGAAGGAGTGAATTCCTTCTTGTGTTGTCATGTCCCCAGCCTCCGACTCGGTCTTGTCCCCAAAAAGGAAGGCATATTGAGTCGACGTATTGGCCACTCTCACCCATGCTAATCAAAGGACAATCCCTCATGAGAAGGAGTTCATGACACACTCAGGATTAAGACTGAGTTACCTAGGTCATCGTATTGAAACAGTAAATTAACTAGTTAACGGTGTTACATCTAGTGGTTTACTATTTCGTGGTCTGGTCTTATGCAAACTCATTGCATAGGATACCCCCGCTCGCATGTCTCGTACATGGACGCCTTGGATTAATACGTCTGTATCGAATACAAAGCGGGTCGTATCACATAGTGTTACCAGGATAAGGTACCCAGCCTTATCCTTGTACTATAGACCTTTTAGGTTGTTACTTGAACACCAATCCCCGTATGTCCCCACATACTAGTTCAAGTCACATGTAAACAACCTTGGATCTTAGTTTATTGGATTTGGGTCAAATTGTGCAATATTTAACAATAACACTTTATTGTAGAAACTCAATTACACTTTATTGAAAACAAGTATACAATTTGTTTACATTCACTATCTACGAGTTTTAGGGCATAAAACCCAACAATCAGACGCCAGGGAGGAGAGACGGAAAGACGAAAAGACAGAAAGAGAGGAAAATGCTTCGTTTCATCAAAATGCTCTTCTGGTTTTCCACGAGGAGAGACAGAAAGAGAGAGTAGACGCCGGTGAGGAGAGACGGAAAGAGAGAGTTGATGCTGGTGGTGAGAAACAAAAAGAGAGAGCAGACGCCAAAAAGGGAGATGTCATCTGAGAGGGTTTTGTTGAGAAGTAGGGAGACGACGACTGCACGTTTAGACGAAATCATTTAGGGCAAAAAGTTGTAATGGTTTAGGAAAAGACAAACCAAAACTGAATCGAACCAATCGATTCGGTTCGATTTTGTCTGTAATAGTTTTTAAAATCGAACCGATCGGTTCGATTTGATTCTCCGATTTGGTTTGATTTGTTACACCCCTACTGCAAAGTAGTTTAGTGATCGATGAAATGCAAATTTATTTGCTATGACCCTTGACAAGTCGTTCCGTCACAGTCCTATCAAATACCCCCAACCTAAATCTTGCTAGTCCTCGAGCAAGACAAAAAAACCAAAGACAGGATTCTAAAGTTTCTATTTCTCAAACTCAAATCCCAATGCCAAGAATGTCACAATCATTGCAATCAAGAAACATGCACACATAGCCCAATAATGAGACAAATTAAAATTTTTCATGAAAGTTCTTGCTAAACCTCGCACCTAGCCTACCTAGGACTAATTCTACTAACACGGGATTGGATTATAAAAACCTCAACCTATCCTCCCTCTACACTGGCACTAGAAACTAACCAAGGAGAAAACAAAGCAAATTAGACAGCTTTTCTCGTTACCTAGGTGCCCGAAAAATAAATAACTTTTTCTTTTCTTCTTTTGCGTTCTTTTAAACGAGGCGCAAACTTTCACACTACGATGCAGGGACCCATAACCCAAGTTTAACCCTTGGTTGGTCTAATTGAGCACACCATAGGTAGCTCTTTTTACCATTTATCACTCATGAACGTTGCAAGCATGCTCATTCGTAAAAATAAAACTAGGAAGATGAACCAATAATTTTTCTTTAAGCTCGCGCTCACTCACTTATTTTACCACTCATTTTCTTTCAACATGCATATTTTCTTTCTTTTCTCCTAGACAAGATATAACATGCTAAATTGCAAAAGATTTGACTCTCTAGCTCATCCCTACACCTATCGAGGTGACACAAGCATATGGATTCCATAATTCGCTTCTAGGCCTTCAAACTAATCCTAGACATGCTAAGGCTCACTCTTGCAAGAAAAAACTTAGAAAAGTTTTAAAAAGCCTCAATTTTGGGGCAACGTGTTTACAACTCATCGAAAGCAATGAAAACAGGTTTTTAACCAAGAATATCATCAAAACATTCATGCTATGAAAAAATTAAAATTACTCAAAAATAGGTTCAATGCTCAGATGTATGGCCTCAATCTAGTGAAAACAGAGCAAATAAACAAAGCAAGCAAATAAAATAGTATGATGCTCATATGAATCAAGACTCGACCGAAACAATCAAAGCGTGCAAAGCACCCCACCCCCAACCTAAATGTTACATTGTCCTCAATGTAATAATAAGCTTGAGAAAAAAGGGATAATATGAAAGGGGAATAGAGAAACTCCCCTGAATAGTGTATGAACTGTGGTTGGAAGATGGTTGGATTCTCAAAATGATCTCCCTCTATGTTCTAAAATCGCCGAAACCCACGAAAACAAAAACAAATAAACCAAAAAAAAGCAAAGCAAATAAATAAACAAAAGAAAAGGATAGAAAGAATCGAGAAAAGCAAGAAAAAACTCATCAATCATCCTCATGAGACTCGTAGGGTTGTAGAGGAGCTGACAATGGTTGTCCCAGCGTCGAGGCGGCTAGGCACTGATAATAGTAGGCAAACTGTGCCTCGGAACGTCTAAAGTGCCTCTCATCCCTATGTTGCTACCTCTGATGCTGGCGCTGCAGGGATTAAAGCCCTAGCGCAGCGGAAACGATCAGAGAACCTTATCAGTTTGAAAATCGATTGGGAAACCAATACGACGGCAAAAATAAGAAATATTTACAGCAAGCAATATGATAAAGAATCATGCTGTAAAACTGATAAAGCATGCTGAAAAGGATCTTACGTTGGGAGCTTGTCGGAGCAAAAACTCTAAGGATTTTTCCTGGAAGAAGAACTCTGTATTCTCAGAGAGAGTGCAGAACACGAGAGAGATTGAGAGGGAGCGTGAGAGGCGTAAGACTAGGGCTATTCTGCAACTGAATGAAGACCACGATAAATAAAGGAATGGTTAAGCCACCTCACGCATCATCAGGTAACTGAATAGTCAGTTACCTGATTTTAATTAATTACAAATTAAAAAAAATAAATTGTAATTAAGTAAAATTAATTAAATCAATATTAATTTAAATCCTATTTAAACTAATATCCCTCTTTAACCTATAGTTCAATTAAATCAAATTTAATTAAACTAAATCAATTAATTAATTCAAAATTAATTAATATAAAAAATTAAAATAATAAAATTGAACATCACATATTCAATTATTATTTTCTCTCTAAAAAACTATAGTATTAATATACATCCAATGCATATTAATTATAACCTATAGTTTTAATATGAATCAAATTCATATTTCAGTTTAATATTCGAACACCTTCGAATATTCAATCCTTCCTTAGAATTTTACCTCAACGCCCTAAATGAGCTACCGGTGGGACCTAATGGACCTACAGATCAGAAGCTCCAACGATATGAGATTAGTTGGCTAAACTCATTAACCAAGCTAATCAATATTCGTTAACTGTGGTTCACTCCACTAAAGAACCACAGCTGCACTCTTCTCACTGCAGATATATTTCTGTGTCCACGGATATCGACCGTCAACAGCAAGTTAGCCCTTCACGTGTGTTCGTACCCCAGCTAGGTCAAATTACCGTTTTACCCCTGGGCTACCTCTTGGTCTTTACAGTGCTCCTCTAATGAACAACCTGTTTGTGGTCCAACCAGCAAACAGAAATCTCTCTCGTGCCATAAAGAGGGTAGGGCCCATTGTTCAAGACCCGGAGACACCACTTAAGGGAACACACCTCTACTTACCCTAATACTGGGAAGGAGTGAATTCCATCTTGTAAGACTACGTTCCCAGCTCCCCATTCGGTCTTGTCACCAAAATGGTAGGCTTATTGAGTCGGCAAACAGGCCACTCTCACCCGTACAAATCAAAGGACAATCCCTCATGGACAGGAGTCCATAATCCACTCAGGATTAAGGCCAAGTTGCCTAGGTCATCCTAGTGAAATAGAAACCGAGCTAACTAACGGTGTTACAGTTAGTGGTTAACTATTTCGCGGTCCGGTCTTTGTGCAAACTCATTGCATAGGATACCCCCACTCGCATGTCAACCACATGAACGCGTTGGATCACTACGTTTGTATCAATATACAAAGCGGGCCGTATCCATAGTGTCACCAGGATAAGGTACCCAGCCTTATCCCTATACTACAGACCCTTTAGGCTAAAACTTGAACATTGATCCCCGTATGTCCCTACATACTAGTTCAAGCCTCATTCTATTAGCCTTGGATGTTTAGTTTATTGGATTAGGGTTAATAAGACAAGATATAATACAAACATTTGAATAATACATCATTTTATTAATGTTCGGTCAAAAGTACATTTACTATCTACGAGTTTTAGGGCATAAAACCCAACAGGCGCAACTGCTCGAGTCTCATCTGCTTCATCCTATCCTCTAGTGCCTCGAGCGTGATGGGTGGATGCTCGTGGTGGTGCTACTCTGGCTCATCTGGGTGGTCTTTTTGCTGTGGTGGTGGAGGGTGATGGGCTACTAATAACGCTAATTTATGTGTGTTATTTAGCTTTAGAAATCTTATAATTATAGAATTTAAGCTAAAAATGAACATAAAGAGATTATTTTTGTAAGAATTTATCCAAGTTAATGCTTTTGTGCAAAAGACTTTGTGAGGAGGATGCGCCCGCAAGAGGAGATTATAGGTAGCGGAGCAACAGAGGTGAAGCTGAAGAATTGCGCCTACATTTGGACCTGAGGATGTGGAATATACGATCAAAATTCACCCGAAAACCATATAAGGAAAGCAGCCCCATACTGACGACAAACTTGTCAAAGCTGCTATATGAAGAATTGCGCCGAAAATGCGGCCGCAACTGCGCTTTCTGACAAAATACTAAGATTCGCGGGATCTTCACATATTCGTCTTAAAATGTAAATTTGGTATCAAATCTCTGAAGATTGTGGATTCTTACCCTCCAAGGCCTTCTCACACGGAACTCGGTAGCCAATCTTACCTTTCAAGGTCTATAAAAGGGGACCAAAGTGCAAGAAGCAAGGAGAGCTTGGAGTTTTCGTCCTTAGGATTTATTTTTAAGTTTTTCTCTTCTCACCTCGTAACCACTCCGAGTTCTGAATGTTTTAGTCTCTGTGGCTCTTCCATTCGGAAGAAGAAGAAGAGAAGGGCTTGTCTCTCCTCGAAAAACGGCAGGAGCTAGCTAGATAGAGGGAGAGAAATCTTTAGTAGAGTCGTGTCTTTACTTTCTGCTTTGCATTGTTTTATTTCCAACAATGTTGCTATTGTTTTCTTTTGTTTTCATTTGTAAGTTGGGGTTTTGTACTCAATTCACTCTTTCATATTAATTTAAGTTATCTTTTCTCTATGTCGAGTTTATTTTCTTTTATCATTTGCATTTTATTTTCAAATATGAGCTAAGCTTCTTGATAAATCTCCAAAAGGGAGTTATTTAGGACCTATTCTATGATGTTGTATATGTTATTTATGCCAAATGGGTGTGTGATTAGATGTATTTAATGTGTTTGATCCTAATTATAAGAATTGATGCTTTGGAAGTTCTTTTGCAGAGAAATTAATGTTGAGCAACTTGATGGAGCAAAATCCATGATCCAGCAAAGCTGTGATCAAAACTGTCCACGTGAGCTACACGTGATTCATTAATGAGGTGGCGTTTCCAGCAGTGATCATAGATTTAAGAAGCTGGGAGAGAGTTCAACGTGTAATATTTAACCTAATTAGGGTTGACTTCACTCTATAAAAGGAAGTAGTCGTCTCAAGTCAAGGATATTCCAGAGGATTCCAATTTTCCATCTTTGGAAGCCGAATAAAGGAGAAAACGATTGGAGACCTAGGAGACCATCATCTACGAATTCCTCAAGGAGGGTCATTTCTTCTTGTAGAGTTTGTACTTATGGATGCACTTAATCAGATTATAGTGTGTGTTATTTCCATTTTCATAAACTAATTTACTTTAGGCATTAGTTGAGAATAATGCAATTGTCCATTCTTTATAATCTAGCTATTCTATTTTATCTTTGAGCATCTTGATTACTTGTTGTTTTTAATATTATTTTGTTTCTGCCTGGCCAGCCGGTATGAATAACTTCTCTTAGTTTCAGAGATGATTTAAGAGTTGTGTGGCTTGTAACCACATTAGACCGTTTGAGTTGGTGAATGCAAGTAATTGAGTTAGAGATAGCCAGTTGCCTAATACTTGATCGGTAGAACTTCATTGGAGTTGAAACATATTCCAAAAAATCTAGAGTTCTGGGAGGATTCTGCTGATAAGACTGCGAGAGATTGTCTGATCAATAGAATTGCTAGAGAATCTGTTAAACAATTACAAAAGTCTTAACCAACTCCTGTTTCCAATATGTCTTCTTTATCCGTTTACATCTCTGATTATCATTTCTTTTGTTCCAGCATATTATTTTTCAAAACCCCAATCAATTTACCATCTACGAAATCATTAAAAGACTAAAAAAAATAGATAAAGTGAAACCCTTCAAGACCTCGTGGATACAATAAATTACTTATCACTTGCTGCAGATGATGTGCAGTTGCATAGTATTCTAGTGTTAATTTATGTCATATTTTTAACCACCCTAGAAATGCAACACTTTTACTTAGGGGTTCACTTATGTGGATCCTTTTAGTACAAGAAAGGCTCGCCTATGCAAAAGTATCTTTGCTCCCTCTTTGCATTGTTTGTTTTTGTTGAAATTAAGGTTTAAATGTTAGCTTAAATTGATCACTTAGGTTAGCAAAGTTTGCATTTAGCTGATTGTCGAAATGTTGGAGTTAAAGGCATGGGTTCGAAAAACAATAGTGGAAAAGATCCTAGAAATAGGACTTTGATTTCTTGCATCCTAGAAGTAGGACTGGAACCACTAGGGTTTTAAGAGTCGTGAGCGTTATTTATCTAAGTTTCAACTAGCCCTAATGTGAGTAAAATTATGATCTAAAAGTACCCTAGAACTCTGTGCAAGTATACACAGTCCGCAACAAGTAATAAGTATTATCAATCCAAGGCCTGAATTAGTTTCCACTTTATCTATTTTGTATAACTTTTTAATGGTTTCAAGGATGGTAAAAATGATTGGTTTTTATAAGAATAATGTTGAAGCAAAATAAATGACAAAACAAAGAATAAACAAATAGGCAGACAGATTGGAAACAGACGCTGGTCAGGTTTTAGTTATTGTTTAAAAAGATGCTCTAGCAATATTATTGATCATGCAAACTCTCGCAGTATTATTAGCGGATTCCTCCTGGAACTCTGGATCTTTTGGAATGTGTTTCAACCCCAATGAAGTACGACCGATCAAGCACTAGGCCACTGGCTATCCCTAGCTCAGTCACTAACGTTCACCAATACACAATGATCGTAGTGTGGTTAATCGCCACACACTATCTAAATCATCCCTGAAACTAGAGAGAGGTATTCATACCGGCTGGCCAGGCGGGCACAAAATAGAACAAAGAACAACAATTAACCAAGGTGTAATAATCAATATATTACTAAAGTTTAAGCACAACAACTACATGCTTCCTAACCAACGCCTAAAGCTACTTAGTTCATAACAAGCATGGAAACGCAAATTACAATCTGAGTAGGCATGTCCATAATCACAAGATAATAAAAGAAGATAATAATCTCCTCGATCAGCTTGCGTTGATGGTCTTCTAGGTGGTCTCCAATTTTTCCTCTATTCGGCTCCCAAAGATGGAAGGAACTTTCCAAGAATGGAATGTTTTCTCCCAAAAGTGGAATACCTTTGACTTGGGCGGCTACTTCCTTTTATAGAAGGATAGAAGGCTTGAATTAGGTCAAACTGGACACGTGTAGGGCTCTCCTTGCTCATTTATCCCATAAATAACTCAACAGAAGTCGGTTCATGAAGTTGGCTAACGAGCTGTGACGTGGCAGTTCTGCTCCCAGTTTTGCTGCAGCACATAATTTGCTACCTCCAGTCGCTCAGCAATGCATTCTGCATAAAATAATTTCCAAAGCTTCCATTCTTCCAAATGGGTTAAAACATGTAATATCTATCCAAAACCAACCTTATTAAGCACAAAAGACACACAAATCAATAAAGAAATGAGACCTAAATAACTACCTTTTGGGCAGTTATCACCTAGAAATAGAGATGCCTAGTTGGCTTAGTCTTCTAAAGGCACCTACAGCGGAGCTGAATAGAAGTCAAACTTAACTCACAATCTAGTTGTTCGGGTAATTGCGGGCGCAACTGAGAGATGATATCTGCCCCAGGTCTATGTGGGCAACATAGATAGTGTTTCTCAACCGACTACAATGCCCGAGTAAATTGTGAGCGCATAGGCGGGCGCAATCTCATACTTAAGGTTGAAACTTTTTGAATTCCCTTGTTTATCTTATAGATTTTATATGTCTTTATTTTCTTGTTTATTTATTTCTGTCTTCAAACCAAAAACTTAATCAAACTATTTTTCTTTGTTACCAATCATGGTCGCAAATTTAGAGGACGTTCTTATTTTGCAGAATCGTGTGTTAACTTGACTAGTCACCATCTCCCTTGGGTACGATATCTGGAGTACTCTCCACTTTATTACTTGATAGTGTATGCTTGCACTCGAGCAGGTATTGCATTAGCAGCACGACACGTCAAGTTTTTGGCATCGTTGCCGAGGAGATTTTGGTAAAACCGTTGATTAACACGCATTTTAGTTTCTGTAAAGTAGGAATTGCGATTGGTTTGCAACTGCAAAATCTTCTGTCACAGGACATCAATTCTTTTTGTAGGGAATTCTTTGGCGATTGAATTAGTGTATGTTCAAAAGACATGAATTCAATTTTGATCCTGAGATAGCGAAGGCTTTCTAACAGAGCCGTATGGAGCAAATAAGGAAGTTAAAGGAACTACAAGAAGCTCAACAACTGGAAACCCCATAAGAAATTCTTTTGTAGGAAATTACGATGGAGCCACCTATTGGAGACCCTCTCGGTGTGCAGCAAAGAGTAGCACAACCTAACAATGTGAAAAATCAAGATGTGGCAGCAAATAATCCAATACTTATTGCAAATGAAAGGAATAGAGCCATCAGGAATTATGCGGCCGCAACTTTTTACAATCTCAATACAGGAATTGTTGATCCAGTCATTGATGCCAATCACTTTGAGCTCAAGCCAATCATGTTCCAAATGCTTCAAACAATAGGCCAATTTGCAGGACTTCCTAGCGAAGATACTCACAAACATATGAAGCAATTATTGAGAATATGCAACTCGTTCAAGCTCAATGGAGTATCCAATGAGACTTTACGATTGAAACTTTTTCCATTTTCTTTACAGAATAATGCAGAAGTATGGTTAGATTCAATTCCACCGAATAACATCGCCACATGGGATGATCTTGCTGAAAAGTTTCTTTTGAAATATTTTCCGCCCACAAATAATGCACAAATCCGAGGGGAAATTATCACTTTCAAACAAGGACCACAAGAAGGGGTAGACACAACATGGGAACGCTTTAAGAAGTTGATAAAAAATGCAAAAATTATAGCGGATGTCCTAAATTGACTACCAATTTTCACAAATGTCCTAAATGATCAAAATTATCATTGGTAGGTTTTTACATATTAATTGAGTTTATTTTGTTACCAAAATGCCCTTTTCATTTAATGATTATATTAATGGAAAATTAAAAATAATAGTAGATTATATTATTTATCAATTTTATAGATTTTATGTGTTTGCACCGTTTACGGTTTTCAATTTTTTTTTTCCTCCTAAATGCTAGGAACTTGGTCTGCTTATTTATGGAAATTATATCAAAGAATTCTGATTTTATTTTTTGACATTTTGGTGGCAAGCATATTTCCTTTTTAGAACATATTTTGGCGGCACACTTTATTCTCTCATTTTGGCAGCACCACAACAATTTGCATTAGGGTTTTTCTGCCCAATCTTTTTGTTCACAGATTAATTTCTCAATTTTTGGACTCACTCCAAAAAACAAGCACAGGACATTATTTCCCATTGACCGCAATACTTTTGCATATAGATTTTATATTTTCTTAACTTCTCAGCCGTTTTGTTTCCCCTCGCCGGTATTTGTATTTCATCCCCATGGACTGCGATTACACCAATTTTTGTTTCCCCACAAACTGTACTCATACCTTTTAATTTATTCGTGTTTGCTTTCACAAATGGGTATGTTTATAGTTTCCCTAACTTTCAGTTTGTCATATTTATAGAGCGTTTTTGTGTTTAAGTTATAGAGAGAGAGTTTCCGTGTTCAATTTCTCAAATGGTTATTTTTAAATTTGTGTTAAATTTCACAAATGGGTACCGTTTCATTTTTCAGTTTTGACATATCAATTTCTATTAAGTTATAGAGATATGTATTATATCGTATTCTATTACATTTTCAATTTATACAATGGTATATTATTTATATTTTTCATGTATTTACCAATCTAGTGTGTTATTTAATATACCTTATATTTTCATTTATTAGGTTCTGACTTTATTCCTGTACGCATGTTATTTGGTGACAATTGGAATGAGAGAAACAATTATGTTGACTACAACGTTTCTGAAATATGATGCAACCGAGAATGTCATTCCAGAATTTGATGGACACTGTAATGTTACGGTTAGGAATTTCAGGTAACTATGATTGTACGGATCTATTTGCTAGCATAGGGCAACTTTCATAGAAAAGGGTATGAAATTGGGGGATGATCGAGATGTAAGCTGGTTTTTTAACACAATGTCCAATAGTTCATCCAATTATTGTTCACTAGTAGTAGATTATAGAAATAGTCTATCGGTCATATTGGATAACATGCTTCTCCAAGATTCTAGCACTAGTTCTTTACAAACTCAGGGTCGATTTCATCAAAATATTGATGTTGCAAAAATCAAGGATGATTTTCACATAAACATAGATGACATGTTTAGTGGGAAGATTAATTTACAGAATGCATTACGTTCCATTGCATTGAGGGAAAACTTTCAGTACAAAACTGTAAAATTCAATCATGAGAAGTTGGTTGTCAGATGTCTTGTCAAAAATTGCAGTTGGATTATTCGTGCATATCGATACGGGGATGAAAAAAGTGAAGCATGGATTATCAAGAAGTTAGTTAGTGATCATACATGCTCTCTAGACGTTGTATTGAATGATCATAAACAAGCAACAACCTCTGTGATTAAATAATGTATCAAAAGCAAAATATCCATCACTGGCAGTGAATTGAAAACTCTGAAGGATATCGTGGCGTACATTCGTTCAGAATTTGGCATCCACATTAGTTACCAAAAAGCGTGGCGTGCCCGTGAAGCAGCTCTTAATGAAATTAGAGGATCACCTACAGATTCTTATTCCAAGATCCCTTCATTCTGCCATATGCTGAAGTTAAAAAATCCAGGTACTTTTTATATATACCGAAATATATGTTCTAATCTAGATATTATACAGCGGTTTAAATAAACACCCAGTATACATCATATAATGCAGGTACTTTTTTATATATATTGTATTATATGTTCTAATTTAGGTATTTATATCATATATTACATGTACATTTTCTACATACAAACTCGACATAGATGGAAGATTTTTTTTTTACTTTTTTATGTCACTGTATGCTTCAATTTATGGATGGAAGCATTGTAGACCTGTTATCTCGGTTGATGGCACTTTCTTAAAGAATAAGTTCGCTGGTTATTTATTGACTGTTGTATCTATTGATGGAAATGACCAGATATTCCCATTGGGTTGTGCAATAGTTGATTCAGAGAATGATTTATCATGGGAATGGTTTTTTGTTCAACTAAAGGCGGCCATTGGTGTGCGAGAAGATCTTGTTTTCGTGTCTGATAGACACGGGAGTATATTGAAAACCATTCCCAAGGTATTTCCTACCGCTTTTCATGGAGTTTGTACTGTTCACTTGTTGAGGAACTTAAGGGAAAAGTACAAGGGTGATATTGTCGTTGAGTTATATTATTCAACAGCTAAGGCATTCAATAAGAAGGATTTTGAACATAACATGCAACAGTTAGAAGGCAGTGCACTTGGCATTTGTGATGATTTGGAATCAATCAGTTTTTCAAAATGGTCTCGTGCCTTTTCTACCCGTCGTAGATATACAGTTATGACAAATAACTTATCGAAAAGTTTTAACGTCGTGAAAGAAGCTAGAGAATTGCCAATTATTTCAATGTTGGAAGTCATTTGGATGTTACTCCAAAGGTGGTTTTTTGAACGTAAGAACGATGCTGACTATCAAGCTACCTATCTGACAAAGTTTGCTGAATTAGAATTGTGTGAAATGATCGGCAATGGGCGTTCAATGCAGGTTCACATTTTTTAAATTGATAAACATATCATATAATATTCCATATATATTATATGTTCACACTCTTTTATATCGTTTTTTTAGGTCAATCCAGTAAACAACCATTTGTACCAAGTAATCGATGGTTCGAATCAACATGATGTGGATCTAATTAATAAAAGATGTTCTTGTTGCATATGGGACCAACTACAAATCCCTTGTTCTCATGCATGTGTTGTCTTAACTCGTAAGCACTTATCGATAAATGATTATGTTTCCCCATATTATTCAAACAGTTCTTTGCGTTGCACATACTCTGGGATAGTCCATCCTATTGGAAATGAAGGTAGTTGGGATATACCAGTAGAGTTGTAGAACATAAAAGTAATGCCCCCAAATGTCAAACGTCCAGTTGGTAGACCCAATAAGGTATGGATTCCCTCAAGAATTGAGTTTAAAAGGAGGGTAAAATGTGGTCATTGTGGAAGAGCAGGTCACAATAGGAAGACTTGCAAGTTACCCCTTACCCAGTTGTGATTACATTTTTATATAAACAGTTGCATTATTTTAGTTATGTTTATCATTTTGCTAGTTTTCCCTTTATCAGACATTTTATGTTATGCAATTATTACGTTTTAGTTTCTAAAGAGTGTATTTCCCTTATATTGAAAAAACTTTAATGTTAACGAAGTTCAATTTTTTAAGATGGCATGTTTTTAGTTTTTAAGGGTGTATTTTAAGAGTATGTTTTTAGGTTTTTACGTTGCATTTCATAAAGAGTGTATTTCTCTTATATTACAAGATTGTTCCATAATTTCACTACCATAATTTGAGATAAAATTCAATCAAATTGTGAACTATGATTTTCTAATAAAAAAATTCTTGCAAAGATCAATACCTTATTTAAATATATACGGCAGTATATAATATATATAACTAAAATCATTTACATAAAATATAATTACCCATAATATGTGATATATACCCTTTACATACTTGGAAAATCATCAAGAAACTTTATTGTATTCAATGTCTATACACATTACCTACCTTAAAGAGTCATATCTCAACCTATTACTATTACTTGTTGTAACGCTAACGAAAATTTTGGCAGCATAACGACAGAACTGTAACTAACTCAAATTTTAGTTACAACCTGAAAACAAGATGTGTACACTTCTATAATTTCAAATAAACATCCAGCAGCTCCAAACAAACACCCCTTCAAAATTCTCTCAACAAAATTCTATTAGATTGTTCCATAATTTGAAATAAACACTTCCATAAAATGCTTGTAAAATTCAATCAGATTGTGAACTATGATTTTCTAATTAAAAAACGTATTCCAAAGATCAATACATTATATGATATATAACTTATAAGATCTGTAAAATCATTTACGTAAAATATACCCCATAAGATGTGATATATACCCTAAACATACTTGGAAAATCATCAAGAAAATTTATTGTATTCAATGTCTACACACCTACCTTAAATAGTCACATCTCAAACTATTACTATTACTTGTTGTAACGCTAACGAAAATTTTGGCAGCATAACGACAGAACTGTAACTAACCCAAGTTTTAATTACAACCTGCAAACAAGATCTGTACACTTCTATAATTTCAAATAAACATCCAGCAGCTCCAAACAAACATTCCTTCAAAATTCTCCCAACAAAATTATATTAGATTCTTCCATAATTTGAAATAAACACTTCCATAATTCCAGATAAATTCAATTAGAATGTGAACTATAATTTTCTAAACAAAATAAGTGTTGCAAAGATATATAGTAATCAGTCTAGTATACCAACTTCAAAACAAAAAAGCATCCTTCAAAACAATTCTAATCCTAAGCATCAAAGTTGAGACATAATTGAGAAGTTCGGACAACCGTAGTTTTCTTTATCAAGATGTTCAACTTTCTTCTTCTTTTCTTCCGCCGATCCAAATTTTGATGTATATGGTGACCTCATGACTTTTGATGGTTTGATTGCTCGACGTTCACTCCTTGTAATTTCAATCTTCGCAATTGCATTTTTTGTTTCTTCAACAAACACCATTTTACCTTTAAGCTACATAAGAACACGAGAATATAAATGTTTAAAAGAAAGAATTAATAACCATCTACTTATAATATGAGAAGTTGTCATACGGCGTCGATGTAAATTGTTAACGGGTCATATATGATGGCCTCATTGTCATTCTTCATTTTAACCTAAGCATAATTATAGATATCATATTTAATAAATACAATGAAATTAAAAATATATACTGAGTATGTGGTAGATATTCTAACCTTTCCAAGTTGAACAACTTGCTCAATCTTTTCTACTTCTTTCAACATCTTGTGTTAATCGAAAGGTCTTCTAAATTTGCACCCATGACATTTTGTTCATTTGGGCCGCTTTTATCATTTTCTCCTCTTGCACCATGTTCATCTCCTTCACCACCATCGTCATCTCTACGATTGTCCTCTGCCCCATCTTCATTTTCATTATTCATATGTCCTTCAGTATCCCCATCTCGTCCATCTGTATTGTCGTCATTCCCATCTTGACCATCGTTTTCATCTCCCTTATCATTTTTTTTTTCATTTTTTGGTCTCTTACCCTTTTCCTTCATGAGTTTGAGTTCGCAATAGACGTGGTCAATCTTAGCCTCTAAGACCTTAAAATTCTTCTCTATAAAGTCTTCAAAATAAGTAAAACAAGAAAGGATTGTATTAGTAACCATCAACATTTTGTCCTCCAATTCTTGATTCAAACCTTTAGTTTTTTATGGTTCTCCATATACAACTGAATCTTGAATGGTAGCTTGTTGCTTCCCAAGAAAATTGTCAGTAGTATGCTCCTCGGTGAGTGGAAAAAATGCAAACTACATGCACACAAAATAAATACAGTGTGTTTATTTGATGTGGATGAAATTTAGAGTTTACAAAATTCTAAAAAATTTACATTGTTTACCTCTTCATGTTCAAACACCTTCAATGCCAAATCTCTCCACTCTGGTTGTATGTCGATGGCCCAATTTTTCATCTTTGGCAACCCTGAATCTATTTTTCTTGCATATGCATTATTGGGGTTGGATATTAGAGGAATACACTCATATGCCCACATAAGGAGCGCATATGGGAATCCGACGATTCCATCTACCGATGCTTCTGGGTTGACAATTGCATGTTTAATTGACTTTATTGTTGCTTCATATGCCAAACGACCCCAAGGATAGTTTTCAAACTGGATCTCGTCATCCACTAGCATCAAATGTTCAAGTTCTATCCCGGTACTTTTTTGTTTTCCAATCAAAAAATTGAATAGAAAGTACAATTTGGCAAGCTTGACCATGTCTTTCTTTTTCACACCTCCTCCCTCAATGAAAAGTTTATGAACATCAGACCTACGAATCGGTCGATCATTTCCAAAGTACTTGTTTACAAATCTCCCAGATAATTTAGCAACATCTACTTTTGGCAATTCTCCACAATTTAGCCCGGTTATAATTTCAAAGTCCTTTATTCCAAAGTTGACAACTATTCCTTCAAAATTGAACCACAACTCGTCTCCTTTGGTTGGGCTGCATTGCCTTCTAATCAAATGGTAAAGGAGTTGACTCTGAAATGTATTGATATTAAGGTCTAAAAACTTTCCTACGCAACTATTCCAAAATTGCTCAAGATGTCTCTTCTTAAGGTTTTGTTTAATTTTAGTAAGGACATCTAAACTTCCATAAATGTTAAGCTCTTGGACAGAAGACCATTTTTCTCTTGGAAGAAGAAGGGGGGCATCCTGAAAAATTATTTAGATACATTTCATAATTCATGCTAATTTCATGTTACACAATATACTTCATAAATATTCATAGTATAATAGACATATACCTGGTATTTTTCAGTCTGGATTTGTCCAATGA
The DNA here is from genome assembly GCA_036850905.1 of Luffa acutangula. Taxonomy (NCBI): domain Eukaryota; kingdom Viridiplantae; phylum Streptophyta; class Magnoliopsida; order Cucurbitales; family Cucurbitaceae; genus Luffa; species Luffa acutangula. The sequence goes on from CM072089.1 coordinate 47,298,427, forward strand.
CAGATCATCTTCCAAACCTTGAAGCTTTTGTTGCTTTCTTCTTGATAGAAGATCTTTTGTTACCTACATTCTTTTTCGCCACCTATTAATTGTTAACATTCATATATTATCAAACATATATATTCAATAATCATTTTTTATTATTATTTAATATTACCTTCTTGTCATTCTTTATAACCTTGCTTGAATTGGCCTTGACCCTTAAAGATTCTTTAGATTCAGATTTAGAATCTTGCTTTGGACAACGTTGTTGACATGTTATCTAAAAAGAACAATATTGTTTAAATTACATGTAAAGATATATAAACGTAATAAAGATAGAAATAACGTATTACCCTTTTTGTAGAATCATCAGCTGACAAATCATGTTTCGTTTTTTTTTGTCTCTTGTTATTGGGTGTTTCCTACCAATATAATAGTGCAACCATTAAACACTCATATATATTAAATTAATACAAAGTTTGTAATACTTACCATCTCTATCGTTTCCAAATCCTTCCACTTTTTATTAATTATTCGCAATCTCACACTCAATGTCAAATCATCTTCCTAAAAATTATGTCCATGTTTGTTAGAAGAATTAAATGATTTTAAGAAAGATAGCCACATACGGTGTATTTATCTAATATACCTCATCAGTTTCCTCTTTTTGTTCTTCTTTTTCTTGATCCTGCTGTCTAATCTCGAAGACATCTTTCTCATCTGACCCTTCATCTTCTTTTTCTCCAATAACTTCAGGTTCTTTAATTATATTTGTATCACATTAACCTCGTCTGACAACATCTTCAATAACTCCTTCTGATACAACAGGTTCCTCCTTTGAAAAAAAAACAGAAAATTATTTTTTGTCGTCATTATTCCAATATATACTGCATATAGAATAAAATATTTTGCTACAATACCTATCGTGTATTTGAATACAACACAACTTGTGTGCTCGTTATATTATCTTCCTCAATAGGCGTGCCATACTTTAAATACAAAAATAGATATCAAATTAGGCTATCAAACGACATCTTTATTTATGTAATCGTGAAGTCAAATTTTAACGTTGATGTACCTTATCTTCAATAGTTGCCTCCTCACCATCATCTTTACTTTTTTCGGGCTTTATTGCACTAAACATTCACCCCACATTTCCTATAATACGTTCGAACATTTGTCTTACAGGTTGTGTATCCAATGAAATTTTCATTGGATACTCAACACTAGCATCCGAGCTTTCGTCCTAAGAAGTAGTACATAGTATACAAAGATATGAGAACTACATAATATATTTATGATTTAAATAACAACCCAATGTATTTAATATATACCTCTGAATCAATAGTCCATTTCATTTGCTTTTTGATTCAGTTTCTTACTAGAAGATCCAAAAGGTCGCTGGCTCCTGCGCCTTTCCGTATTCCCAATTTCTTTTATATTCACCATTTTGATTCTAATTACATGGAAAATAAGTACAGAGCTATATACATTTAATAGACCATCACAAACAATTGGATGAATATATTTATATATATATATATATCCAAACAAAGAGTATTTTTTTATATATCCAAACGTTATGTACATCTCAAACATGGGTATAAATCCCAACGAACGTTGTATTTATTCTATATATAGCATATTACCAATCAAAGAACATAAAAGGTAGTATCTATTCAATTAGGAGTATACAGGTCAAATAGGGGTATACATTTCAAAGAATGCAATATTTATTCAATCAACAAATGGGAGAAAACGAACAAACAATATAAACAAAAAGACAATGGGAATTTGGTATTGTGTACTGTTTACAATCAATAAACAACACAAGTAGTAGAAGCTAGTATGAAAAAAAAAAGAATATGAACGAGAAAACAGGGGAAATAAGCAAAAAAGAGGGAAGATGAAAAAAAACTAGCATTGTGTATTTTACCTAAACAAAGAATATGAACGAACAGACCGGGTACATATCCAAAAAAATAAAAACGAAACTAGACGCATACAAATGGGGTATTACCAAATAATCACACTAAACAGTTGCGGGAAAAAATAATAAAAAGAAGAAAAAACTTACCGATTTCGCTGAAGACGGCTGAAGAAATTTGACCCAAAAACGCTGAAGACGAACGAACGAAAAAGCTTTGGATGAGGGCTCAAAATGAACGAAAAACCAGAAGAATTCACATCGTGTATTCGAAGGCACGATCCGGGTATTTAAAAAACGCCTAAAAAAATCATTCACAATCGAGAAAATAAAAACACAAAACCAAACGCCTTCAGACCGAGTACTTACCAAATAATCGAAGAAAAATAAACCCGTCGTAGGAGGAAAAAAAAAACTAAAAACCTACCAGTTTCGCTGAAGACGGCTGAAGAAATTTTACCCAAAATGTAGAAGATGAACGAATGTAGAAGCATGTATTTTTCTAGGGCTCAAGATGAATGAGAATGATGTTAGTAGTGAACTTACCAAGAACGAAAAACCAAGAAAAAGCTTAGCAAGGCAACAATAGCGGAAGTGGGAAAATGCATAAGAAAAAATGGGGAAGATTGACCATTATTCACGTTGAAGAATTTGGACCATTTTGGAAAGTAATTTGAAATCCATTTTTTTCCTTTTTTTTCTTTTTATATTATTTTATAATTTCCAGGTGGTGTCCATGCAAAGGTATATTAGGGAATTGGACATGCTTGTTCAAAATCGGTTTGACATGCTTGTAAAATTTACTTCTTTAGGATACTTTTGATAATTGGATATTGATAAAGGTCCATTTATGTTATTAACCCTAAATAATGTCCACTCCATGGTTTGCCTGCTTTCCTTCTTGTAAAGCATTTTTACAATGGATTGACTCAAGCCTTTAAAGCGGTAGTCAATGCATCGACTAATGGCTCTTTGCTTAAAAAGACCTTCAATGAGGCAAATGAAATTTTAGATGCTATTGTTGCAAACCACAGTCAATGGGGAGAAGAAGAAACACCTTCAAGGAGCAGTGTCAAGGTCCAAGAAATTAATCATCTCGAGACACTCTTAGAACAGATGTTAACTATGAACGATATGCTTATGAATCTGACTTTGGGAAATCAAGTTCAAGCTGCAGCAGTGAGCCAAGTTTCAACCCCCATGTGCACTACTTGCAGTGAAGAGCATTCATTGGAAGATTGTCCTCAAAATCCAACTTTAGTTTGTTTTCTAGGTACGCGAAATAGAATAAACCCTTAATCCAACACATATAATCCAGGATGAAGACAACACCCTAACTTATCTTTGGGAGGAAAAAATGCAAGCACATCAAATGCAACCCTATTCAAGCAGGGAGGACAACTCGAATTTAATAGTCAGACTCACATGAAGATTGCACAGCCTTTGCAGCAGCATATGCAAGTGCAACCCCAATCCACAACAAACTTGGAGAATCTCATGAGGAAAATGATGACCAAGAATGACACTGTAATTCAAAGTCAAACAGCTTCCTTAAGGAGTCTTGAATCTCAGATTGGGCAGCTGGCTAAGGAAATGAGGAACAGACCATTAGGGACCCTACCGAGCAATACAGAGAATCCTAAAAGAGAAGGCCTAGGCAAGGATAAGGCATCCATTGTTCCCAAGTAATTCTGAATTGAGATTGTGTAAGATATGTACGATAATGTATGATAGTTTTTGTTTTCTTTCTGGTCTTGTATCTATTTCTTGTTTTGTTTTGTTTTCCTTTGTCTTTATAAAATCAAAATATTTCCAAAAAAAAAAGTGAGCATAAATGTTTAGAGTGGTGGAAAGGCAAAATTTTATTCTTCTTTAAAGTTATATCAATCTTCTTCAAATCTTGTACGCTTAACCCGTATGAATATTCTAATCATTTTGAATAAGTGTGCATAAGATAGGTAAAGATGCAGGAAAAAGGCGATAGGAGAAAGGGCAGGATTTGCAGCGTAAATGCGATCGCAAAGCAACCATGAGCTAACTAAGGAAAATTTTTCAGGCAATATTTTGCGATGCATTTGCAGGCGGAGTTCCAGAAAAATCTGAAGGTCCAGAGTGACGTCATTTAAAGTTTTTGAATCATTTAAGGGAAGTTCGAAACATATAAATAGAGGAAGATTTTACGTTGGTCAATATTTACTTGAACTTCTCTAACATCTCTCTCGCCCAAAGCATCCGCCAGTCCAACCATTCTCTTCCGACCATTCTCTTCCGACCAAGCATTCCAACCATCCCTAGCCGCCAAAAGTTTACTCAAGTCTACTAAAAAACCACTGTCGACACTTTCTGTTTCATACCCACGAAGAAAAAGATGAAGCCCCAATCATCTCCTCAGTTGAAGAAATTGGGCCCTCAACGAAAAACTTCAAAGGTTTCTTCTTCTGAGTGGCTGAAAGAGATTTCTAAACCTTCTTTGTTTCCTCGACAAGTAAGCAATCAGCTCGTTCGGCCCCTACATGGTCGACGACTCAAGGTAAATCTCCTTGGCCCAATACTCGTGTAGGATCACCCTCAAAAGACTAGGAGGATGAGTTGAGGAGATTCGCACAAACCAATCGTCGAGCTATTGGAAATGCTGCTTTATACTCTTAGGAAGAAGAAGAGGAGGAAATGTCCTTGGTCCTTAAGCCAAAGGGAATAAGGCTTAAGGAGAGGGAAGAAGCAGAGAAGCGAAAGGTGGAAGTGAAATACTTTAGAAGGAGAAGACGAGACAAGGTTGAGCCATGCAGCAAGGTTGCGGCCGCAAATGTGGAGCAACCAAAAAATCTGTCTACGGGTCGACCTGAGATTGGGACCAAAAATACAACCCAAACAGATGAGGCAGTACCAGTTCCTGATGAACATTTCAAGCAAGATGCACCCGCATCTGAGGCACAAAGGCAGTTTCAAGCTTCCACTTCAGCCACGAATCCATCCAAGCTTAAAGGAAAAAGATCAACACAATGGAGTTCAAAGTTGCAGTAGCAGGAGGAGTAAGGGAAGTAGAGCATAATTGTTGCTGATGATCTTTCGTTTGCAAAAGCCATGGCCTGCCAAATCAAAGATGAGCAGCTGGCTGGTGGATGAAGAAGAAAGAACGAAGCGAAAAGAGAGGCTAAGGGAAGAAAATAGAAGAAGAAGAGCAAGCTTCTCTACACTTTGCAGTTGCTTGCCTGAAGGACTCAGTGGACACCACTAAGAAAGAAGAATAAGAAATTGTGCCCGTCTTTGAGGGCCAATCAAAAGATTTTGCAGGGGAGAAAGAGAACGAAAATGTGCTTGAGGACCTGTTCGAGCACCATAATGAAGCAATGTTTGAGGACCTGGTCGAACATAAGCTAGAGAATGAGCAACATGCTCCAACTGATGAAGATAAGGTTCGTGAGATTTCAAAGGACTAAATGCCTAAGAGAGGCAAAGAAGATGATGATAGTGCGGCCAAAGGGAGGGCTAAGAAGAAGAAAAGAACTGAAATTTTCCTAAGGAGGCCGAGCACTAGAGGAACGACTTTTGTGCTTCGCCGAGCCAAGACACCATCACCACCGCCATCTGTAAGGGGAGAAGCAACCATTCCTCGGCCAAAGAAGACTCCAACAAAGAAGCCGAAAATGGAAGTTCGAGTGGAGGCTCACCCAGAAACTCAGACCCGATTGGCGATTATGAAAAATCGGGTCCTGATGTGTGAGAAAGCATTCACCACGAAGACAGGCCCTCTCCCAACATTCGTTGATGATATTTTGCACAAGAATGATTGGGAGCGACTATGCAAGGAGCCTTAGGCTGCATCTATTCCATTGGTACGTGAATTCTACACTCAAGTAGAGGAAAAGATGCAAACAACCACGCTCCTACGTCGTATGGTGGTGGAGTTCTCGGCGAGGCAAATCAATCGGATTTTCCAACTGTCATCCCTCAGATGCCCAACTGGCAATATGGCCATTGAAGAACCAACGGATGAGCAACTGGAAGAGGCTCTAGCTATGGTGGCCCACAAGGGAGTTAAGTGGCATGAGTTCAGAACTGGAGTTTGGACTCTACTATCAGGAGATATAAAGCTAGAAGCAGTTGTGTGGCTTTATGTGATCAAGAATACAATAATGCCAACAACACATGACACCACCATATCTCAAGAGCGTGTCATGTTGTTGTACAACATGCACAAGGGACTGGATCTGAACCTTTGACGGAACATTTGGATTGAGATCCTCTATTGTGGGCATAAGACTATGGGAAGGTTGTTATTCCCAACCTTGATCACCTCAATTGACTTGAGCTTGATCAAGAAGCTCATAACGAATTCAAAGCAAAATGTTACTTGTCCTGAAAAGAAGGCTCAAGCAACCCCTCTTGCAGCTCAGTCATTAAAATCTCCTGAAGAAGCCACTGCTGCAGCAGGTGATGTGACCGCAAAACCATCGTAGAATATACCAGATGCGGCCGCAAATCAGCAGCAATCTTCAGTCCTTCAACCACAACCTGAAAGTAATTTGGTGGTTTTGAGAAGAGACTTGGAGAGGATAAGGAGCCAATATAAGGATTACCTGACCTATGCTAAAGAGTGAGATGAATTTGTCAGGTGTATCTTGGAGAATGTAGTGGAGGATCTTGATGACTACCTTCCACCGTTCTCCAAAATAAATTGGAATCCAACACTAGGCGATGGAGCAAGCCCTTCTAACGCCTAGGGGAGTTTTTCCTTTCACCCTTCTATTCTTAATTATTCTTTTATTGATAAGTGATTGGAAATAAGGCCTAGTTATCTTTAAATGCTTTCTGTTATATTTTTTTTTTTATAGGATATTGAGTTTCTTCTCTTCTCTTGCAATTTATATTTCTTAGATAGGTTGTTTTGTTTGCTTCTTTTGTCTTAAAGTTTTGTTTTGGATAAGATTTTGAAAAAAAAAAGTATATCTCTTTTAAAAGAAAGAAAAAGAGTTCTAAGAGATTTTCAAAAGAGAAGTGTGCTTAGTTGGTTTGTTTGTTTTTTAGCGCCCTTAATGAGGATAACTAAAGCTCTCTCGGTTATTTAAATACTTTAGTAACTTTAAGTTTTGAAAGCATAAAGCCTGAATAAACTTTTCTCTCCATAACACATTAAAATCCAAACTCATCTACCTTAGGCTTTGACTACCGACAACTTTAGGATGATTAGACTTGATCTGAGCTTGTAAATCTTTTTTAGTTTCTCCGACTTTGATCTTCATGTTAGTCAATGAGGACAGTGACCCATTTAAGTTTAGGGGGGACAATTTTGTATTTTTGTACTCTCTATTGTATACTTTATGCCTATTGCTAGTGCTAAAAAAATAAAATAAAAAATAAAAAAAGATACTCCTCCTTCTCGAATAAACCAAGTAACCAGGGGTGGTCGTGATACCCACGATTTCCATTGCATGAAAGGTTGGTTTGGAAAGTGAGTATGCACTACAGTCTTAATGGAAAGCTACGCTCATAGTCAGCAACTTTCACCACAAAGTGTTAGTATGTTGGTACGGATGTATAGATGACTATGAGATTCTCTTTTGCCAAAAACAAATCCTAGCAGCAGTTTAAAAAAAAAGTTTGGGGAAAGGGAATTAGCTTTTCTTTTTCATTTATTGAGAGTCAGGATAGCTTGTTAAACAGATAGGATATTCTGAATAAAGGCTAGCTGGAATAACAGGCAACGAGATATGGGAATGCATGCGAATGTTTTATCTAGAGGATAGTGAGTAAAGGCCTAGTGTTAGAAAAAAATTGTTGTTAATCTAGAGTATTAGGAGTCGAGTTCTTTTCTGAAAGGCGCACTCAAAAACTAAACTTACCTATGAAATGCACACCTTTTCTTTCTTCTTTCTATTATCTTATATTGCTTGAGGACAAACAATGGCTTAAGTTTGGGGGTGTGATAACACTCATTTATGTGTGTTATTTAGCCTTAAAAACCTAGTTAATTGTTTAGATAGCAAAGACCTTGTGTTTAAATTCTTATCATTTCAAGGAATTTTAGCAAAACTTATAGAATCATGAAAAAAATCTTAGAATTATAGAATTTAAGCTTAAAATGAACATAAAGATATTATTTTTGTAAGAATTTATCCAAGTTAGTTCTTTTGTGCAGAAGACTTTGCGAGGAGGATGTTCTCGCAAGAGGAGATTAAAGGTAGCGGAGCAACTGAGGTGAAGCTGAAGAATTGCACCTGCATCTGGACCTGAGGATGTGGGATATGCGATCAAAATGAGCCTGCAAACCATATAAGAAAAGTAGCCCCATGGTGACGACAGACTTGTCAAAGCTGTTGTAGCCTTCCAGACTGGGGTAAAAATATAGATAGAATTCACTTCAAAATAGCTCTAGAATACTGTGCAAGCATACACAATCCGAAGCAAGTGATAAATATTGATCGTATCCACGGGGCCGAATAGCTCTCACTTTATCTATTTTGTATAACTTTTTAACGATTTCAAAAGTGGTTAAAATGATTGATTTTGATAAAATGCTGAAGCAAAGGAAAAGACAGAACAGAAAGTAAACAAATAAAGCAGACAGACTGGAAACATGTGTTGGTCAGGGTTTAGTAATTGTTTTAAAAGATGTTCTAGCAATATTGTTGATTAGGCAATTCTCTTGCAGTCTTATTAGCAGAATCCTCCCGGAACTCTGGATTTTTTGGAACGTGTTTCAACTCCAATGACGTGCTATCGATCAAGCACTAGGCAACTGGTTATCCCTAACTTAGTCACTGGCGTTCACCAATACACAATGATCTAGTGTGATTAATTGCCACACACTTCTCAAATCATCCTTGAAACTAAGAAGTGATATTCATACTGGCTGGCCAGGTGGGCACAAAATAGAAATAGACACAACAAATAATCAAGATGCTCAAATCAACTTATATTGCATAGAAAATAAATCACGACAATTACATGATCCCTAATCAACACCTAAGCAAATTTAGTTCATGAAGCTCAAAACAACACACGCTACAATCTGAGTATGTGCATCCATAACTACAAGATATTACAAGAAAAGGTTAATTCCCTTGATCAAATCCGTAGTTGATGGTCTTCTTGAAATCTCCAATCTTTCCTCCTCTATTCAGCTTCCAACGATAGAAATGGGAATATCCTTCTCCAAGAATGGAATTCCCCCAAATTGGAATTGTTTTTGGCTTGAGACGACTCTTCATTTTATAGAGTGAAGGCAAGCCCTAATTAAGTCAAATTGTACACGTGGAACGCTCTCTAAGCTTCTTAGACCCGAGAATAGTTCAACTAACTTCAAGTCATTAAAATGGATTACGAGCTGTGACGTGGCAGTTTTGCTCCCTGCTTTGCTGGATCACAGATTTTGCTCCCTCAAGTCACTCAGCATTATATTCAGCACAAAATAACTTCCAAAGCATCCATTCTTCCAAATGGGTTAAAACATATAATATTCATCTAAAAGAAATCATATTTAGCACAAATGACACACAAAATACTATAGAACTAAGGCCTAAATAACTCCCTTTTAGAAAGTTATCATACCCCAAAACTTGAACTATTGCGCGTCCCGAGCAATACTAACTAACCTTCCCTTGAGAATTCAAAACATTACACAAAGCATAACTTAATCAAAGCAGATAATCCAACACTACCTTCAATCTTTACTTGAGCATTCTGCAAACCAAGCTCTATTGTAGCAAAATAAATCTTCCGACATGGACAAATAATCACCACCTTTAACTCAATCCTAAGAACTTGCCACAACCTAGCTCTATTATCAGACATATTAAAATATATTTTTAAGGGGGTTTATATTTTTGTTCTTCAAACTTAAAGCAGCCCTACAGTCATAAGCTCTTAAGCATGGGATGACCCACTTTATGGTGCAATATACCATTGCCTCAAACTTATCACCAATCAGGCTAATTACTCATTGCTAAGCTCGAAACCCTTAGTTATTCTATCCCTTGCTTCTCAAAATGGCAACATTTTATGATGAAGCTCACCTAAGCCCTAGGAGACAAAAAACTGCTAGATTATCATTCATCCTTCAAAACTTTTGCTCTATGAATTTTCTCAACAAAATTTTCACAATTAATTTGTTCGGGAATTAATTTCTTCTCATTTTTTATATTTCCTAGGTCATCTTTTGATGCAAAGACAAACTACGGGTGTCACAAATGTCCCTGGTTACTCAACAACCTAGAAAAACAATTATGAAGGAGAGGAATGGTCGAGCAAAACAACCGAAGTAGCAAAAAGTCCCCCAAACTTGAATTATTCATTGTCTCCAATGAATTATTAGCATGATAGATTATACCTCCAAACTTAAATTTTTCTATCTGAATTTTAAACTAAGCGTGGGATTAGAATTAAGCTTAAGGTGGATCAAATAAGTCAACACTACCTCAGAATCTTCTTGCCACAGCCATGACCAGGCTAGAGGAAATGCTCAAGCCATAGGTTTCTGGAGATCAGAACACCTTGATCTAATTAAGCTAACTAGTCCAAGCTTCAAAAATTCAGAAGAAAATTAGTTAAGTTAGGAATGCTCAGTACCATAGAACAGAAACAGCTATGGGAATTTCATTAAAGACAGAAAAAGATTTACAAGAAGCAGATAAATCGGTGGCTTAGAAGCAGAAAATTAAAAACAAGAAAACTGAAAACATAAACATCAAAAGAAATTGGGGTCAGAAATACGCGAGCAAACAAAATTATAAAAACAAAATAAATGCTCACCCAACTCTACTTCTTCATAATTCCTCCTGGCCCTGCTCTTCTTCCTCCTCTTCTTCTCTTTCTACTGGCGGCGGTAGAATCCAGGGATTAAATAGATCATCGGGGAAAATAGGGAAGGCCTGATATGGTTTCGAAAAATTGGATTGCAAGGCCCTCCTAAGTGTGGCATCCCTCCTCTTAGCATAAGTCCAGTAGGTTTGAGCTTGCCTTTCAGCATACTCTAAAATCTGTTGGATGTCGCAAACCAGCCCACCTTGGCACGTGTGCTTCTCCGTCTTAGACAACCTCCATTAGGCCCCTTCAATGCCAACCTCCCTGACAGCTACATTCAATTGGTCGTTAGATGGTGCTACCACCATCTCATTAAATCTAGCTTGCGGAAAGTCTTGGAGGTTGAAAAGAGAGTTCATTGCTCCTGGGCTCCAATCAACAGCCACCCCTCGGACCATGACTTGGAATCCTTCCTGATCATCTATGTTCGTGTAAAATTCACAGACAATATTTGAATTCACCGATTCTGGTTTCATGAAAAATTGACTCCATTTGTGATTTGCTATTCCAGCCCTCAAGAAATGTGGTAAGTCTTCACCAAAGCCTTTTTCAAACAGAAAATCTCGTTTCAGCATCTCCCTGTATTTTGCTCAGGCAAGTTCATTGACGAAGCGATCATACGGCAGCCTTGGTTCTTCATCGTCAGCTTCCTCTATTTCTGTCGGTGCCTCAGTACTTCTTTTCCCTTGTCTTCTCTTTGCTTTGGCAGGGCTTCTTCCTCTGCCTTCTTTTCCGTTCCCTCTTTCTCTTGTTCTTCTTTGTTAGAGTTTTCTTTTTTAGATTCCGTCATCGACGACGATGGAGTATCTGCTCGGATTACCTTGATTCTCCCAACCTTCTACTTCTGACGGTGGCGATGTGGAACCTCTGGTACAATCTCTTCAGCCTGATCCTGCAGGAGAAGACCCACACAAACATTTGCAGGAATTTCATATAGTATGTTATGGTATGAGACCCCATGGAGTGATAGAGGAAACACTGAATCTGAGGGCATTCCCCTTTTCGCTAAAGGATTCAACAAAAGATTGGCTTTATTACCTTCCCTCCGGCTCTATCAGTACATGGAACGAGATGAAAAAGCAATTCCTGGAGAAATGTTTGCCCACAAGTAGAGTTGCAAACATTAGAAAGAAGATTTATGGAATGTCACATATCACTGGGAGACACTCCATGAATATTGGGAAAGATTCAAGCGTCTGTGCGCCAGTTTTCCACATCATCAGATCTCTTATCAGTTGTTGATTTAATACTTTTACGAAGGGCTACTCCCTATGGACCGTAGCATGGTAGATGCAGCTAGTGGAGGAGCACTGGTCAACAAAACCCCCCATTGAGGCTAGACAACTAATTTCTAGTATGGCTGAAAACTCTCAGTAATTTTGCACTAGAGGACCACCTGCAGTTGTACAAGCCGCCACAAAAAGTGAGGTAAGCGAAATGCACTCTGAATTAATTGAATTAACTAAACTTGTTTGCTCTTTGTGTCTAGGACAGGTACAGGCGAAAGCCTGTGGACTCTGCTCGATGACGACCCACACTACTGATGCATGCCCTGAAATACAAGACAATGGATAGGTGAATGCCATTGGTGGATTCAATGGAAATCAAAGGCAGTACAACCCATACATCAACACTTACAATCCAGGATGGAGAGATCTTCCAAATTTCAGTTATGGGAACCCACAGAAGCCACTTACGTTCAAGCAAAATCAGGCGTCCACCTTAACTTCAGGCACATCCTTGGATGAGGCACTTAAGAAGCTTACTGACAGCTCTTTGCAGTTCCAGCAAAAGACCAGGAACGCCATTCAAAATTTGGGAAACCAAATCACTCAGCTGGCAACCCAAGTCAGTAAGATGAACAACAAATGCTCTGCTAAGCTGTCTGCCCAACCTGAGGTAAATCCTAAGGCAAATGTGAATGCGATGTGGAGTGAAGTGACTACACCTGGTTGTCCCTCTGGATTCCCTGCTGTCTCTGATAAGTTTTCTATTTCTTCTTGCAATTTTCTGTTTTAAGTTTAGATGATAAAAAATCTTTTTCACCTGTGAACTTCATTGACCCTGCTACTCCAAGTGTGAAGGATAATTTAGATGTTTTTAGAAAAGTTAAGGTGAATATTCCATTTCTTGAGGCAATCCAGAAAATCCCAACCTATGTTGAGTTCTTAAAGACTTGGTATGAAGGTAAGGAAAAGTCCTCAAGTAAAGAAGAGGTTAGTGAAAATGTTAGTGCATTACTTTCTGAGAATTTACCTGTTAAATGTTCTAATCCTGGAATGTTTACTTTACCATGTATGATCGAAGATTGCAAGATAAAATATGCCATGTTAGATCTAGGAGCATCGATAAATGTTATGCATGTGTCTATTTATAAAAAGTTGAATTTAACTAATATTAAAACATCTGGCATAGTTATTCAGCTAGCAGATAAGTCTTGCATAAAACCTTTAGGAATAGTTGAAAACGTTTTAGTTAGGGTGGAGGATTTGGTTTTTCCTGCTAATTTCTATGTTTTAGATACTCTTAACCCTGATTACAATATGTCTTCTGCTATGATACTTCCTGGTCGTCCCTTTATTAAGACTGCCAAGACTATTATTGATGTAGATGAAGGTGTTGTATCAGTAGGATTTCAAGATAAAACCTTATACTTTACAATTTTGTATGACATTGAAAATCCTCATGCATCTTCTATTGAATATTATATGCTTGAACCTTACCCAGTGAATGATCGCACTTTAAATTCTAAATCATGCATGGTCACCAATAGTTAGATGCCCTGACTTGGATGGAGAATCGTTTGATGTAGTTGATGAACAGGAGATAACCCTTACTGATAAATCTGGTGGAGTTACCAAGTGTTCGTCTTCTAAGATTAGAGCTGAGCGTATTTTCTATCAACCCACCTCCGCTTCCGATATTTTTTATGCTTCAACTGATTCTTCCCTGCAGGCCCCGAAATTATTAAAACGAGAAATCTTTAAAAACAATGTATTATGGACCTGTGGAGAGAAGCCTCCCTAAAAAATAGAGGAGAGTGTGGTCGAGCAAAGAACCTTAAACAATTGCACCTTTTAATTTTATTGCTTCCTGTTATTTTAATTCCTAGATAGATTTATTTTAATCAGTTGCTTTTATGTCTGTTTCCTTGTTTTTGTTTGTTCTTTAGGATTGGCGGTACCAAAACGAAGTTCTATATTTATAGAAATCATGATTCACCATCCATGAGTGCAACATTCAGGGAAGTTCTATTCTTTCGCTATTCATTTTTTGTTTCTTCATGTTTTATTACATTGAGGGCAATGTAGATTTTAGGTTGGGGGTGCGTAATTTACTTTACACTTATTTTGGGCCTTGAGCATCTGAACGTCAGGCCAACATTTGTGCTTAATGAAATGTCTCGCATGCTTGTTGTGTATATGCTTGTTTTAAGTGATAATGATTTCCTAAGATTGACTCAAATTTTTTTCGAAAATTTATTGTTTTCGATGAGTTGTGATCGAAAGTGTTCAAAAAAGGAGCCTTTTTAAAACTTTTCTTGGATATGTCTTGCTGTTGAGTGTCTATTTTGCTTTAAAGTATGACTTGAATGCTTAGGAGTGAATTACTTGGTTCATATTCCTGTTGTCACCCCGATAGGTGTAAGGTTATGCAAGAAAGTCTAAATTTTTTGCAAAATAGTGTGTGGATTCTTGCTTAGGAAAGAAAAAGAAAAAAAAAATGTGCCTGCAATAAAAAAAGTGGAAAAATAAGTCAGGGTGGCGAGGCAAAAGAAAAGAAAAATCGTATGCTCGCCATCTTTGCTTTGAGAGGAAAAAAAAGAGAGCATGCTTGCATTGAGCCTAAATGCTTAGGGGTAAAAAGAGCTACCTGTAGTGTGATCAGTTAGGCCAACCAAGAGTAAAACTCGGGTTATGGGTCCCTGCACTGTAGTGTGAAAGCTAGTGCCCTATCCAAAAGATATGTACAAAGAAAAAAAAAAAGAGAGCAAAATCACAAGAAAAAGCAAAAAGAAAGAAATGTGCTAAAGAAAAAGAAGAGCGAAAAAAATAGAGAGAAAAAGAAGAAAAAAAAAAGAATTCCTTGTTCAGGCACCTAAGCAAGAGGAAGCACCCTAATTTGTTCCATTTGGGCCTTTTAGCAAGACCTTAGTGCCAGTGTAGGGGGAAGATAGGATGAGAGTTGAGTAATCCAATCTCGGGCTCATAAAGTCTTCTTTACGTGGGATGGAGCTCTCTTGTGCAAGATAATCTTTGAAAATTTTTGATTTCTCTCCTCATTTGTCTCTCTTGCAAATGTCTCTTGATTGCTTTAGTTTTTGGAATGTTTGAGTTTTGAGGATTAAATCACTTATCAATTATATGCACAACGCTTTTCTCCTTGTTTTGTGTGTGCCTTGCTCGAGGACTAGCAAGATTTAGGTTGGGGGTATTTGATAGGACCTAAATAGTCCTATCTTATCACCTCTAATCTAAGCTTGTTAAAGTTATTTTATGCTTTACTTATCCTATTTACAGGTTAATTGATCTTAGGTTGTATCGGGAGCCGATCACGCTAATTGGTGTCAATTCGGGCCAATTACGGAGTTTTTGGAGACATCTCGATGTCTTGGACGAAGAGGAGGTAAAAAGACCCAATTGTGCTTAAGTGGGACTGAATTATGACACCGAATGCCAAAGATTAAAGCCTCGAACCGAGAAGAAGCGAGACAAGACCGAGAAAGGGCGTAGGAAGTCGAGATTAGAGGCTGGCGTCGAGACGCCGACGCGATTCCGAGCCGAAGACAATAGTTCGCAGTGTCGAGACGTTGTGCCCTGGCATCGAGACGCTGGCTCATTTTCTATAAATATTAGGTCTCGATTTAGTCCGCTGCTAGGTTAGATTTTAGGTCCCTTTTTATGATTTCTTTGTCTCTTTTACTTTCCAACACATTTGTAGACCATTCTTGGCCATTTACCATGGATTTTTTCATGTTATTTATCGTTTTTACTTTATCTATGAGTAAATAAACTTCTTTAGATCGTGGATTGGATTTATGCTTTGATTTCTAATGATATTGGCTGAGTTTTCTTGTCTATAACTCATGTTCTTGCTGTATTTTCATTGAAGTTTTTCATGCAATCCCGTTTAAACCAATACACGACTGTTAGTCAATTAGGATTGACTCCTATGCGATTATAGCTTTTGTATTGATGACATGCAAGAATGTCATCATTTTTCTATTAATTTCAGCTAGTTTTGTTCATGAATTGTGAACCTTAATGTATTTTTATGGCAATTTTACAGAAAACCGAGTCTTGAGAAGCAAAACTTAAATTTTAAGAGAAATTGGACGAATTTGAAGACTTTTTGGGCAAGTTGAAAATTAATCATTGAAGATCCAAGCCCCAAGGTCCAAGAAGGGAAGATAATTAAAGTGGGAGGCCCAAAAAGCCCAAAAGTTTGAAGGATGGAGGCAAAAATCCGCAAATAAGGCTTCTAGAAGGCCTAGCGTTGAGACGCTAGGACCGTAGCGTCTCAACGCTAGGTGATCAGCAGCGCGCGCTTCAAAAATCGAGATAGCATCGCGACGCTGTCTGCGTAGCGTCGCGACGCTACGACGACTTATGCCCCAAGACAACATGACGTCACAACGTCGAGACGCTGTGACGTAGCGTCTCGACACTGACGACTTGTTCAACAAGAAATTTCCAGCCCCTTTCACTATAAAAAGGCCCCTTTTCTTTGGTTCAAATCATCCCAATTTTGGGGAGCTCTCCCCTAGCTCAATAGAGAGAAAAAGTGATGATTCACTTGTTTTATTATGATAAGTTTAGGCCCTATTTGCTTGGTACAAAGGTTATAGTGCACACTGACCACGCTGTTATTCGTTATTTGAGTAGTAAAAAGGATTCCAAGCCCAGACTCATAAGATGGATTCTGTTATTGCAAGAGTTTGACTATGAGATCAAGGATAGAAAAGGTTGTGAGAATGTAGTCGCAGACCATTTGTCTAGGATAGAACATGAAAAGAACATCACAACCTTTCCCATTAAAGAAGTTTTTCCTGATGAAAGGTTGTATGCTGTTAAAACCGCTTTTCCTTGGTACGCTGATTTTGTAAACTTTCTTGCAGGAAAAGAAATACCTTCTGACTTAAATGCTCATAAAAGAAATAAATTTTTCCATGATGTGAAATCCTACCTATGGAATGACCCATTTCTCTTTAAAGTGTGTTCTGACCAAATCATTCGGAGGTGCATTCCAGCAGAAGAAGTAGGTAAGATTATTAATGATTGTCACGCCTCTCCTTATGGTGGCCATTTTGGACCAACTCGTACTGCGGCAACGGTACTTCAATCTGGTTTTTATTGGCCTACTCTATTTAAAGATTGTTATACCTTTGTGCGAACATGTGATAGATGCCAAAGGACAGGTAATATCTCTAGACGCCATGAGATGCCATTAACCTCAATTCTTGAGGTAGAACTTTTTGATGTATGGGGCATGGATTTTATGGGCCCGTTTCCCTCTTCCAAGGGATACTCATACATCTTAGTTGTTGTTGGTTACATATCTAAATGGGTAGAGGCAGTAGCCACTAAGACTAATGATGCACATGTTGTGTTACGTTTTCTCCATAAAAATATTTTCACTAGATTTGGCACACCACGGGCTATAATTAGTGATGAAGGGTCCCATTTTTGCAATAAATTGTTTGAAACATTACTAAAAAATATGGTGTCAAGCATAAGACTTCTTTAGCATATCATCCCCAGACTAACAGTCAAGCTGAGATTTCTAACAGGGAGTGTTGGGTTCCTAGAGTGAGTAAAAATATGATATAAAATACTCTAGAATTCCTGTGCAAGTATACACAGTCTGCAGCAAGTAATATTATCAATCCGAGCCCTGAATTAGTTTCCACTATACCTATTTTTGTGTAACTTTCCAATGGTTTCAAGAATAGTAAAATGATTTGGTTTTATCGGAATTATGCTGAAGCAAAATAAATGACAGAACAACGAGTAAACAAATAGATAGACAGATTAAAGACAGGCGCTGGTTAGGTTTTAGTGATTGTTCTAAGATATGCTCTAGCAATATTATTGATCATGCATTTCTCGCAGTATTATTAGCGGATTCCTCCCGAAACTTCGGATCTTTTGGGATGTGTTTCAACCCCAATGAAGTTCGACCGATCAAGCATTAGGCAACTGGCTATCCCTAGCTCAGTCACTGGCGTTCACCAATACACAATAATCGTAGTGTGGATAATTGCCACACACTCTCTAAATCATCCCTGAAACTAGAGAGAGCTATCCATACCGGCGGGCCAGGCGGGCATATAATGAGAATAAGCACAACAATTAACCAAAATGCGATAGTCAATATATTACTAGAGATGAAGCACAATAATCACATTATTCCTAACCAACACCTTAAGCTACTTAGTTCATAATAGGCATAGGAATACGAATTACAATATGAGTATGCATGTCCATAACCACAAGTTAATAAAGAAAATAAACTCCCTAATCAGCTTGCGGAAGATGGTGTTCTTGATGATCTTCAATCTCTTTAAAATATTCGGCTTCCAAGGGAAAACATGGAATACTTTTGACTTGGATGGCTACTTCCTTTTATAGAAGGATAGGAGACTTGAATTAGGTCAACTAGGACACGTGTAGGGCTCTCCTTGATCCTTTATCACGAAATTAACTCAACAGAAGTCGGTTCATGAAGTTGGCTAACGAGCTGTGATGTGGCAGTTTTGTTCCCAGTTTTTGCTGCAGCATAGAATTTGCTCCCTCCAGTCGCTCAGCAGCATAATCTGCACAACATAATTTCCAATGCTTCCATTCTTCCAAATGGGTTAAAACATGTAATATCTATCCAAAACCAACCCTAATAAGCATAAAGGACACACAAATCCCTATATAATCGAGACCTAAATAACTACCTTTTGGGCAGTTATCATACCCCCAAACTTGAACTATTGCGCGTCCCGAGCAATACTAACCAACATTCCTTCAAGAATTCAGAACATCAGACAAAGAATAGCTTAATCAAACCAGACAGTCCAACACTACCTTCAACCTTTACCTGAGCACTCTGCCAAACCAAGCTCTGCTGCAACAAAGTGATTCCTCCGGCATGGACAAATAATCACCACTTTTCAACTTAATTCTACGAACTCACCACAGCCTAGCTCTATTATCAGACACTTCAAAACATATTTTTATCGGGGTTTATTTTCTTAATCATCAGACTTTAAGCAGCCCTACAGTCATAAGCTCTCAAGCATGGGATGACCCACTTTATGGTGCAGTATACCCCTTCCCCAAGCTTATCACCAACTAGGCTCAATACTCATTATAAAGCTCAAAAATCCTTAGTTATTCTATCTCTTGCTCCTCAGAATGGCGACATTTTATGATGAAGCTCACCTAAGTTCTGGGAGACAGAAAAACTGCTGGATCATCATTCATCCCTCAAAACTTTTGCTCCATGAATTTTCTCAGCAAAATTTTCAACAAATAATTTTTTCAGCAAATAATTTCTCATTTTTTTCATATTCCCTAGGACATCTTTTGACGCGAAGACAAACTGTGGGTATCACAAATGTCCCTGGTTACTCAATAACCTAACAAATTTTAATTTTGAAGGAGAGGAATGCTCGAGCAAAATAATTGGAGTAGTAAAAAGTCCCCCAAACTTGAATTATTCATTGTCCCCAATGAATCATTAAATAAGCAAGTATACCCCCAAATTTAAATTTTTCTATCTGAATTTTTAAACTAAACATGGGACTAGGATTAAGCTTAAAGTGGATCATATAAGTCAATACTACCTTCAAAATCTTCTTGCCGCAGCAACAATCCAGGCTAGAAGAAATGCTCAAGCAAAAGGTTTATGGAGATCAGAATACCTTGATCTAATTAAGCGTAATTAGTCCAAGCTTCAAAAATTCAGAGGAAAATTAGTTAAGTTAGGCATTACTCGGTGCTCATGGAACAGAAATATTCGGAAATTCATTAAAAATATTCAAAAATATTACAAAAGTAGAGATATATTTTTTTAAAACAGAAAAATTAAAAAGAAACAAGACAAGCAATCATATAGAATATGGGGTCAGGAATGCGCCAGCAAACAAAATATTTCATCAAAAATATTGTGCGTTCAAATCCCTCTTCAATCTTCCTGACCCAGATCTTCCTCTTCATCTTCTTTCTCAGCAGGCGGCGGTGGAATCCAGGGGTTCAGCAGGTCTTCGGGGAATGCAGGGAGGGCTGGATAAGGTTTTGAAAAATTTTCTTGCAGCGCCCTTTTCAAACCAGCATCACGATTCTTAACGTAAGTCCAGAAGGTTAAAGTTTGCCTCTCAATAAACTCCTGCCTACTGGCCAGCAGTGCCAGTTGTTCTAGAATCGTATTCATGTCGTAAATTAGCCCTCCTTGTCGTATCTCCTGCGTGCGCTGGAGCCGCGCCAAATTGGGCGTATCAATGATCCCCTTATCGAATAGAATTATATCACTCTCCTCCACTGGAACCCCTGCTTGTCTGCATAGCATAGTAATTGTGTTCGGGAAGAACAACTTCCGCACCTTTTTCTTCCAGCAGCCAGCAATTTCATTACAAACAATTTTTCCGACGTCAATACTGAGAGACCTTAAGATAGCAAAAGCTAAAAGAATTCATTCCCTGGATACTGTCGAGTCATGCGTTGTCGGAAGCAACCTCTGCCTGATGAAATCCATCCACGTGTTCGCTTCCTTTTTCAAATTAGCCGACTGGAATGTCCTTTTCTGAGTCTTAGATAGTTGCCACTGCGCCCCCTCGATTCCTACCTCCCTCACAGCATTACTTAACTGCTCCTCAGATGGCGCGACTGCCATCTCATTGAATGTCGCATGGGGGAAGTTTTGAAGATGGTACAGTGCGTTGATCGCACTTGGACTCCAATCTATCTCGACTCCTCTAAAAATTACCAGGAAACCCTCTTCTTTATCAATGTTGGCATAGAATTCACGCACCACCTGTGCGTTCACAGCCTCCGGCTTAGCACAAAACAGCTTCCAGCTGTGGTCAGCTATTCCGGTCCTCAGAAATGGCGGAAGATCACCGCTGAAACCTCTTTCGAACAGAAAATCCCTTCTCAGGAGCTCAGTGTATTTTGCTCTAGCAAAATTATTGACGAAGCGATCGTGTTCCTCTGATGCTTCAACAATATTTTTTCCCTTCTCTTCTTTCTGCTTCAGCAACTGTTCCTCCTCTGCCTGTTTCTCTGCTTCTTCTTGCCTTCTTTCCTCAACCTCTTTTTTCTCTCGTTCCTCTCGCTCTGCCTTTTCTCTCTCGGAATCTGATGATGGAGGCGATGGGGTATCAGTCCTGATCACTGGAATGCGCCCAGCCTTCCGCTTAATGCGGCGACGTTTTGGAGGTTCAGGTATGATAACCTCCACACGAGCCTCCTGAAATGGCTCTCTGCCTTCTTCTTCTACAACCTCCGTCTGCACATCCTCACTCTGCTTCTTCTGAATTTCCTCTCGAGCTTCTTCTGTAGTCGCCATTTCCTGCTCATCCTCTTTTTGATTCTGTTTGTCAGATTCTTTTGGGTCTCCTTCTTCTTTTGCAACAACCTCATCCTCTATCGCTTTTTCTTGTTCTTCAACTCTCTGTTTTCGTCTTCTTCCCTTTGCTTCTTTCTTCTCTGGTGTCCTTTTCTTCTTGGTTTTAACTTTCTGAACTTCGGGGGTCACGGGTACCTCTTCCTCCTCACTCTCCCTCTCTTTTCTAGCTCCTGTTTTAGCCATTGAAGGTGTAATGGGGTTTTGACAGAGAATGCAAAGAAAGAAAGAATAATACACGTACAAAGATTTGATCAAGAAGACGAAGTGAAACGTGCTTACCAGAGATTGAGAATAAATAGGGCTTCAGCAATTTGAAATCTCAACCGAAAAGATTTGCTCCTATTAAATCATTTTACCGTTTAATTTAATTGCATGCCAATTCGGGAGTTCCAAACCATCAACGGTAATTTCCTGATTTCAAATTGCCCGCAGTAATTAATTATGTCCTGTCATCGAATGAGACCGTTGGATGCTTGTCGTGTGACACATGGCCTCAACAGATGACTCATGCATAATTTTACCTGCAAGAATTCATAGAAAAATCCCCACGGTAAAATAATAATTACCCCAACAAAATCCCTTCTATTCGGATGATTTTGCTCCAGCCATAACTTTTCCGCAACAACCTCCTAACCCTACAGAATCTCAGATACGAAAATTCAAATTCAAATTTTAACCGACCAATCTTATCTTTTATTTCCAATTGACGCCGAATAGATTTAAATTAAACAGAATTCAAATAAATAAAATCAAACCAATTAAAAGATAATTCAAAGATAATTTAAATAAATAATCTGAAAATAAAATAAAATCAAATTAAAAAATGAAATAGATAAAATCTAAACTACCAATAATAAAATACTTAAGGATAAAATCTAATAAACTATGCAAAATCAAATCTAACCTAACCGCAATTAAAACCAAATCAACGAAAAATAAAATTAATACAAACTCTGGGAGCTCAATATTTTGCTCTGTGAATGCTCCCGCAAAAGTCCTGCTCTCTCAAACATCGACCAACCTTAGGGAAGGATATTTCGACTGAAACTCCTCACCCCAATAATGCTTCACACCCTGCCCATTCACCTTGAACACTTTCCCATCTTTTTCATCCTGCAAAGTAATTGCTCCATTGGAGAAAACCTTAATAACAATAAACGGTCCTGACCATTTAGATTTCAATTTTTCAGGAAATAATTTTAATCTAGAATTATAAAGCAAAACTTTTTGACCCTTGACAAATTCTTTGGACTATTTTCTTGTCATGCCACAGCTTAGTCTTTTCTTTATATATCTTCGCATTTTCATAAGAAAACTGACGAAATTCTTCTAACTCATTAAGCTGCAGCATTCTTATTGCTCCTGCACGACTCATATCAAAATTTAACTTTTTCAAAGCCCAAAATGGTTTATGCTCAAGCTCTAATGGTAAATGGCAAGCTTTCCCATATACTAACCTATAAGGAGACATACCTAGAGGAGTCTTATAAGCTGTCCTATAAGCCCAAAGAGCCTCATCCAACCTAAAGGACCAATCCTTCCTAGATGGATGGACTACTTTCTCTAAAATAGCTTTAATTTCCCTATTACTAATTTCAGCTTGACCATTTGCTTATGGGTGATAAGGGGTAGCTATCCTATGCTTAATCTCATACTTAGCTAAAAGCTTAGTTAAGATATTATTAACAAAATGTGTACCCTCATCACTCACTAGAGCCCTAGGTGTCCCAAACCGCGTAAAAATGTGCTATTGAAGAAACCTTTCTACTGTATTGGCATCACTCTGATGGCATGCGATGGCCTCCACCCATTTGGACACATAATCAACTGCCAATAAGATAAAGACATTGCCATTAGAAGGAGGAAATGGCCCCATAAAGTCAATACCCCATACATCGAATAATTCAACTTCTAAAATGTAAGTAAGAGGCATTTCATCTCTAGGCCCTAAATTTCCTCTCCTTTGGCAAGCATCACATTGCTTGTAGAACCAATGGGCATCCTTAAATAACGTAGGCCAGAAAAATCCACAATGCAAAATCCTCATAGCTGTCCTCTGACCGCTGAAATGACCTCCATACGGCGAAGAGTGACATTGCTCCAGGATTTCCTTTGCTTCAGCACCTGAAACACACCTACGAATAATACCGTCAGAGCATTGCTTATACATAAATGGCTCATCCCATTAGAAAAATTTCGCATCATGCTTAAACTTTTTCTTCTGCCTCCAATCCATGTCAATAGGGGTGACTCCCTTTACCAAGAAGTTTGCAATATCAGCATACCAAGGGACATCCCTAACTGCCTTCACCTCAACAGCAAAAAACTGTTCATCTGGAAAAGAATCGGAAATGGCAGATTTCTCCAGCAAAGATGATGACGGATCAAGACGAGATAAATGATCTACAATGACATTTTCTGATCCCTTCTTGTCCTTTATCTCCAAGTCGAACTCCTGCAATAGTAAAATCCAACGAATTAGTCTAGGCTTTGCATCTTTCTTAGACATTAGGTACCTTATTACTGCATGATCCGTGAAAACCGTGACTTTGGATCCAACCAAATATGGCCGGAACTTCTCAAAAGCGAACACCACAGCTAACAACTCCTTTTCAGTAGTTGTATAGTTGACTTGTGCTTCATTTAAAACCCCGCTTGCATAATATATAGGATGGATAAATTTGCCCTGCTTTTGCCCCAGCATCGCACCTACCGCAGCATCACTCGCATCACACATTACCTCGAATGGCAAATTCCAATTAGGTGCGCAAAGAATGGGTCCTGAGATTAAAGCAGGCTTTAAAGTTTCAAAAGCCTTACTACAATCTGCATTAAAGTCAAAAACATGATCA
Organism: Luffa acutangula; assembly: GCA_036850905.1. Classification (NCBI taxonomy): domain Eukaryota; kingdom Viridiplantae; phylum Streptophyta; class Magnoliopsida; order Cucurbitales; family Cucurbitaceae; genus Luffa; species Luffa acutangula. The sequence goes on from CM072089.1 coordinate 47,322,604, forward strand.
GTGCACAATAAGTTACAAAGAGGTTTACTGATTTTGGAAAAATCTTTTATGAACCTCCTATAAAATCCAGCATGTCCTAAAAAACTCTGAATTCCCTTCACTGAATTCGGTGGCTCTAGTCTTTCAATAACCTCAACTTTTGCTCTATCAACTTGTAGACCATTTTTAGAAATTTTATGGAGGTTTATATTTTTTACGCCGAATAGATTTAAACTCCTGAAGTATCGTTGCAAAATATATCAATTGTATATATGGGTCGATGATTGCTTTTGCTAAATCTGATTGGATAAATGTGATTAATGGGTTTAGTGCATGTTTCTAATAGAGATTAATTTGTTTGTTTCAGCAATATGTCGAAAAACGTATGTGCTTTGTCAAATGCCAAATTAAACGGTTTAGTACATTCGACTAAGAATACATGCTTAAACGCTAAACAGGTGGCAAAGAATTTAGGTTTGGTCTCAACTGAGGAATGTCCTCAAACTAACTGCGTAGCCAAGAAAAACATGATCCACGATTCTAAATGTGATTTATTAGTCTTGGAAACGTGTTTAGTGGAAAACGACGATTCTGCCTGGATACTCGATTCAGGTGCCACTAATCACGTATGTTCTTCATTTCAAGGAATGAGTTCCTGGCAACAGCTAATAGCTGGAGAGATGACTCTTAAAGTTGGAACAGGAGAAGTCATCTCGGCTATTGCAGTGGGAGACATAAAATTATTCTTCACCAAGGAACGCTACATGATATTAGATAATGTGTACATAGTTCCGAAGATTAAAAGAAATTTGATTTCTTTATCTTGTTTATTAGAACAAGGTTACTCAATTTCTTTTTCTGTTAATGAAGCGTTCATAACTAAAAGAGGTATTGATGTTTGCTCTGCAAACTTGAAGAATAAATTATATGTTTTGAGACCAATTGAGTCTAAAGCTATTTTAAATCACGAGATGTTTAAAACCGCTGAGACTCAACCTAAAAAGCGAAGAGTTTCTCAAGATACCTATCTCTGGCACTTGAGGTTAGGCCATATCAACCTCAATAGGATTGGGAGATTGGTCAAGAGTGGACTTCTAAACAAGTTAGAAGACGACTCGTTGCCTCCTTGTGAATCATGCCTTGAGGGCAAGATGACAAAACGACCTCTGTGGACCAATGAACATTAGAGCTCGAGGAGGGTACGAATATTTCATCAGTTTCATTGATGATTATTCGAGGTATGGCTATCTCTACCTGATGCATCATAAGTCCGAAGCTTTTGAAAAGTTCAAAGAGTATAAGGCCGAGGTTGAGAACCTATTAGGCAAGACGATAAAAACACTTCGATCCGATCGAGGTGGAGAGTATATGGACTTAAGTTTTCAAGACTATTTGATAGAGCATGGAATTACGTCCCAACTCTCAGCCCCTGGTACACCTCAGCAAAACGGTGTATCAGAAAGGAGAAACAGAACCTTGTTGGACATGGTTCGTTCGATGATGAGTTATGCTCAGTTGCCTAACTCGCTTTGGGGTTATGCAGTAGAGACTGCAGTTTATATCTTGAACGTAGTTCCCTCAAAGAGTGTTTCTGAAACACCATTTGAGCTCTGGAAAGGTCGTAAAGCTAGTTTACGACATTTCAAAATTTGGGGATGTCCTGCATACGTGCTAGAAGCAAACCCAAAGAAATTGGAGCCTCGTTCTAGATTTTTCCTATTTATAGGCTATCCCAAAGAAACGAGAGGTGGATACTTCTTCGATCCAGAGGAAAATAAAGTACTTGTATCGACAAATGCTACATTCCTAGAAGAAGACCACCTCAGAGATCACAAGCCACGTAGTAAAGTCGTTTTAAGTGAACTATCTAACGAAGCTACAGAAACATCAACAAGAGTTGTTGATGATACTGGCACCTCGAGTCAATCACGTCCTTCTGATGACATGCAAAAATGTCATCATTTTCCTATTAATTTTAGCTATTTTTGTGCATAAATTGTGAGCTTTAATATATTTTTATGTTGATTTTACAGAAAACCGAGTTCGGGCAACAAAACTAAGATTTTAAGAGAATTTGGGTAAATTTGGAGACTTTTTTTTGGGCAATTTAAAGAATAATCATTGAAGATCCAAGCCCTAAAGTCCAAGAAGAGAAGATAATTAAAGTGGGAGGCCCAAAAAGCCCAAAAGTTTGAAGAAAGGAGGCAAAAATCTGCAAATCAGGCTTCTAGAAGGCCTAGCGTCTCGACGCTAGGTGATCAGAAAAGCGCGCTCCAAAATCACGATAGCTTCACGACGCTGTCTACGTAGCGTCTCGACGCTGCAACAACTTCTGCCCCAAGACAATATGACGTCACAGCGTCTCGACGCTGTGACGTAGCGTCTCGACGCTGTCGACTTGTTCAGCAAGAAAATTCCAGCCCCTTGCACTATAAAAAGGCCCCTTCCCTTTGGTTCAAATCATCCCAAAATTTGGGGGAGCTCTCCCCTAGCTCAATAGAGAGTAAAAGTGAGAAGAATTGTGGAGAAAAAGTGGGAATTGAGCGAGATTCTAAGGCTCAAGATTCGAGATGATCGTAGCGGGAGCTTGGGATCGACTTATCGGTTATTTCTTCCTTACTTCTTTATAATTCCTTGTTGTATTTTGAGTTAGGCCTAAGGATCAAGATCATTTTGGTAAAATTATTTCCATTTGTGAGTAGATCTTGAGACCTAGGGTCGTTATTCTAGTTAATTGGATATTGTAGCGCAATTACTTGGATTATGTAATGAAATTCTCCATATTTCATCTATGCAATTCTTGCTTAATGCTTTTAATCTCTTGATCACGGATTAATTGTTATGATGTTCTAAATCGATACTCGACAGAGAGAAATTAGATTAGATCCTAATTGCATGGCTAACGATTGCTTGGAACACGAGAGTGAAAGAGAATTGTTAGAAATTGATTATGAAGTTGCTTAATGCCATACTATGATTAACTAAGGAGATGGACACATAAATTAGTTATGATAGTATGAGATGTGGAGGAGCTTGAAAGAGAAATCCGCTTAAAATTACTTCTAGATTTATGGAATTGAAGATTATTAGTTACATACATCCATATAATTGAGCTACAAATCCAAGAAAACTAGATAACACCCTAGGTCAAGTTCCCTTAATTGGATACTTCTGTTTTGTTATTGCATGTGTATCTATTTCTCTAAATTTTTGCTTCATCATATGAGTTGATCTTCTAAATAAAATTAAAACATGATGATTCTTGGTACTTAATGGAATTAATTCAATTTCCCTGAGGATTCGATACTCGGTATTACCTACCGTTTTATATTACTTGTCACGACCCGTGCGCTTGCGGAAAAATCGTTCACACACCAACAAGTTTTTTGGCGCCGTTGCCGGGGATTGGCTAATTTCATTCAATTAATATTGTGAAGAAATTGCTTGCTTTAGATTAGAGGTTTTATTTTGCTTTCTTTGTTTTATTTTTATCCTGGTCCATTGTTCTTGTTGTGCATTTAATTGGTGTTTGCATCTGACTGAAAGCCTTATTATTGTTGATTTAATTATTTTAAATGGCTTTTAATAGTTTTGGGTGGCCCTTTAGGGAATCTGAGCCCGAAGAACCAACACCATCATCCAATTTTTTCTATTCAAATTATCTCCCTTTGAAGAAAAATCTCCCCTAGAAAGTTTGCTTCAAGATTATATCGAGGATACTAGAGCCATTAATTTAGCTCTAGAAAAATCCCTAGGGAGATTGCATCCCAAAAAGGATGAGAGTGAAGTGCAATCCGCTTCCAAAGAAGAAAAATCTTCCTTAGTGAGCTTGCTTGAAAATTTTATCCAAGAGTCGAGAACCATGAATTTAGAATTAGAAAAATCTATGGAGAGACTCCAAACCCAAAGGGATGATAGGGAAGTAGGATCCACTTCCATAGATTGTCTAGTGAGTCATGTGGCCGGTGATTCATTAGCACCCATTCAAGAGCCAAATTCTTTCGATTTTGCTAAGTTTGAGCGCATAGGGGTGAGTTGTTTAGGTAGTGAGGAAGAATTGGATAGTTCTAGCACCCACCAAGAACAAATTTGTGAGGAAGAAAAAGAAAATGAGCCTATAGTGTTTGAGGAGTTTCTAGAGGTAGAGTCTAAGGTTGAAAGGCCTTTGTCTATTCTATCCTCTCCATCCTCTATTGATAATGAGTGTTCTTTTTCTTGTTCTCACGAGTCAGTGTCAGAGTCAGAGTCCATTTATTTTGATCTTTCTCCTTTTATGCTTTTATTAAAAGAAAATCCCAAAAATATTTCTGCTTCAGGGGCCCATGAAAAGCTAGTAAGCTTACTAGCAATAGTCTGCTTCATCGATTCAAGGAAGAAGGGCTCGAAGAAATACGAGAATTTTTATGTGCCTTGAAAGACCGCACAAACTCGTCTAGCTAAGAGACGTTAAACAAGCGCTTCTTGGGAGGCAAACCCAAGTTTATTTTTCCGTTAATTTTCCTTTCTTTGTTTTTTCAGTTTTTTGTCGTTAGAGCATGTTGATCTTTCATTCCCGTTGATCAATTTTTAAAGAAGCTCGAGACCACATTTTCTTCCAAAAACAACCCCAATGAATGTTGAAGGCTGACATCCATGGTTTCTCTCGCATTCCAGGGCAGTACTGTTCTCCCTATATTTTTTAAATTGTCCTTATGCATGCTTAATTAGTCTGAATAATTAATACATTGAGGACAATGTATGATTTAAGTTTGGGGGGGAGGCTTTGTTGTTCTGATCTGAGCGAAAAATTTTTCATGATGATTCTATTGCATCTATTTTGATGAGAACGGTCTATGATATGATCTAGATAATGAATTTTGTTCAATTTTTGTGAAATATGAAAGCATGTTCAAGATTCATGTAAATTTAAATTTTTTCTTTGATTTCCTTGCACATGTTGAGCACTTAGCCTACTTATATGGTTTTGAATGCTTAGAACTGGATTATATTATCTAGATGTTTGTTGTCACTCCGATAGGCTTAAGATCTAATTTGAAAGATGAACGACATGAGAGTCTGTAATGTTTTACTTGGGAGAAAAATCATGTTTATTAGCCTGCAAAGAAAAGAAAAGTGTGAAAAAATATACATTAAAAAAAAAAGAATGCTCCACTTTCTTGAGAGCGTTAGTAACCAGGGGCATTCATGACACCCATCGTTTGCCTTTGCATGAAAGCGCTGAAAAGAAATGAGCATGCCTCGACATCCTAAAAGATGAAACGCTCGTAGTTGGATGCTTTCATCACCAATGTTGGCAAGCCAAAAGAAGGCGCTACATCTAAAAGGATTCTAAAAAAAAAATGCAAGTTTGGGGGAGGCATACCCCATTGTTTCAGGCACCTTAGTGGGATATTGCTTTCTTAATTGTTGGGAAGCTGGATAATTAGAGCTTAGGGCCAGTGTAGGGGGAAGATGAACTGAGGATTCTATAAACCTTTTCTAGGCTAGTAAAGACCTAATAAGGAGGCTCGCACACACACACGCAAGGGATAAAGAGTTTAAATTTAAATTTCGTGATGAATGAATATGTTTTAATACTTCCTTTAATTGTTAGAGTTCATTATTTTGATCATTGAGCTTAGAGTCATGCATTTGCAATAGTTGATTCATATATATGGTTTTAGCTTTGCTTGGGACTAGCAAAGATTTAAGTTTGGGGGTGTGATGACACCTTCTCAAGAAATAAGAGGACCTCGACGTAGTGGGAGGGTTGTTAGACAGCCTGATCGCTATTTGGGTTTAACTGAAACTCCAGTCGTCATACCTGATGACGGGATCGAGGATCCATTAACCTTTAAACAGGCAATGGATGACGTTGACAAGAACGAGTGGATTAAAGCCATGGACTTAGAGATCGAGTCCATGCATTTTAATTCAGTATGGGATCTTGTAGATCAACCTGAAAGGGTTAGACCCATAGGGTGCAAATGGATCTACAAGAGAAAACGAGACGCTGCTGGAAAGGTACAGACCTTTAAGGCACGACTTGTGGCAAAGGGTTTTACCCAGCGGGAGGGGATTGACTATGAAGAAACCTTCTCCCCTGTTGCCATGTTAAAGTCGATCCGGATACTTTTATCCATTGCCACGTTTTACGATTATGAAATATGGCAAATGGATGCCAAGACTGCCTTTCTGAACGGTAATCTTGAAGAAAGTATCTACATGTCTCAGCCAGAGGGTTTCATAGCTCAGGATCAAGAGCAAAAATTTTGCAAGCTTAAACGATCCATTTATGGATTAAAACAAGCGTCTAGATCCTGGAATATAAGATTTGATATTGCGATCAAATCTTATGGCTTTGAACAAAACGTTGATGAGCCTTGTGTTTATAAAAGGATCATCAACAGCTCTATAGCTTTCTTAGTACTGTATGTGGATGATATCCTACTCATCGGGAATGATGTAGGTTATCTAACTGACATTAAATTATGGCTAGCAACTCAATTCCAAATGAAAGATTTGGGTGAGGCACAATTTGTTCTAGGAATCCAAATTGTTCGAAACCGAAAGAACAAAACGCTAGCCCTGTCTCAAGCGTCTTATATCGACAAATTGTTGGTTAGATATAAAATGCAAAATTCCAAGAAAGGACTATTACCTTTCAGGCACGGAATTAACTTGTCTAAGGAACAGTGTCCTCAGACACCTCAAGAAGTTGAGGACATGAGACGTTTTCCCTATGCCTCTGCAGTAGGTAGCCTAATGTATGCCATGTTGTGTACAAGGCCTGACATTTGTTATGCAGTAGGGATTGTCAGAAGATATCAATCCAATCCAGGATTTGATCATTGGACAGCCGTTAAAAGTATCCTCAAATATCTAAGGAGAACGAGGGACTATATGCTCGTGTATGGTTCGAAGGATTTGATCCTTACAGGATACACTGATTATGACTTTCAAACTGATAAAGATTCGAGGAAATCTACATCGGGGTCAGTATTCACTCTAAATGGAGGAGCAATAGTATGGCGCAGCATCAAGCAAGGATGCATTGCAGACTCGACCATGGAGGCCGAATATGTAGCCGCTTGCAAAGTAGCAAAAGAGGTAGTATGGCTCAGGACGTTCCTAACTGACTTGGAAGTTGTTCCAAATATGCATCTGCCTATCACCTTGTATTGTGATAATAGCGGCGCAGTTGCAAACTCAAAGGAACCTCGCAGCCATAAGAGAGGCAAGCACATCGAAAGGAAATACCATCTCATTAGGGAGATTGTGCACCGAGGAGACGTGATCGTCACGAAGATAGCGTCGGAGCACAACATTGCTGATCCATTCACGAAGGCTCTCACAACTAAAGTGTTCGAGAGTCATCTAGAAGGTCTAGGTCTGCGAGATATGTACGAGAAATAATCTAGGTCAAGTGGGAGAATTGTAACCGGTATATCGATACCTTAGTATACTGGGTATTTAGATGCCCTAGTTTATTGTATTTTTACTCCGTTATTAATACAAGTATTTATTCATCCACTGCTGTTATAGATTATAGTACATCCCACTAAACTAGAGTTTTAGTTCAAATGGGAGATTGTTGGGATTGGTGCCCTAAAACTCGTAGATAATGAATGTTAAACGAATTATATACTTATTCGATAAAGGTGTTATCGAGATTGATTCAGTAAAAGTCATTACTGAATAAATTAAATTGCACATATATAACCCAGATCCAATAAACTAAGATCCATGGCTATAGGATGAACACTTGAGCTTTATGTAGAGACATAAAAGTGGATCAAGCTTGAGTAATAGCCAAAACGGTCTATAGTATAGGAATAGGGTTGGGTACCTTATTCTGGAGACACTATGAGACGCGGCCCACTTTATAGATGGTATAGACGATGTGATCCTAAATCGTCCATGTAGAGACATGCGAGTGGGGGTGTCCTATGCAATGAGTTTGCATAAGACCAGGACCGAGAAATAAGTCGCTCTCGCTTTATAACACCGTTTACTGACGAGACTGACTATTTCATGTGATAACCTAGGTAACTCGATCTTAATCCTGAGCTAACTATAAACTCCTGTTTATTCGGGCTTATCCTTAGATCTACATAGGTGAGAGTGGCTCAGTATCGCCGACTCAATAAGCCTCCCATTTCAGGGATAGGAACGGGTAGATAGCTGGGGACATAGTCGTGCAAGAAGGAATTCACTCCTACCCGAATAAGGGATAGTAGAGAGGTTGTTCCCTTAAGTGCTGACTCCGGGACTTGAACAAAGGGATCCCGCCCTCTCATTGGCCCGAGAGGGACTCGGTTTATTGGTTGGACCATAAACCAATTGTTCATTAGAGGATCAGTGGGACTTAAGGAACTAGAAGTACTATAGGGGTAAAACGGCTTATTGACCTAGCTATAGCTACGAACAACCTGTGAAGGATCGACTTACTAATCATGGTTAAATCAAGTGGACGGAAATATATCTATAGTGAGGGGAGTGCAACTATCGGGCTATAGTGGAGTGTCCCGATAGTTAACGAATGTTGGCTAGCTTGGACAATGAGATTAGTCGGTTAGCCTCGAATCGTTGGAGCCCATGATCTATAGGTCCATTAGGTCCCCCTACTAGCTCATATCGGAATTAAGCCTAGAACAAAAGATAGGAAGCTTTGAATCGTTCAAAATCGGGAAAAAGGGTATTATCGTAAATTGTGTTTGACACAATAATTTAATTATGAATTAAATTAGAAAATGAGAGATGAAGTATTTAAAAGTGTTTTGAATACTATATATATGTATTAGGAATCATATATATGGAATTGCACAAGATAACAAAGATTAATTAGATTAATCATATCAAAATTAATTTGAAAATTTTCAAATTAATTACCAAGCAATCAATTTCAATTTAGAATTGAAATTGGGGGTAATTTGCAAGCTTGAAATTTGATTTCAATTTGAATTTAGTGGATTTAGTTGGAAATCCACTTAATGCATGATCATTCAAAGTGGAAAGACAACTCACTCATGCATTGTTGCATGTCTTGTGTAATGTACACCTAGAATCCACTTGAGCTCGAAAATACACCATGTGTCTTGTGTCTTGAGGCTTGGCTTTGCATGGAGAATGTCTTTAAAAGGAGTTTGAATCATATTCAAACACAAGAGAGCCATTTCCTTAATGTTATGCTGTTGGAATTTGGACTCAAAGTTCTCTCACCTCTCATTCTTCTCCATTATTTGATGCTTCAAGCATTCCCTTCCCATTCCCTATCTTATATAGACTCCCACAAGTCGTTCTTGGCCTGGAGTATAGTGGGGAAGACTCTAGAGGTTGTCCAAGGAGCATAGGAGAGGCAAACACCACAAGGAGTTCAACATAAGTGAGCTACAAAGGTTGGTGTTTTCTAAACTCTCTATTTTGTCTTTTCTAGAACATGCATGCTTTAGGAGTAAAATTGAATGTCTTAAGTGCTTTCGATCTTCAATTGCTTCCGCATGTGTAATATGTACACCTTCAATTTATATTTGAACTTTTCAAATATTAATTTCTCTCATAATAATATATCAATATAAATTATATTTGTTTCCCTTAATAAATTGAACATTTTCAATTTACTTTTATTTCTTAGTTGCCTCAAATTACTTTACGAGCTACCAGTGGGACTTAATGGACCTGCAGATCAGAAGCTCCAACGATGTGAGATTAATTGGTCAAACTCATTAACCACATTAATCAATATTCGTTAACTGTGTGTTCATTCCACTATAGCCTCACAGTTGCACTCTTCTCACTGCAGACATATTTTTTGTGTCCACGGATCTAGACCAATATCGACTAGTTAGTCCTTCACGAGTGTCCGTAACACCAGCTGGGTCAAATTACCGTTTTACCCCTGGGTTACCTCTATTTCCTTAAGTACCAATTCTCCTCTAATGAAAAACCTGTTTGTGGTCCAACCATTAAACAGAAAACCCTCTCATGCCATTGAGAGGGTAGGGCCCTTTGTTCAAGACTCGGAGTAACCACTTAAGGGAACACTCATCTGCTTCCCTAAAGTCGGGAAGGAGTGAATTCCATCTTGTACGATTATGTTCCCAGCATCCCATTCGGTCTTGTCCCCAAAGTGGTAGGCTTATTGAGTCGGCGTATTGGCCACTCTCACCCATACAAATCAAAGGACAGTCTCTCATGAGAAAGAGTCCATAATCAACTCAGGATTAAGACTAAGTTGTCTAGGTCGTCCTAGTGAAATAGAAAACCAACTAGTTAACAGTGTTATAACCAGTGGTTACTATTTCGCGGTCCGGTCTTATGCAAACACATTGCATAGGATACCCCCACTCGCATGTCTCCTACACGAACGCGTTGGATCGCAGCGTTTGTATCAGATACAAAGTGAGCCGTATCCATAGTGTCACCAGGATAAGACACCCAGTGTTATCCCTATACTATAGACCCTTTAGGTTGTTTCTTGAACAATGATCTCATATGTCACTATATAGTTCAAGACTCATATTACAACCTTGGATGTCTAGTTTATTGGATTAGGGTTATTATTAGGCAAAGACAAATATAAAATAACTAATAACAATTAATGAAAAATATATCAATATTATTTCATTAATATCCGGTCAACGGTTACATTCACTATCTATGAGTTTTAGGGCATAAAACCCAACACAAGGAGCTGATGAGGACAACCGGACAGAAATAGGGCTGGAAGATGGACCCTAGAGGTGAGACGGGCAAGTGGATCGGGCCAAGACCGAAGGGGTCGGGTTTTTGGCCCGACCCCCTGCTCGGCCTCGGTCTTGGGCCGAGGCCGACCCTCGGCCTGCTTGCGTGGGTCGAGCTCCTCCGGCTCCATTTGGTCCCCACGGCCTCTGGCCGCCCCGGTTCTACCTAGTTTGTCCCGAAACGCCTCCGAATTCTTAAAAACCCTAGGAGCATGAGCAGGTATTTATACCCCTCTTCGCCATTGAAGAGAGGACCCGAACTCTCTACTCTCTTCTCTTACACCCTAGCCCTCCTACTTCTGTTTTCTGACTTAAGCATCGGAGTCGGTGTGGCTAGCACCACACCGGTGTGCAGGTTTTCCGTCTTGCAGGCCATGTCTTCCCCCGCTCTCAAACAAATTCACTGTCGATTATCACGTGGAGCGAAGGTAATTTACCTAGCGAAATTTGATCATCAACAGTTGGCGCCGTCTATGGGGAAGAAAGCTTGTCGAATCTACGCATCGGTCATTCCATTAGTAAGGGGATGGAGAAGAGAAACCAAGACATGAACGCAGAGGATTCGGACGGTGACCGCCACCAGCGGAGGTCACGAGAAGATTGACAGCAAGACCAGTGAGATCAAGGGGCTCAAACCTACAGATCGAACAGTTCTGAGGAGCCTAAAACCAAGTACCAGTCGTAGGACAAACCTGAAACATCTGATCGAGGAGAAGCGCAGAAGTGCCAAGGCTGTCGAGGTCGACGCCAAAACTGCCGAAGCTGAAGCCAGGGCTGCGGAGGGCGTGGCTCTAGCAGCCGAGGCCAAGAAAGACAATCTCCCTTGGAAGACTAAGCTTCTTAACACACTAAAAGAGCTTGGAAATCCTCAGGGAGACCTACAGAAGCTAAATGACTCCAAGCCAAACAATAACTACCAGACGAACAGTGCGAAGGCTAAGGCTGAGGCCGACAAGGCAGAGGCCGACCAAAGATGTTGATCCATACAGATTAAGAGGAAACCCCACAAGAGATCAGAACCATCTTTGGAGGACAAATCAAAAGTAAATACAAGTCTTAACAAGATCGAAGGCACCAGGAAAAGAAGCTAATCGAAGGGTTGGAAGTCATTCCATCAAACATCCAAAACTAAGGCAGTGTATACTGGAACAAGACTGGGGACTAAGAGGAAGAAGCTATCAGGTTGACGCCAACCCTAACCTATGGTCATCCTTAGGCCGAGGCCAAGGTCGACCCTAGGCCAAAGGCGCAGCCGACCATCCAAGACCTCAAAAGTGACCCCCAAGATCACATAATCAAGGCAAATCAGATTACCAATGCAGTTGAGCACAAGGCAAGATCCACATTGAGCCAGACACGAAGGACAACAGACTGTTCAAAGCCAAGGCTAAAGCCAACCACAGATTTGGTCGAGGCCGAGGTCAACCCGAGCCACGCTTGAGGTCGAGGCCAACCATAGCCATGGTTGTGACCAAGGCCAACCCTATTGATTCAAGCGAAGATCCAGCCTGGACCAACAGGTCTACCTCGCCTAATCTAGATCTGAGATCACGCGAGCCTGGGCCCTCGGGTCTACCTCGCCTCATCTAGTTGGGTCCACATATACATGCGAGCCTATAGAGACCATGCTTATATGAGAGGCTATAGTGCCCACGCCTACCCTGCGAGCCTAGGCTTCTCAGCTTAGAGCCCACGCTTACATGCGAGCCTATAGAGCCCACGCTTCATGCGAGCCTATAGTGCCCACGCCTACATGTGAGCCTATAGAGCCCATGCTTTATGTGAGCCTATAGTGCCCACGCCTACATGCGAACCTATAGTGCCCACGCTTTATGCGAGCCTATAATGCCCACGCCTACATGCGAGCCTAAGCTTTTCAGCTTACTGCCCACGCCTACCTTGCGAGCCTAAGTCCTCGAGCTTAGTGCCCACGCTTACATGCGAGCTTGAGCATTTCAGCTTAGTGCCCACGCCCACATGCGAGCCTGGACCAACGGTCTACCTCGCCTCATCCAGGCTTGAGACCATGTGAGCCTGGACCAACGAGTCTACCTCACCTCATCTGGCTTGAGCATTTTCACATTACACGAGCCTGGACTACCGAGTCTACCTCACCTCATCCAGACTTGAGACCATGTGAGCCTGGACCAACGAGTCTACCTCACCTCATCTGGGTTGAGCATCTTCACATCAGGCGAACCTGGACTACCGAGTCTACCTCGCCTCATCCAGATTGAGACCATGTGAGCCTGGACCAACGAGTCTACCTCACCTCATCTGCCCTAAACGTCTTCACAACAGGCGACCCTGGACTACCAAGTCTACCTCGTCTCATCTGGCGTGAGCCCATCATGCGAGCTTGGACTAACCAAGTCTACCTCGCCTCATCCAAATATGGGATTGCATGAGCCTGGACTGCCAAGTCTACGTCCCCCATCTGGCTCGAACAAATGCACTTCATCTGAGACAGGCTCACCTGGCCAAGGCCGAGGCCGACCATGCCGAGGTCGACCCCAAACCTTAAAGGTATTCTTCTCTTTTATTCAACTATGCTTTATGTTTCAGTGAAGCTTTACTTGAGATCGGGGGCTACATAGGCGATATGCACTCCCTATTAAACAAAAAGCACACTAGCTTGGCATGTCCAACCAATGATCACATGTTCTAGCCTATTGTCTCATTATTTTCCTATAAGGACTAACTAATGGATGCAGGGAGCTAAGTTTTAGGTTAACAGGGGATTGAGGCCGAGGTCGACCCTAGCCTTTTCCCTCATTTGTCTTTTGACGAGATTAACTTTTTGATGCAGGATCATGAAATTTGTAGAATATTTCAATCTTTAGATAGGAATGAGTGTTTCATATCTCTAGGTTTTTTACCTCAAGGTAATATATTCGTACTTTTCTTAGGTTGGATTCAGGTTGATACGAAGGTGCAAATACTTCTGTTTTGGAGGTCCACATATCCAAAGGGTTGCCTATGCCAAATGTCTTAGTGTTGTTGTCTATCATAAAGGAAGAAAGTCTTGAAGATGAACTTGATAAGGAAGAAGAGGATGAAGAAATGAACAATTATATATTCACAGGCCAGGGCCAACTTTGCAATTGCAAAAGGCAAACAATTGAAAGAATCTTTAGAATTATACAAAGCCCTCAAACCACTGAAACCATCTATGAATAAACCACGTATGCACAAGATTTGTCAGTTAATTCGGCATTCTCCATATGGTGTTAATGAAGGGAATAAAAGTCCCCACGCAGCGGAAGCGCATCGATTGGACCTTACGCCGTATATTAATTAACATTAAAATATCGTTACGAAAACTCAAACTAACTTTAAACACACTTTAAAGCTACTGGAAAAATTGGTTTAAACATGCTAAAAATAAATCTAAATTTATTTTCATGCTTTTCTAAAGAAAGAAAGAAGAACCGTTACAAACCTTCGTTGTAGACTTGACCGTTCTTCGCCAATGACGCTCCACGAACGAAAACGCAGCAGCCGCCTGATGTGGACTTTTCCTAACCGCAAGCGCACGGGTCAAGTAATAATAAAGAGTTCGTAAATACGAGTGTCGTCCTCTGGATTGGATTTTTAAGTAAATCAAGTATTGTGAATAATCTCGCTCAATTTTATTTAGGGATTAAAAAGTGATGATCGAATGATAAAAAAAAACAAATTAAAGCAAGTAAAAAAGTGTGGAATTTCAATTAAGAAAACTACTTAGGGAATTGATTTCGCCGATTTAGTTTAGGATTGATTTTAAGGAATAAGTTATTATGCACAATGAAATTATGAGCCAAAGACCCTTTAATCACAACTACCTCTCCCGAGTATAATTGATTCTCATGCAAATTAACCAACTTGATATCCCTATCTAAGTATATTAACATGCAAGGCAATGAGATCTTTTAACCAATTCTAAAGTTAATCTAAAACCGTCATGAATTAGAAAGTAAACTTTAGTCATGCAAACTTGAGTAAGTCTAAATCAAATCCCCTCTCCCGAGCTAGATTCGAAACTTAAATCATCCAACTAATGGCCAATTAATTGAAAGCATTAAATCAAGATTACAAACATAATAAACATTGCATAACTTAAACCATAAATCAATCCATAAACTTAATCAACTACATCAATCCCTAAGCTACAAGTTTAGCTACTCATGAATAAAATTACAAGCTTGACTAAACATGTAAAAGCCATAAAATCTAGCTAGAGAGAAGTAAAAGGAACGGAAACACTTAATGTCGTCGATCCCGGCACGTCCCCGTCTCGATATCCACGCCACAAAGTGAGATTCTCGGTCCTCGTCCTTGCTTCAGCTCCCACAGTAGGTCTCTAGTCGAAATTAGGGTTCAATTCTCTCCATTTGGCCTCCTCCAATCCGTAGCAAGTAAGAAAGACTAAATAGGGAAATTCTGCCGATAGCGTCGAGACGCTGCCAAGACAGCATCTCGACGCTGCCTCTTATACACGCGTTCTGAATAAGGGAAAAACGGTAGCGTCAGGACGCTTCCTATCACAGCGTCTCGACGCTGTAAGCTTTACGCGCCTAATCTGATATGGAATGTGAGCGTCGAGACGCTCAAGAGCTAGCGTCTCGACGCTAGCCTGCTGTTGACCGAGATTTGACTTTTTTCCTCTTTTACTCTTTTCATTCCTTTGCATCTTTTCACGCCCCGAGCACCCGATTAACTCTAATATGGCATTTTAGCTCCAATCAACCATTTCCTACAAAACAAACAATAAAGCACAATAAAATGGCCCAAACATCATAAAAGACTAGCTAAATTAAATAAGTAAAAGTAGCTAGCTATGCTCGCTATCACCGCCTTTGATTTTATTCGCTGGAAATTCCTTCTTTGAATGACAAAATAACCACAGAGGTTACACCGGTATGTCTCTAAGTCTTTCTCTAAGAGGGAGGCTAGAGAGAATTCTAGGTCTTGTCTTTGAGAGTCTAAGAGCAAGAGCAAAGTGTCAAAGTGTCTTGGACCAATTAGGTCTAGTGTTCTATTTATAGAAGTAAGGCCATGAATAAAATATTCAATTAAATCAATCTTTTCCAAAAGTGATTCAATCTTATTCCTTAATTAATCAATCATGATCAACCAATTCCACAATTGATTAATATTTTCCATAAATGACTAATTACTTCCATAAGTGATTAGATCATTTCCATAAATGATTAATCACTTCCTTAAGTGATTAATTATTTCCATAATTGATTAATTCCCGGTTAATGAATTCTTTAATTAATTAACCACCAATTAAATATCACATATTTAATTTCCGGCCTTGAATTAATTAATTTGCCCAAATAGATTTTAGGCCTTAAATTAATTAATTCATTATTTGAACTCTTTCAAACTTCCATAAATTTATATTTGAATTTCTTCAAATATTAATTTCTCATAATAATATATCAATATATATTATATTTGTTTCTCTTAGTAAATTGAACATTTTCAATTTACATTTATTACTTAGTTGCCTCAAATTACTTTATGAGCTACCAGTGGGACCTAATGGACCTGCAGATCAGAAGCTCCAACGATGTGAGATTAATTGGTCAAACTCATTAACCACATTAATCAATATTCGTTAACTGTATGTTCATTCCACTATAGACTCACAGTTGCACTCTTCTCACTGCAGACATATTTTCTATGTCCACGGATATAGCACAATATCGACTAGTTAGTCCTTCACGAGTGTCCGTAACATCAACTGGGTCAAATTACCGTTTTACCCCTGGGTTACCTCTATTTCCTTAAGTACCAATTCTCCTCTAATGAACAACCTGTTTGTGGTCCAACCATCAAACAGAAAACCCTCTCGTGCCATTGAGAGGGTAGGGCCCTTTGTTCAAGACTCGGAGTAACCACTTAAGGGAACACTCATCTGCTTCCCTAAAGTCGGGAAGGAGTGAATTCCATCTTGTACGATTATGTCCCAGCTCCCCATTCGGTCTTGTCCCCAAAGTGGTAGGCTTATTGAGTCGGCGTATTGGCCACTCTCACCCATACAAATCAAAGGAAAATCTCTCATGAGCAGGAGTCCATAATCAACTCAGGATTAAGACTAAGTTGTCTAGGTCGTCCTAGTGAAATAGAAAACCAACTAGTTAACGGTGTTATAACTAGTGGTTACTATTTCGCGGTCCGGTCTTATGCAAACTCATTGCATAGGATACGCCCACTCGCATGTCTCCTACACGAACACATTGGATCGCAGCGTTTGTATCAAATACAAAGTGGGTCGTATCCATAGTGTCACCAGGATAAGACACCCAGTCTTATCCCTATACTATAGACCCTTTAGGTTGTTTCTTGAACAATGATCCCATATGTCGCTACATATAGTTCAAGACTCATATTACAACCTTGGATGTCTAGTTTATATGATTAGGGTTATGATTAGGCAAAGACAAATATAAAATAACTAATAACAATTAATGTAAAAATATATCAATATTATTTCATTAATATCCGGTCAACGGTTACATTCACTATCTACGAGTTTTAGGGCATAAAACCCAACAGTTTAGAAATAGATTGTCAAACAAATTTAAAAAAAAAATTAGTATAATATACATATTAAGTTGACAAAACAAATAAGATGGATAAGATAGAACTCAAAATCACAAAAATTAACAATTAAGAACCCACCAAAAAAATGTTATTTAGGAATCCACGTGCCTTCACAATCTACTCATACTTATGTTGAGATGTTCTTATTATGAAAATTAAGCACAATTTTGACCATCTAACATCTCTTGGATCCTCAACATAAAAAACTTGTCTTGCTTCAATTAGCGCCCATTTGGAACACATTTTAGTTTAAATGTTTTTTAAGAATGCATTTTCTAAAAAACAATTTGTATAAAAATGGATTAGAATTTAAACACTCATATGTTTGGTGACATTTACACATAAGTGTTTTTATACACGAGTTATTATATTCTTAAAAACTCTTTTTTTAAAAAAAAAAAAAAAAATTGCTTTCAAGTGTTTCTCTCAAAATGATTTATTTGTCAATCTCATTTTTATTAAGTTATTTTTAGTGATTGCCAAACACTAAAATTTTTTTCAAAATGGTTTTTTTCTCAAAATTAAACACTTGAAAAGTTAAACCAAACATACCCTAAAAGAATCAGACTTGTGACTTATTCTATTTAAATCAACTAACAGAAAATCAAGCTCATCGGTTTTGATACCACTATTATTCTCAACTCAATCACATTTAAACATGACAACATTAAATGTATTATAATTTAATTCCAAATCTCTTGTATAACTCTATAAAAAGACATCTCCAATTATAGGATTTTTGAACTAGGTAGTTGCATTGTTTTTGCAACTAAACTAACTCCACTATTTTGTACGCTTCTATCTTTATTGCAAGACTTTGTGTGATAGCGACGACATTCATTAATGACATAAACATTATATATAATCATAGTTTGATGAGGATCATGAGCAATCCACTTTATAGCACCTATTTCGTGATATTTTATCACCACTAATCTAAGCTTGTTAGACCCTTTTTATGTTTTAATTGTTTATTTTGTAGGTATTCGAGCATTAGAAGTCTCGGAATAAAATTATGTGAATTGGCACTAACTCGAAGAAATTACATGTTTTTGTAACGTCCCAGGTGCTTTAAACCACTAGTCTAGCAATGCTATTTCAACTCTAAACCCTTAACCACGACTCTGAGTCATTTTAAACCAGATGTACCGAAAATTTCGACAACATAACGCCGTAAAACTGGCTAACCCAAAATCTTCTTAACCTGATAAACAAAACAAACACTTCTAAACGCTCCCAAAACCAAACTCCACCAAACTGCAATGCAGATTTCACAACCTAATTTTACTATACGAGTCAGGTATCATAGCAACATGCATTACACTAAAACCAGACAACAGAACATAAGCCAAATCTTTGTTGAGACTAACAACTCAAATAGCAACATCCCAGCTAAGACAGCTTTTATTCTTCACCAAAACTAACAACAATTTCAATCACAAGATCTTAAAGCAGGAAATCATCTAGGTGAATCTCTCACCATAACAGAAACAACAATTATACCAATGCTAGCCTATCGAAAACATAGGAAAGAACACCCAAACGCCCCAGGGTTCCTCCTCGAAGTTCTCCTCATCACCACCATGGTCCAGTACTGGTAAGATAGGGAGGGAGTATCAGTACAATCCACACTACAATCCACAATACTGGTAAGCAACTTACACATGATAAGTCACAAACAACAACCAAGTGCAATCAACGTGCTTCTCACACGCAAACAACATGCTTTAAAAACCATAACACTTAACATGCTATAAAGTAGTAAAACCACTATGCATATGCTTCCCACACTATGCAACACACTCTACCAATGCACCACATGATTTACTTGTTATGCTCAGCAATACCACACATGATTTTCGCGTCATGCTCTCCAACCACATATGATTTCTGTGTCATGCTTCTCAAATCCATCATGTGAATTCTGCACCACGCTGCGCACTTACCCCACATGAATTGCACGCCATGTGTAGCGCCACTCATACGTGATTTACACATCACGCTCAGCACCAATAACATGATTTTCGCGTCACGCTCTGCAACATACACATGAATTACACGCCATGTGTTGCGCCTCTCACCCGACTCATTCTACACATACCCATGCAACATGCTAGCCAAACTTGATCATGCTTAACACAACACTCATCATGTTTAAACACAACAAAACATGCTCATCCCAAGCTATAGATCAGTACATGCTCATCCCAAGCAATAAAACAGTACATACTCATCTCAAGCAATAAAACAATACATACTCATCTCAAGAAAATAAGCAGTACATCTCAGCAGTTCATACTTTGCACAAATATATATAAGTAAAGCAAATAACAAGCAAACATGTTTTATGCAGTCAAACATAACCCAACAAGTAGAAACTACTTACCTACAACGCCTCTAAAGCAACTCCAGCAATCCAAGGCGGTCCAAGAAGCTCCTAAATAAAAGGGAAGACCTCTACTAAATTAGAACCAACCTAAAGATACTCTAAACATGCTTGAAAGGCCAAATTCAACCAAGAAAGAACTATTTCCTTATTGGACAGCCACTCAAAATTCCCTAAATTAAAAACCCAAAACCTTTAGACCATGGGCAACCATGTCTAAGGCACAACGGACAATGGGTATTCGCCGAATGGCCATAATTAAGGCTTTTTAGCAGTTGGACAGCAAGCAAATACAACTTATTTTAACATTTTAAGAACCTACAAGGGTTGGGCAATACTAATTAGGTGAAGACACTAATGGGCATTGAACCTACATGCTTTTAAACCAAAAAATAGCAAGTTATAACCCTTTTTTCCTTTCATTCTAAGCCTCCTATAGATTGAACAACGCTAACAGGTCCTAACAAAAGACTGGTTACAATTTAAACATGCTTATAAAGCTAAAACACCTAATGGGCAATAATTCTTTACACTGATAAACTAAAAAGAACAATGACTCTTACCCAAATGGACCCGATTTCATGCTAGACGGGTTATATTAACCTCGAACAGCACACTAGAACAATCCTTGGGCAGTGGGTCTCCAACCTAAAGCAAATCGAACCCAATCAATCACTTTGACGGCGCTGCAAAACAAAAATTTCATCAGAATACTTAATTTCCAGTACTCAAATGAATGGGTAAATTAATTTAAATACCAACGAAGCATGGGTAAGTGTTAAAGCTTACCGCAATCGCAAAAAAACGCCAAAAGCTTGCTGGAATTTTCGAACCAGCACTAAAGCTTCTTGAACATGCGTTGTTCGAGATCTGAATTGGTTAAAACTGAAACTAAGAGACACCCATGGGTTATGAGCTACTCTAAAGCCAACCTAATTGAATTATGAAGGATTAAGGGTGTTGGAACTTACCGCTCGACACTAAACAACCTCAATTACGTGTCGCTTTGTGCTCGAAACAACCCAACAGGAAAAATCCCAAGTCGTCAGATTATGGGTAACCAAATTCAAGGCCTTCTGGGTTGTGGGTATTTGCTGAACACCATCCTTGAGATCAAACGCTTGCTAGATAGCGACAAAATACACCTAATCCAAGAACACCAATCGATGCTGAAGGAAGGCTAGAATCGTGGATTAAAGCCAAACGGAGGGTTGGAACGACGCTTAACATGTTGGACAGAACGTTGCTCTATAAGGCCGCTAGAGGCAAGAAATCGCACCGGGATCACGTGGGTCTCGCGGATCTGCCACACATAGGGGGAGAGAGAGAAACGGTCGGCAGAGCAAACGACGGCGAGAGCAAGGCGGCGACGATGCAAAAAGAAACAGAGAAAAGGGGTTGCGTGTGGGTTTCTTTTCTATCGACGAAACGAGAAGGAGAGGAACACGCGAATGAGGTGGCAGTGCAACTAGGCTGCGACAGCGGCACTCTGGTTGAGACGACACAAGCAACGGTGGTGCTAGAAACTCCGACGAAGGGTTGGGCAGCGGCGTTGCACTCACAAGGGGGGTCACGCGAGAGTGAGAGGGAGAGAGAAGAAAGAGATGAGGGTTCTTTGATTCCTTTTATTTAAACCCTTTTCTTAATTTCTTTAATTCATTTAATATGAAAAAATCCAATATTTAATATGCAATCCAAGAATAAGTAATCTCTAACATAATCCCCTCATTAAGCGTAGAATATTTCAATGCTTAACCACCCATGCAATCCAACGCTGACTTAGCAATTTAACGAGCTTTAGGGAGGGTTTTAAATTAACATTACGCTTACATTCCAAGAATTAATTCCCAAATGCCTTGGTATAAAATTTAAATTCCCTAAGTACAAGCCAAAATAGAAATTATTTTTCTTTCAACTAAATACATGGAATTTAAATACACCAAAAATGCATGGGGCGTCACAGTTTTTGAGCTTCTTAGTACCCACGAGACAACGAGGAAGTGAAAAGACCGAAGTGGAACGTTCAAGCCCTGAGAACAGTGTCAAAATACTCCAAAGTGTTGCAGCCAAGCCAAGGGACCAGAGAGCTTGGCGTTGAGACGCTAGCTCTTAGCGTCTCAACTCTAGGCCTTATGCATCATACTGGGAAATTTCGCACCTTTTTCTTTGTTATAGATTTTAAATATCTATGTGATTTATAACAATTATAAATCTAAACTATAACAAACTTGCCTTTTGAATATAACTCTTATAAACAAAATTCTAAGGAAATTTCATGCTTCATGCTAGGTTAATTTTATCTTTTGATTAATATAACTTTTATATCAATTAATCAATTTTAATTAACCATTCAAGCATGAATCTCCCTAAATCAATACAACATTTATATCAATTTAAACATGAAATTTCCCTCATGCATTTAAACTATTAATAACACTTATTAAAAATAAAAATGCATGAACATGCTTTCCTATGGTGGGATTTTAAACTATATGGCATGCTCATAATGCACATACATCCATTTAATTAAATCATACATTCAAAATGCATAAAGAAATTAAATCAAACTAAAATGGAATGGTTTGGCAATTTTAAAACAAACAATTAACTAATTATTACAATAATAATTAATAAAATAGCTTGAATCAATCCCGAGCTTCACGAACCGACCCGAACCATCCTCCAAAGAGTGAACCGGACCAAGGACAGCAGCTGAACCGAACCAGAATCTGGAAAAATCTGGGCTGCTGGAATTTTTCTTCATCAGCGTGGGGGCGCTACTTGAAGCGCGCCCCGACGCTGTCACGAACAGCAGCATTCTGCTGTTGTTTTCTGCTGCGTCTTCTCCCGTTCTGCTTCGATTTAACAGCCTATATGGACTCTAATGACTCTATAAAAATTACAGACTCTAGTACACTCATTAATGCTCTTACATTTCCGAGCAATTACAAATTCATGAAGAATTAAAGGCTCAAAAAATTGCCAAACCAGAACACTTCCATTTTAGCACACAGAAAATTCAATTTCAAAATGGTACCCACCACAGCAAAATTAAAACGACTTAAGTGCTCTAATCATGCTCTGATACCAATTGAAGGTGTACATATTACACATGCGAAAGCAATTGAAGATCGAAAGCACTTAAGACATTCAATTTTGCTCCTAAAGCATGCATGTTCTATAAAAGACAGAAAAGAGAGTTTAGAGAAAACCAACCTTTGTAGCTCACAAATGAGGTACTCCTTGTGGTGTTTTCCTTCTCCAACTTCTCTTGGACAACCTTTAGTGTCTTCCCTACTATTCTCCGGGCCGAGAACGACTTGTGGGAGTCTATAGTGATAGGGAATGGGAAGGGAATGCTTGAAGGTTCAAGCTCTATGGAGATATGAGATGAGAGAATGATTGAGGAAGAAATTCAGCAGCATAACCTTAAGGTAAAATGCAATCTACTCTCCAATCTGATTCTTCTTCTACTTATAGAGAGAATCCATGCAAGAAGAACCCTCAAGATGCAAGACACATGGTGGTCTTAAGGGTGAAAGTGGAAGCTAGGTGTTCAAACAACATTACATGCAAGTATGCATGTTTGTGGTGTAATTCCACTTTGAATCTTCATGCAAGAGTGGAATTACATCATTTTCCACTTACCATGATTCAAAATCAGAATTCAAATGTTCATTTATGATATTAATATCAATTCTAAATGTGACATTAATATATAAGATCATATTTGAACCTTGCCCAATTGATTATAAATGATTAAGCAAGTTAATCACCTTAATAATGTGCATCTTATATATATGAATCTTAATTCATGTATATAGTATTTAAAACCCTTTTAAATACTTTATCTCTCATTTTCTAATTTAATTCATAATTAAATTATTGTGTCAAACACAATTTTACGATAATACCCTTTTTCCCGACTTTGAACAATTCAAAGAATCCTATCAATTTGTTCTAGGCTATATTCCGATATGAGCTAGTAGGGGGACCTAATGGACCTATAGATCATGGGCTCCAACGATTCGAGACTAACCGACTAATCTCATTATTCAAGCTAGCCAACATTCGTTAACTACCGGGACACTCCACTATAGCCCGATAGTTGCACTCCCCTCACTATAGATATATTTCCGTCCACTTGATTTAACCATGTTCAGTAAGTCGTTCCTTCACAGGTTGTTCGTAGCTATAGCTAGGTCAAATAACCGTTTTACCCCTATAGTACTTCTTGTTCCTTAAGTTCCACTAATCCTCTAATGAACAATCGGTTTGTGGTCCAACCATCAAACCTAAGTCCCTCTCAATCCAACGAGAGGGTGGGGCCCCTTGTTCAAGTCCTGGAGTTAGTACTTAAGAGAACAACCTCTCTGCTATCCCTGAAAAGGGTAGGAGTGAATTCCGTCTTGCGAAACTATGTCCCCAGCTATCTATTCGATCTTATCCCCAAAATGGTAGGCTTGTTGAGTCGGCGATGCTGGCCACTCTCACCCATGCAGATCAAAGGATAATCTCGTATAAACAGGAGTTCATAGCTCGCTCAGGATTAAGAACGAGTTACCTAGGTCATCTATGAGAAATAGTCAGTTTCTTCGGTAAACGGCGTTATAAAGAGAAAGTGACTTATTTCGTGGTCCAGTCTTATGCAAACTCATTGCATAGGATGCCCCCACTCGCATGTCACCACATGAACGATTTAGGATCTCATCGTTTGTACTTAATACAAAGTGGGCCGCGTCCATAGTGTCTCCAGGATAAGGCACCCAACCGTATCCTTATACTATAGACTATTTTGACTATAAACTTGAACTTGATCCTACGATATGTCCCTACATATAGTTCGAGTATTCATTTTATAGCCAAGGATCTTAGTTTATTGGATTTAGGTTAATCATTCGCAATTTATATATTCAATAACATCTTTTACTGAATAACCTCAATAACGTCTTTATTGAAAATAGAATATGTTTAATGATTTACAAACTACGAGTTTATAGGACATTAAACCCAACATTATGATAGCGTAAACTCCATATCATCGGATTATTGGGATGTAACTTATTTGGTTCATGTGTTTTTGGTCGAGTTTGGTGATTCTTTATTGAAATTTTGCTATTTTGTTATGTTCATCTATGATTTCCTGAGTAAATTATTATCTTTGAATGTTGTCTTAGATAATTTATCCGTAATTTGAGATTGGCAATAGGTCTGAATCATGTCCTTTACATCTTTCTATATGAATTTGCATAGTTTGCTTGATAGGGCCTAGGTTTCATAGAAAAATTATCTAATTGAATTAGGAATTTGTTTTCTTAATTGCATTGAATAATTCAAAAACCCTGCACGTAATGAAATTAACTCGATAGATAATTACACAAGCTAATGGGTTATATGTTCGATTAGTTAGGATTAGATTCGTGGGCTGGCAATCTAATGCATGAGAGGTAGTAGACACAATATTAAATTAATCGGTTAATTAATCACACAGGCTGTAACGACCCTACTTTTCATGCCTAGATCCTAAGGCCGTTACTACATGCATTTCATTCTACTTCTAAGAACGGCGAGGAAATATCATTTAAAGAAAACACACTTATACACATTTTCATGCCAGGAGTAACCAAATCATTCCAAACATACACATTTCATTCCAATGCAGCTTGTTACTTACCATGTTCAGCTATCATACAATGCACTTAAAACATGGAATTTTGAATACAATTAGCTACTTAAATTCCAAGGGGCAACTTTAGGATTTAACCCAGCTCATGCTATCGCAAACCATACTCAACATAAATGAGTTTAAAGCAGAGAATTTATTCCAACGGCTACTTACATTAAGGCTAACTCAACATGCTACAACCAACCTTAACATTTTCATACTATCCTCTTGCTTCAAAGTGAATCAATCATGCTTATTGGAACCCAAGGGTAAGACTTAGATTTTAAATCCAACTCATGCTTCCAAAAGAGTAAAACAATCATGTTCCCCAATTCTAAGGCTAACCATTCATACTTATCTCATAGTGACATAATGAATACATGGGTCCAAAGCATACGACATAAACCAAAAAAAAACTACTTACCTTAGCTCAACAAATCCTTGATCGACTTCTAACCAACTTTCCTTTAAATTCCAAGACTTCAAGCAACAAAAGCAGAAACTTAGCTTGCTGTCTGGGCTCTCAAATCCACCTAAATCCAACAATTTAATCACCAAACGCAATGGGCATCTTAAATTCAATAGCCAAAATCAATGGGTATTCATCTAACACACATAAATCATTCCAAAACTTGACTTAATTCACTTACCCAATGACGAACTCGCTCAAAGAGGCTGAAACTTGAAGATCCGCTACTAGAACGTCGGTTATGAAAAGAAACGCCTGCTGAATGGAAAGGAAGGTGAATGGGTAATTGTTTAAATGCAAGAACTAACCCACATAAGCCTCAAACCAACTTACCCACTGCGAGAACTCACCTAAAACACCCAAAAACTCAGAAAAATGGTCCCTCCTCGCTGCTGTCCGCGCCTACAGTGTTGCTGCCGGAAACAACGCTAAACACGCGCACCCACGCTGCTACAACATGAGACAGAGAAGGGAGGGGCTGGGCGTGAGAGTTCGGCGAGAGAGGAGATGCATAACCGCAAGCCACATAGAAGAAAAAGGAAAAACGAACCTGCTGTGATGGCTGGCCAAAAACGAGTTATTGCCGCTGTGTGTACCGTGAGTCACCGGAGAAGGGGGCACCGGCGTCGTGGCGTGCTGCGACGGTCGGAGAGGGAGGCGTGCGGCGGCTGAAGGGAGAGTACGAGAGAGAGAGAGAGAGAAAGTGCGGTGAGGGAGAGAGAGAGAGAGAGAGTGCCGAGAGAGGGAGATGAACGTGAGGGAGAGAGAGAGTTCAGTTTTTTTTTCTTTTTTTTTAAAGGTCACTTTGACCGAAAATTGGGGGGGAAAGTTTGCCCCCCCCCCCCGTTTTTTCCCTTTTGACCGGCAACCACTTCCCCATTCCTTTTTTTTATTTTAAAGTCGGCTGCTACACAGGCTAACGTGTTAATTAAACGATTAGCATAGGTTAGAAGGATGCAGAATCCAAATAACTGAGAAGCATTCCGGATTCATAACAATTTAGTAGAATTTGTATTTAGAGCAAACAATGAAACCAATTAATAAACCAAATCAGTGAACCTTGTAATCTGACGATCTTGTACCTTTGATTATTTTCATCTGCTATTTTCATCCTATTTTCTGTATTTGTGCATGATTTCTACTTTTCCGGCTATTTTAATTTTCCAATCTTTTTATTCAATTTCGTTACAAAAATCTTCAAAACCCCTCATTTGTGTGACTTCCATAAGAACCCAAATATGGATAGAAAACCTCTTTCCTAGTGGACAACCCGACTGCTACTACTGCAAAGTAGCTCGATAGCTGGTTATAAATTTTATTTGGTCTCGGGGATTCAACAAACTCGACCGATTACCACCTCAAATTATCTGAAATCTCAGTATTTCCCATATCAAGCTCAGTTGCTACCTAGCATGAGAATTATGTAATATAATTACAAAGTCATAAAAATACTACCTAGCATTCAATCCATCCTTACCTTTTCCTGGAATATCAAGAAGAGTACCTGAGATATACATTCAAACATTTTTGTTCATTCAATGTACATCACATCTAAACAATGTCTAACATGAAGAAGTTTCCAATAAAGGAGTTTATAAAAAAAAAAAAAAAAAAAAAAAAAAAAAAAAAAAACGACATGTTCCAACAACTCCTTGCACTTCCTTTCATGTTTGATTTTCTTTTCTTATTTTTTCTTATTGAAAATTCAAGATCTTTTGTTTTTAAAAATACAACCTCCCCAGACAAAGGTTCTGGAATTGTTCCAAGTTTCTTTTGACCATCAAATGATTTGTTTTAATGTCGATACGGATGATTACATGCTAGCAATTTTCAGTGTCCAAGGTATGTCATTTTTTTCATATTTCAATCTCACGGAAGATGTATTATCTCCAGAAATTGGATATGTCTTATACTCTTTCACACAACATTCACTAAGGTTTTCATATGTAGGAAAATCAATGATTGTTGTAACGCCCAAGTTTTTCAACTCTAAACTTGAACCCTTAACCACGACTCTAAACCATTAACCACGGCTCTAAACCATTTTAAACCAAATGTACTAAAAATTTTAGCAGCATAACGATGTAAAATTAGCTAACCCAAAATTTTTAAACACCTGATAAACAAATCAAACAACACTTCTATACATTCCCAAACCAAACTCCACCAAACTTCATTTCAGATTGCACAACTTAACGTCACTATACGAGTCAAGTCTCGTAGCAACAGACAAACAAGTATCAAACCAAACCAAACAATATGTCAAATTATCAATTCTTTATTAAGTCTACAACTCAACTTAGCAACATACCAGCTGAGACAACTTTTATTCTTTTATCAAAACTATCAACAATGTTAATCCCAAGTTCATAAGAGCATAAACAACTCAAGTGAATCTCTCACCATAACAGAAACAACAATTAAACTAATGCTAACCTATCCTAAATATAGGAGAGAATACCCAAATGCCCTAGGGTTCCTTCTCGAAAGTTCTCCTCATCACCACCATGGTCCACCTCATCGTCTAAACTTGCAACATCTAAATTGTTCGGGGGAGATAGGGAAAGGGGTATCAATATAATCCACAGTACTGGTAAGTGAAGGAGTGAAAAACACTCGAGCGGAAGCGATTATGGATCTTAAACACCAATTTTCATTAATTTCTAGATAGAAGCATGCTAAAAAATTGAACGAAAAGCAGAGGATCCGAGAACCAACCTTTGAAGCTTGATTCCTTTGATTCCTTCGGTTGTTTCTCCACACGAACGACTCGTAGACCACCATCAAGATCTTCCTCGCTATTCTCCGACCTTAGAACGGCTTGTGGGAACCTATACGTGATGGAATTTGTGGGAGAGAGAACGAGAATTCCATGGTTTTTAGAGAGAGACAACTTCCCAGCCTTGAACATGAAAGAAAAACTCCAGCAACCATCATTTGATACAGATTCTTTCAAAGCTATTTAAGCTTGAAAACTTGCACACAAATATTGTCACACGATGACACCAAATTATCCAATAGATAGGTGTCCATTAGGTGGCTGAATATTGTGCCTTTGAAGAGAGAAAAATGTGGGTTTTGTGTCCAATTTTCTGAATTTACCTCTTGATTTAATTTAAAATCAAATTCTTTTTCATTATTAATCCAAATAATTAATTTCAATATTAATTTTAAATAAAACTAATTTTAAATAAAATTAATTTGAAATAAGACAATTTAATTAATTATTAATTTAATATCCAATATTAAAATTTTCACCAACCCCGATCTCTCTCGATCCTAGTTTCTTGAACGTGAATCCCTATCCACATGTATATATATCCAACTCTCTCTAATATAGTTTAATTCGTAATTAAACCATTACATCAATAATTTCGAATATAAATGACGTTAACTCCCCTAAACTGAATTTAAACGTTTTCAAATTCTTTCATCACTTTGTTCTAAGATTAATCCATATGAGCTAGCAGGGGGGCTAATGGACCTACAGATCATGGCCTCCAACGATCTGAGATTAATCAGCTAAACTCTTTTAATCTAGTTAACCAACATTCGTTTACTAATGGGACACTCCACTATAGCCCGTAGTTGCACTCCCCTCACTGTAGATATATTTTTATCCACTAGATATAACCGTGATCAGTAAGTCAATCCTTCACAGGTTGTTCGTAACTAAAGCAAGGTTAAATGTTCGTTTTACCCCTGAAGTTACTTCTTATTCCAAGTCCCCACTAAGTCCCTAATGAACAATTGGTTTGTGGTCTGACCACTAAACCTAATACCTCTCGGGCCAATGAGAGGACGACGTGCCTTTTTTCACGTCCCGGAGTCAGCACTTAAGGGAACAACCACTCTACTATCCCTAAAGTCGGGTAGGAGTGAATTCCATCTTGTAAGACTATATCGCTAGCTATCTACCCGGTCTTATATCCAAAATGATAGGCTTATTGAGTCAGCAATGTTGGGCCACTCTCACCCATGAAGATCAAAGGTTAATCTTGAATAAACAGGACTCATAATTAGCTCAGGATTAAGATTGAGTTACCTAGGTCACCGCTTGAAATAGTCAGTTTCACAGTAAACGACGTTATAAAGAGAAAGTGACTTATTTCGCAGTTTGATCTTATGCAAACTCATTTGCATAGGACGCCCCACTTGAATGTCTCTGCATGAACGATTCAGGATCACATCATTTATACTAAATACAAAGTGGGTCGCATCACATACTGTTCCCTAGATAAGGTACCCAATCTTATCCCTATACTATAGATCGTTTAGGCTATTACTTGAACTTGATCCACTTTTATTTCACTACATAAAGTTCAAGTGTTCATATCATAGCCAAGGATTCTTGTTTATTGGATTTGGGTTAATTAATGCATAATTAAAACAACCATTCAACAACCAGAAATTGAATCATTTCAATAACGTTTTATAATTAACTTTGTTACATATACTATCCACGAGTTTTAGGACATAAAACCCAACAAACTCCCCCTAGGAAAAACTCTAGTGGGTTCTACAACAATCTAGAACCATAGTGGGTTTGTATTAACAAGTGCCAACACATGTTGAAATGCAATAAACTAGGGCATCTAGTATACCCGTTACATATCTCCCACTTGCCCTAGATTATCCTTTGTACATTACTCGTAAACCTAGACCATCTAGTTGTCCCTCGAACACTTTATCCACGAGGGCCTTCGTAAATGGATCAGCAATGTTTTGCTCTAAGGCTATCCTCGTGACAATCATGTCCCCTCATTGCATAATCTCTCAAATGAGATGTACGTGTGTGTTGTATACTTCGCCACATATTTGGAACAAATTCCAAATGAACTCCCTAAGTCATACAGACTCATGAGCTTGCTTCATAAGTAGCAACTTACTTGGCCTCCAAGGTGGAGTTTGTAATGCATCCTTACTTGATGCTACGCCATTCTATAGTTTCCTATTAAGGGTTAATCCTTATCGCGATGTTGATTTCCTCGAATCCTTATCGGTGTGTAAATCAGTCTCAGTGTATCCTATAAGGATCAGATCCTTATCACCATACACTAGCTCATAGTCCCCCATTCTCCTAAGATACTTGAGGATATTTTCATCGTAGTCTAGTGGTCTTACCCTGGACTGAATTGGTATCTACTGACAATCCCTAACAGCATACCATATGATAGACTTGAAAATTGACTGTCGAGGCATGTGGAATTCGTCTCAAATCCTCAACCTCTTGAGGTGTCTTAGGACACTGCTACAGTGACAAATGAATTCCATGTCGGATAGGTAACTAACCATTTCTCGAAATTCTAATCTTATATCTAGCCAACACTTTGTCCATATAAGATACTTGAGACAGAGCTAGCGATCTATTTTTGTGATTCCAAACATTTTGGATTCTAGGAACATACTGAGCCTTTCCAAATCTATTATTTGGAACTGGGCTGCTAGCTCACTTTTAATGTCAGTTTTGATAAACTATATCATTTCCAATGAATAGGATATCAATCACATATAATACTAAGAAAAGCTATGAACCAATGATGATCGTCTTGTTGACACAAGGTTAATCAATGTTTTGGTTAAAACCATAATAAGAATTGATCATAACATCAAACCTTATGTCTCGAGATCGAGACCCTTAGTTCAATCCATAAATGGATCGGTTAATGGTCGCAAACCTTTCGCTCTTAACTTTACAGTATGAACCCTTCTGGTTGAGACCAGACTAAATTGAAGTACACATACTCCATTTTAAGGTTCATAGCTTTGACTCATTTGTCTCTTTCCACGTCATTCATTACCTGATTAAAGGTCAGGTATGACAATTAGAGTTTCAGTTAAACTCAAATAGTTTTCATTAGGTTGATTAACAACCCTCCTACTGCGTCGAGGCTCTCTCAACATGAGAAGGACGAGACTGACTCGTTGTGCTAGCTCCATTAACAACTCTTTCTTGAAAAACCAGCCTGATCAATAACATTTGTAGCTTCACTAGATAACTTACTTAACACTATCT
The DNA here is from genome assembly GCA_036850905.1 of Luffa acutangula. Classification (NCBI taxonomy): domain Eukaryota; kingdom Viridiplantae; phylum Streptophyta; class Magnoliopsida; order Cucurbitales; family Cucurbitaceae; genus Luffa; species Luffa acutangula. The sequence goes on from CM072089.1 coordinate 47,354,437, forward strand.
ATCTGTGTGGTTTGTGATCTCTATACAAATACTTTCTTTTGAATAAAGAAGCATCCATAACTTTCTTTGGAATAACCTACAAATAGGCACACATTCGAATAAAGTTCCAGTTCCTTCGAGTTTGTCTCAAGCATATATGCAGGACATCCCTAAGTTCTGAAACTACATAAACGTACTTTATGCTCTTTTTAGAGTTTCAAATGATGTGTCAAAGACACTCTTTGAGTGAACCATATTCATATTTTAAACTGCAGTCACCATTGCATCTCTCGGAAAAACGAGTAAGGCAACTGAGCATATTTTAATATCTAACGAACCATGTCTAACAAGGTTTTGTTTCTCCTTACCGATACATCATTATACTATGGTGTACTAGGTATAGAGAGTTTGGACGTAATTCCATGTTCTATCAAATAGACCTGGAACTTCGAGTCCATAAACTTTCTACTACGATCAGATTGAAGTGTTCTTATCATTTTACGTAATTTCGTTCTTAACCTCGGCCTTATACTCCCTGAACTTTTCAAAGGCTTCGGACTTATTAGGTAGAGTATACCTTGAATAATCATTAATGAAATGAATGAATTATTCATTCCCTCTTCGAATTTTGACATTCATTGGACCGTAGCGATCTGAATGCTCAAGCTCTAAAGGTTCTTTGGCACGATAGCCTTTTTCCAATAAAAGGTCATTTAGTCATCTTGCCCTTAAGGCATGAATTCGAGGTAATGAGTCGTCTTCTAATTTGTTTAGAAGTTATTTGTTGACCAATCTCTCAATCCTATTGAGTTTTTGTTGGGTTTTATGCCCTAAAACTCGTAGATAGTGAATGTAACCGTTGATCGAATATTAATGAAATAATATTGATATATTTTTCCATTAAATGTTATTAGTTATTTTATGTTTGTCTTTGTCTAAAATAACCCTAATCCAATAAACTAGACATCCTAGGCTGTAATATGAGTCTTGAACTATATATAGCGACATATGGGGATCACTGTTCAAGAAACAGCCTAAAAGGTCTACAGTATAGAGATAATATTGGGTGCCTTATCCTGGTGACACTATGGATATGGCTCATTTTTTATTTGATACAAACGCTATGATCCAACGTGTTCGTGTAGGAGACATGCGAGTGGGGGTATTCTATGCAATGAGTTTGCATAAGACCGGATCGTGAAATAGTAACCACTGGTTATAACACCGTTAACTAGTTGGATTTCTATTTCACTAGGACGACCTAGACAACTTAGTCTTAATCCTGAGTTGATTATGGACTCCTGCTCATGAGGGATTGTCCTTCGATTTGTATGGGTGAAAGTAGCCAATACGCCGACTCGATAAGCCTACCATTTTGGGAACAAGACCGAGTGGGAAGCTGGGAACATAATCGTACAAGATGGAATTCACTCCTTCCCGACTTTAGGGAAGCAGATGAGTGTTCCCTTAAGTGGTGACTTCGAGTCTTGAACAAAGGGTCCTACCCTCTCAATGGCACGAGAGGGTTTTCTGTTTGATGGTTGGACCACAAACAGGTTGTTCATTAGATAAGAACCGGTACTTAAGAAAATAGAAGTAACCCAGGGGTAAAACGGTACTTTGACCCAGCTGGTGTTACGGACACTCGTGAAGGACTAACTAGTCATTATTGGTCTATATCCGTGGACACATAAAATATGTCTGTAGTGAGAAGAGCGCAACTGTGAGTCTATAGTGGAATGTACACACAGTTAACGAATATTGATTAACTTGGTTAATAAGTTTGACCAATTAATCTCACATCGTTGGAGCTTCTTATCTGCAGGTCCGTTAGGTCCCACTGGTAGCTCATAAAGTAGTTTGAGGCAACTAAGTAATAAATGTAAATTGAAAGTGTTCAATTTACTAAGGGAAACAATGTAATATATATTGATATATTATTATGAGAGAAATTAATATTTGAAGAAATTCAAATATTAATATGAATTTGAGTCACGTTGAATTTATGGAAGTTTGAAAGAGTTCAAATATGAATTAATTAATTTTAAGGCCTAAAATCTATTTGGGCAATTAATTAATTCAAGGCCGGAAATTAAATATGTGATATTTAATTGGTGGTTAATTAATTAAAAAATTAATTAATCCGGAATTAATCAATTATGGAAATAATTCATCACTTATGTAAGTAATTAATCATTTATGGAAATGATCTAATCACTTATGGAAGTAATTAGTCATTTGTGGAAAAGATTAATCAATTATGGAATTGATTGATCTTGGATTGATTAAATAAGGAATAAGATTGAATCAATTTTGGAAAATATTGATTTAATTGAATATTTTGTTCATGGTCACTCTTCTATAAATAGAACACTAGACCTAATTAGTTTAATAGCCCTCTTGCTCTTAGACTCACAAGACAAGACCCTAGAATTTTCTCTAGCTTCCCTGTTAGAGAAAGTCTCCCACAAGTCTTTTGCCTCCTAGACTTAGAGAAATACTGGTGTAACCTCTTTGGTTATTGTGTCTTTGAAGAAGAAATTTCCAGCGAAGAAACTATAAGAAGGCTGCTGCGTTTTTGTTCGTTGAAGCGTCGTTTGCGAAGAACGATCTAGTCTACAACAAAGGTTTGTAATGGTTCTTTCCCGTTTCTTTAGAAAAACATGAAAATAAAAGTAGTTTTATTTTCTAGTTGTTTTCAGCACGTTTATAGAGTTTGACAGCGACTTTAAAGCATGTTTAAAGTTTTGTTTTGCCTTTTTGTAATGGTATTTTGATATTAATTAATATACGGTGCAAGGTACTATCGATGCGTTTCCGCTACGCCGGGGCTTTCATCCCTTTCAGTTTTAATATGACCTAACCTGAAGTGTCAAAGACAGGTATCTTTGAGAAAACACGTTGCCTTTTGGTTGAGTCTCAATGGTTTTAAACATCTCATGAGTTAGAAATCACTCTAGACTCTAACGGTCTTAAAACATATATGTTATTCTTCATTTTGCAAAACAAATATTGGCATCCTTTTGAAATGAACAGTTCATATATTAAAGGTAACATAATAGTCTTATTCTTGCAAACAAGATATAGAAATTAAACTTCTTTTAATCTTAGGAACTATGTATATCAAATAATATGTAATGTTCCTCGAAGAAGAATAACTTTATGTCTCCCACTGCCATGGTTGAGATGAACTCTTCTGTTTCAACTCTAAGAGTCATTTTACTAGCTCACAACTTCGGTCGGGAACTCATTCCTTGAAAAGAACACACGTGTTTAGTGGGCCTTGAATTGAATATCCAGGTAGAATTGTTATTCTCTATAAAACACATTTCCAAGACAAATAAATCTTATTTTGAGTATTGGGTCATGTTCTTCATTTGCTAGGCAGTTTTTCTACGTCATATTTATTACGAACATTTCGAGGATGAATTAGACATAACACCTTGAGGGCATTCCTCCTTTTAAGACTGTTTTAAAATCACTCACCACGATCTCAACGTTTAAGTTTGTTTTCTTAGTCGTATGTTTTATACCATTAATGAATTTGGTGTATAGTCGAGGATTTATAAAACTTTACATATATATTGTTGAAAATAAACAAATTACCTTAAATTGGTTATCTAGCACTTAACCTATTACATAATCCAATCAAATTTAGCAAAAGTAATTAAGCACCCTATGAATCCTAATTCTTTTGCAACGATACTTTAGAGGTTTAGAACAACAGTCACCCAACGGGTGATCAGCTACTCCTCCTCTGAATTGAGACGTTCTCAACCTAATACTAACACTATAATATCTCATATTTCGTTTAGTTTTAGTTACCGTTTATTTGGTCAAGGATTTCGTTAACTATTTAACTCGTCCCTGTCAGTGTAACCCTCCCACTTTCAGATCCCAAAGAGACGCACTAACAAGCTACCAATAGGAAAGACAACTGTTGGTGATTATCCTAAGTGATCCTATCCATTCCTGGAGTTTGCGATGTTCCGAAACCTATGATCAGGCCCTCCAAACGGGATGGTCGCTCTAGGACGACACGCAGGTGGATCATAAGAATCTCACAGTACAACCTAGGGGAGGAGACCGTAGGATGCGTTGACACGTGTCCTTCTCCCACTTATTATGAACATTTTCCCCATTCACCTTGGTATTGACCCATGCAAACACTCTCAAAAGGGAGGTCGTGCCCAGGGCGACACAAAGCCGAGCATGGATCTCACGGTGTGAACACAAGGAGACGTGAGAGTAAAAACTTGATTTGACCATCTCGTTTTTATACTCTTTCTCCCACTGAAGTGTCCTATTGGTATTTTATGGTGTTTTACTTAGGTAAATTCTGGCTAAACGAATCTATCTAAGTTTATGCCTTATAACTTTTAAAATAAGGTTTTTACTCTAATGTCTAGGCGAATTAAACCCTTTTAATTTCCTAGCGACATTGCATGCCAATAAAACCGTGGTTAATTCAACTCAGGTGCCGGTCCATTTGCCGGAAGAGTTCCCTTATAACAAAAGCCTTATATCCTACTTAACATTTTTAAATCTTTTTTTTTTTTTTTTTTTTTTTTGAGAAGTTAACATTTTTAAATCTAGATTTAAAATTACTAAGTAGGACAGCTTTCTAATCCCATTAGAAAATGTGATCTTAGGTCTCTTTAATTTTAAATCGTTTTAAAATTAACTCATTCTCCTATGATCCTACGTTAGCATGCAACTGTTTGTTATAGGTTGACGGTTTCTATTCATTAACCTTATAACTATTATAACTTTTAATGAATTAGTCTTATAATATGCTTCTAATGCTGATGAAAGGGTATAACAATCTAAAATTCAAGTTATATATAAAAGCACCATTATAAAGCATAAACTTTTTTAAATAACCTACGTTTAGGTGATTTCCCAAAGCATAACTATTTTGCTATGATGTCTAGGTGATAAAATCTCACATCTCTCATGCATGCTCATAAAACCGGGTTAACCTAACTCAAGTACCGACTCGATGCCTAGGTAGGAGGTGTTACATAAACCGTCAACTTAAATATCTCCAACCTTAGACAGCATCTCATCAGGCGAGTTCTCTTGTAACCTTAGCTTTACAAGATATCGACCTATTCTATGCGAATTGTTCGATATTGAATTTTGTTAACCCTAAGTGAGTATGCATTTATCTTTGTTATAGGTTGTAACGTCTATCTCGTTTTTATAACACTTTATAATATAGACAACCTATAACATTCATCTATGTTAAGGTGGTTTCATGTTGCATGCTTGTTCGTTTTCGTTTATTAATATAACACTTATATTTAAACATCCATAAAACGAAAAATAAAACATTCAACATGTATCTATCATGAAACCCTAACATGCATTCCTTTTATTATAACTCTTATAATTAATTACTAATGCATGAAACATGTTTTCCTATGGTGGGATTTTAAATCTATATGACATACATTATGCATATACAATTCTAATTTAATTATAACATACATTCCTAATGCATAAATAATTAAACACACTAAAGTGGATTGGTTTTGGCATCCAAACAACTAAACTTAGCTAAAATTATTACATTAATAATTAAACAAATGGTGAACCGCCTTGGACAGCTCCCGAACCGACCCGAACCATCCACAAAAGGCTTGAACCAGATTCCATGGCTTAAAATTTGGGTTGAACCAGTTTGTACAGACTGAACCAGACTGTTGGGACGGTCAACCGAACCGAGAATCAAACATCTAAACCGAACCACCGCCAAAATACGCGTCATTTGAATTTGTTCATCAACGTTGATGTTGGGTTTAATGTCCTATAAACTCGTAGTTTGTAAATCATTAAACATTTTCTATTTTCAATAAAGACGTTATTGAGGTTATTCAGTAAAAGATTTTATTGAATATGTAAATTGCGAATGATTAACCTAAATCAAATAAACTAAGATCCTTGGATATAAAATGAATACTCGAACTATATGTAGGGACATATCGTAGGATCAACTTCAAGTTTATAGTCAAAATAGTCTATAGTATAAGGATACGGTAGGGTGTCCTATCCTGGGGACACTATAGACGCGACCCACTTTGTATTAAGTACAAACGATGAGATCTTAAATCGTTCATATGGAGACATGCGAGTGGGGGCGTCCTATGCAATGAGTTTGCATAAGACTGGACCACGAAATAAGTCACTTTCTCTTTATAACGTCGTTTACTGAAGAAACTGATTATTTCTCATAGATGACCTAGGTAACTCGTTCTTAATCCTGAGCTAACTATGAACTTCTGTTTGTACGAGATTATCCTTTGATCTGCATGGGTGTGAGTGGCCAGCATCGTCGACTCAACAAGCCTACCATTTTGGGGATAAGATTGAATAGATAGTTGGGGACATAGTCTCGCAAGACGGAATTCACTCCTACCCATTTCAGGGATAGTAGAGAGGTTGTTCCCTTAAGTACTAACTCCAGGACTTGAACAAGGGGCCCCACCCTTTCATTGGATCGAGAGGGACTTAGGTTTGATGGTTGGACCACAAACCGATTGTTCATTAGAGGATTAGTGGAACTTAAGTAACAAGAAGTACTATAGAGGTAAAACGGTCATTTGACCTAGCTATAGCTACGAACAACCTGTGAAGGAACGACTTACTAAACATGGTTAAATCAAGTGGACAGAAATATATTTATAGTGAGGGGAGTGCAACTATCGGGCTATAGTGGAGTGTCCCGGTAGTTAACGAATGTTGGCTAGCTTAGATAATGAGATTAGTCGGTTAACCTCGAATCGTTGGAGCCCATGATCTATAGGTCCATTAGGTCCCCCTACTAGCTCATATCGGATTAAAGCCTAGAACATATTGATAGAAATCTTTGAATCGTTCAAAAACGGGAAATAGGGTATTTTCGTAAAATGTGTTTGACACAATGATTTAACTATGAATTAAATAAGAAATTGAGAGATAAGGTATTTAAAAGTGTTTTAAATACAATATATATGTATTAGGAATCATATATAATAGATTGCACAAGGCAACAATGATTAATTGGATCAATCATATCAAATGATTTGGAAATGTCCCAAATTAATTGCCTACAAATAAATTTCAATTTTGAATTGAAATAAGAGTGAATTGCAAGCTAAAAATTCAGAATGGAGATTCAATTTAGTGGATTTAGTGGCATTCCCACTCTTGCATGTTGATGCATAGTGGAAAACAACACAACCATGCACTAGTTGCATGTGTTGTGAATTGAACACCTAGAATCCACTTATACTTGCAATTCTACCATGTGTCTTGTGTCATGAGGCTTCTTCTTGCATGGAAAATGTCTATATAAAGAGTATGAATCAGATTCATCAAGCTAGAGAGTGAATTACTTACTATTATGCTGTTGGAATTTACTCTCAATCTCATTCACCTCCATAGATCTCTCAAATGCTTGTACCTTCAAGCATTCCCTTCCCATTCCCTATCTCTATAAGACTCCCACAAGTCGTTCTTGGCCCGAAGAATAGTAGGAAAGACTCTAGAGGTTGTTTAAGAGAAGTTGGAGAAGGAAAACACCACAAGGAGATCAACTCATTTGAGCTGCAAAGAGGTTGGTACTCCTTTCTTCTGTTCTGTCTTTTCTAGAACATGCATGCTTTAGGAGTAAAATTGATAGAGTTAAGTGCTTTCGATCTTCAATTACTTCCGCATGTGTTATATGAACACCTACAGTTGAGACGCCGATGAACAGCATCTCAGTGTTGACGCGTCTGGATAGGTACTCTACTTTTCGGCAAGCTGAACACTTCATCTTCTTCAATCGATTACAACCCTAGTTTCAACTCTATTGACTCCCAAATTTGTATATACTCTCAAGCACACATTAATGTTCATAAACATGTAGGCAATTACAATTTTCATCAACAAATTGATAGCTAAATTTGAAGCCAAAACCGAATTTATCCACATTTAGCAACCATCTCATTCAACAAATGAAATTCACCCACCAAACTTGAAATTAATGGAAATCAAGTGCCCAAACCACGCTCTAATACCAATTGAAGGAGGGAAACACTCGAGTGGAAGTGATTACAGATCTTAGGCACCGATTTTCATTAATTTCTAGATAGAAGCATGTTGAAAAATTGAACCGAAAACAGAGGATCCGAGAACTTACCTTTGAAGCTCGATTCCTTTGATTCCTTCGGTTGTTTCTCCACATAAACGGCTCGTAGACCACCATCAAGATCTTCCTCCCTATTCTCCAGCCTTAGAACGACTTGTAGAAGCCTATTAGGTGTCCATTAGGTGGTTGAATATTGTGTCTTTGAAGAGAGAAAAATGTGGGTTTGGTGTCCAATTTTCTGAATTTACCTCTTGATTTAATTTAATCAAGAATTAAATTAAAATCAAATTCTTTTTCATTATTAATCCAAATAATTAATTTCAATATTAATTTTAAATAAAATTAATTTGAAATAATTAATTATTAATTTAATATCCAATATTAAAATTTTCACCAACCCTGATATCTCTCGATCCCGGTTTTTCGAACGTGAATCCCTATCCACATGTATATTATTTAAACCATATTTAAATATATCCAACTCTCTCTTATATTGTTTAATTCGTAATTAAACCATTACGTCAATAATATCGTATATAAATGACGTAAACTCCCCTAAACTGAATTTAAACGTTTTCAAATTCTTTCATCACTTTGTTCAAAGGTTAATCCGTATGAACTAGCAGGGGACCTAATGGACCTACAGATCATGGGCTCCAACGGTCCGAGATTAACCGGCTAAACTCTTTTAACCTAGTTAACCAACATTCGTTAACTAATGAGACACTCCACTGTAGCCCGTAGTTGCACTCCCCTCACTGTAGATATATTTTTGTCCACTCGATATAACCGTGATCAATAAGTCAATCCTTCAAAAATTGTTCGTAGCTAAAGTTGGGTCAAACGTTTGTTTTACCCCTGAAGTTACTTCTTGTTCCATAAGTCCCCATTGAGTCCCTAATGAACAATTGATTTGTGGTCTCACCACTAAACCTAATACCTCTTGGGCCAATGAGAGAGTGACGTGCCTTTGTTCACGTCCCGAAGTTAGCACTTAAGGGAAAAACAGATACTATCCCTAAAGTCAGGGAGGAGTGAATTCCATCTTGCAAGACTATGTCTCCAGCTATCTACCCGGTCTTATCCCCAAAATGGTAGGGTTATTGAGTCGGTGATGTTGGGCCACTCTCCCGAATAAACAGGAGTTCATAGTTAGCTCAAGATTAAGATCGAGTTACCTAGGTTATCGTTTGAAATAGTCAGTTTCATAGTAAATGACGTTAAAAGGCGAAGGTGAATTATTTTGCAGTCCGGTCTTATGCAAACTCATTTGCATAGGACGCCCCCACTCGAACGTCTCTACATGAATGATTTAGGATCACATCGTTTGTACTAAATACAAAGTGGGCCACATCACATAGTGTTCCCAGGATAAGGTACCCAATTTTGTTCCTATACTATAGACCGTTTAAGCTATTACATGAACTTGATCCACTTTTATGTCACTACATAAAGTTCAAGTGTTCATATCATGGCCAAGGATTCTAGTTTATTGGATTTGGGTTAATTAATGCATAATTAAAACAACCATTCAACAACCAGAAATTGAATCATTTCAATAACGTTTTATAATTAACTTTGTTACATTTAATATCCACGAGTTTTAGGACATAAAACCCAATAGTAAGCAGGTCACACTTGCTAAGTCACAAACAACAACCAATTACAACCATCATGCTTCTCACACGCAAACAACATGCCTTAAAAGCCATAACACTCAACATGCTTAGAAAATAGTAAAACAATCATGTATATGCATCTCACACTTTGCAACGCACGCACTAAACATTACATGATTTCCGTGTCATGCTCTGCAACTACATGATTTCTGTGTCATGCTCCGCCACTACATGATTTTTGCGTCATGCTCCGCATTTACATGATTTCAGCGTCATGCTCCGCAGCTACATGATTTTCTCGTCATGCTCCACAAATAAATTATTTATGTGTCATGCTCCGCAACTACATGATTACCGCGTCATGCTCTGCATTTACATGATTTCCGCATCATGCTCCGCATTTACATGATTTCCACGTCATGCTCTACAATTACATTATTTCCGCGTTATGCTCCGCACCTACCCCACATGAATTACGCGCCACTCATACGTGATTTCCGCGTCACGCTCCGCACTCACACTCACATGATTTCTGCATCATGCTCCGCTACACATGAATTACGCGTCATGTGTTGCGCCTCTCACCCGACTCATGCTACACATCCCCATGCAACATGCTAATCAGACTCATCATGCTTAACACAACATCTCACCATGCTTAAACATCCAAACACGTTCATCTCAAGCAACAAAACAGATTCAGTTCATGCTTAACACAAGCAATAAAACAGTACATGCTCATCTCAAACAAATAAGCAGTACATCTCAGAAGTTCATACTTTGCATAAATATATAAGTAAAGCAGATAACAAGCAAACATGCTTCATGCAGTCAAACATAACCCAACAAGTAGAAACTACTTACCTACAACACTTCTAAATTAAACCAACGTTTGCTGGAAATTGCACAGTCACGCTCTAATATGAACCTTCAGCTACAACAAAACTACTAGCAATTAAAGGAAGCCTAAACTAGAGGATAACACCTTAAAACATGTTGTTAAGGGAAAAACTTAAGCAATAATGGTTTAGTTTCTTGCTGGACAGCAACTAAAAATTACCCAAATTGAAAACCCAAAGCCATTAGACCATGGGCAACCACGCCTAAGGCGTTACGGATAGTGGGTATTTGCTGGATGCCAATATTAAGGCTATACAACCACTGGACAGCAAGCAACAACCACATATTTTCATATTCTAGGAACCTATAGGGGTTGGGCAACACTTTTAAGGCCTAAACAACTAATGGGTAACGATAATTTATGCCATTAAACTAAAATAGCTAGAACTAAACCAAAAACATCAAGGTTTCTTGCCCAATAGACTTGAAACCACGTCGAAATGGGTCTTACTAAACCAAGACAGCTCACTAAAAGACCTTTAGGCAGTGGGTCTCCAAGCTTGAAGCAATACGAACCCAAACGATTCCTAGCGACACTACAGAACAGAATTTAAAGCAAGAAATTCAATCCTTATGCCCAAAAAGGAATGGGTATTTGATTCTAAGCACCAACGAAATATGGGTAAGGATTAAATTTACCGAACAGAGGGATCTAAGCCAAAGTACTCGCTGGACAGCAACTAATTAGACCTTAAATCCTTAAATACGAAGTCCATAACGAGTGAGTATTTGCTTAAACTTGATTAAAGCTCTAAATGAGCATGGGTAAGGACTTAGACTTACCGGAATCGATTAAACAATGCAGAAACACCCAAAATTGGAGCAAAGACGGCGCTGCAGATTAGAATTTTAGACTCATCTCAAGAACCCAAAACTAAGTGAAACCAAGGGAAAGGAGTCTTACGCTGATTTCTTAAAGAGATCGTGGCGTCGAGATAGAGGAGATGAATGGCAGCGGTGCGAACACAAGGGGAGAGAGAGATCACTGCGAACAGACCCACCGAAAGAGAAAAATGCACGAACAGTGAGAGAGAAGCGTGCGAAGGGCGGCGACGCGACGACCACAACTTCACGGGTTGGGCGACTTCCACGCGAAAAAACCAAGAGAGAGAGGGAGAGATTCGCGACAGGAGGGGCGGCGTGCTCAGGCTGCGACAATACGACTGGCCGACGGGAAGGAGGTGCGACGGCGGCACCCACGGCGACGGCGACTAGGTCGGGCGGCGGTTGAACTCACGAGTAGAGGGGGGAGGGTTTCACGATAAGAAGAGAGGGAGAGGGTTTTGAGGATTTTCTTCTTATTTTCATTGATTCCTTTTCTTTATTTCTTTTCTTTAAACCCATTTAATTAATATTCCAAAACCTTCAAGACCCAAAAAATTAGCCAATTCTAAGATTAGCTTCCAACAACCCACATCTAACGACAAATTGGTTTCAGCTAACCAATTTTAATCGAGCTTAAGGGTGATGATAGCGAGCATAACTAGCTAGTTTTCCCTAATTAATTTAGCTAGTCTTTTAGAATTAAATGGTCAAAATTATGCATTCTTGTGTTTATTTGTAGGAATTAAGTTTTGGAGATAAAATCAAGAAATTGGAGCTAATTGGATGTTCGTCATGCGAAAAGAGGCAAAGGAACAAAGAGATTCGACGTTGCCATTTCCCTTTTCCATATTAGCGGTATCGCGACAGCGTCACGACGCTTTGCCGAATTTTTGCCTTATTTAAAGATTGCGATTAGGTCTTTTGAGGGGACTTCTTTTGGATGATTTTGGGGCGGAAAACTCGACCAGAAGGCTGTTGTGGAGGTTGAAGCAAGTGGAGAAAAGTGGATTTCAAGGCTTTGTTCGTGGAGATCGTGACGCGGACGTGCGGTCTCGACCTACTTTGCGTTTACTTCTCTTTTCCCTGTTCTTTAGTAGTTTTTATGGCTTATTTAGACTTAGTTTATATCGTAACGCGGATTATGTGTAGCTAAGTTTAATTCTTAGGGATTGATGTAGTCATTGGGGGCAATTTTGGATTGATTTTATGGATTTATGTTATTGATTTCATTTATGCATATTGTATGTTTAATGCTTTCAATTTACCGGCCATGAATTGAATGTTGATTGTGATTAAATCTAACTCTGGAGGGAGGATTTAGCTAGAAATCGGGAGATAATAGTTAATTCTAGAAATCGTTAAAAATGATAACCTTAATGCCTTGCATGTTTAATGAATTTAGATAGGGATATCGGGTACATTGCATGTGGGAGAATCATGTATGCTCGGGAAAGAGATGTGTGTTTTTAGTATTCCAAGATTTATGAACAATAGCATGTCATTAATCCATGAATTAATCCATAATCCCAATTGGTGAAATCAACTCCCTAAGACTGTTTTCATCATTAGATTGTCACACTTTTTTTTGCTTTTTGTTATTTTTCCATTCATTCTCACCTAGTTCGGTTCCCTAATTAAAATTAGACAAGATTATTTTCGGTAATTAGAATTGATTAAAAATCCAATCCAGAGGACAACACTCGATTTCACAATCACTTTACTATTACTTGACCCGTACGCTTGCGGTAGGAAAATTTCACATCAGGAGAAATTTAGCTTAATATAACGCTTGATCTAAAAATGAATTACCCAAACACCTTGGTTTTAAATTAATAATTCCATAATACAAGTCCAAATAATTATTATATTTTCATTCGACTAACTACATGGAATTTAAATAATACCTAAAATGCATGGGTCGTCACAATTGTCCACAACAAAATCATCATTAATTTAAAGAGATTTTTTATTAATTTAAAGAGGTATTAATTAATTGATAAATTACAGTAAAAACTCTATAAATTAATAATATCGGGACCACGTAATTTTATTAATTTAAAGCTGCATTATATTAATTAATAGTTGAATAAATTAATAATTTATTAATTTAAAGAGATTTTTTTTCCGATTCAACGAACCTACCTAATTCTTCATGAATAGAACATATACCATTGTACTAACTAATTGACTCATGTTCAAGTACAATGTTACTAATTAAATATAATACATCGCCCTAAAAAAAGTTCATTGTAGTACAAGTACTAGTTAAAACGCTTAATGCAAGTTATTGTATGGTAAGGAAATCAACCACTATAATGTATATAAACAACAAACATCAAACATTCCTAATTACTTCATCCAAACCAAAAAAAAAAAAAAAAAAATCAAAACCAACCAACCATGGCTTCACATCTAACCCGTGTTCATTGTTCAAAAATCAACCATAACAGATCAAATACCTAAAACACTATGTGAGTATAAGAGAAATCACCCCACGTGCACTCAAAAAGATTTACAATAGTGGATTGATGAAAATTTTCATTTTTAATTTTGAAGAATTATTATTTATAATATTGAAGGGACCATAAATTTATACACGTGTCTTTCGTAAAATTATTGTCTTATTAATTTATTGAAATTATTAATTTAAACCTTGGGCCCAAGTCAACACCGAGAAAAATTATTATTTTAGAGAAGTTATTAATTTGAGTATTAATTTATATAAGTTCTATTGTTTTTGTGTGTATGTGTGTATCATTGAACTTAAAAAAATGTCTAATAGTTTTCTAAACTATATAATTTTGTGTCTAATAAGTTTTTTATTACACATAAATTAAAAATTTATTTTACAAACAAAAAAATTGAAATTTAGAGGCTTATAGATACAAAATGGAAAGCTCAAGAACCTATTTGATATGTTTAAAATTTTAAAAACTTATTAAATATAATATTGAATGTTGAAGGATTTATTAGACGTTTTTTTAAAACTTACAAACTATTAAACACAGCTTTTTGAGATTTAGATATGAGCCTTATAATTTGACATTTTTTTAATATATATATATATATTAGAACACAAACTAAAGAAATAAGGGTTTGAACATACAATCCTCCCTCTCCATATGGTTCAACAATTACTAAGGTGGGGATCGAACTATCGTTCTTTAGGATAGTAATAGGTGCCTTATCTATTTAGCTATATGCTTAGATTGACAAATTTTAGATGGATATTGGTTATTAAAATATCGATAAAATCAAACTAACGAACATAAATATCTTATCCGTTGAGCTATATATGTTAAAGTGGACAAGAATAAGAATAAAAATGTTGGGAAAAAAATATATTGATTTAGTGACAAGTTTTTTTTTTTCTTTTTCTTTTTAGAAATACCCATCAACAATAATATTTTAACAACATATATTCACTATAAATGTAGGAAAAATTATAGAAACCAAGAAAATAATAAAATTACCAGGTAATGAATAAAATTTTCCCACCCCATAAATAAATAAATTATAGAGATTGATTATTTATATCAATATCTATATTATTGATTTTTTTTAGTTCAACCATGACGGGATTGGACGTTAGTTATTAAACTAAAAATAAAAAATCAAATAGTTTTCAAATGGGACCTTAGTTATTAAACTTCTATACTTATTTTAATTTATCTTAATGATTAATATATTATATTTTTTTGTTGTTGGTCACTAATCCGAACATAACTTAGTGAATAAGACATCAATTATCATTCTCAAAGTCGATGGTTCAATTCATTACCATGCAATCATAGAACTAAAAAAAAAAATCTTGTTGGTCAAATGGTCAAATTATTATCCAAAACCTCCCTCTTTTCCCAATTTCATATTGTAAAATAGTAATAAGAATAACAAAACGAAATAAAAAAAATGTTTTCATGGCGTGTATTTAAATTCTTACGAAAATGCTCATTTGAATCTTATTTTTATGGAAAATATTCCTTCATAAATCTGATCAAAACAAGAAAAAAGATTTTTTTTAAAAAAAAAAATCGAACCTTCACTAAAAAAATTGCATATCACAATCAAAATATTATAATTTATTTTATATTATTCAGTTTAATTTTAAAAATAGATTGTTATACATGCAAATATACTTAGGTCAATCAGAACATAACTTAATGGATAATGTATCAATTACTATTTTAGAGATGAAAGGTTCATTCCTCTATTACATAGTTGTTGAACTTAAATATATATGTACATATTGTATAAGTTAGAATTCGCTTCACACCCTCTCTACCATTATTTTAAAGATTAGCTCTCTGTCAAGACTCCGACTCACTTTAAATGAGCACACTCAAGGACAAGAACTAACACGTCGACCTGCTACTTTGCACACGAATGTCATAGTCACCATTTGCCATGACTAAGAAACCTTGTAGAGCAAGTATAGGGACCACTCCTTACTACATGTGCTCTCAAGAAGAGATAGATCAAAGGTAGAACAAGAATGATGGTATCTTTGGCCTAGACATTATATAGAAAAAAGAAACATTAATATTAATTTTCTTTTAACTTGACCTTGTTATTTCTTTTTTTTTTTTCGTTCAATAGGTTAAATGAGGAGATCCGAATCTCTAATCTCTTGGTCAAAAATGTATGTCTTAACCAGTTGATTTATGTTCAGATTGACAACGTATTAAATTGTCATTTCCCAATCGATCTTTTCCATCAAGTCAACATCAATTTCTAACCATTTTTTTTAAACCAAATTTCTTACCATTGATTTTTAACATATCTACAATGCTATTTTTATAATGTACCTTCATAATAAAGCTATGTATAGGAAATAATGAAATACCACAGATAACATATATTATTATTATTATTTCTTAAAAAAGATGACTTATATATTATTTAACTTTAGCTTTCTTTATCAACTAATTCTTACCTTTTTGACCATTGACCAAACACTAAATGTATCATGGATGGTCCTGCAGTTAGGTTATGTACTAAATTAACCATTGATTACATTGGATATAACAGCAAAACAATTAAAAGGAAAATTGTCCCATAAGACCAATACCATGTGTAATAATTTCAAATTGGATTTAAATATTTCTTTTTTGGAGAAGGATTTAAATACTATTTTAACAGAACACAGACATGACAATCTTCCTCATTGTAACATAGTGTGATGTAAAAAGTAATCAAATAATAAATAATATGTTAGGTCAGTGGCGGATCCAGGAATTTCATACAGGGGGGCACAATATACATAAAAATGTAATAAGAAAATTTATAATGAAAATTTAAAAATTATGCATATCTTCATAAATGAACTAATTCAATACATAATACATTATAATTGGCCTCTACGAGTTTTCATGTTCTGAAATCGATTCATGATAACTTCATTATCTAACTTGTCAAGCAAATCTTTCTCAATATATGCTACGAGACAATCATTCATCCATTGATCTCCCATTCGATTACGCAATCGAGTCTTCACAATATTCATGGCAGAAAATGTTCTCTCAACAGTAGCTGTTGCAACAGGTAAAATCAATGCCAAGGTCAACAATCGATAAACTAATGGATAAACCTTATCTCGATTCGTCGTGACCATTTTTACTGCAAGATCACTGATGCTTTTTAGTCCAACAAACTCAACATTTGAGTGGACATCAACAATGTAATTTTGAAGTTGATCTTCAAGTACAGAGAGCTCAATAGCTGAAAAGTCTCTTGGATAAAATTGAGCAAGCCGACTAAGCTTGTGTCTATCAAAAGCAGCAAATGAGTTACTTGGGTTCAAAGATGCCAAACAGAGAAGTAATTCAGTACTTGTTTCCGTAAAACGATTATTCAACTCTTGAAGTTGCATATCAATAACGGCATAAAAAACTTCAACACGATAATGATGCAAATTTGTAATTGGTTGAGATTTTCGTCTTTGTCGTCCTCGAATCAAAAATATATTATCCATCTGAAGAACTTGAATGTCATGGCTATTGCAGAAATTAGAAACTACATCCAACAATGAATCCCA
This sequence comes from Luffa acutangula, assembly GCA_036850905.1. Lineage (NCBI taxonomy): Eukaryota > Viridiplantae > Streptophyta > Magnoliopsida > Cucurbitales > Cucurbitaceae > Luffa > Luffa acutangula. Next base: position 47,371,910 of record CM072089.1, read on the forward strand.
ACTAGACTCCCTCATAGTTTGCAGTCTTTCTTTACAAATTTTGACTAAATTCATTGCATTCACAATATCCTGATCTTTTCTTTGTAATGCTTGAGACAACTCATTTGTGATTCCCAAGATAATTTTCATAAAATGTATATGGAAAACAAAGTCAAATGATTGGATCGAACTTATTAGAGTCTCTGCTTCATATTTTTGTTCTGAACTTGATCCACCTTGTACAATTGTCTCAAGTACATCAACTACTGATGAAAACATTGTAATAAAGCTCGTTAAGGTGTTGTAATGTGATCCCCATCGTGTGTCTCCTGGTCGTTTAATCATTGTCTCTTGATTTAATCCTCGACCACTTGATAGTTCACCATTATCTAAAGCTTCAAAAATTTTCAAGCTATGTTTCTCTCGTAGAATATCTCGACGTTTTGCGGAGGCCCCAATAACATTAACCACATTTGTAACAATAAAAAAAAGACCAGCAATTTCCATATGATTTTTTGCAGTAGCTATAAGAGCTAATTGAAGCTGATGGGAAAAACAATGAATGTAAAAAGCACATTCATTTTCTTTCAAAATAAGTGCTTTCAGTCCATTGAATTCACCTTGCATATTACTTGCTCCATCATATCCTTGTCCTCGTAAACTAGCAATGCTTAATCCATGTTGAGAAAAAAATCCATCAATAGCCTCCTTAAGTGATAGAGCATATGTATTAGCAATATGTATAATTCCTACAAATCGTTCAATCACATGACCTTCATCCACATATCGCAATACAATTGACATTTGCTCCTTTGCAGATATATCTTTGGATTCATCAATCAAGATGGAAAATAACTTATCACCTATATCTCTCATAATTGTATTAACAATTTCGACTGCAATGGAATTCACAATATCTTTTTGAATATCAGGTGCAATCAACTTCAAATTATTTGGAGCATTTTCCAAAGTCACAACTTTAATATCCTTGTTGTGGTTGCCTAGCCATCGTAAAAGTTGAAGAAAATTACCTTGATTTGTTGAATCCTCAGTCTCGTCATGCCCACGGAATGAAAGCCCTTGGCGTAATAAAAATCGAATACAGTCAATTGATGCACCTAATCGAGTCCGATACTCAACTCGTGCTTGATCTGACATCCTATTAAAAAATGTCTCAATATGTTGCTCTTGTCTCAAAAGAGCCTCACATTTACCCCAAGCTTGATTATGTGCACTATTGGGACCACCAACATGAATTTCCAATTTCTCTTTTTTCTTCCAATTAGAAAACCCTTCACTTACAAAACATTCACCTCCTGATTGTTCACTAACTTCTGGTTTGAACAAATAGCAACATAAACAAAATGCAGCATCCTTTGAAATACTGTATTCTAACCAATTAGAATATTCATTAAACCAAACTGGATTAAATCGTCTTGACTTTGCTCCAAATTTCTTGAATGGAAAATTATGATTTCGAGGCTGACAAGGACCTTTTTGTAAATATGCCCTACGAACTTGATCTTGAATATTAAAACTATAATCAGATATTTTAGTTCTTAAACCAGGATCTGCAGGTAGCTCTCCTAAATTGACTTCTGTATAAGATCTATCACTATCAGAACTAGTATTACTTTTCTTTCTTGGAGTTGGAGATGATGACTCTGTTGTTGTTATTCTTTTATAATATCTCTCCATTTTGATTTCGAATTAAGTCTACACAAATATTAATAAAAAAAACATTAATTACAATTTCCTAGATTAAAAATTATAACAACTAGAACTAAAAGGCTCATAAGAATTAGAATCTTACTTGTTGTGTCAAATGATGGTATGATTCCTAACGGCGAGTGACGATGACTTATATCTTATAGTATTAACTCTGAAAATTAAAAAAAAACATACAATATCAAATTTGTATATAGTAAATTATAATTACATACAAATAAAAAAAAAAACAAACCATACCTCTTGGAGAAACATTAAAAGTTCAAAGAGGTTGCTGCTGGATTTGGAGAAACATTAATTTTTTAATGTAGACTGCTGTTGGATTTGGAGAAACTAAAAATTTTATAGGCTGCTGAAGAAACATTAAACTTTGACCTAATTTCCTAATTTGCAAGTCTGATGACTGATGGGTGGGCCTTAATGTGCAACAATTTGGGCTTTTGCGCAGGTATGAAATTTCCGAATGCGCAGGTATGAAATTTTCGGAATTTCGGAAAAAGAATATAATGTGCGTTCACCGTGGCTTGATACCAGGACATCACGCACTCATAGTGCCCCCTAACCAATGATCCAAACGCTCTTTTTGATACATATTACGATTTTTATATATTAATATTATAAAAGTTGATTTATATTATATTAAAAATATAAAGACGGGATAATTTGAGGGGGGGCACGTGCCCCCCCTGGCCCCTTCATAGATCCGCCCCTGTGTTAGGTAAGTGTTCTGTTTAATGATGCAAGTGATTGGCATTAAATAGATGTATAATCTAAATTATGTAATTTTTTTAATCTAAATTATGTAATAATATATAATTGATTTTTGGAAAAAATAGTTCTAAGGTTTGGGATAGGTAGCATTTTGGTTCCTGACTTTTCAAACTCAACATTTTTATTCTTGAGGTTTGGATTTCCTTACCCCTTGGTTCATCCATTCAATTTTTCTTTAAAAACTAATGAATTATGAAGTGACATACATTTTTTTATAAAAATATATTTTTTAATTTTAAATAAAATAATATTATATATATATATATATTTATATATTTTAATTTTTCTTTACTCTTCCTTCATTTCCTTCATTTGTATTCTTTTTCTTCCTAACCCTAATGGTTGCAACCATTGTCACCGACATCTGCCTGAATTTTTTGTTTTAAATCTTCCCTTTCTTTTTCTTCTTCTTTTTTTTTTCTCCTTGTTTAAAAGAGAGGAGAGGAGGGGAGGAGCTCCCTCCTCCATTTAGCTTCTTGTAGGAAAAAAAGAAAAAAAAAAAAAAAACCCAAGAACAAAGAACAAAAAGAAGAAGAAGAAAAGAAAGAAGAAATGTGGGAAAAATTAAAAGGGGATAACAGCAAGAATAGCTAAAAATAAACCATAGATTTGAAAAAGAGCTAAAAATATTTTTTCAATATTTTTTCTTGTAAAAATGGCAAAAGGATAAAAATGGAAATCTACTCTTTGCTATGAACGGACAAAAATGCCCCTGTATGGAAAAAAATATGTAATCCTAATTTTAAGAAACCTAATTGAAACAAATCTGATACTCAAATATAACCACCTAAATCTCGAATTAAAACAAAATCAAAACCTAACAACCTCAAATTCAAATTCAAATCTAACAACCTAAATCTGATAAAATTAAAAATCTTTTTAACTAATAAAATCAAAAATTAAATTCCATAAAACACAAAATCTTTCGCACTAACAAAATCAAAACCTAAATTCCATAAACCAAAAAAATCTTTACAACGAACAAAATAAAAATAAAAATAAAAAATCAAAAGGAATTTGGACAAAAAAACAATCAACATTGATGAGAACACTAAAATCTTGTAATTCAATATACAAAAATGTCCCGTATTTGAAAACAACAAAAATACTTACTAATAGTCTGAGACATGTAAATACTGTGTTTTTTAAAACACAAATACTTTTTAAAAACACAAATACTGTGTAATCTCGTAACACAAATACTGTGTATTCTCATAATAATCACTCGAACAACCCCAAAATTAATCCTCTCAACATATTATATTAAAAATAATTGGTCATATTTGATAATGTAAATACTATTTTTACTAATTTATAGTATTTAAACCGAGGGGGACAATACAGTGTCTCTGCCAATTTGAGAACAACAAAATAGGTGAGCATCAAATACAGTGTCTTTGTAGAACAAAGAATCAACCCTACAACACAAAAGCGGTAAAAAAATAAAATAAAATTATTGACTACATGTTGATCCCCACATCTTTCATTCTACTTGGATAAGATTTGTACCTATATTGAGAGGTTTCGAGATCGGAAGTTTTGTGACCGTGAGAATTTGCAATCCTATGTGGGAACTCAGTTCTTGCTTGGAGGAGAAGGCGAGAAAGAAAACGATCATGCTTGGGAGAGAAGACAAGTTATGGAGGAAGAAAACGATAGAAATAGGGAGGAAGTTGGAGAAATTTGAATCTTATCAATAAATATAAAATTTGAAAAGATTTAGTTTGTTGGATTCACTTAGTCTAAGTTTAAGGTTTTTGTCAAGATTTGGTTTGTTGGGTCCAAATACGTAATTTTAGGAGCTTGTTGGTTTACAGGTTGCAACAAGGGTATATATGGAATATTAGGAAAAGTCTGATCATGCCTAACTCACGTGTGGCCTTTTTTCAATGTTTTTATTTTTTTGGCCATCTTTCAAAACCGCCCCCCATATTTTGACCATACTCCCAAATTTCTCAAAAATTAAAAAACAAAAATTTAAAAAGTCTGTAACGACAGCCGAAAGTGGTGGGCTGAGATTAGGATTTGAGAGGAAGGTGGAAAAGAAGAAGATTAAGGAAGAAGAAGATGAAATAACAAAAAAAGAAAAAGAAAAATAATAAAAAAAAATATTTAATATATTATTTTATTTTAAAAAATAAAAAATTAAAGTTTTTAATTAAAAAAACTAATGTGACGTCAGCAATATGGTATGATAGTATTTAACACAAAAATTGACGGAGGGACCAAGGGTATAACAAAATCCAAATCTTAATGGTAAAAATGTTGAGTTTGAAAACTCTAACTAGGAACAAAATGTTTTGTTTCAAAACTTTAGGACTAAAATGTTACGTATCTCAAACTTGAGAGATTAAAAGTGTATTTTTTTTCCTTGATTTTTTTTTATTTTTTTTAAGATTTAAAGTATTAGAAAGTCACAATTTAAAGTATTAAAATCTTTTAAAGTTAGGTAGAAGGAGGTTTAAATTTTTTTTTTTTTTTTTTTTTTTTTGAGAAGGAAGGAGGTTTAAATTCTAGCTTAACATCTTAACTTTCATGCTTATTACTTTGTCAATTACAGTACTGTTGGTGTACTTATTTTACATAAAAAGAAGAAGAAAAAAAAAAAAAACATTAATCATTTAACAAAACTCAAATCTATTTCAAAGCCTACCTATATATCCTACAATATATGTGGATTCAATCATATAGCCATTTAGACAATCAAATAAGTGGTCGAATTAAAAGATGCCTATGTCAACCTTTTATTAAATAGTTTATTGGAAAAAAGGTCAATAACAAAAATGGTTTTTTATAGAGTTTCTAAATAAAATAATATATATTTTTTAAATTTTACATAGTAATATTCTATTCTTTAGTTCTTTCCTATTGTGTCGTGTTTCCTATTATTATTTAAGAAAAGAAAAAAGTTGATGTTGGTTAATTATTTTTTGTTCCTTGTTTTTTCTATTCAAGAACCATTTCTCTTATTTCTAACTCTCTTGAACTTTAAGGTTTTCTTTTTTTCTTTTTTTTTTTTTAAAAAGAATTTATCCTTAGTTAATTTCTTAAAAATAAAATATTGAAAATTGATATGTTATATTTAATTTTATTTTTGTATTTATTATACATTTCCCACGTCAAATTTCACCATTAATATTTTTATTTATGTATTTTCAAAGAACAATATATATAGAAACAATAATGAAGTCAAAGTTCGCTATTATGAAAATTTGTATACAATTTTAGCAACGCTATTTAATATTTATTATCGTTAAAAAGAGAAATTTTGGTCAATCACAAAATGTTACGTCATTGTTTAAAGTTAATGACGAAATTACAAATAATTAAATTTGGGACCAGTTATAAATTTGCATGGGTCCCAAATTTAATTTGAAGACAAAGTTAGCCAATTATAAAATTGTAAGGCCAAATGTCCATTTGATCAATTAATTAAAAAATAATTTGATCAAATTTGGATTTTTTTTTAAAATTTGTTCATATGATTTTTGGATCATAAATAAACAAAACTCAAGACCAAATAGTTATACCTAAGATCAATGAAGTCCAAGTCCATGTAGTTAGACTCAAAAGTCAAGCTCATCCATGGAGAACCTTATAAATAGAGAGGTTCTCCCCCATTTTAAGAGTTTAGAAATTCTACACTCACAAAATCACAAGGTTCAGAAATTTGAAGCTCTCAACCAAAACTAGAGAAGTCAAGGAGATTCCATAATCCATCAAGACTGAAGACTCCCTGAAATCCATAAGCTCTTAGTGTTGAACACTCCTTAAAGACTAAGCATTCTTCAAGACTTCAACACTCCTTGAAGACCAAAGACTTTTCAAGACTTGAATACTCTCATTGAAGATCAAAGAATCTTCAAGACTCCAAAGAATCGATTAAAGCCTTAGACTCGAGATCAAGCGTTCCAATCCTCAAGTGAAACACATTCACACACAAGAGAGAGAATCAAATGATCAAAGTTATAGATTGCACACCCACACACATATATACAAACATCAATACAAATACATATTTATTTCACGTGTCTTATCTATGAAGTTGTGTGCAACAAATATACATTTCATGCATCAAATTTCCCAATTAATATTATTCTTTATGTCTTTTGAAAAAATAAAAAAATAAATAAAAATAAAAGTTTCGCTGTCATGAAAATTTATATGCATTTTCAGAGATGCTATATATATATATATATGTATGTATCTATGTTTTTAGACTCAGAAATGCTATTTAATATTTATTAAACCTTTTTCATACATTTCACGCAACAAATTTCACAATTAATCTTTATACTTTTTGTAACACCGAATTAGGAGGGGTACATGAATGAACCGAGATCACATCCGAATGAAAGGGATCCTGAGGACATGAGTGTATGTTCAAGAAAAGCTTAAAAGAATTGATAGATACTATCTATACCAACAAGGTGCACCTTCCTTTTCGGTGGCCCAATCATAGGAACTTTGAAGTTAAGCGTGCTTGGCTTGGAGAAGTTCCATGTTGAGTGACCTCCTAGGAATTTTCCTTGGAATGTCGGGGTCTTAAGTGTCGAATTCAGATTCCGAATCTTGGACCTAGGGTGTAACACTTTTTTTTTTTTTTTTTTGTGAAAAACTAAAAAAGAAAAATAAATAATGATGTCAAATTTTGCCATCCTGAAAATTTGTATACATTTATCTTTAAAAATTGAGAAATAAGGAACAAGAAACAATTATCAAAGAATATTTTTCTATAAAAAAAAAAAAAAAAAAAAATGAAACCAACAATGAATGATAAAAAGAGAGGAAGAATCATAAACATAGCTGATAGCTCTTTCTCTCTCTCTCTCTCTAGATGTGTGACTATGTCTCTCTAGGTCTTTACACATGAATCAATAAAGTGATGAGAGAGATAGAGAGAGAAGGGAATATTTGAAAGACAAGCAAGCAGTAAAAGGGAAAAAGTGGATTTGGGTATGTCTCAATGTTGGGGTGAAGATAATAAGGGAAGTTTGTGAACAGAAAAATGCCAACAAATTAAAAGAAAATATATATTTAAAAAAAAAAAAAAAAACACTCTTCTCAGTCTCTACTTATGACTTATTGTTCCTTAAAGTGTTGAAAAAAGAGATCTAAACACTGTCTTATTACTCAGCTTTTGAATCTTTGTTGCCTCTCCTTTTCTTTTTTCTTTTTTATTTTTTATTTTAAAGCTGATTTAAAAAAGAAACTCTCATTGCACCATTTTTTACCCTTCATCTTTTTCTTTTTTTTTTTTTTTCACTTCTTTAAATAATCTCTCTCTCTCTAGACTTGAGCCAAAGGAATTTGTTAAAGTATGAGTAAAAAAGGTAATAAAATGATTGCTTTATATCAAATGTTTTGTAAAATGAAAATAGTAACCTAGAAATAAGATTTTTTTTTTCTTATTGCTAAAATTCATATATATTTCTTTTAAAAGACCAATGAGAATAATCAGAAAATAAAAAGAAAATATATATATATATACTCGATGAATGTTTCATGTTACTCAATCTTACTTTCTTAAAACATTTACAGTTATTTGTTCTCACAAATTTTTCAATAAAAAAAAATGAGGTATCACTTGAAAATTATTTCTAAACAAGAGAACATCAGCTTATAATTTTATTATTTATTAAGCATTTATACAGTAAAAAATGGAAAAAAAAATATTTTACTTATATTTTGTAAAGGATAGCTAGTACAAAAACAAGAAACCACATTTTAATAAATCATATAAAGAAAATCCAAAAATACAAGAAACAAAAAATAATAATTATAAACAGCTACTTGAGAATCAAAAAACATAAACAACAAAATGGAAGTAAAAGAATCTTGGGAAAATTACCTTTTTGGTCCCTGAATTTTGAGAAATATGTGCGTTTGGTCTCTGAGTTTTTAAAATAGACATTTTTAGTCCTTGAGTTTTGAGAAATAGGTTTAAAAGGTCCCTAAATTTTCAAAATGGACCTTTTTAGTTCCTAAGTTTTGAGAAATAAGTTTAAAAGGTCCCTAATATTATTTTTTCAACTTTTTTAAATTAATATTTTTGTATTATTTTTTAATATCGAATGGTTTTTAAAATTAAAAAAATTAAAAAGTATTAATTTAAAATTTTTAAAAAATAATATTAGAGACCTTTTAAACTTATTTCTCAAAACTTATGGACTAAAAAGGTTCATTTTGAAAACTTAGGGACATTTTAAACCTATTTCTCAAAACTCAATGACTAAAAAGGTCTATTTTAAAAACTCAGGGACCAAATGCACGTATTCCTCAAAACTCAGGGACCAAAAAAATATTTTTCCCAAGAATCTTTAAAACTATATATATATTATTCTTTTTTCTTTTGTCTCATGGGTAGTCCTTAGAGGTTGTCTATGGATACTCCAAAGGAAATAAATAAGTAAATAAATAAAAGTTTTGTCCGTAGAGAATTGAGTGAGGTCACGTCCATCACGAGTCAATGGTCCCCAAAATATTGTTGGGTGGTTTAATTAATTTTTAACAATTTCATCGGGTCGGGTCCTATTCAAGTGGATCATAGAGGATTTTCTCTTGGGGCAGTTGATAGATGACAAATTGGACCAAATTAATAGCAAATATAGCACCCTTGCAAACTAATTGCAAATATAGCAAAATTTATTGTACAAGACCAAAAAACTGTTGTCAGATTCTATCCGTGTCTATCACTGATAGACTCTGATTATTCAAATTATATCAATGTCTATCGCTAATAGATTTTGATTAATCAAAATCTATCAGTGATAGTCAGTGATAGATTTTGATTAACCAAAGTTTATCAGCGATAGACACTGATAGACTCTGAATAATCGAAGGCTATCAGTAGACTGATAGATTCTGATTAATCAGAGACTATCGCTGATAAACTCTGATAATCGAAGTCTATAAGATAAAATCGGATAGATTTTGTTATATTTGCAATTTTTTTACATGGTGCTGCTATTAATTTGGTCCAATTTGCCACCTACTGCCATTTTTCTTTTTTAATTTTTTTTTAAAGAGATTTGTCGAGTAGTAGTAAGTAAAGAGAGAGAATTGGAGTAAGCAAATGTAGAGTTAAGAGAGGGCCAATAATTCACTTACCCTCTGTCTGACACCCAAGCTATTAAACACAGGGATACTTGTCCCCATAACCAAACACTACCAATTACTCTCTCTCTCTAAAAATGGACCATAAAGATACCTTTCTCTCACCTGCCCCAATTTGTCTCTAATCTTTGGGTAATTTTCAATTATTGTGTTTGGACATGTGAGTACCAGCATTTTATTTGGACTTGCCACTTAAAAAAGAAATTAATTTTTTAATGAATAAATTAAATCTCATGTATAATAATCGACATTCGACCGACACGTCTATCTTCCATATGTCAAATATTATATATATAAACTCGAATCTCTATCTTTTGATTGATAATATAATGTTTCAACCCATTCAACCATGTTCAAAGTTAATAACACATCTAAATATGTAATTTGATGATTGATCAATTTTTGTTATTAAAAACTTGAGTATATTTAATTAGGATAAAATTGATGATTTTAAAAGATTAAGAATGAATGTGGGAATTATTTAAAAGAAAATGAGACCATTTTGTATATTTGTCTTTTATATGATACATTTTTTTCTCTCTAAAAAATTATTTAGAGTGGTAGATAAATAACTTTTCTTAAAAGTTTCATGATCATTATTAGATGTATAATGGAGAAGCGTGTGATGTTCGAGTGTAGGAGGAGTACATGAATGAACATAGATCACATCCAAATGAGAGGGATCCTAAGGATATGAAAGTATGATCAAGATAATCTTAAAAGAATTGATAGCAACCGACTTTACCAACAAAATGCATCTTTATTTTCAATGGCTCAATCATAGGAACTTCATAAAGTATGTTAGTAAAGACAAAGTATAAATATAAAAAAATGTCTGTGAAAATAGTCTTTACACTTTAAAAGTTGTTTAAGACACGTATGATGACATGATCAGGTCGTAGACAAATGTCACGCCGTCAGAAAGCCTTTCTTTTTTTTCAATAGAATATTACCTTTGTATTTTGATGTTGAATTTTAAAACTCAATTATACTGTCACTTATGTTTGATCTTCAAACTTTATACTGTCTCATTTATATAATCATTAATTAGAAATCTTTAGATAACTTATTTCTAAATTGGATACCACTTGACGATATATTTGTGTCTAAGAATTACTTATTCAAGTAATATCATGTATAGTTTCTACTGAATACAATAAGGAAACAAATTTTAAATAAAGATTTAAAATTAAACCTAACATAATTTAATAAACTATAAAATCCATAGCAAGAGTAATACTCTTGAAATTCTAAAAGTTTCTTTTATGTATATATATATGTTTATTTATTTATTTTTATTTATTTAATTATTTATTGATACATTCTTACATAACATATAATCATATAATTAGAAGTAAAATTTTCTAAATAAAGAATAATCTAGGTAGATAACAATCTCTTAATTATAATTTCAACGTAGTTCAACTAAACCTTTTGTATCACTTCAAAGTAGCTACAAGGACGCATTAAGACACAATTAGATGACTTAGCTTATCGAGTGAGATTAGGTACCTAATAACTTTGTATAGGTGTAACTAGAAAAGCACTCTCGTGGCGAAGCACTCAAGTCAAGCAAGCCGGGTCGATGGAACAACACTTTAAGAGCTAAAGTTCGAGAGGTCCAATCAAGCATGAGGCGGCCTAGCATGGTCACATCAAACATCAACCAAATGGTAGAAGGAAAACCTGCCTAATATCCAACCATAATAATGTACTTGGAAATGATATGATAATGGGAGTATACCAACCTTATCTCAAGAACCATTCACAAAATCTCAAGTCAAAATACTTCAAAGAATAAGAGATGGTAAACTCAATCTAAAAGGCTTTTAAGGAAGCTTGTTTCCTTTGCTTCTTGTAGGCTACTTAAAATCCAAATTCTCTTTAGTTGTAAGCAATATTGAGATCCCATTTATGTATCTGTAATGGAAATGGACTAAAATCATAATGAAATTCAATGGGAATGAAATCTTTTGTAATCATAATGAGATTCTTTTGATGTTGTTTACTTGGAAATGGTTGTAATTGTAATCACAATTTCGTTGATGTTATTTACATCCGTTGAAAATTTGATAACATTAATTTAGTGCTAATTAGTTTCCCTAAATTTTGCTTATCTTTGTGTTAATCTATATGAAAAATTTTAAATTTTGATTATAATATTGTTTCAGACCATTTCTGAGAGTTCGAGATCATTTAGGAGCATTTTGGTCATTTTGAAAGGTCAAAGAAGTCAAATTTGAGAAGTTCAAAGCTTGGTCAACACTTGCACACAATCCAACCAACATTCCCGAGAGCACAACATCTCAACACTATGTTCAGTGCCGCACTTGACATTGTGGATCCAAGGAACGCTGTCCACTGAAGGGGATAAAAGCCCCGGCGCAGCGGAAGCGCATCAATAGGACATTGCGTCGTATATTAATTAATATTAAAATATCGTTGCGAAAAGGAAAAATAAAACTTTAAACACACTTTAAAGTCACTGAAAACGCTATAAACATGCTGAAAAAGGTTTGAAAATAAAACTATTTTTATTCTCATGCTTTTCTAAAGAAAAGGGGAAAGAACCGTTACAAACCTTTGTTGACGACTTGACCGTTCTTTGCCAACGTTGCTCCAACGAACGAAAACACAGTGACTCTTTCTTGATTTCTTCGCTGAAAGTTTTTCTTCAAAGACACAATAACCACAGAGGTTACACCGGTATGTCTCTAAGTCTAGAAGGCAAAAGACTTGTGGGAGTCTTTCTCTAAGAGGGAGACTAGAGAGAATTCTAGGGTCTTGTCGTGTGAGTCTAAGAGCAAGAGGGCTTCCAAACCAATTAGGTCTAGTGTTCTATTTATAGAATAGTGACCATGAATAAAATATTCAATTATATCAATCTTTTCCAAAATTGATTAAATCTTATTTCTTATTTAATCAATCCAAGATCAATCAATTCCATAATTCATTAATCTTTTCCACAAATGACTAATTACTTCCATAAGTGATTAAATCATTTCCATAAATGATTAATCACTTTCTTAAGTGATTAATTATTTCCATAATTGATTAATTCCCGATTAATTAATTCTTTAATTAATTAACCACTAATTAAATATCACATTTAATTTCCGGCCTTGAATTAATTAACTGTCCAAATAGATTTTAGGCCTTAAAATTAATTAATTCATATTTGAACTCTTTCAGACTTCCATAAATTTAATGTGACTCAAATTTATATTAATATTTGAATTTCTTCAAATATTAATTTCTCTCATAATAATATATCAATATATATTATATTGTTTCCCTTAGTAAATTGAACACTTTCAATTTACATTTATTACTTAGTTGCCTCAAATTACTTTATGAGCTACCAGTGGGACCTAATGAACTTGCAGACCAGAAGCTCCAATGATGTGAGATTAATTGGTCAAACTCATTAACCAAATTAATCAATATTCATTAACTCTGTGTACATTCCACTATAGACTCACAGTTGCACTCTTCTCACTGCAGACATTTTTTTTGTGTCCACAGATGTAGACCAATAACGACTAGTTAGTCCTTCACGAGTGTTCGTAACACCAACTAGGTCAAATTACCGTTTTACCCCTGGGTTACTTCTATTTCCTTAAGTACCAGTTCTCCTCTAATGAACAACCTGTTTGTGGTCCAATCATCAAACAGAAAACCCTCTTGTGCCATTGAGAGAGTAGGGCCCTTTGTTCCAGACTCAGAGTCCCCGCTTAAGAGAACACTCATCTACTTCCCTAAAGTCGGAAAGGAGTGAATTCCTTCTTGTATGATTATGTTCCCAGCTCCTCAATCGGTCTTGTCCCCAAAATGGTAGGCTTATTGAGTCGGCGTATTGGCCACTCTCACCCATACAAATCAAAGGATAATCCCTCATGAGCAGGAGTCCATAATCAACTCAGGACTAAGACCAAGTTGTCTAGGTCGTCCTAGTGAAATAGAAAACCAACTAGTTAACGGTGTTATAACTAGTGGTTACTATTTCGCTGTCTGGTCTTATGCAAACTCATTGCATGGGATACCCCCACTCGCATGTCTCCTACACGAACGGGTTGGATCATAACGTTTGTATCAATTACAAAGTGGGTCGTATCCATTGTGTCACCAGGATAAGGCACTCAGTCTTATCCCTATACTATAGACCCTTTAGGTTGTTTCTTGAACAGTGATCCCCATATGTCACTGTTGGGTTTTATGCCCTAAAACTCGTAGATAGTAAATGTACATTTGACCGAACATTAATAAAGTGATGTATTATTCAATGTTTGTATTATATCTTGTCTTGTTAACCCTAATCCAATAACTAAACATCCATGGCTAATAGAATGAGGCTTGAACTAGTATGTAGGGACATACGAGGATTAATGTTCAAGTTTTAGCCTAAAGGGTCTGTAGTATAGGGATAAGGCTGGGTACCTTATCCTGGTGACACTATCGATACGACCCGCTTTGTATATTGATACAAACGTAGTGATCCAACGCGTTCATGTGGTTGACATGCGAGTGGGGGTATCCTGTGCAATGAGTTTGCACAAAGACCGGACCGCGAAATAGTTAACCACTAACTCTAACACCGTTAGTTAGCTCGGTTTCTATTTCACTAGGATGACCTAGGCAACTTGGCCTTAATCCTGAGTGGATTATAGACTCCTGTCCATGAGGGATTGTCCTTTGATTTGTACGGGTGAGAGTGGCCAGTTCGCCGACTTAATAAGCCTACCATTTTGGGGACAAGACCGAGTGGGGAGCTGGGAACGTAGTCTTACAAGATGGAATTCACTCCTTCCTGATATGAGGGTAAGTAGAGGTGTGTTCCCTTAAGTGGTGTCTCCGGGTCTTGAACAATGGGCCCTACCCTCTTTATGGCACGAGAGGGTTTTCTGTTTGATGGTTGGACCACAAACAGGTTGTTCATTAGAGGAGCACTGGTACTTAAGGATCAAGAGGTAGCCCAGGGGTAAAACGGTAATTTGACCTAGCTGGGGTACGAACACACGTGAAGGGCTAACTTGCTGTTGACGGTCAATATCCGTGGACACAGAAATATGTCTGCAGTGAGAAGAGTGCAGCTGTGGTTCTTTAGTGGAGTGAACCACAGTTAACGAATATTGATTAACTTGGTTAATGAGTTTAACCAACTAATCTCATATCGTTGGAGCTTCTGATCTGTAGGTCCATTAGGTCCCACCGGTAGCTCATTTAGGGCGTTGAGGTAAAATTCTAAGGATGGATTGAATATTCAAAGGTGTTTGAATATTATACTAAAATATGAAGTGGTTCATATTAAAACTATAGGTTATAATTAATATGCATTGGATGTATATTAATACTATAGTTTTGAGAGAGAAAATAGTAATTGAATATGTGATGTTCAATTTTATTTTATTAATTAATTTCGAATTAATTAATTAATTTAGTTTAATTAAATTTGATTTAATTAAATTATAAGATAGGAGGGATATTAATTTAAATTGGATTTAAATTTAATGTTATTTTAATTAATTTAGATTAATTAAAATATAATTAATTGTAATTTTGAAATTATGATTTTAAAATTATAATTAATTAAAAATATCAGATAACTGATATTTCAGTTATCTGATATTATATTTTTTAAAAAAGGGACGTGGTCAGTGCAGTTGCACAGATCACGCCCTAGTCTCACGCCTCACTCCCTCTCTATCGCTCTCTCCTTCTCGTTTTGCTCTGTGGCAGAGGAAATCAGGGTGTTGCATCCAGAAAAATCCTGAGAATTTTTGCTCCCACAAGCACCCAACGCAACATCCTAATTCGAGAATACCGGTGAATCCTCGTGGTGGTGTTCGTGCTGTTTTTCCAGTAAAAACAAAGTCCGTTTGCTGCTGTATTCTTGGGAGAAATTCAGAGAGAATTTGGCGAAACAATCAAGGGTTTCTACAAAGGTAAATTGTTCTTGATCTATGATAATTAGGATCAAATTCTAGATTAGATCTAGAAATTTTAATCTTTTATCCAGCATGCTTTATGGTTGTTTTACAGCATGATTTCTTATCTTTATGCTTGCTGTAAATTTATTTATTTTGCCGTCGTATTGGTATCCCAATCGGCGTTTTTATTCGAAAAGGTCTTTGTGGTTTTCCGCTGCGCAAAGGGCTTTTATCCCTACAATTGGTATCAGAGCCATTTCGAATTTAAAACGTTGTTTTGAGATTTGCGAATGGCTGTATGGTGGGATTAATTATGCATTATGAATGTGGGTTTGCGAAAAACTGTTTTGATTTAATTTGGCCATAGATTTACAGTAATTTTATTGATTTGATCATGTAAGGCCCCTGCGTTTTTGGGCAAAATTCTGTAAATCGAGTCTGTATTAGTCCGGGTCGTGTTTAGGCTTGAAAATCGATGAAGATCGTGGAAGAAATCGATGAAAATCGTGAAGAACAGTCGCGTTTCTGCCCAGAAATCAGCTCCAGACGCAACAGCGTCGGGACGGTTAGCCTTGTGCGTCTCGACGCTGTCGCGATTCCACGCTCCAGACGGTTGAAATCGAGCCAGCGTCGGGACGCTTTCTTCACAGCGTCTCGACGCTGTCACGATTTCATGCGGCGCCAGTTTTTTCGCGAGAACGTGAGTGGTGCCCTAATATGGCCGGTTCGGTTCGGGCGGTTTGGGTCAGCTGGGACCGGTTCGGTCCGGTTTGACCCGTTTTGGGTGCGGTTCGAGTTTTTCAAGTCCGGTTCGAAGTGGTTCGGGTCGGTTCAAGGCTTGTGGACCGGATTTGGAGATGCAGAATTTTGTAATAGGATAGATTTATTGCTTTATTAATGTAATTTTGCTTTAATCTATCCTAGGGGCCAATTAAATCGGTTTATTCGCTATTTAAATGCTTTATGGATGTCATTTAAATTTAATCCCACCTTAGGATATAAAGCATGCTCATGCATTTATGTATGTTATAATTAGATTATAATATATGTTTGAAATGCATGGTTTGATTTTCATGATTTATTTAATATATAGTAGAGTTATATTAAATTCATGAAAATGGAAGAGTATGATGCATGCAATTACATAGTTTTTATATAAGAGTTATATTAAAAATTATTTGTTTGCAGCATGCTAAGTTGATTTTCCATTGTTTGGCAATAATAAAGTTGTTTATTATTTAAATGGAAATCAAATTGCATTGAGCATGATACATCCATAGGTTAATATAAGGGTTATATTAATTATCATGAAATGCAGAGTACTATAGTTTAAATTTCATTAACTTGAATATGATTGTTAATTGTTTTAAAAACTATAGTATGCATGATTATAGGGCTAATCATTATAAAATTTTGAAATAGTTTAAAATTTTATGATTAGAAACCGTCAATCTATAATCAAGATATGCATGTTCACATAGGATCTTGGGTTAAATTGAATTAATTTTAATGGGTTAAAATTAATTAGACCTAAGATCATTTTCTAATAGGATTAGAATATCTTACTTAGTTTTAAAATAGTTTTAATGAACTAAGTAGGACGAGCATTCCTAAGATTATAAGGGAACTCTACCAGTGAAGTTCTGTCTAAGGATTGGAGGTATTTAAGTTGACGGTAAACGGAACACCTCCTACCTGGGAACTGATCTGGAACACCGGAGTTGAATTAATCTCAGGTTAATGTTAGAATAATGTCGCTAGGTTAATTAAATTGGTTTAATGCACCTAGACATTAGGTCTTATTATAATAGTTATAATAGGACTAGACTTAGATAAATGACTTAGCCGAATTTATCTAGGTTTAATCAAACCCTAAAATTAATAAGTTACTTTAGTGGGAGGAAAATTACAAAACTTAATTTAAATTGAGTTTTGCTCCTACGTCCCCGTGACGTTCACACCGTGAGATCCATGCTCGGCTTCGTGTCGTCGTAGAGCGGCCTCCCTTCGGAGAGTGTTTGCATGGGTCAATACCAAGGTGAATGGGGAAAGTGATTATAGTAAGTGGGAGCGGGATGCGTGTCAACGTATCCTTCGGTCTCCACCCCTAGGTCACAACGTGAGATTCCTATGATCCGCCTGCGTGTTGCCCTGGAGCAACCACCCCTTCGGAGGGCCTGATCATAGGATTCGAAACACCGTGAACTCCTGAATAGGATAGGATCACTTAGGCTAATTACCAACAGTTGTCTTTCCTAACGGTAGCCTGTTGGTGCGTGCCTCTGGGATCTGAAAGTGGGAGGGTTACACTTACGGGGAGGAGTTAATTTGTTAACAAATCCTTGACCGAACAACGGTGGTTAATATCTAATGGGATATGAGTTATTCTGGTATTAGAAATTGACTGAGAAGAGTCTCATTTTAGAGGAGGAACAACTGATCACCCTTCGGTGGCTGTTCTTCTAAACCTCTAAAGCATCGTTGCGAAACACAATCATAGTTTTATTAGGGTTCTTTGATTGTTTGTTTGCAAAATTGATTGGATGTATGCAATTGTTTGTATTGCTTGTGTGATGGGTTAAGGCAAAGATAACTAATACGATCACTTGTTTGTTTTTCAGCAATGTCTTCCTCTATAATATCCCTGCTTAAAACTGAACAACTTACTGGCGAGAATTTTCCACAATGGAAATCAAACCTCAATACAATACTCGTGGTTGAGGACTTAAGATTCGTCTTAACGGAGGAATGTCCTCCCGTTCCCCCTCGCACTGCCTCTCAGGCAGTTAAGGACGCCTATGAACGCTGGACCAAGGCCAATGAAAAGGTCAAGGTCTATATTTTGGTCAGCTTGTCTGAAGTGTTGGCCAAGCGTTACGAGAACGTGGCAACTGCCAGGGAAATTATGAATTCCCTGCAGGAGATGTTTGGACTTCCGTCCTACCAGCTCCACCACGACGCCTTGAAGAACGTCTTCAATGCCAAGATGCTGGAAGGTCAATCTGTTCGGGAACATGTCCTGGACATGATTAACCAGTTCAACATAGCTGAGGCAAATGGCGGGGTTGTCTGCGAGCGCAGTCAGGTTGCGTTCATCCTTCACTCGCTCCCGGCGAGCTATCTGTCTTTCAGGACGAACGCGAGCATGAATAAGATTCAGTTCAACCTGACTACCCTCCTCTCGGAGTTACAGATTTACGAGTCCCTGCAAAAGAGCAAGGGAAAGAATGTGGTTAAAGGAGAGGCCAATGTGGCCCATTCCAAGAAGAAGTTCCTGAAGGGTTCATCCTCAGGGACTAAATCTGTACCCCAGGCTTCTTCATCGAAGCAGATCCAAAAGAGGAAGGGAGACAAGGGGAAGGCTCCTGCACAGGCTGTGCAAGGGAAGGGGAAGGCCAAGGTCGTGGCCGACAAAGGTAGATGCTTCCACTGTAATGCAGATGGTCACTGGAAGCGCAACTGTCCCCGCTACCTTGCTGAGAAGAGAAGAGAAAAAGAAGGTAAATTCGATTTACTTGTGTTAGAGACTTGTCTCGTTGAACATGATGAGTTTGCCTGGATACTGGATTCGGGAGCCACTAATCATGTTTGTTCTTCTTTTCAGGGAAATAATTTCCAGCAGTTGGCAGAGGGTGAAATGACGCTCAAGGTCGGAACGGGAGACGTCGTTTCAGCTCGTGCAGTGGGAGCTGCAAAATTATTCTTTAGAAATAGGTTTTTAATTTTAGAGGACTTGTATTTGGTTCCTAGAATTAAAAGGAACCTAATTTCTGTTTCAGCTTTATTAGAACAATGTTATACTGTTTCCTTCTTGCTTAATGAAGCTTTAATTTCAAAGAATGGAGTTTACATTTGTTCAGCTAAGCGTGAGAATAATTTGTTTGTGTTAAGACCAAATGATGCTAAGGCCCTTTTAAGTCATGAAATGTTTAAAACAGCCGAAACACAAAACAAAAGGCAAAAAGTTTCTCATTTAAGTAACAACACGTATCTTTGGCATCTTCGTCTTGGTCATATTAACATCGATCGGATCGATCGTTTGGTTAAAAATGGGCTTCTAAGTGACATAGAAGATACATCTTTACCACCCTGTGAATCGTGTCTCGAGGGTAAAATGACCAAGAGGCCTTTTACTGGAAAAGGTTATAGAGCCAAAGAACCACTTGAACTAATACATTCGGATCTTTGTGGTCCAATGAATGTAAAGGCTCGAGGTGGTTATGAATATTTCATCTCTTTCATAGATGATTATTCTCGATACGGTTACTTGTACCTGATGGACCATAAGTCTGAAGCTCTTGAAAAGTTCAAAGAGTTTAAGGCTGAGGTAGAAAACCTGTTAGGTAAAACAATTAAGACACTTCGATCAGATCGAGGTGGAGAGTATTTAGATCAGCGATTCCAGGACTATATGATAGAACATGGAATCCAATCACAACTCTCAGCACCTGGTACACCTCAGCAGAATGGTGTATCAGAAAGGAGAAACAGAACCTTGTTAGACATGGTTCGATCTATGATGAGCTATGCTCAATTGCCTAGCTCGTTTTGGGGGTATGCAGTAGCGACTGCAGTACATATTCTTAACAATGTTCCCTCAAAAAGTGTTTCTGAAACTCCTTTTGAGCTATGGAAGGGACGTAAACCTAGTTTGTGTTACTTCCGTATCTGGGGTTGTCCTGCACATGTGTTAGTGACAAATCCTAAGAAATTGGAACCACGTACGAGATTATGCCAATTTGTTGGGTACCCGAAAGAAACGAGAGGTGGTCTTTTCTATGACCCTCAAGATAATAAAGTATTTGTATCGACAAATACAACTTTCTTGGAGGAAGACCACATACGAAATCATCAACCACGAAGTAAATTAGTGTTAGGAGAAGCTACAGAAGGATCAACAAGGGTTGTTGATGAACCTGGTCCTTCAACAAGAGTTGTTGGAGAATGCAGTTCTTCTCGTCAATCTAGTCCTCCTCACGTAGTGGGAGAGCTTTGACGCAGTGGGAGGGTTGTGACACAACCTAACCGCTACTTGGGTTTAACAGAAACACAAGTAGTCATACCTGATGACGGCGTTGAAGATCCATTGTCTTATCGTCAGGCAATGAATGATGTAGATAAGGATGAGTGGGCCAAAGCCATGGATCTTGAGATGGAGTCAATGTACTTCAATCAAGTTTGGGAACTTGTAGATCTACCTGAAGGGGTCAAACCCATTGGGTGTAAATGGATCTATAAGAGAAAAAGAGATGCTGCTGGGAAAGTACAGACTTTCAAAGCAAGACTTGTAGCAAAGGGTTATACCCAACGAGAAGGAGTGGACTATGAAGAAACTTTTTCTCCAGTTGCTATGCTAAAGTCCATAAGAATCCTCTTATCCATTGCCACATTTTATGATTATGAAATTTGGCAAATGGATGTCAAGACAGCTTTTCTGAACGGCAATCTTGACGAGAGTATTTTTATGTCTCAACCCGAAGGGTTCATATCCCAAGGTCATGAGCAAAAGGTTTGCAAACTGAATCGATCCATTTATGGGTTGAAACAGGCTTCTCGATCTTGGAATATTAGATTTGATACTGCGATCAAATCTTTTGGTTTTGACCAGAATGTTGATGAACCTTGTGTATACAAGAAGATCAACAAGAATAAAGTAGCTTTCCTCGTACTCTATGTAGACGACATCCTACTCATTGGGAATGATGTAGGGTATCTGTCTGACGTAAAAGAATGGCTAGCAGCTCAATTCCAAATGAAAGATTTGGGTGAGGCCCAGTATGTTCTTGGCATCCAGATTATTCGGGATAGAAAGAACAAATCGCTAGCTCTGTCTCAGGCAACGTATATCGACAAGATGTTGGCTCGATATTCGATGCAGAACTCCAAGAAGGGCTTGTTGCCATTCAGGCATGGGGTTCACTTGTCTAAGGAACAGTCTCCTAAGACACCTCAAGAGGTTGAGGATATGAGACGGATTCCTTACGCCTCTGCCGTGGGTAGCCTAATGTATGCCATGCTATGCACAAGGCCTGACATTTGTTATGTTGTAGGGATTGTCAGCAGATATCAGTCGAATCCAGGGTTAGACCATTGGACCGCCGTTAAAGGAATCCTCAAGTATCTTAGGAGAACGAGAGATTACATGTTGGTGTTTGGGGCTAAGGAGTTAGTTCTCACGGGTTACACCGACTCTGACTTCCAAACTGACAAGGATTCTAGGAAATCTACGTCAGGGTCAGTTTTCACCCTTAACGGGGGAGCTGTAGTTTGGAGGAGCATAAAGCATGGATGTATAGCAGACTCCACGATGGAGGCTGAATATGTAGCTGCTTGTGAAGCAGCTAAGGAAGCTGTTTGGCTAAGGAAGTTCTTGACAGATTTGGAAGTTGTTCCAAATATGAACTTGCCCATTACGTTATACTGTGACAACAGTGGGGCTGTAGCCAATTCAAAGGAACCTCGCAGCCACAAAAGAGGTAAACACATAGAGAGGAAGTACCATCTAATTCGAGAGATTGTGCAAAGAGGAGATGTGGTCGTGACCAAGATCGCTTCCGAGCATAACATTGCTGATCCGTTTACGAAGGCCCTCTCGGCTAAAGTGTTCGAGGGTCATCTAGACAGTCTTGGTCTGCGAGATATGTATATAGCGTAATCTAGGGCAAGTGGGAGATGTGTAATGGGTGTAAGGATGCCCTAGTTTATTGTATTTTGTATATTTACCTATTATGTAATGTACAAACATACATGTACCGTTTCCAGCTTTGGATTATTTTGTATATACTTTCCCTGTAACTTGAGTTTTAGTTCAAGTGAGAGTTTGTTGGGTTTTATGCCCTAAAACTCGTAGATAGTAAATGTACATTTGACCGAACATTAATAAAGTGATGTATTATTCAATGTTTGTATTATATCTTGTCTTGTTAACCCTAATCCAATAAACTAAACATCCATGGCTAATAGAATGAGGCTTGAACTAGTATGTAGGGACATACGGGGATTAATGTTCAAGTTTTAGCCTAAAGGGTCTGTAGTATAGGGATAAGGCTGGGTACCTTATCCTGGTGACACTATCGATACGACCCGCTTTGTATATTGATACAAACGTAGTGATCCAACGCGTTCATGTGGTTGACATGCGAGTGGGGGTATCCTGTGCAATGAGTTTGCACAAAGACCGGACCGCGAAATAGTTAACCACTAACTCTAACACCGTTAGTTAGCTCGGTTTCTATTTCACTAGGATGACCTAGGCAACTTGGCCTTAATCCTGAGTGGATTATGGACTCATGTCCATGAGGGATTGTCCTTTGATTTGTACGGGTGAGAGTGGCCAGTTCGCCGACTCAATAAGCCTACCATTTTGGGGACAAGACCGAGTGGGGAGCTGGGAACGTAGTCTTACAAGATGGAATTCACTCCTTCCTGATATGAGGGTAAGTAGAGGTGTGTTCCCTTAAGTGGTGTCTCCGGGTCTTGAACAATGGGCCCTACCCTCTTTATGGCACGAGAGGGTTTTCTGTTTGATGGTTGGACCACAAACAGGTTGTTCATTAGAGGAGCACTGGTACTTAAGGATCAAGAGGTAGCCCAGGGGTAAAACGGTAATTTGACCTAGCTGGGGTACGAACACACGTGAAGGGCTAACTTGCTGTTGACGGTCAATATCCGTGGACACAGAAATATGTCTGCAGTGAGAAGAGTGCAGCTGTGGTTCTTTAGTGGAGTGAACCACAGTTAACGAATATTGATTAACTTGGTTAATGAGTTTAACCAACTAATCTCATATCGTTGGAGCTTCTGATCTGTAGGTCCATTAGGTCCCACCGGTAGCTCATTTAGGGCGTTGAGGTAAAATTCTAAGGATGGATTGAATATTCAAAGGTGTTTGAATATTATACTAAAATATGAAGTGGTTCATATTAAAACTATAGGTTATAATTAATATGCATTGGATGTATATTAATACTATAGTTTTGAGAGAGAAAATAGTAATTGAATATGTGATGTTCAATTTTATTTTATTAATTAATTTCGAATTAATTAATTAATTTAGTTTAATTAAATTTGATTTAATTAAATTATAAGATAGGAGGGATATTAATTTAAATTGGATTTAAATTTAATGTTATTTTAATTAATTTAGATTAATTAAAATATAATTAATTGTAATTTTGAAATTATGATTTTAAAATTATAATTAATTAAAAATATCAGATAACTGATATTTCAGTTATCTGATATTATATTTTTTTAAAAAAGGGACGTGGTCAGTGCAGTTGCACAGATCACGCCCTAGTCTCACGCCTCACTCCCTCTCTATCGCTCTCTCCTTCTCGTTTTGCTCTGTGGCAGAGGAAATCAGGGTGTTGCATCCAGAAAAATCCTGAGAATTTTTGCTCCCACAAGCACCCAACGCAACATCCTAATTCGAGAATACCGGTGAATCCTCGTGGTGGTGTTCGTGCTGTTTTTCCAGTAAAAACAAAGTCCGTTTGCTGTTGTATTCTTGGGAGAAATTCAGAGAGAATTTGGCGAAACAATCAAGGGTTTCTACAAAGGTAAATTGTTCTTGATCTATGATAATTAGGATCAAATTCTAGATTAGATCTAGAAATTTTAATCTTTTATCCAGCATGCTTTATGGTTGTTTTACAGCATGATTTCTTATCTTTATGCTTGCTGTAAATTTATTTATTTTGCCGTCGTATTGGTATCCCAATCGGCGTTTTTATTCGAAAAGGTCTTTGTGGTTTTCCGCTGCGCAAAGGGCTTTTATCCCTACAGTCACTACATATAGTTCAAGACTCATATTACAGCCTAGGATGTCTAGTTCATTGGATTAGGGTTATTTTAGAGAAAGACAAATATAAAATAACTAATAACATTTAATGGAAAAATATATCAATATTATTTCATTAATATTCGGTCAACAGTTACATTCACTATCTATGAGTTTTAGGGCATAAAACCCAACATCCAGAACATCTTGTGCCTTGGAACTGCTGTCATGCAAATCTCCTTTCAAAGCATCTCAATGTCAGCCTAGCATCTCAACGTTCTTTGCCTCCATGTGCTTTTCTATGTCTTTGATCGGTCAAATTTTTTATACATTTACAATCACCCATTTTGATTATCTTAGTTGAATTCCTTGCGAAAAAAGCTTTAAAATGAGTATAATATGTGTATAGGTCCTCGAGAAAGTTTGGAGCCAATTCGAGGCTAAAACGGGCTAAAATGGAAGCAAAATGACGAAAATACCATCGGTCAACAAAAATCAACGCACGCTAAAGGACAAAGCTGTAGGAATTAAATCCCTAGCGCAGTAGAAGATTTATCAGAGGACCTATGACTGTGTTTTAATCTAGATTAAAATATCGATACGATGGACAAAATTTACAATAATTATCATGCATAATTTACTGTAAATATATCTAAAGCATGCTGATAATCTATAGAATCTAATCCTAATTTATATATAGTAACAAGTTACTTACTCTCGTTGACGATTCAGATTAAATTCACCAATTGCTTGTGAAATAATCACGAACTACTGCGAATACTACCACTATGGCTACATCAGTATGACTCTGAGACTACTAGAGACAGGAGACAGTGGGAGCCTTCAGGAGAATTCTCTTAGAGTAGGAGAATGAATGTGATGCATTTCACCCCCTCCCCCAGGGGTTCTATTTAGGAAAAGGTCATGAATAAGATCTATTATCTTATTAATTTTTAATTTTAATAAATAATTAATTAATTCCATAATTAATTAATTCCATAATTAATTAATTATCTAATTAAATATCATATATTTAATTTTAGTGATTTTATTAAAAAAATTATTTTATTAATATGAATCCAATTCATATTAATTATTTGAACTCTTTAAAATATTTTCTCTCAAAATTATTTTTTTTTAAATTAATTCAAAAAAATATATTATAAAGTTTCATAAACTTTATACTATAATGTATGATACATTATATGATTCCCCTAAATAAATTGAACATTTTCCATTTACAATTTATACTTAATTGTCACAAGTCTCGTTACGAGCTACCAGTGGGACCTAATGGACCTGCAGATCAGAAGCTCCAACGATATGAGATTTAATTAGCTAAACTCATTAACCAATTAATCAATTTTTGTTAACTGTGGGTTCACTCCACTAAAGACCCACCGTTGCACTCTTCTCACTGCAGACATAATTCTGTGTCCACGGATATAGACCAATAGCAGCAAGTTAGTCCTTCATGAGTGTTCGTAACTCCAGCTGGGCCAAATTACCGTTTTACTCCTGAGTTACCTCTGCCTCCTTAAGTATCAGTGCTTCTCTATTGAACAACCTGTTTGTGGTCCAACCATCAAACAGAATCCCCTCTCGGGCCAGTGAGAGGGTAGGACCTTTTATTTAAGACCTGGAGACACCACTTAAGAGAACACTCATCTACTTCCTCAAAAGTCGGGAAGAAGTGAATTTCATCTTGTGTGATTATGTTCCCAACTGCCCACGCGTACTGGTCACTCTCACCCATACAAATCAAAGGACAATCCCTTGTGAATAGGAGTCCATAATCAACTTAGGACTAAGACCAAGTTGTCTAGGTCATCCTAGTGAAATAGAAACCTAACTAGTTAACAGTGTTACAGCTAGCGGTTGCTATTTCGTGGTCCGATCTTATGCAAACTCATTGCATAGGATATCCCCACTCGCATGTCCCCTACACAAACGCGTTGGATCATTGCGTTTGTATCAAATACAAACTGGGTCGTATCCATAGTGTCGCCAGGATAAGGTACCCAACCTTATCCCTATAATATAGACCCTTTAGGTTGTTTCTTAAACAGTGATCCTCGTATGTCTCCACATACAATTCAAGACTCATCCCACAACCTAGAATGTTTAGTTTATTGGATTAGGGTTATTTAGGCAAGATGTACATAATATAGACAATAACTCTTTATTTAAAAAACCTCAAACAATACTTTATTTATGTTCAGTCAATTGTTACATTTACTATCTACGAGTTTTAGGGCATACAACCCAACAAAAGCAGGGTTGAGACGCAACTGTGTAGGGTCGAGATGCTGTCATCAGGGTCGAGACGTCACTTTGTAGGGTGGAGATGCCATCAACTTTCCGAAAGAGAAATTTTCCATATCTGAAAGGGCAACGTCGAGACGTTAGCCCACAGCGTCGCGACGCTACTTAATTTTCCAGAATTGATTTTTTCCTTATTTGCTCCACGAAATTTCCAAATTTGAGGCTCCCTTCAGCACCAAGTTACCACGATTTGAAGGCGAAGAACTCCTATATATAGAGGTCTTTGGTATAGGTTTAGAATCATCCCTCACTACAATTTTGTAGCCACTTTTCTCTCTAGTTTCAAGCTTTCCTTTAAGTTTTCTTAGTCTAAGGGTCGGTTGACCAAGCCTCGAGCTTGGAGGTGCTTGTCTATGGCTAACTAAGCTCGGATTGCTATAATCGAGACTCCGTAATGTAAGTTTTGGTATTCTTAAGACCTCATATTTAGTTTATTGAATTATTGTCAGTTGTATTCTAAATTTCCGTTTTAATTACAATTAAATTGATAGAATAGATTGACAACCTATTTGCTTGACTTGGTTTAATTGTTATGCTAAATTGGTTAGTAATAGTTTATTGTGTTAATTGTGTTGAAAGGTGTGTTATCCCAATTGGCTCAATTGCATGATAAATCTAGAAATTTAGCCTTAGAACTGTACAAACTAAAGTTGTTCCTAGTTTATACGAGTCTGTCTAACAATCCACTTTTACTTAATGCAATTAGATTCTTATTAATGAGACGTCGTTGGTTAGCAATCTAATTGGGCTCAACTTCGATGCATTGGTCAGGTTGGAAATATTAAGGGTCTTTAATCATTGGTTCAGTGACAGTTAGACAAGTTGTTAAATAATTCAATTAATTAAGAGAGTCGTGGATTGAATTACCAAACTTACATCCCAAGAACCGATTACATAATCTTCATGGGAAGATCAACTAACCCCTCCTTTACTTTCCTTGCATTTAATTTTCCTTGTTTATTTTCCCGCCTTTACTTTATGTCTTAATCTTTTGTCTATAAACCTCTCTTTTGGTTACCTATAAAAACACAAAAGAATTTAGAAATAAACCGATTGTTCCCTGTGATCAACCATGACCACTACTGCTACAAGTTAGCTTTAGGAATCATGGATTATAAATTTATTTGACAAGAAACTGCGACAATCTCTTCCGTCAGTCTTTCCATCTAAAGCATCAAGACGCTACTTGTAGTGTCTAGACACTGTCGCTTGATCCTATAGAAGAATAACTTCCAAATTAGGGTGGATCAGATCCTTTTTTTGAATTCAGCCACAAAATTAGTCTATTTTTTTGTATTCCTTCATTATTCCTTTGTATGTTCTAGGCTAGTTTTAGTATTTTAGGGTGGTGGATCGAGCTTGAAGGTCGTGTCCATACATTCCCATGGCGAGCTAGGCTTTTTTATGTAATCGGAACTTGGTACATGTAAGAAACCGCGACAATCTCTTCCGTCAGTCTTTCCATCTGAAGCATCAAGATGTTGCTTGTAGTGTCTAGACACTGTCGCTTGATGCTATAGAAGAATAACTTTCCAAATTAGGGTGGATCAGATCCTTTTTCGAATTCAGCCACAAAATTAGTCTATTTTTTGTGTATTCCTTCATTATTCCTTTGTATGTTCTAGGCTAGTTTTAGTATTTTAGGGTGGTGGATCGAACTTGAAGGCCGTGTCCATACATTCCCATGGCGAGCTAGGCTTTTTTATGTAATCGGAACTTGGTACATGTAAGTTTGAGTAATTTTATGAGATTTTCGTACTTCAATGCATGATTAACCTAGTTTTGTGATTCTCAACTCTGAACTATCATAATTAGTTCTGATAGGAGGGTTTGGAAAACCCGACTACAGTCATTCTAATTATATATGTTACCTGGTAGCGAATCTGTTTAGGTGTTTTTATCTTACATTTGTAGCAAATTGGCATGTAATCCTGAGGCTATATGAAGGATTTGGGAGAGACACAATATGTTCTTGGAATCTAAATCATTAGGGATCGTAAGAAAAAACGCTAGCGTTATCTCAAGCAACGTATATCGATAAGATGTTGTCTCGATATTCGATGCAGAACTCCAAGAAAGGGTTGTTACCTTTCAAGCATGGGGTTCACCTGTCTAAGGAACAGTGTCCTAAGACACTTCAAGAAATTGAGGATATGAGACACATTCCCTACATCCAGTCGTGGGTAGCTTAATGTATGCTAGGCTCTACACTAGGCCTAACATATGTTATGCCGTGGGAATAGTCAGTAGGTACCAAGTCCAATCTAAGGTTACACCATTAGGCAACGGTTAAGAGTATCCTTAAGTATCTTCGGAGAACGAGGAACTACATGTTGGTGTATGAGGTTAAGAATTTGATCCTTACAGGATACACCGACTCTGAATTTCAATCTGACAAGGATTCTAGGAAATCCACGTCAGGGTCAGTATTCACCTTTAACGGGGGAGCTATAGTTTGACGAAACATCAAACAAGGATGCATAGCAGACTTAACCATGGAAGTTGAGTATGTTGTTTCTTGTGAAACAACAAAGGAAACAGTTTGGCTCAGGAAGTTTCTGATAGATTTGGAAGTTATTCCAAATATGGACTTGCCCATAACATTATACTGTGACAACAATGGGGCTGTAGCCAATTCTAGAGAACCTCGCAGCCACAAACGAGGATAACACATAGAGAGGAAGTATCACCTGATAAAGGGAGATCGTGCAACGAGGAGATGTGATCGTTACCAAGATTGCCTCGGAGCACAATATAGTTGATCCATTTACGAAGGCTCTCTCGACTAAAGTGTTTGAGGGTCATCTAGAAGGTCTTGGTCTACGAGATATGTATGTAGTATAATCTAGGGCAAGTGGGAGATGTGTAATGGGTATAAGGATGCCCTAGTGTATTGTATTACTTGTATATATACTTTTCATGTAATATACAATGTACATTACATTCTTAGCTTTAGATTATTGCGTTTACTTCTGATAGCATGCATAAATACTATCTATTTCCTAATATTTTTAGCTAGTTTTATGCTTGAATTTTGTGCTTTGAGGTGTTCTTATGTTTAAATTTCAGAAAACCGAGACAAGGAAGCAAACCAGAGTTTTGAGAGATTTTTGATGATTTTGGAGGCTTTTGGAGTAATTTGAAGAAGTCCATTGAAGATCCAAGCCCAAAAGTCCAAGAAAGGATGAGTTGGAGGCCCAAGATAAAGTCCAAGGGCCATTTTGAAGTGGAGATTCGAGGCCTAGCATCTCAACGCTAGGCAATCCGTGAAGAGCATTCTGGAACTGGGACAGCGTCTCGACGTTGCCTTCAGCATATCGATGTTGAAGCTTCGTGGGCAGTTAGAATGCTATGTCGTAGCATCGCGACGCTGACACAACTGGGCAACTATAAATACTCCATTTTCCAGCCTTGTTTGGGGAGCCAATTTGAGGGTTTTCACCCTATTCTCGATTCAAGACTAAAATTAGGGGTTTGGGAGAGTTTTGGGAGCCTTGTTGAACATCTTGGGTGCTCGAGATCGATGGAGGTCGCCATAGGATTGAGGAGATCGACATTTTATTGAGCATTTCTCTTTCTTTTCCTTTACTTTTAGTTTCTAGAATAGTTGTGATTAAGAATTATTGGATGTGTTTATGATTATGAGTAGTTAATTCCTAAATTCCATGAGTTTTGATTTAGTTGTTGAACCTTTTTTTAATTAATGAAGTAATTTGGTTTGATTGTCATTGTCATTCATTTGTGCATTTTGTCCTTAATGTTTTTAATCACCTGAGCACTGATTAAATGACTTGTTACTAAGTGGAAACTCGACGAAGAGAAGCTTAGATTAGAACTGAATGCATGACTGACGTTTATTTACCCGAGTGACACGGGATAGAATAAATAACGGTAGAGGTTGTATTGAAGGGTCATAATGCCATGCTTAGTAAATAAAGAGAAAACCCAAAGGAGATTCTTTATTAAAACGCATGAGAATAGGAGGAGACCGACAGGAAAGTCCTTGATATTAGGCTTCTAGACTTATGAATTGAATGTCTAATTAATCTGAATTAGCTAATTGATTAAGCAACTAAAGGTCCAATTAATGAAATTAACACTCTAGAATTATCCCTCCAAATTGTGTCTCCATTTATCTTTTGCTTTCTAGATTAGCATTTTGTTTTTCTTTTTCAGCATTAGATTTTGTTCTCTAAATAAAGCTAAGCAATAGTATTTGCGGTAGTTAATTGAATAAATTCAATCCCTATGGAGACAATACTCTATACTCAAAATCACTATATTACTTGACGACCCGTGCGCTTGCGGTGCTCACATCAACTTCCCATTGACTAAAGTTTTAGTTCAAGTGGGAGTTTGTTGGGTTTTATGCCCTAAAACTCATAGATAGTAAATGTAACAATTGACCGAACATAGATAAAGTATTGTTTGATGTTTTTTCAATAAAGAGTTATTATGTACATCTTGCCTAAATAACCCTAATCCAATAAACTAAACATCCAAGGCTGAGGGATGAGTCTTGAACTGTATGTGGAGACATACAGGGATCACTGTTCAAAAGTCAGGCTGAAGGGTCTATAGTATAGGGATAAGGCTGGATACCTTATGCTGATAACACTACGGATACGACCCACTTTGTATTTGATACAAACACAATAATCCAACGCGTTCCTATAGGGGACATGCGAGTGGGAGTATCCTATGTAATGAGTTTGCATAAGACCGGACTGTGAAATAGTAACCGCTAGTTGTAACATCGTTAACTAGTTAGGTTTTTATTTCACTAGGATGACCTACGTAAGGGTGAGGAAAATCGAACCAAACCGGTTCGGTTAATTTTTCAAGTTTATTTGTGACCAAACCGAACCGAACCGAAAGGTTCGGTTCGATCCTTGCATATTACTCGCCCGAATCGACTTACGCACTCGAAGAGTTAGGTCGTAGAGTTAGGGTTCCAATTTGCTGCATCTTCTTCTTTGCTCGTAGTCGCTCACAGCCGCATCTTCTTCTTTGCTTGTAGTCACTCGCAGCCACATCTTCTCCTTTGCTCGTAATCGCTCGCAGCCGCAACTTCTTTGCTCGTAGTCATAGTTGTAGCTTCTTTGCTCGTGCTTCGCATCTTCTTCGTCCAGATTCTCGTCGCCGCTGATATCGACGAGAGAACTTTTCTTCCACCTCTACTCTTCGATCCTTCTCGACGGCGGTACAAAGGTAAATTAATTAATTCCATAAACCCATCTTCCTTCTTCATTCCTCTTCCCTGCAGTTTCTTCTTGCCAAAGCCCAAGCCGAGGGCCTCTCACTTCAAATTGTTCCTGATATAGAAATGTTGGGTTTTATGCCCTAACACTCGTAGATAGTAAATGTAAACAAATTGTATACTTGTTTCAATAAAGTGTTATTGAGTTTCTACAATAAAGTGTTATTGTTAAATATTGCACAATTTCACCCAAATCCAATAAACTAAGATCCAAGGTTGTTTGTATGTAACTTGAACTAGTATGTGGGGACATACGACGATCGATGTTCAAGTAACAACCTAAAAGGTCTATAGTACAAGGATAAGGTTGGGTACCTTATCCTGGTAACACTATGAGATACGGCCCGCTTTGTATTTGATACCGACGTATTGATCCAAAACGTCCATGTAGTAGGCATGCAAGTGGGGGTATCCTATGCAATGAGTTTGCATAAGACCGGACCACGAAATAGTCAACCATTAGGTATGTGGGGACATACGACGATCGATGTTCAAGTAACAACCTAAAAGGTCTATAGTACAAGGATAAGGTTGGGTACCTTATCCTGGTAACACTATGAGATACGGCCCGCTTTGTATTTGATACCGACGTATTGATCCAAAACGTCCATGTAGTAGACATGCAAGTGGGGGTATCCTATGCAATGAGTTTGCATAAGACCGGACCACGAAATAGTCAACCATTAGTTATAACACCGTTAACTAATTAGGTTACTGTTTCAATAGGATGACCTAGGTAACTCAGTCTTAATCCTGAGTGTGTCATGAACTCCTTCTCATGAGGGATTGTCCTTTGATTAGCATGGGTGAGAGTGGCTAATACGCCGACTCAATATGCCTTCCTTTTTGGGGACAAGACAGAGTGGGAGGTTGGGGACATGACAACACAAGAAGGAATTCACTTCTTCCCGTTTCTAGGTGAAGTAGATGAGTGTTCCCTTATGTGGTGACTCTGGGACTTGAACAAAGGGATCCCGCCCTCTCACCCGAGAGGGACTTTCTGTTTAATGGTTGGACCATAAACAGGTTGTTCATTAGAGGAGCGCTGGTACTTAAGGAGACAGATGTAACACAGAGGTAAAACGGTAATTTGACCCAACTGTATTTACGGAAACTCGTGAAGGATTGACTTACCGGCATAGGTCTACATCCATGGACACAGAAATGTTCTACAGTGAGAAGAGTTCAGCTGTGGGTGTTTAGTGGAATGACCCACAATTAATGAATATTGGTTAACCTGATTAATGTGTTTAATCTATTAACCTCATATCATTGGAGCTTCTGATCTATAGGTCCATTAGGTCCCACTGCTAGCTCGTAAAGAGTAATTAGGAACAAATATATCTTGAGAGAATTTGAATAGTTCAAATTCATATTGGGAATTAAGTTAATTGTAGGAGATACAAATTAATATAATGTATAGTGATGCATTAAAATATAAAGTCTAATTTGAGATTAAACTTTATTATATTGTGAGATTGATATATTTGAAAAAGTTCAAATATATGTCTAATTAAATATATGGTATTTAATTAGAGGACGAATTAATTAATTATGAATTAATTAATTATTCCATTTAGTTTAAATTAAATGAGATTTAATTAAACTATAGTCTATGAGAGAAATAAATATTTGAAGAAGTTCAAATATTAATATGAATTTGATTCATATTAAATTTATAGGATATAAGAAAATTTGAAGGAGTTTAAATTTTAATATGAATTTGATTCATATTATAGAATTAATTAATTGAAAACTTGAAATTAAATATATGATATTTAATTGGGTAATTAATTAATTAACTAATAGAAGGTCTGAAATTAAATATATGATATTTAATTGGTGATTAATTAATTAAAGAATTAATTAATTGGAAATTAATCAATTATGAAAATGATTAATCACTTATGGAAGTAATTAATCATTTATGGAAATGATTTAATCACTTGTGGAAGTGATCAATCATTTATGGAAAAGATTAATCAATTATGGAATTGATTGGTCATGAAATTGGTTGGTCATGAAATTGATTAATTATGGAAAAAATTAAATCAGTTATGGAAATAATTGATTTTAAATGAATATTTTATTCATGACCTTTCTTCTATAAATAGAACACTAAACCTAGAGTTTAGGGACAACAACATAAGGCCACAAGAATGCACTCTTGCATTCTCTCTAGCCTCCCTCTCATATTCTCTCAACTCAAGAACTCTAGGGAGAATTTTCTCTCTAGAGTTTTTCCCATTCAAGATTAGGTAGTCCCACAACTACGTTCCTAATCTCAAAGTTATAGCGGAGAAGATCAATTGGTGGTGTCCCAATTGTTGTCGCTTGGTCCAAAATCGAGAAAGATGTCCGTTGAAGTATTCATAGTCGTCAACGACTGTATGTTTGCTTCTCCCCTTTAGATTTAGATCTAATAATTTTTGTATGCTTAGCCTTAAGTTTGTATAGAATTTGTTCTATTTTTTGCCAATGCAATAGTATTTTTGGATAAACAAAATTAACTACGAATCGGTCTCAATTACGCTTCCGCTTTAACGGAATTGGGGAATTCCAAATCCTTACAAGAAAGATTTAGGAGTTATGGAATTTGATGAAAGTTAGATTGGCATAGTAACAGTATAAAAGAAAAAATGAAGAAGATATGTTATTTGTGGTTAGATTTAGAGAAGAAGAAAGAAATAAGTGTTTTTGATCTTCCAATTAGGAAGGGATTTGCTAGTTCTAGCTATAAGTTACAACAAGGTTTTTTTGTTCTTTGTTGGGTGAGGGACTTAGGTCACTCAGTCAAACTGATGAACAAGGGTGGATGGAAAAAAAAGTGTATTTTCCACCTCTTTTGTGTCAATAAAAAAAATTTCTAGATTCTAAAAAAAGCCATGTGCATTGGGGCCTTGGGCACTTTTTTGGGACTCTGAAAAGTCCACCCTCCCCATTTGTTGTATGCATAACAACACATTTCAATAAGATTGATTAATACCCATTTGCAGATTGATTAATAACAACACATTTCAATAAGATTGATTAATACCCATATACTCTTATTTTGTCTTAATTTTTTCCATCATCTAAGCATTGATGTGTTGGCGTTATTCTTCTTCAAGTGGTTGAAGGAGTTCAGGTTGACTACAATTCGTTTGAAAATGATGGAGTTAGAATAATGTTTTAATTAGAGTTTAATTGAAATTTATTGAATAATAATTTTGTAATTGGATAACTAACAGGACAGAGAGAGAATAATACTTTGCTTAAGAGACAATAATTGGATAGCTACTTCTCGACCATTCCTCATTAGGTAATATCGTAACTATATTCAATAGTTTGGTCTTTGTTTATATCTATAATGTTTGTGTTGCATTCCCTGAGGATAGTTTATTGGTTTTGCAATAGCTTGGTCTTGTTTTGTGAATTTTGGTTTGATTTTTATTCCAGGATGACTTCGTCTTTTACAAAAGAGACTTCTGAACAAAGTCATACCCCTAATCTAGGTACGAGTAGTAAAGTAGGATTGTTAGGAAAAAGGAAACCTACTAAACCAGCTTCAGATGCTTGGGAGCATTTTATTAGAGTAGAGGGATGTGATCTTCAATATCCTAGAGCTGCTTGTAAATATTGTGGAGCTACATATGCATGTGACTCTAAGAGAAATGGGACAACAAATATGAAAAGACACTTAGAGAAATGTAAGATGTATACAAGTAAGTTAGAGGATTATGTTGAAGGAGAGGGGGATTCTGAAAGTAACTTGATAGTTGCATCATTCACTCAAGAGAATTGTAGAATGATGCTTGCTTACATGGTCATATTAGATGAATTACCCTTTAAGTTTGTAGAAAGCGAAGGATTTCATAAATTTTGCAAGGCATTAAATCCTAAGTTTGGAATTACATCACGAGTCACTGTTACAAAAGATTGTTTTCAATTGTACATGAGGGAGAAAAAGAGAATGAAAAGTGTCTTGACTCGAAATGGCCAAAGAGTTTGTCTAACGACTGATACATGGACTTTTGTTCAGAATATTAATTACATGGTGATAACTACTCATTTCATTGATAGTGAGTGGAACTTGCACAAAAGAATTCTAAATTTTTGTCAAATTGCTAATCATAAAGGAGACACAATAGGAAGAGCAATTGAAACATGTTTGCAAAGTTGGGGGATTGATAGACTTTTTACCATCACTGTCGATAATGCTAGCTCAAATGATGTAGCATTGACATATTTGGTTAAAAAGTTTAAAGGAAGAAATGAGTTAGTGTTGGATGGTGAAGTTCTCCATGTGCGATGTTCTGCTCATATTCTTAATTTGATTGTTAGTGATGCTTTAAAAGATTTACATGTGTCTATAATTCGCATTAGAAATGTTGTGAAGTATGTTAGATCATCTCTTGCAAGATTACAAGCATTTAAAGATTTTGCTAAAGAAGATAAAATTTCGACCAAAAGTTGTCTTAGTATGGATGTTCCAACACGATGGAATTCAACTTTCACTATGTTTGATGGAGCAATTAAATTTCAAAAGACTTTTGAAAGATTAGAGGAACATGACCCAAGATATTTGCCAGAAGGTGTGATATCTATTATTGAAGATTGAGATAATGCTAAAGTGTTTGTGGAGTTCTTGAAGGCTTTTTTAGATGTTACTTTAAAGTTCTCAGCACCTATGT
The DNA here is from genome assembly GCA_036850905.1 of Luffa acutangula. Taxonomy (NCBI): domain Eukaryota; kingdom Viridiplantae; phylum Streptophyta; class Magnoliopsida; order Cucurbitales; family Cucurbitaceae; genus Luffa; species Luffa acutangula. Next base: position 47,408,471 of record CM072089.1, read on the forward strand.
CTGTAACTTCAAACATTTTCTTTCATGAAATTTTTTTGGTTGAAGAAATAATTCGTGAATACTCGATGTACAAGAATGAGTTGTTAAGTCAGATGGCATCAAGCATGCAAGCAAAATTCAACAAATATTGGAGTATAACTACAAGTGAGAAAACTAATTTGTTCTTGTATGTTGCTGTTGTTCTTAATCCTAGATATAAGTTGAATTATGTGAGTTATTGCTTTCATGATTTTTTGGATGAAGAAAGTGCAAAAAAATGACAAATAAGGTCGAAGAAACATTGCATCGACTATGTGATGACTATTATTTAAGAATATCAGTGCAAAAGGAACAACATCCACAAGCACAATCATCTACATCTATAGAGCATCAAGTTGTCCAAGTCAGAGTGAAATACCATCTATCTCTTCTAATGCACCGAGTGGAACTGGATCTTATAAGGTACGTGCTGTTGTCCATGATAGATATATGTTTTTAAGTAAGAAAAAAGATCCAGATGATGGTAAAATAGAGGTGGTTCGTTATTTAGATGAAGCTTGTGTAGAAGATGAAAATTTTGATATATTATATTTGTGGAAGTTAAATTTTGCTTGATTCAAGATTATCAGCCAAGTAGCCAGAGACATTTATAGCATTCATATATCTATTGTGCCATCTGAATAGGCTTTTAGCACTGGAAGATGAGTATTAGATTGTTTTCGGAGTTCACTAACTCCTCAAACTGCAGAGGCCCTCATTTGTGCTCAAAATTGGATTCAATCTAAACCTCTTGATGACATGAGTGAAGAAATTGATGGAGCTGAAGAAATTGATGAAGGTAAGATTAATGAATGACATGTCTTCAAAAATTGTTTTTTCACATTGTTTGCATTATCAAGTTAATTGTTTTTCTTTTTCTTGTGTCTAGAACTCACAAACATGCGCAAGGAGATGGAAGTTGCCTTTGAAAACTTGAGCGGTTCTAAATTTCTACTCTCACATTTCATTTCTCTGGTTTATTTATCTGAATTTAATTTTATGTTGAATTTCAAGTAACAATTCTTTTTTTGTTTTATCTTGTTGAAGTCTAACAATGGAGCTGGAGTTGTATCGAGAATCAGGAATCAAGCAAGAGACAACTGTTTTTCTTGGAGTAGTCTAATTGTTTTTGTTTTTGTCTTCTAGATATATAGTTTAAATTCTACTAACTAAATTGCTTAAAGATGAAAAGGAATTGTAAATTATTTGACTATTCCTTGATTGAGTGATCCTTGTGATGTTGGAGGTCAGGTTCTTGGATATTTTCATTTGAGATCCTCTTTGTTTTCTTATTTTCATTTTGTAATGGGATCTTATGGCTTAGTTTTCTTATTTGCGGCCTTTTGGTTTTGCTGTATCAAATGGTGTATTGTATTCTTTAATCATATAATTGTCCTCTTTTTCAAAGGTGCATTTGGTTGAATATACTATAGGTGTATTTTACAAGTTTCGGAGTCATGCACCTTCCATATTGTTGATATTTATAATAAATTGGAGAATATGTAATATTTCATAAGTATTGGCTGAATTGGATTTTTCTCTTGGGTTGAAAGCAAAGCAGCAAGCAAGCAAGCAAAAAAAAAAACTGCGGGTGATCGGCCTGGGTTGTCCGTACAACCATCCCAGGATTTTTACACCCCTAGACCTACGCAACTTAGTCTGAATCCTGAGTGGATTATGGACTCCTATTAACATGGGATTGTCTTTTGATTTGTATGGGTGAGAGTGGCCAGTACGCCGACTCAATAAGCCTACCATTTTGGGGATAAGATCGAGTGGGGAGCTGGGAACATAATCACACAAGATGAAATTCACTCATTCCCGACTTTTGAGGAAGAAGATGAGTGTTCCCTTAAGTGGTGTCTCCAGGTATTGAACAAAGGGCCTTACCCTCTCACTGGCCTGAGAGGGGTTCTGTTTGATGGTTGGACCACAAAAAGGTTATTCATTAGAGGAGCATTGGTACTTAAGGAGGTAGAGGTAACTTAGGAGTAAAACGGTAATTTGACCCCGCTGGAGTTACGAACACTCGTGAAAGACTAACTTGCTGTTATTGGTCTACATCCGTGAAAACAGAATTATGTCTTTAGTGAGAAGAGTGCAATTGTGGGTCATTAGTGGAGTGAATCCACAATTAATGAAATTTGATTAATTGGTTAATGAGTTTAGCCAATTAATCTCATATTCTTAGAGCTTCTGATCTACAGGTCCATTAGGTCCCATTGGTAGCTCGCAGAGAGACTTGAGACAATTCAATATTAATTGTAAATTGAAAGTGTTCCATTTAGGGGAGTCATATAATATAAAGTTTATGAAACTTTAAAATATAATTTTGAATTAAATTCAAAATTAATTTTTGAGTGAAAATATTTGAAAGAGTTCAAAAAATTAATATGATTTGGATTCATATTTATAATTTAATAAAATCCCTAAAATTAAATATATGATATTTAATTGGATAATTAATTATTTATTTATTAAAGTTAGATATGAATAAGATAATAGATTTGATCTTATTCATGACCTTTTCCTATAAGGATTAGATCTTATGGTTTTTTCATATAAATAGAACGCCTGAGGTGGGGTGAAAGACATCCCATTCATTTTCCTACTCTCAGAGAATTCCACTGAAGGCTCCCTAGACTCCCACCAGTCTCCTGCCTCTAGAAGTCTCACAGTCATATCGATGTAGCCGTAGTGGTAGTGTTCGCAGTAGTTCGTGATTAACAAGCAGTTGGTGAATTTAATTTGAGCCGTCAACGAGAGTAAGTAGCTTGTTACTATCTAAATTAGAATTAGATTCTATAGATTTTCAGCATGCTTAATCTAGATATTCATTAGATTATGAATGGATGTATGTTGCTAGTGTATTAGTATTTCATAATTCTAAATTAATTACTAATTGTTCCTAAAACCGCTTCCGCTGCATCGAGACCCCATTCCCTACATACAAGATATCGACCTATTCTATGCAAATTGTTCGAGTTTGAGGTTCGTTAGCCCTAAGTGAACATGCTTTTATCTTGTTATAGATTTTAACGTCTATCCTGATTTATAACTATTTATAAATAACGATAAATCTATAACATTCATCTATGCTAAGGTGGTTTCATGTTGCATGCTTGTTTGTTTTCGTTTATTAATATAACGATTAAACTAAACATGCTAAACGAAATTTAGAACATTCAACATGCATCTAGACATAAAACCCTAACTCATGTATTCAATTTTTTCATCCTATGGTGAGATTTTAAATCTATATGGCATACATTATGCATATGTGATTCTAATTTAATTTGAACATACATCCATGATGCATAATAAATTAAACACATAAAGGGGATCGATTTTGGCATCGTAGTCAAGCAAACACTAAAATTATTACAATAATAATTTAAAAATGATCTCGAACCGCTCCCGAACCATTCGTACCGACCTGACGGAGCATGTTGCAGGGCTAGTGTCAAAGCACATTTAAAATCCATGAACACTAAACTACTTACAGTAGTAGTGGCCCGGGTAGATCACAGGGAGTGACTGTTGGTTATTTATTTCCTAGTTACTTTGAGTTATAAAAGCAATAAAGGGGGGATTGAAGTACTCGGGAAATAAAACATGCACGGATTAAAGTGCAAGAATTTAAATGACAGGAAATTAAAAATAGCAAGAAGTTAAATTGTAGAGAACATAAATAAGCGATGAAATTAATTAAATTAAGTGACATCGATTGGCGAGATTCTTGGGATTGAATGGTTTACTTTGATCGTTGTCCTCTTACCTATTTTAGGGTAACTTAAATCTATTTTAGAGAAAGTAGTCCATCCATCTAGAAAGGATTGGTCTTTTAGGTTGGATGAGGCTCTTTGGGCTTATAGGACAGCGTATAAGACTCCTCTAGGTATGTCTCCCTATTGGTTAGTATATGGGAAAACTTGCCATTTACCATTAGAGCTTGAGCACAAAACATTTTGGGCTTTGAAAAAATTAAATTTTGATTTGAGTCGTGCAGGAGCAATAAGAATGCTGCAGCTTAATGAGTTAGAAGAATTTCGTCAATTTTCTTACGAAAATGCGAAAATGTATAAGGAAAAGACTAAGTTGTGGCATGACAAGAAAATTAAATCCAAGGAGTTTATCAAGGGTCAAAAAGTTTTGCTTTATAATTCTAGATTAAAATTATTTCCTGGAAAATTGAAATCTAAATGGTTAGGACCATTTATTGTGGTTGAGGTTTTCTCCAATGGAGCAATTACTTTGCAGGATGAAAAAGATGGGAGATTGTTCAAAGTGAATGGGCAGCGTGTGAAACATTATTGGGGTGGGGAGTTTTAGTTGAAATATCCTTCCCTAAGGTTGGTTGATGATTGAGAAGAGCAGGACTTTTGCGGGAGCATTTCACAGAGCAAAATTTTGAGCTCCCAGACTTTGTATTGATTTTATTTTTTCGCTGATTTGATTTTAATTTCGGTTAGATTAGATTTGATTTTGCTTGAATTATTAGATTTTATCCTTCAGTATTTTATTTTTGGTAATTTAGATTTTATCTATTTCGTTTTGAATTTGATTTTCTTTTCGGGTTATTTGTTAGATTATCTTTGCATTATCTTTTTATTAGTTTGATTTTATTAGATTTTACTTTCATTTATTTGAATTTAGTTTAATTTGAATTAGTAAAGATTTTCCATAGTTTATTCTGCTTGTTTTGAGAATAAAAGATTAAGTTTGATTTGATCGGTTAAGTTCAATTTGAATTTAAAAGATTTGATTTTCCTATTTTGAAATTTAAATTTCGTATCTAAGATTCGGCAGGTTCAGAAGATTGTTGCAGCAAAGATAATGCTGAAGCAAATTTTCTGCACGAACAGGAAGGATTTTAATGTGAGTAATTATTTTTACCGTTGGGATTTTTGAATTTCTATGGCAGGTGAATTGCAGGGATGCTGCCACATGTCGTGTAGGGACAATCCAACGGTTTAGCCGTTGACAGCATGCCATTATTTCCCATAGATGATTGGAGTTCCACAATTTTACCGTTAGGGATTTGAATTGCAACTTAATTGTGAACGGTAAAACCATTTATTACGGAGCAAATCCTTTCGGTTAGGATTTAAAATTGCTGGAGCCTTATTTATTTGCAGACATTGGTAAGTCTTCTTTCTACTTTGCCTTCTTATTTCAATCTTGCCATCTACGTTCTTTCTTTCTCCTTTACATTCTCTGCAAAACCCTTTGAGATATCTATGGCCAAAACAAGAGCTAGGAAAGAGAGGGAGAGTGAAGAGGAGGAGGTACCGGTCACGCCGGAAGTGCAAAAAGGAAAAACCAAAAAGAAAAGAACGTCGGAGGAAAAGGAAGCGAAGAAAAGGAGAAGGCAGCAAAGGGCTGCAGAACAGGAGGAAGTTCAGGAGGTGGCAGACATTGTTGCCACTATTGCGGAAGAAGGAATTATTCAAGAACCTGAAGTACAAAACCCAGATACGGTTCAAGAAAAGATTGCTGAGAAAAATCAAGAAACAGAGGTTGAAGAGCAGGCTGAAGGTGAGCCTAACAAGGGGAAAACACCAGAGCTGGCGCAGGAGGCTCATGTTGAAGCCATTATACCTGAACCGCCCAGACGCCGCCGCATCAAAAGGAAGGCGGGTCGCGTGAGGGTGATTCGGAACACTCCATCGTCTCCGACGTCGGACTCTGAGGAAGAAAAAAGGGAAGCTGAGAATAAGGAAAAAGAAGAAGAGGCAAGAAAGGCAGAAGAAGAGCGTTTGCGCGAACAGAGAGAAAGCAAGGGCAAAGGAATTGTCGAAGCATCGGGCGAAATTGAGGAGCCGAGGGCACCATTCATTCGCTTCGTCAACGATCTTGCTCGAGCAAAATACCAGGAGGTGCTGAAACGGGACTTCTTGTTCGAACGAGGATTTGGCAGTGATTTGCCCAGGTTCTTGGAGTCTGGAATAGTGAACCTCGGATGGAGGCAATTTTGTGCGAAACAAGAACCTGTCAATTCCAACATTGTTCGAGAATTTTACGCCAACCTTGACGTTAAGAATGATTTTGAGGTTATCATTCTAGGAGTAACTATACAGTGGAGTCCTGAGGCCATTAATGAATTGTTCGATCTCCAGGATTTTTCGCATGCCGTTTTTAATGAGATGGTGGTTGCACCATCTAGTGATCAACTGAGTGCGGCTGTCCGGGAGGTAGGCATTGAGGGGGCTCAATGGAGGGTGTCGCAGACGCGAAAGCATACGTTTCAAGCTGCTTATTTGAAGAGTGAAGCCAACACTTGGATGGGTTTCATCAGGCTATGCTTGCTGCCGACAACGCACGACTTCACAGTATCTCGGGACAGGGTATTGCTTGCCTTTGCCATTCTTCGCTCGATGAGTATTGATGTAGGAAAAATTATTTCTTCTGAGATTGTTGATTGCTGGAAAAAGAAGGTGGGGAAGCTGTTCTTTCCAAACACTATCACAATGTTATGCAGCAGGGCAGGAGTGCTCACGGTTCCAGAAGATATGATCATGACTGATAAGGGAATCATTGACACACCTAATCTGGCGCGGCTTCAGCGTACGCAAGAGGCTCGCCAGGGAGGGCTGGTGTATGACGTTAATCAGATCCTAGAGCAACTGACAGTGTTGACCAGTAGGTTAGAATTTGCTGAAAGGCAAGCTCAGACCTATTGAACTTATGCTAAAAGGAGAGATGATGCGCTCAGCGGGGCCTTGCAAACCAATTTCTCAAGACCATATCAGGCCTTTTCAGTGTTTCCCGATGATTTGTTTAATCTTTGGATACCACCCCCACCTGTTGAACGAGAAGAGGATGTTGATGAGGAGCAGGGTCTGGAAGACTGACTGATGGGATAACCTAGAGCGAGCATTACTTTTGTTTTTCCATTTTTGTTTGCTCGTGCATAGTGACCTTGCTCGCTGTTATAACTGCTTGTCTTTCTTTTTAAATTTTTCTGCTTACAAAAATATCTCTGCTATGTAATTTTTCTTTGAGTATTTTTAATGAAATTTCTGAATTTTTCTATTCTGTATGCACTGAGTAATGCCTAACTTAACTATTTTCTTCTGAATTTCTGAAGCTTGGACTGATTACGCTTAATTAGATCAAGGTATTCTGATCTCCAGAAACCTTTTGCTTGAGCATTTCTTCTAGCCTAGACTGTTGCTGCGACAAAGAAGATTTTGACAGTAGTATTGACTTATATGATCCACTTTAAGCTTAATTCTAGTCCCATGTTTAGTTTAAAAATTCAGTTAGAAAAAATTAAGTTTGGGGGTAAAGTTGCTTAATTAATGATTCATTGGGGACAATGAATAATTCAAGTTTGGGGGACTTTTTGCTACTCCAATTATTTTGCTCGAGCATTCCTCTCCTTCAAGTAAAAATTTGTTAGGTTGTTGAGTAACCGGGGACATTTGTGATACCCACAGTTTGTCTTCGCGTCAAAAGATGACCTAGGAAATATGAAAAAAAAAATATATTAATAATAAAATTATTTGCTGAAAAATTATTTGTTGAAGATTTTGCTGAAATAATTGACGGAGCAAAAGTTTTGAGGGATGAATGATGATCCAGCAGTTTTTTCTGTCTCCCAGAACTTAGGTGAGCTTCATCATAAAATGTCGCCATTATGAGGGGCAAGAGATAGAATAACTAAGGATTTTTTAGCTTTATAATGAGTATTGAGCCTAGTTGGTGATGAGCTTGAGGCAAGGGTATACTGCACCATAAAGTGGGTCATCCCATGCTTAAGAGCTTATGACTGTAAGGCTACTTTAAGTCTGATATGAACCCCTTTAAAAATATGTTTTGAAATGTCTGATAATAGAGCTAGGCTGTGGTGAGTTCTTAGAATTAAGTTGAAAAGTGGTGATTATTTGTCCGTGCCGGAGGAATCATTTTGCTGCAGCAGAGCTTGGTTTTGCAGAGTGCTCAGGTAAAGGTTAAAGGTAGTGTTGGACTGTCTGGTTTGATTAAGCTATTCCTTGTCTAATGTTCTGAATTCTCGAAGGAAGGTTGGTTAGTATTGCTCAGGACGCGCAATAGTTCAAGTTTGGGGGTATGATAACTGCCCAAAAGGTAGTTATTTAGGCCTCAATTATATAGGGATTTGTGTGTCATTTATGCTTATTAAGGTTGGTTTTGGATAGATACTACATGATTTAACCCATTTGGAAGAATGGAAGCATTGGAAATTATTTTGTGCAGAATCTGTTGCTGAGCGACTGGAGGGAGCAAATTCTGTGCTGCAGGAAAACTGGGAGCAGAAACTGCCACATCACAGCTCGTTAGCCAACTTCATAAACCGACTTCTATTGAGTTAATTTCGTGATAAAGGATCAAGGAGAGCCCTACACGTGTCCTAGTTGACCTAATTCAAGCCTCTCATCCTTCTATAAAAGGAAGTAGCCGTCCAAGTCAAACTCATTCCATGTTTTCCCTTGGAAGCCGAATAGTATAGGGAGATTGAAGATCATCAAGAACACCATCTTCCGCAAGCTGATTAGGGAGTCTATCTTCTTTATTAACTTGAGGCTATGGACATGCATACTCAGATTGTAATTCGTATTCCTATGCCTATTATGAGCTAAGTAGCTTAAGGTGTTGGTTAGGAATAATGTGATTATTGTGCTTCATCTCTAGTAATAAATTGACTATCGCATTTTGGTTAATTGTTGTGCTTATTCTCATTTTATGCCCGTCTGGCCAGCCGGTGTGAATAGCTCTCTCTAGTTTCAGGGATGATTTAGAGAGTGTATGGCAATTATCCACACTACGATCATTGTGTATTGGTGAACGCCAGTGACTGAGCTAGGGATAGCCAGTTGCCTAGTGCTTGATCGGTCGTACTTCATTGGGGTTGAAACACATCCCAAAAGATCCGGAGTTCCGGGAGGAATCCGCTAATAATACTGCGAGAAATGCATGATCAATAATATTGCTAGAGCATATCTTAGAACAATCACTAAAACCTAACCAGTGCCTGTCTTTAATCTGTTTATCTATTTGTTTACTCGTTGTTCTGTCATTTATTTTGCTTCAGCATAATTCCGATAAAACCAAATCATTTTATTATTCTTGAAGCCATTAAAAAGTTACACAAAAATAGGTAGAGTGGAAACTCATTCAGACCTTGGATTGATAATATTACTTGCTGCAGACTGTGTATACTTGCACAGAAATTCTAGAGTAGTTTATACTATATTTTTACTCACTCTAGGAACCCAACACCCACAGAACACCATAGTTGGCACATGATGGGGACAGGAAACCACCCTAGGGAGAACATTATATGAACCTAGTGTCGACGGGTTCGATTAACGCAAGCGCACCGATCGTCACAAGTAATAGTAAAACGGAAGAATTCCGAGTATCGAATCTACAGGGAGGTGAAGCGAAATTTAAGCAAGCAAAGATTCTTTGAACACTAAAAATACTTGGGATAAATAATATCTAGGGACTAAAACATGCAATTAAAACGAATTTTAATAAATCAAAGCAATCAAAGAAATCAATTTGGTCAATCAAGGAAAATAAAATATGGAGAGAAGTGGGGTCTTGAAACTCAATTATTAGCTAAACATTTATTATAATTATCCTATCTCGTTGCCCAACTAATTATAATCCTAGAATCTCCATTAATCACATAGGTTTTCCTGTCGGTCTCCCCTAATTGTAATCAATCCACTTTAACAACCTAAGTGTCCTTAGCGCCATTAAAATTCATTAATTATTACGCTCTGATTCATTTTAGGAATCTAAGTTTAATCAACTAATCTCGTTGTCGTGACGGGCAATTAAACTAGTTACATGGATTATGATCTATCCTAACTTCTCTTCGTCGAGTCTCCATTAAGAATTAGATCAATATACAATTGGCCAGATTGCATACAACATTAAGCACATCCATACAAATAATTAGTAAAAAGGGCAAGAGATAGGCAATTATAACAACATTTTGACTATAATATCATTTGAAGACCCCAAATTGGGGTTTAGCTATACATAGCTAAAATATCCACAAAATTTACAATGGAAAGCATAATTATAAGCACAATAAAAGGGAAGGAATTGACCGTCGAAGACCCCTTCGCTGACGCTTGGAGTCCCTCTGAGCACTCCTTGAGCCTCCTAGAATACTCCCAAAATTCCCCAAAGTTTTCCCACTAAAGAAACTCTCAAAAAGGCTAGAAAGCCTTGAGAGAGGCTCCAAAGGAGCCAAGGAAACAAAAGAAAGAATGGAAGAAATGATGATTGATGCTTGAAAATGGATCCAAGGGGAGCCTTTTATAGGCTCAGAAATGGGGCAGCGTCACGACGCTATCGGCACAACGTCGCGATGCTATGACGTCATCAACTTGTCGGCCAAGAAATGGGACAGCGTCTCGACGCTAGGCAAATTCCAAAACTTTCAGCTACGGTTTTGGGCTTGAATTTGGGCCTCTCTTCATTTCTTTTGGGGCTCTTTCTCATGGTTGACCTTCATGGCTTCCCCCTTGACCCAAGTATGGAAATTGGGCTTGAATGGCTTCTTTTTGGGCATTTTTTCCACCAAAATCCATAGTTTGCTCCTAAAGACCAAATAACAAAATATATAAAATATCTTCAATAAAAACACAATTAAAGCACTAAAAAGCCTAATATTTTAGGACTAAAATAGCGACATTTCTGCTCGCTATCACCTAGGTATGGCCCTCCGGTTAGAAACCCGAATTTGTGTTTCCAGTTAGGTTTTGATGATTTAAGACCCAGAAGCTAAGTTTCATGTTACCTGATCTTATGATTATGAGATTCAACTCCTAAGTGGGCTACTTACTAAGTATATTCTTATATACTCACCCATGCTATGTGACTTTCCTTTTCAGGTGGTACCGAAGGACGTCTGGCGCTTGGCAAGGGTTGTGACTTCGTTGTCTATGGGATCGCAGCTTCACTTTATGTGTCCATTTCTTTTATTATTTCCAGTCTCTTTTTTCGTAGGATTGAACTCTTGTTTTAGATGTGATGTTTCATAACTATGAGTTTTTTAGAGTTATGTTTCTGACGTTCCATTTTAAGATTTATGAATTTGACTTATGTTTTTGGCCCTTTTAGTAAATTTTAATCCTTGGGTTGCCTCCCAAGCAGCGCTTCTTTAACGTCTCTAGCTAGACGAGGCTAGATTCGCTCATAGAGGCTCGAAGATAAAATTTTCCTCCTCCAACCCATGAGAGCCACCGATAAACTGTGTTGTAGTCTTACAAAAAAAGAACAGGGGATAAAAAGAATACTCTTCTAGGCTCTCATCACTCAAAAAATAATTCTCTAAAATCCAGGTATCAAGGTCGACCTTCTTCTCTAAATCTTGGTTCTCAAAACAGTTATTTACAGAATCATCAAGCATCATTACTGTTGGGTTTTATGCCCTAAAACTCGTAGATAGTAAATGTAACATTTTGACGATTGTTTATAATAAAGATTTATTTCTATTCAATAAAGTGTTATTGCTTTTAAATGATTAGTATTGCCTAAATAACCACAAATCCAATAAACTAGTAACCCCGGGCTATGTTATGAAAACTTGAACTTTATGTAGTGACATAAAAGAGGATCAAGTTCAAGTAATAGCCTAAACAGTCTATAGTATAGGGATAAGGCTGGGTACCTTAATCCTAGGAAAACTATGTGACACGACCCACTTTGTACACAGTGCAAACGATGTGATCCTGAATCGTACATGTACAGACATGCGATTGGGGGCGTCATATGCAATTGTTTTATTGGGTGGACATAAATATATCTACAGTGAGGGGAGTTTAACTATCGGGCTATAGTGGAGTGTCCTAGTAGTTAATGAATGTTGGTTAACTAGGATTAAAAGGGTTTAACCAGTTAATCTCGGATCGTTGGAGCCCATGACTTGTAGGTCTATTAGGTCCCCCTGCTAGCTCATACGAAATGAACCTTAGAACTAAAGTGATGAGAGAATTTGAAATGTTCAAAACCATTTATTGAATTGTTGTTAACTATATTAGATATATTTAAGGTAATGGTTTAATTGAATTTAAACCATATTTGAGAGAATGTGAAATATTTGAATATGATTTAAATATTTTATGTATAAGATACATATTTAAATATTAGGAATAAGGATTCATAAACGATGAGATCGGGCTTGGAGAGCAATTGAAACAGGTGTAAATGTTTGATTTAATATTTGATGTTAAATTAAATTAATTAATTAAGTTTATTTAATTAATTAATCAAAATTAAAAATTAATTTAGAATTAATTTTCTTAAGAAATCAATTTATGGAAATTGATTTATAATTTCAAAAATCTCCAATTTTAAGAGGTGGATGTGAAGGGATAAAAGCCCTTTCGCAGCGGAAACACACAGAACCTTAACTCAGATTTTAATTCGAACTAAAATACCATACGTTGGCAAATAAAATCACAGCAGTAAAATACTATAAATAATGCTGTAAATTTATTATAAAACATGCTAATTTATGATAAAATCTAATCTAAATTGGATCCTATTGATCCAAGATTAAGAACACTATACCTTTGAAGACGTTCTTGATCGTTTCGCCAATTTCACCAACGGAGTGTAAAAACACAACAACCTTTTTGGAATCTTCTTGCTGAATTTTATGAACCCAACCACAAGATCTTCACCGGTATTCTCATAGGGAATAATTGGTTGTTTGCTTGTGGGAGCAAGGCAAAATTTTGGGAATTTTAGTCTCTGTTTCTTGGGAGAAAACGCAGAGAAGCAAGGGACTGCGAGAGAGAGCTTTGCGTGAATGATAGAGGTTAGGGTTTACTGAATGTCAAGTGGGAAAGTTATCTAACGGACGATGAAAACTCCTTCCCTAAAAAAACTCTCTATCACGCGTTTTACTAGGTTAGTGGGAAGACTGTATCAGTTACTTTAACTGATCACATATTAAATTTAATTATTAATTAGATTATTAATTAATTTATTTATTTATTTAAATTAACATTTAATTTAATAAAATTCATATAAAAAAAATTTATACAAACTATACCACATAACCTAAAGTTTTAATCTAATTCAATTAAATCCAATTTAATTAAACTGAATTAAAACAATAATTAATTAATTCTCCAATTAATTAATATTATAATTAAATATCTCATATTTAATTATATTTCTCTCAAATAAACTATGGTATTAATGTACATCTAATGCACATTAATTATAACCTATAGTTTTAATATGAATCAAATCCATATTATAATTTAATAATCGAACCCCTGCGAATATTCCATTTTCCCTTAGAAATTTACCTCAACGCCCTTAATGAGCTACCGATGGGACCTAATGGACCTACAGATCAGAAGCTCCAACGATATGTGATTAATTGGCTAAACTCATTAACCAAGTTAATCAATGTTCGTTAACTGTGGTTCACTCCACTATAGAACCACAGCTGCACTCTTCTCACTGTAGATATATTTCTTTGTCCACGGATATCGACCATCAGCAGCAAGTTAGCCCTTCACGTGTATTCGTACCCCAGTTAGGTCAAATTACCGTTTTACCCCTAGGCTACCTCTTCATCCTTAAGTACCAGTGCTCCTCTAATGAACAACCTGTTTGAGGTCCAACCAACAAACAGAAGTCCCTCTCGTGCCATAGAGAGGGTAGGGCCCATTGTTCAAGACCCGGAGACACTACTCAAGGGAACACACCTCTACTTACCCTAAAACTGAGAAGGAGTGAATTCCATCTTGTAAGACTATGTTCCTAGCTCCCCACTCGGTCTTGTCTCCAAAATGGTAGGCTTATTGAGTCGGCATACAGGCCACTCTCACCCGTACAAATCAAAGGACAATCCCTCATGGACAGGAGTCCATAATCCACTCAGGATTAAGGCCAAGTTGCCTAGGCCATCCTAGTGAAATAGAAACCGAGCTAACTAACTGTGTTACAGTTAGTGATTAACTATTTTACGGTCCGGTCTTTGTGCAAACTCATTGCACAGGATACCCCCACTCGCATGTCAGCTACATGAACGCGTTGGATCATTACGTTTGTATCAATATAAAAAGCGGGTTGTATCCATAGTGTCACCAGGATAAGGTACCCAGCCTTATTCCTATACTACATACCCTTTAGGCTAAAACTTGAACATTGATCCTCGTATGTCCCTACATACTAGTTCAAGTCTCATTCTATTAGTCTTGGATGTTTAGTTTATTGGATAGAATCAATAAGACAAGATATAATACAAACATTGATTAAATGAATAATTCATCACTTTTATTAATGTTCGGTCGAAAGTACATTTACTATCTACGAGTTTTAGGGCATAAAACCCAACAAACTCCCACTTGAACTAAAACTCAAGTTAATGGGAAAGTATATACAAAATAATCCAAAGCTGGAAATGGTAAATGTATGTTGTACATTACATGAAAAGTAAATATACAAAATACAATAAACTAGGGCAAACACCTTAGCTGAGAGGGCCTTCGTAAACGGATCAACACTGTTGTGCTCCGAAGCGATCTTGGTCACGACCACATCTCCTCTTTACACAATCTCTCGAATCAGATGATACTTTCTCTCTATGTGTTTACCTCGTTTGTGGCTGCGAGGTTCCTTTGAATTGGCTACAGCCCCACTGTTGTTACAGTATAACGTAATGGGCAAGTTCATATTTGGAACAACTTCCAAATCTGTCAAGAACTTCCTTAGCCAAACTGCTTCCTTAGTTGCTTCACAAGCAGCTACATACTCAGCCTCCATCGTGGAGTCAGCTATGCATCCTTGCTTTATACTTCTTCAAACTACAGCTCCCCCGTTAAGGGTGAACACCGACCCTGACGTGGATTTCATTGAATCCTTGTCAGACTGGAAGTCAGAGTCGGTCTATCCTGTGAGAACTAACTCTTTAGCCCCAAACACCAACATGTAGTCCCTCGTTCTCCTAAGATACTTGAGGATTCCTTTAACGGCGGTCCAGTGGTCTAACCCAGGATTTGGCTGATATCTGCTGACAATCCCTACAGCATAACAGATGTCAGGCCTCATGCAGAGCATAACATACATTAAGCTACCCACTGCAGAGGCGTAGGGAATCTGTCTCATATCCTCAACCTCTTGAGGTGTCTTAGGAGATTGTTCCTTAGATAGGGGAACCCCATGCCTGAAAGGCAACAAGCCCTTCTTGGAGTTCTGCATCGAATATCGGGCCAACATCTTGTCGATATACGTTGCTTGAGACAGGGCTAGCGTTTTGTTCCTTCGATCCTGAATAATCTAGATGCCAAGAACATATTGGGCCTCACCCAAATCTTTCATTTGGAATTGGGTCGCTAGCCATTCTTTTACGCCAGACAGATATCCTACATCATTCCCAATGAGTAGGATGTCGTCAATATAAAGTACAAGGAAAGCTACTTTATTCTTGTTGATTTTCTTATATACACAAGGTTCATCAACATTTTGATCAAAGCCAAAAGATTTGGTCGTTGAATCAAATCTAATATTCCAAGATTTGGAGGCCTGTTTCAACCCATAAATGGATTGATTCAGTTTACAAACATTTTGCTCCTGACCTTGGGTTATGAACCCTTCGAGCTGAGACATAAAAATACTCTCTTCAAGATTGTCATTCAGAAAAGCAGTCTTGACATCCATTTTCCATATTTCATAGTCATAAAACGTGGCAATGGATAAGATAATTCTTATGGACTTAAGCATAGCAACTGGAGAAAAGGTTTCTTCATAGTCCACCCCTTCTCTTTGGGTATAACCCTTTGCTACAAGTCTTGCTTTGAAAGTCTATACTTTCCCAGCAGCATCTTTTTTCCTCTTAAAGATCCATTTACACCCAATGGGTTTGACCCCTTTAGGTAGATCTACAAGTTCCCAAACTTGATTGAAGTACATAGACTCCATCTCAAGGTCCATGGCTTTGGCCCATTCGTCTTTATCTATGTCATTCATTGCCTAACGATAAGACAATGGATCTTCTACGACGTCATCAGGTAGTTGGATTACAACCCTCCCACTGCATCGAAGCTCTCCCACTACGTGAGGAGGACTAGATTGATAAGAAGAACTGGCTTCTCCAACAACTCTTGTTGAAGAACCTGGTTCATCAACAACTCTTGTTGATCCTTCTGTAGCTTCTCCCAATACTAACTTACTTCGTGGTTTATGATCTCGAATGTGGTCTTCCTCCAAGAAAGTTGCATTTGTCGACACAAATACTTTATTTTCTTGAGGGTCAAAGAAAAGACCACCTCTCGTTTCTTTCGGGTAGCCAACAAATTGGAATATTCTAGTACGTGGTTCCAATTTCTAAGGATTTGTCACTAACACATGTGCAGGACAACCCCAGATACGGAAATAGCGCAAACTAGGTTTACGCCCCTTCCATAACTCAAAAGGAGTTTCAGAAACACTTTTTGAGGGAACGTTGTTAAGAATATGTACTGCAGTCTCTACTCCATACCCCCAAAATGAGCTAGGCAATTGAGCATAGCTCATCATAGAACGAACCATGTCTAACAGGGTTCTATTTCTCCTTTTTGACACACCATTCTGCTGAGTTGTACCAGGTGCTAAAAGTTGAGATTGGATTCCATGTTCTGTCATATAGTCCTGAAATCTTTGATCCAGATACTCTCCACCTCGATCTGATCAAAGTGTTTTAATCGTTTTACCTAACAGGTTTTCTACCTCAGTCTTAAATTCTTTAAACTTTTCAAAAGCTTCAGACTTATGGCCCATTAGGTATAAGTAACCGTATCGAGAATAATCA
Source organism: Luffa acutangula (assembly GCA_036850905.1). Classification (NCBI taxonomy): domain Eukaryota; kingdom Viridiplantae; phylum Streptophyta; class Magnoliopsida; order Cucurbitales; family Cucurbitaceae; genus Luffa; species Luffa acutangula. The sequence goes on from CM072089.1 coordinate 47,425,284, forward strand.
TCTATGAAAGAGATGAAATATTCATAACCACCTCGAGTCTTTACATTCATTGGACCACAAAAATCCGAATGTATCAGTTCAAGTGGTTCCTTGGCCCTATAACCTTTTCCAGTAAAAGGCCTCTTGGTCATTTTACCCTCGAGGCACGATTCACAGGGTGGCAAAGATGTATTTTCTAGATCAATTAGAAGTCCATCTTTAACCAAACGATCGATCCGATCGATGTTAATATTATCGAGACGAAGATGCCAAAGATACGTATTGTTACGTAGAGGAGAAATCTTTTGCCTTTTATTTTGAGTTTCGGCCGTTTTAAACATTTCATGACTTAAAATAACCTTAGCGTCGGTAGGTCTTAACACAAATAAATTATTTTCTCGCTTAGCTGAACAAATATAAATTCCATTCCGAGAAATAAAAGCTTCATTAAGCATGAATGAAATTGAATAACATTGTTCAAGTAAAGCTGAAACAGAAATAAGGTTCCTTTTAATTCTAAGAACCAAGTACAAGTTCTCTAAAATCAAATACTTATTTCTAAAAAATAATTTTGCAGCTCCCACTGCACGAGCTGAAACGACCTCTCCTGTTCCAACCTTGAGAGTCATTTCGCCATCAGCCAGCTGCTGGAAATCATTTCCCTGAAAAGATGAGCAAACATGATTAGTGGCTCCCGAATCTTATATCCAGGCAAACTCATCATGTTCTAAAAGACAGGTTTCTAAAACCAGTAAATTGAATTTACCTTCTTTCTCTCTTCTTCTCAGCGAGGTGACGGGGACAGTTGCGCTTCTAGTGACCATCCACATTGTAGTGGAAGCATCTGTCTTTGTCGGCCACGACCTTGGCCTTGCTCTTACCTTGCTCAGCTTGCACAGGAGCCTTCCCCTTGTCTCCCTTCCTCTTCTGTATTTGCTTCGATGAAGAAGCTTGAGGTACAGATTAGTCCCTTAGGATGAACCCTTCAGGAACTTCTTTTTGGAATGGGCCACATTGGCCTCTCCTTTCACCACGTTTTTGCCCTTGCTTTTCAACATGGACTCGTAAATCTGTAACTTCGAGAGGAGGGTAGTTAGGTTGAACTAAATTTTGTTCATACTCGCATTTGTCCTGAATGGCATATAGCTTGTAGGAAGCGAGTGAAGGATGAACGCAACCTGACTGCGCTCGCAGACTACCCCGCCATTTGCCTCAGCAATATTAAACTGGTTTATCATATCCAGGACATGCTCCCGGACTGACTGACCTTCTTGCATCTTGGCGTTGAAGACGTTCTTCAAGGCATCGTGGTGGAGTTGATAGGACAGGAGTCCAAACATCTCCTGCAGGGAATTCATAATCTCCCTGACAGTTTCCACGTTCTCGTAACGCTTGGCCAAGACTTCAGATAAGCCGACCAATATATAGACTTTGACCTTTTCATTGGCCTTCGTCCAGCGTTCGTGGGCATCCTTTACCGCCTGAGTGGCAGTTCGAGGGGAAACGGGAGGACATTCCTCCGTTAAGACGAACCTAAGATCCTCTACCATGAGTATGGTATTTAGATTCAATTTCCATGTTGGAAAATTCTCGCCAGTTAATCTTTCATTCTTAAGCAAGGAAATTATGGAGGAAGACATTGCTGAAAAACAAACAGTTGACCGTATTAGTTATCTTTGCCTTAATCCATCACACAAGCAATACAAACAATTGCATACATCCAATCAATTATGCAAACAAACAATCAAAGAACTCTAATAAAACTATTGATTGTGTTATGCAACGATGCTTTAGAGGTTTAGAAGAACAGCCACCGAAGGGTGATCAGTTGTTCCTCCTCTAAAATGAGACTCTTCTCAGTTAATTTCTAATCCCAGAATAACTCATATTCCATTAGAAGTTAACCACCGTTGTTCGATCAAGGATTTATTAACCAATTAACTCATCCCCGTAAGTGTAACCCTCTCACTTTCAGATCTCAAAGGCACGGACCAACAGGCTACCATTAGGAAAGACAACTGTTAGTAATTAGCCTAAGCGATCCTATCCTATTCAAGAGTTCACGGTGTTCCGAATCCGATGATCAGGCCCTCCGAAGGGATGGTTGCTCCAGGGCAACACGCAGGCGGATCATAGGAATCTCACGTTGTGACCTAGGGGTGGAGACCGAGGGATACGTTGCCACGCGTCCATCTCCCACTTACTATGGTCACTTTCCCCATTCACCTTGGTATTGATCCATGTAAACACTTTCCGAAGGGAGGTCGGGCTAAAACGACACGAAGCCGAGCATGGATCTCACGATGTGAACATGCAGGGACGTAGGAGCAAAACTCAATTTAAATTAAGTTTTGTAATTTTCCTCCCACTAAAGTAACCTATCGAGAATTTAAGGGTTTGGTTAGACCTAGATAAATCTGGCTAAATCATTTATCTAAGTCTAGTCCTATTATAACTATTATAATAAGACCTAATGTCTAGGTGTATTAAACATATTTAATTAACCTAGCGACATTATTCTAACATTAACCTGTGATTAATTCAACTCCGGTGATCCAGATCAGTTCCCAGGTAGGAGGTGTTCCGAATACCATCAACTTAAATACCCACAATCCTTAGACAGAACTTCACTGGTAGAGTTCCCTTATAATCTCATGAATGTTTGTCCTACTTAGTTCATTAAAACTATTTTAAAACTAAGTAAGAATTTCTAATCCTATTAGAATATGATCTTAGGTCTAATTAATTTTAACTCATTTAAAATTAATTCATTTTAACCTAAGATCCTATGTGAGCATGCATATCATGATTATAGATTGACGGTTTCTAATCATAAATTTTAAACTATTTCAAAATTTTAATGATTAGCCCTATAATCATACATACTATAGTTTAAAAAACAATTAACAATCATATTCTAGTTAATGAAATTAAAACTATAAATCCTTTTTTTAAAAAAAAATTAAAACTATATACTAGCATTGCATGAATTTAATATAACTTTTATATTAAACTATGGATGTATCATGCTCAATGCAACTTGATTTCCATTTTTAATAAATTAACGATTAATTATTGCCAAAAATCGTAAATCATAGTAGCATGCTGCAAACAATTCATTTTAAATATAACTCTTATATTAAAACTATGTAATTGCATGCATTATACTATTCCATTTTCATGATTTTAATATAAATCAACTATACATTAAAACACTCATGAAAATAAACCATGCATTTCAATCATATATTATAATCTAATTATAACATACATAAATGCATGAGCATGCTTTATAACTTAAGGTGGAATTTCTAATTTTATACGACATCCATAAAGCATATAAAATAGTATATGAACCGATTAGTGACCAGAAAGGGAATCCAGTGGAAAGAATCTCAAACTAAAGTGAAGTCTTTAGTGCCAAGGGATTTCAAGCCTGAACCGACAGTTTGGCTTCATTTTATCAAGAATAGGTTGATGCCCACCACCCACGATGGCACTATCTCTGTAGACAGGGTCATGCTTCTTTACAGTATAATGAAGGGGTTGGAGATCAACATTGGGAGCATCATTCGGGAAGTGATTCTCTCCTGTGGGAGAAAGAGAGTGGGGAAGTTGTTCTTTGGGTCACTCATAACCAAACTGCAGCAGTTGCCTCTGATAGGGAAGTTGTAGCAGTACAATGCACAGAGGAAAGATAAAGCTTCCATTTCTCAAGCTACTCCTTCTTCAGGGCTAACACCTACTTCCCCACCACCACATACTCTTTTTTCAGGGCCTACCTCATCATCTGAGGCCCTTGCATTCGCTTTCTGCCAGCTAGACCGAATTAAGGATCGTTTAAAAACTTATTGGGTCTACGCAAAGGAGCGGGATGAAGCAATTAGAGAGTTTTATCTCTCTATCGCCCCTAGCATTGCTCCTATTTTTCTTGATTTCCCTCAAAGCCTGCTACCTCAAGCTCCAAAAGATGAAGAAGAAGATGAAGAAGAAGAAAGTGAAGAAGGTTCCTCAGAGCAGGAATAGGGAAGTTTGTTGATCCCTTTACACTTTTAAACTACTCTGTATATGTTTTATTCATAGTTTAGTTGCAATTTTTTATTTTCTAGCATGTTAGTTTACTGTTTTTATAAGTTAGTTTTTGTGTTAGATGTTGTTTTATTGTTTTGAATGAGTAGTTAGTTGTTTAGTTTATGTTTTTAGGTTAGTTTAAGGTTGGTTTGCTGTTAGAATAGGTTTAGAATAACTTGGGTTTTTATGTTTCTGAAAAAAATCTACTGTTGTCCATTTGCTAAGCTAGTGAGAATTATGTGAAAAATCAACTTTTTGAAACTTTTTGCTTGAAAAAATGTTTTGGATAAATATTCTTTCATAGGAGTTTTCTTTTAAGCCATTGATGATGATAACTAGAGCATATTTCTATCTCAAAAAGTGGCGTCGTCACAACCTATTTGTTTTCTAGTCATAGGCTTTCCATTAGTCTTTTTCTTTACAAAATTTTCTTAAGTCTAAACTTCCTCATGTTTTACCTTTCTAACACACTAGGAGAGTTTAGCCTTGATGTTTTGAAAAACAAAAAGCTTCATGTTAAGCCTATGCCTCAAAAACAAAAGTCAATGAGGACATTTCCTATCTTAAGTTTGGGGGGTGCTTTGTCTTGTAAATATGCATTTTGTGTAAGTTTGTACTGTTGAAAAATATGTGCTTAGGATAGTTATTATCTATATTAAAAAAATATCTATATCCAAAAACCGAGAGTTACTCATCCTTCCAAGAGTTACTGAGTAACCAGGGGCATTCATTACACTCATGGTTTGCCACTACATGAAAAGTTGACTTAGGGAAGTGAGTATGATTCTAAGTTTGTGATCTTCACCACAAAGTGTCGATAAGCTAGAACGAAGGTAGAGGTGATAACAAGGATCTCTTGGGAAAAAGAAAAAGTTGAATAAAAAGAGCACTAGCAGTCAAACAAGTTTGGGGGAGATAGAACAGAAAAGGAAAACTCATGTATGCTCATTACCTCAAGATTAGTTTTCTTAACTAAAAGGACCACACTAGAAATCCTCATGCCTAGGAAACCTAGAAGTTGTGACTGGTACTAGAATAGAAACCTCTCCTGAAAGGCAACTTTTTAGAAAATGATCTTGAGAAGCATGTTTACTTGATTTCATATAGTTTATTTCTGACGTTTTGATTTTCAATTAAAGTTAAGATCAAACATTCTGATTGGCAATTACATCTGATCTCTAACATTTTGATTTGCAATTACAATTGAGCTCTAACATTCTGATTGGAAATGATATTTGATCTTTAACTTTCTGATTTACTATTGTTTGAGGACAAGCAATGAGTTAAGTTTGGGGGTATGATAAGTGCCAAAAATATACCTATTTTGCCCTTATATTTAGCTCATTTTATTGTGAAACTTGTATGTTTAAGATCAAATTTATTGTTCACGAGCTCTAAAAAGTGTTAAAGTTGATAAGTTAGGTCTTTGAGAGTCATGTGTGTCAAATTGTATGCATTTGTGCTAAATTGGACTTATTTTGTTAAGAATTTGACTCAATTTGGTATGCTGTAGAAAAACAAAGGAAAACAGGGCAAACAGCAAATATGCGACCGCATTTCTGGGCAGAAAAAGACAGTTCGAGTCCGTCGCGGGTCAGTTTGAACAAGTTTTCCACGCACCTAACCAGCTGATTTGACTCCGAAACTGACTGGGCTACCTGCAAGCACCATTTTTCGTGACTCTTGAACCACTTCCCACGAAGGCCATGATTCGAAGGCAAATTCAAGCATAACTCACTAGGAAGAAGAGGGTAGTGACAGAACCCTAGTTAACGCCCATGAGTAGGGATGTCTGAGGTCCTTACTATAAGACGAAATTCTAACCTTAGTTAGTGATAACTTGCAAGCTAAATAATGCTAAAAGAGCAATGTTGCACTAATTTAGCGCATTAAGAAAAGGGAGTTGCGATAGTTTTCTGCGGGAGGCTATATTTATAGATGCGGTGAGAAATTATGTGTTTTTAAGGCGCTAACGCATTAAAAGTGTAGTTGTTTTGTTGCCCAAGTTTTTTTCAGCGTAGGCACAAATCCCAGAGCACTCGTACAATGAAAGTTGGATGATAGCATCGAGTTGACATATGACCAATGTACCAGCTGGCGAAAGATAACTAGGACACGCATGCCAATTTCTTAGAGAAGTCAGCCTCCTCAGCCTATAAGAAGCATCCATCTGTGCAAAAGAAGGACGCGGAGGAGAGAGGTGAGATCGGAGAATAAGGAAGAAGAGAAGTCAGAAGAAAAGATCCCAGTGCAGGGTAGATTTGTATTGCTTTAGAATGTATTGCTTTGTGTATTCCCTTGTCAACATGAACTAATTTTCTTTTATCAAGGCTTAGCGTAGGCACCCATGCAGTGATAAGTTTATTTTGTATGCGTACATTTTGATTGAATGAGAAGTTAATGCCTTCTACTTAGATGCGATAATGTTTTCATTACTAACTCCCGCTTCGCCAGCCGGATGCGGTAGCAGCATGATAAATCCCTGACAGGTAACGCATGTGAAAATATCTAAGTAGAGCAAGCTAGCGCATTACATGTAGTCTTGGTAGTATTAGACTCAATGCTACCGTTATAAGATAATGCAAGAATGAACTTAGACTATGTTAAGACTAACGCAGTCACTTGCAATTTATTAGAGAACTAGATCATCGCATGAGCTAATTAAACAAAACAGTTGTTAGGTCTACGCCAAACGATAAGTAGTACCGGAAGGGAATCTTGTGATTATTTCTCACTTAGGCATTAATGGATCAATTAGTCAAAGCATACGCTACGAAGTTACTTATAAACGCATGAGGTCTCTGCCGCAAAAGCCTTGATAGCATTATCATCTGATATTTTCTTTAAATCTCATAGCATATTTTATGTTTCCTGCATTGCTTTATTAACCACCTCAAACTTTTTCAACTACCATGATACCATGTGTCCAAGAGTTTAGTCAGCAAGTTATTAAAAATCTTTATTCACCTTTCCGTGTGGATTCAACCCTAGAACTCCCTAGGTACTACTTGATTGTGTTAATTTATACTTGGGTTAGCACATATCTGCGACAAATTCTGTATTAATTAGTCGACCTTTTGTCCAGCGATCAGTTAGACATCAAACCTTTGTGTTTGTAGAGATCTTACCCTATTTCCACCTTGTAAAAGGAGAGTAGAGTGTCGTGGGAACTCTAGAGGAATTGGATAAATTGAAAAACCCTAGTTTTATCTACTGCACAATACTTTTCTAACACCTAATTTCTTTCTATTATTTCTTGTATTTATCATTCATTTATTCAATGGAAAGTTATTTGTTTTCATTATTATCCATCACGCGTAGCTAAATTCCATTGAGAGGTTTGGTATAGTGAATTTCCTTATGGATTAAATGACTTGAAAGTTGTTTATTTACCTAAGTTCTATTTTATGCATGTCATCCTTTATTGATTATCATTCTAATCTTGTTGAGTTTAACTTGATCACTTAGACTTTGTAAGCTATGTGAGTTGGGTACTGAAAGGGTCAAACAATATCGATTCTCATAAAGGTGATATAGAAGAAATGGCTCAAAAAAGTGTATTCGGTATTATAGGGGATGGTCGCTTATCACAACTATAGGGTTATGACGGGACGGGAGTTATCAAGGCTCCCAAGGTCAAAACGAATTTATAATCCACGAACACTAAACTACTTGCGATAGTAGTGGTCGGGGTCGATCACAGGGAACAGCTGGTTTACTTCTAATCTCTTTTGTGTTTGGTAACAGGAAGGGGGTTTGAGAAGGATGGGGAAAATTGTGAGGAAAATAAATTGCGGGAAAGTAAATTGATAGGAAATTAAATGACAGAAAAGTAAATGGGGAGGTTGGCTAATCTCACCTTTCCGCTCATTGTAGCTGGAAACATTCGGGATTAGTACATCTACTTTTTACTCATCGATTATCAGATAATGATTTACATGCATGTTGTCAAATTGGTTGACTCGATCCCAACGTCCATCGATTCAATTACTAGCTACTAATTAATTAATCCCACGAACTCGTCAAAATTAATCGATTGAGTAACTGCGTTAAGATCAAGATACCCCTAGACCGCTAACCCAACGAACCCGTTGAACCAACTTGCAATTTATCAATAAATTAACCTGGCCACGATTAATAAATTAACTAATTGTTGCTCTAGGTTAGAACACCCATAATCAACTAGAAGAAATCTAATTAATCACAAATATCAGCTTAGACCTTAGATCTATCGTGTCAAGCAACAAAGTCAGAGTCTGCTCTTGGGACTCGTGCCCACGAATCAATCTAATGTTCTATTGAACTAACCATCCATTAGCTACGTGGAAATTAGTTCCTTAGCAAGTTATTAACATGTGAGTTGTGAGCTAGGGCGTCAATCTAACCTACTGCACATGCTAATTATTAAAGTGGAAATCTAAAGCCACAAACAACAAGTAAATCATGCATAAAGCTCAGCAAACATCAATATATACAACAAATCAGTTCAGTAAACTCTAAAACATCTCATAAAAACCAAATGTACTTACAATCCTGAGGTTCCAACTACAACGAACAGTGCTTAGATGGCCATAGACAAGCCTAATCCAAGCCCAAGGTTCGAGAAACAAACCTAATCTACTTAGAAACTATAAAATACAGAAGAAAAGTGAAGCAATCAGAGCTAAAATCGAGAGAAAACGACTGCTAAAAGCTCCCAATCGAATTCTCCTCCTCTCTTCTCTCTGCCCTAAAACGAAAACTGTTGTATTTAAATAGCGAAGCGGCGTCGAGACGTCGTGGCCAGTGTCTCGAAGCCGACGGTGATTTCGTCGGTCCTTCTTTTTCGAAGCGTTGAGACGCCATCTCTCGAGTCTTCCTACTTTGGCTGCTTCAAAACTTGGTCTTTTGACGTTGTTTTCGAGTCTCGAGTGTTCCACTTTGGTCTTTTCACCATCCCGGCATCCCATGGACTTCAAGATGGATCATAACAATGTTAATTTCCTCGAATTAACGCCAATTTCGAATATGGGCTCCCTAGAAGCGCTTGATACCAAACCCCTACAAAATATAACTTTAAACGAGATAATTACCATAAAACTAGCAAGATTAAAAACAAATAAACAGGGACAATTTGGTCCCATCAAATACCCCCAACCTAAACCTTGCTAGTCCTCGAGCAAGCATAAAATAGAAGTATAGGATTCGATGGTTGCAATCTCATAGACTCTTTTCTCAATGTCTAAAAATGCCAAAAATTATTGTAATCAAGAACAACTTACATGCAGCCCAAATAGAGAGACAAATCAAAAGTTTTCATGAAGGTTCTTGCTCAAGTTTACACTTAACCTACCTGAAACCGATTTTACAAGCCCGGGATTGGATTACACAACCTTCAACCTATCTTCCCTCTACACTGGCACTAGGAACAAAACCAAGGAGCAAACAAGACAAATTAGACTGCTTTTCTCTGTATCTCGGTACCTGAAAAATAAAAGACATTTTCTTTCTGCATTCTTTTAAAGCGGGGGACTAGCTTTCACACTACGATGCAGGGACCCATAACCCGAGTTTAACCCTTGGTTGGCCTAACTGATCACACCGCAGGTAGCTCTTTTTACCCCTTATCGCTCATTATTATTACATAGCATGCTTTTCTCAAAAATAAAAATAGACGAGCATATTATTTTCTTTTAAGTTCGCACTCATTTTTTTTTCTCTTTCTTTTCTTTCTCTTTTCTTTTCTCTCTTTCTTTTTCTTTGGCATATTTTCTTTCATTTCTACTAGGCAAGATATTACATGCTAATTTGCAAGTATTTGACTCTCTAGCTCATCCCTACACCTATCGAGGTGACAACAAGCATATGGATTCTATAATTCGGTCCTAAGCCTTCAAACTAATCCTATGCCTGCTAAGGTTTACTCTTGCAAGAAAAGTACTAGAAAAATTTTTAAAAATGCTCAATTTTGTGGGCATCATGCTTATAGTTCAATAAAAGCAATAAAGTTGGCAGGATGACACATCGTTGATTTTCATAATCAGTGAAAAAAGCAACCAAGCCATCCATACATCAACACTCAATCTTTAAAAATTTGTTCAAAAATAGTTCCAGTGCTCAGATGCATGGCCCCAATCCAAAAAACATAGAACGGTAAAATAAAGCATGCATAATAAAATAATCTGATGCCCAGGTGCATCAAGACTCAACCAAAACAAGCATGCAGGACCAACTCCACCCCCAACCTAAAATCATGTATTGTCCTTAATGTATTTAACCAAGAAAAAATTTAAAAGACAAAGAGTAAGGGAACGAAAAATCTCCCTTGTTTTAAATTCAATGGTTGGAAGGGAATGATTCACCGTAACTCTAAGAATAACAGTTTGCTGAAGTAGGTCACAAAAAATCCTAAAAACAAGAAAGGAAAACAATCATAAATAAAAACTAACTAGAAGAAAAACAACTCAAAAGTAAAGATAAGGGATAGTAATTATTTAAAAACTGGGCTGCCTCCCAGGAGCGCAAATCTTTAACGTCGATTGCTCGACGGGATTTCCAGTCTTCAATCGAAATCCAATTCTTTGATCCACAAAGGATATTTCTTCTTTTTCTTTATCAGCTCCTGCACAGGAAAACTCAACTTGCACACAGAGTGCACTGCATAAGAAAATTTAAGCAGTATATCCTCATTCGTCCAATTTAAGCTAATTCTAAGCACCCTAGGCTCAACTTGGTCAGCCACTTGAATCTCTAGGCCTAAATCATGCTCTATAGAATCAGGGACATCAGACGCTAAGGAATTACGTGCGTAGTAGTCAAAGTTTAGCTTAGCATTCTTAATCTTTAACTCTCCTAACGTGCTCGAAGTACTAATCGAATCAGACCAAGAATTAAAGGAAGAATTAAGTTTAGACTTACTGACTGATAGCGCCAAATTGGTGCTAATTATTTCTATAAATTTTGTTTATCCTAAAGCTATTGTTTTTTATAATTGGCTAATTTTGAGTCTTATTGATGCATAGGTCATTTTGGTGTTCTCGGGATCAAGAAGGGCATTTTGGTAATTAAAAGTACTTACAATCCCGAGGTTCCAACTACAACAAAGGGTGCTTAGACGGCCATACACAAGTGTAATCCAAGCCCAAGGCTCGAGAAACCAACCTAATCTACTTAGAAACTATAAAATACAAAAGAAAAGTGAAGCAATTGGAGCTAAAACCGAGAGAAAACGGGTGCTAAAAGCTCTCAATCAGATTCTCCTCCTCTCTTCTTTCTGCCCTAAAACGCAAACTGTTGTATTTAAATAGCAAAGCAGCGTCAAGACGTCATAGCCAGCGTCGAGACGCCGATGGTGATTTCATCGGTCCTTCTTTTCCGCAGCGTCGAGACGTCATCTCTCGGGTCTTCCTTGTTTGGCTGCTTCAAAACTTGGTCCTTTAACATTGTTTTCGAGTCTCGAGTGCTCCACTTTGGTCTTCTCACCGTCTCGGCATCCCATGGACTTCAAGATGGATCAAAACAATGTTAATTTCCTCGAATTAATGTCAATTTCGAATATGGGCTCCCTAGAAGCGCTTGATACCAAACTCCTACAAAATATAACTTTAAGCGAGATAATTGTCGTAAAACTAGCAAGATTAAGAACAAATAAACAGCGACAATTTGGTCCCATCAGGTTATAGGTTGCCTGCATGAATAATCTATGTCGGAGTCGAGTCACAGAAATGTGCATAACGGTACTCGCTTAGTCTTCTAACGGTTCTTGGGAACAAGGCCAAATAGGAGTTAACCTGACCCAATGCATATCTAGACTTAGGATAAATAAGTCATTACTTGAGTTATTTGCCTTAGGGTTGAAGCTTTACTGGACACCTCGCTTTTATTGTTGTTTGTTATTCCTTTTTATTGTTTGCTTTATTTATTTTTCTAAAACTCAATCATCAATTATTTTCCTTGGTTACCTTTTTAAGCAATTTAAGAGCAGTTTCTTCTTCAAATCTGTGTTCAAACTTAGTCTTTGTGGGATCCATACCTTTGGAGTACTTTCAGAGTTTTTATTCCTACATGCGATAGTGTATACTTGCACTTGATTGACTGAATTCATTCTCATTCATTATTTACCATCTTTTTCAACAGCCACCTTCAGTCACAACTCGCATCAAGTATCGGATAAATTACTCAAGTAGACACAAGCTGAGTAGGTAGACTGTCTGAAAAGCCGAGAAGCATTTCGGGCAATTTAATTATTCACAAAACTATTTTTAGAGCAAGTGATGAAACTAAATGCACAAAGTGCTCTAAGAAATAACCAATCCGACAGTCCCATCTTTTGATATATTTTGTATGTGATTTTTCATAATTGATTCCATTGCATGCTTTACTTCCCTTTCCAACATTTAAATTATCTTTTTCTAGTGTTTGTTTATTTCAGCTATTGACACAGCATCCCCCAATTTTTACCCCCATGTGTGTGTGTGAGCGAAAACTCAAAAATTATTGAGAATCACCTGTTTCCTGTGGATGACCCGACCATTGCCTACTACAAAGTAGCATAGAGCCAGAATTTATAAATTTATTTGACTTTGACCTTCGACAAGTTGACCGTTCAAATTTTCGTTGTCGGGGAAAGGCGTTTGTTTTCTTTTTGATTTTTGGGTTTTTGCATTTTTGTCCTCTGTTTTTTCTATTGTATGATCACTCGTTCCATGCAGAACAAAAATTTAAGAATCAATCTTCATATCACACAAGAGAAGCGACGCTTGAGAAGGCGAGTCATGAGTGGAGAGAACGAGAATACCGATCATATTCACTTTCTTGAGATGGGAGACCATACGTTCAAACAAATGCAAGCACCTGAATTAAATCAGCAATCCCTCTGCATCACCTACTGATGGAGAAAATTTGTTATTCATTTATTTCCTCCTATTTTTCTTATCTTCACTGAATTCTATGTGCAAAATGCTTTAATTTGACTAGAATATTGTTGTAGGTCTAAAATATGAGTTCAGGACCAAATCAGGTTGAAAACGAGCTAAACCGAAGCAAAATGACGAAAATGCCCTTGAACAATGGAAGTCAATGCACATTGGAGGTCAATCAAGAGCGACTCAACGCTGCAAAAATGCTCTAAAACGCTGCTCATCCTAGAGCTTGCATCTAGACGCTGGAATAATAGTGTTTAGATGTTGTGGCTAGTGTGTAGACCATGGAATATAACGTCTAGATGGTGCGATAGAGGTTGAATGATGGATGTGAGATAAGATGATAAATAATAATAAAGATAAATTCAGCCAACCTTAGTGCAAGTATACACTATCGCACGTAGTAATAAAAACCTTAGAAGTATTCCAAGGGTATCGATCCCACGAGGACTAACTGGAAATTCAGATTTGGAGAAAGAATTGCTCAACTGATTACTTAAAAATAGGTAACCAAAGAAATGATTGATGATTGATTTTTAGAAAGATAAATAAAGCAAGCAAATAAACAAAAGAATAACAATAATGAATAAAATGAGGTATTCAACATGGATTCATCCCTAAGGAAATAACTTTAATCATGGATTATTCAACTTAAGCCTATTCAATGCATTGGGTCAGATTTAACTTCTATTTGGCCTTGCTCCCAAGAACCGTTAGAAGGCTTAGCGAGTATCGTTATGCACATTTCTGTGACTCGACTCCGATATAGATAATTCACGAATGCAATCTATAACCCTATAGTTGATATAGGGTGCCTTTGGCAGCTTGCCCTATACCACCGAACAATCTCTTTCGAGCTTTTTCTCTTATATCACTTTTATGAGAACCGAAATCGTTTGTCCCTTTCGAGATCAAACTCACATAGCATGCAAAGTCTAAGTGATCAATTTAAACTCAGCAAGATTAGAATGATAATCAATAAAGAATGACATGCATTGAACAATGCTTAAGCAAATAAAACACTTTCAAGCTATTGAACCATAAGGGAATTCACCATATTGAACCCCTCAACGGAACTTAGCTACTAATGGTGAGATAAAGTGCAAATTAATACCTTTTCATTGAAATAAGAATGTAAAGAATACAGATAAATGAAAAGTAACAAAAGTTGGAAATAATGACAGTAGCTAAATACTAGGGTTTTTCTATTTTATCCAATCCTTCTAGAGTTTGCTTAAACACTCCACTCTCTCGCTTTTACAAAGTGAGAATGGGTGAAAATCCCTACAAACCCTAAGGTTTGATGTCTAACTCAGGTTAGAATTTAGTCATATAAGAAGGACCTCGAGCATCCCTACTCATAGGCGTCAACTAGGGCATCCCTTAATTGGATAAATTTTTGATTAGTTAGTTCAATTAAAAGCTCAATTAAAAGAATAAATCGTCTTGGAAAGAGAATTAAGAGGCTTGATGGAAATTTTGTAATGGAGTGAGTCTTTTAGCCAAGTTATCAAACGCTAAGCTCATTTTTTTCCTCTTCTCTTTTCCATCACCCGATAGCCTTCTTCCCCACCAACATCATATTTTTCCTCTCTTCCCTTCCTTCATTGTCGTGAAGCTTCATCTGCCAGCACCTTCTTCTTCTTTTATTTCCGTCGCCGACCAATGGGTGTTCTTTTCCATTTGTCTTCTCCAACGTCTCTAGTGAGCAGTGCAGGGATTAAAGCCCTAGCGCAGCGGAAACGATCAGAGAACCTTATCAGTTTGAAAATCGATTGGGAAACCAATACGACGGCAAAACTAAGAAATATTTACAGCAAGCAATATATTAAAGAATCATGCTGTAAAACTAATAAAGCATGTTGAAAAAACTAAGAAATAATTCTAGATCTAATCTAGAAAAGGATCCTATTGATCCTAGTTCAAGAACAAACTCACCCTTGAAGGAATTCTTGAACCGCTTCGCCAAACCCTTTGGTAACCAAAAATACAGCAGCAAGAGACCTTTGTTTTTGCTGGAAAAATAGTCACGAACACCACCACGAGGATTCACCGGTATTCTCAAAGGGAATGTGTTGAGTGGTTATGTGGGAACCTGAATAGTCTAAGGATTTTTTTCTGGAATTCCTCTCTGTATCTCAGATGGAGGAGAGAATAACAACAAGAGAGAGCAAGAGGGCGAGAGTGAGGGAGGCGTGAATGAGGGAGTTCCTAAACTGCCTCTTGACGCTTTCTTTTAACCTAAACCTCAGGAGAAAATGCCACCTCACATAATATCAGGTAACTGAAATATCAGTTACCTGATATTTTTAATTAATCAGAATTTAAAATCATAATTTTAAATTATAATTAACTAAATTTTAATTAATCAATATTAATTAAAATAACATTAATTTAAATCCAATTTAAATTAATATCCCTCTTATCGTATAGTTCAATTAAATCAAATTTAATTAAACTAGAACAATTAACTAATTCAAAATTAATTAATTTTAAAATAATAAAAGTGAACATCATATATTCAATTATTATTATTCTCTCTCATGAAACTATAGTATTAATGTACATCCAATGCACATTAATTATAACCTATAGTTTTAATATGAATCAAATTCATATTTTAGTTTAACATTCGAACCCCTTCAAATACTCAACTTAACCTTAGAATTTTATCTCAACGCCCTTATAGAGCTACCAGTGGGACCTGATGGACCTACAGATCAGAAGCTCCAACGATATGAGATTAGTTGGCTAAACTCATTAACCAAGTTAATCAATATTCGTTAACTGTGGTTCACTCCACTAAAGAACCACAGTTGCACTCTTCTCACTGCAGATATATTTCTATGTCCACGGATATCGACCGTCAACAGCAAGTTAGCCCTTCACGTGTGTTCGTACCCCAGTTAGGTCAATTTACCGTTTTACCCCTGGGCTACCTCTTGGTCCTTAAGTACCAGTGCTCCTCTAATGAACAACCTGTTTGTGGTCCAACCAGTAAACAGAAATCCCTCTCGTGCCATAAAGAGGGTAGGGCCCATTGTTCAAGACCCGGAGACACCACTTAAGGGAACACACCTCTACTTACCCTAATATCGGGAAGGAGTGAATTCCATCTTGTAAGACTACGTTCCCAGCTCCCCACTCGGTCTTGTCCCCAAAATGGTAGGCTTATTGAGTCGGCGAACAGGTCACTCTCACCCGTACAAATCAAAGGACAATCCCTCATGGACAGGAGTCCATAATCCACTCAGGATTAAGGCCAAGTTGCCTAGGTCATCCTAGTGAAATAGAAACCGAGCTAACTAACGGTGTTACAGTTAGTGGTTAACTATTTCGCGGTCCGGTCTTTGTGCAAACTCATTGCACAGGATACCCCCACTCGCATGTCAACCACATGAACGCGTTGGATCACTACGTTTGTATCAATATACAAAGCGGGTCGTATCCATAGTGTCACCAGGATAAGGTACCCAGCCTTATCCCTATACTACAGACCCTTTAGGCTAAAACTTGAACATTGATCCCCGTATGTCCCTACATACTAGTCCAAGCCTCATTCTATTAGCCTTGGATGTTTAGTTTATTGGATTAGGGTTAATAAGACAAGATATAATACAAACATTGAATAATACATCACTTTATTAATGTTCGGTCAAATGTACATTTACTATCTACGAGTTTTAGGGCATAAAACCCAACAAGTAGTCCGTCGACAAAAGATCGATGGCGAGAAGTTCGGTGGTTAGTAGTCCTTTGCGTGACCAACAGGATTTTTCAAGCGTGGGTATGGTTTTTCTCTCGGTTTTGGTTGTTTCTCAAGCTGATTTTTCCTCGCTTTCCGTTTTCTCTCTCACTCATGATCTCCTTCTCCGTTTTCTAAGGCTTTTACAGCAAGTCTCAGGCGTGGCAGCGATTGTATTTGTGTTTTTTTGACAAGTGTTCTATTTAGGTGCGGGCAAGTTTGATTTGGGTCGATCTTCAACGTTTCCAGCGAGCTTTCAGCATGGGTAAGTTGGATTGAAGGTGAAATTGGTTGATTATCATGTTTAATCGAATTCCCACTCATTTTGACTTCCATCCAGCAAGCTTTTCTCTTAAATTACAGCGATTCGATTGGTAGATCTTTACGTTTCAGCATCATGGAACAATTTTAGCATTGGGTAAGTGTTTTACAGCAAGGATTGGGGTTGTTTTTAATTTTTATTCGATTACCCACTGATTCTTGTTAGTGAATCCAAGGAACCCATAGTGTTTGGAGGATTAGTCATCGTTTTGGAGAAAAATCGAAACTCGGAAGCAAGCCTAAGTTTTTGTTTTGGTGAGTTTTGGGTGTTAATGCTGTTGGGATTGTGTCCTAAAACTCGTAGATAGTGAATGTTAAACGAATTATACATACTTATTCGATAAAAGTGTTATCAAGATTAATTCAGTAAAGTTATTACTGGAGAAAGTAAATTGCACATATAATAACCCAAATCCAATAAACTAAGATCCATGGCTATAGGATGAATACTTGAGCTTTATGTAGAGACATAAAAAATGGATCAAGCTTGAGTAATAGCCAAAACGGTCTATAGTATAGGGATAGGGTTGGGTACCTTATTCTGGAGACACTATGAGACGCGGCCCACTTTATAGATGGTATAGACGATGTGATCCTAAATCGTCCATGTAGAGACATGCGAGTGGGGGCGTCCTATGCAATGAGTTTGCATAAGACCAGAACCGAGAAATAAGTCGCTATCGCTTTATAACACCGTTTACTGACGAGACTGACTATTTCATGTGATGACCTAGGTAACTTGATCTTAATCCTGAGCTAACTATGAACTCATGTTTATTCGGGCTTATCCTTAGATCTGCATAGGTGAGAGTGGCTCAGTATCGCCGACTCAATAAGCCTCCCATTTCAGGGATAGGAACGGGTAGATAGCTGGGGACATAGTCGTGCAAGAAGGAATTCACTCCTACCCGAATTAGGGATAGTAGAGAGGTTGTTCCCTTAAGTGCTGACTCCGGGGCTTGAACAAAGGGATCCCGCCCTCTCATTGGCCCGAGAGGGACTCGGTTTTATTGTTGGACCATAAACCAATTGTTCATTAGAGGATCAGTGGGACTTAAGGAACTAGAAGTACTATAGGGGTGAAACGGCTTTTTGACCTAGTTATAGCTACGAACAACCTGTGAAGGATCGACTTACTAATCATGGTTAAATCAAGTGGACGGAAATATATCTATAGTAAGGGGAGTGCAACTATCGGGCTATAGTGGAGTGCCCCGGTAGTTAACGAATATTGGCTAGCTTGGATAA
This sequence comes from Luffa acutangula, assembly GCA_036850905.1. Classification (NCBI taxonomy): domain Eukaryota; kingdom Viridiplantae; phylum Streptophyta; class Magnoliopsida; order Cucurbitales; family Cucurbitaceae; genus Luffa; species Luffa acutangula. The sequence continues at coordinate 47,443,548 of CM072089.1, forward strand.
TGAGATTAGTCGGTTAGCCTCGAATCGTTGGAGCCCATGATCTATAGGTCCATTAGGTCCCCCTACTAGCTCATATCGGAACAAAGCCTAGAACAAAAAGATAGGAAGCTTTCAATCGTTCAAAATCGGGAAAACGGGTATTATCGTAAATTGTGTTTGATAAAATAATTTAATTATGAATTAAATTAGAAAATGAGAGATGGAGTATTTAAAAGTGTTTTGAATACCATATATATGTATTAGGAATCATATATAATTCACTGCACTAGGTGATAAAGATTAATTGGATTAATCATGTAAAAATTACTTGGAATTGTACCAATTAATTGCCTAGAAATTAATTTCAATTTTGAATTGAAATAGGAATGAATTGCAAGCTGAAAATTGAGAATTTAGATTCAATTTTAAGTGGATTTAGTGGCATTCCCACTCTTGCATGTTGATGCATAATGGAAAACAACACGACTATGCACTAGTTGCATGTGTTGTGAATTAAGCACCTAGAATCCACTTGCATTTTCACCATGTGTCTAGTGTCATGAAGCTTGTCTTTGCATGGAAGAGGTCTATATAAGGAGTATGAATCAGATTCAACTCCAAGAGAGTCATTTTTCATATTGTTATGCTGCTGGATTTTGGTCTTAAACTCTCTCATCTCCATATATCTCTCTAGTGCTTGAACTTTCAAGCATTCCCTTCCCATTCCCTATCTCTATAGACTCCCACAAGTCGTTCTTGGCCCGGAGAATAGTAGGGAAGACACTAGAGGTGGTCCACACACCGTTCGTGATCAAAGGAATCAAAGGGAGTTGTTGAATCGGTCTCCAAAAGGTTGGTAAAAATTCTGCTCTCTCCTTACGGTATTTGGACAGCATGTTTTCATTTTCTAAAATTGATGTAGTTAAGTGCCTCCGATCCTAAAATTGCTTCCGCATGTGTTATATGAACACCTTCAAATGCATCGTCAATTTTAAAGGGTTCCTAGCTTATAGTCGATTGTAGTCCTATTGGTTCTAAAGGATTTCCCATAAACCCTAAATCCTAAACCCTATTTTCCTTGTGCAGCTTGTTTTAAGGTCTCGGAGCTAAGGAGTTATATAGTTTTACCAAGAATTTGTTTAGCTAAGGTAAGTAGCTATTTGGGAATTGTAAGTAGCCATTGAATTAAGTTCTATTCATACTCATTTAATTGAGAATTTAAGCATGCTAGCATGAATTGGATTAAAGCCTTGAGCTTTGCTTTATCATTTAAACGAGCAAAATGAGTTTCATTTTGAAGCATGATGATAGTATGAAAATTTATGGTTAATTGTAGCATGTTGAGACTGCTTTTAATTGGACTAGCATGTTTTGGTTGCATTGGAAGCATGTTTTGTTTGTATAACCTATGGTTTGCGCTAGATGTATGTTTAAGTTATTGGAGTTGGGCTGGATGTCTATTTAAGTTATGGTTGAGTTGTGGATCCAAGACCTGACTCGATTTGGTTGTGGAAATGATTAGTAGGTCACAGGAATATGATGTGTTGAATTAGTCGATAGATTAGTAGGTCATGGGTTCTCCAAGCACGTTTTAGTATGACATTTAGAGAACCATATGTACGAATGAGAATGGACATAGAATAGTGACCTTAATCATGTTTTAGGGTCTTAGGTAGACTTAAAGGATCCTTAAGTCTTATGTTAGCTATGGTTATTTCTTTTCCCATCTCAGGATTGATGGACCCATTTTCATGCACGGGATCGTGCATTCTATCATTGACTGGTAGATTCCAGTTTTTAGGCACGGGATTGTGCATTCTATCATTGACTAGAAGATTCCAGTTTTTAGACACGGGATCGTGCATTGCATCAGTCGACGGTTAGAGCCCAGTTTTCAGACACGGGATCGTGCGCTCTATCAGTCTCAGGATGGTGTTGAGCCCAGGCATGGGATCGTGCGTTGGATGGCACTCAGGCATGTTTTCATGCACCAGATTTCTCCATCATATTTTTATGATTCAGGGGTATTGTGTTAGGATAGGTGTAGTTCTGCTAGAGGTTGTCAGCTAGTCTCTAGTTTACTTGTCTTACCTGACTGATCCACACAACACTCTAGTTGGCACAGGTTGGGGATAGATAATCACCCTAGATAAAACTGTTATGACAGAAAACAGTAATCAACGTAACAACAATGAAAGGGCGAAGAGAAACAACACACAGATATATGTGGTTCACCTACAGTGTGTTAGCTACATCCACGGGCAGAGGGAGAGAACGATCTTATTATGAGAGGAGTATTCAGAATACAAAGATTAGGGCAAAAATTGGTTAAGAGGGTTTATATATGGCACCACTCTTAACCCTAACATAATCGGCCCAGAATAAAAGCCCAAAACGGAAAATCATATCTAATCTTATACAAAATTTAGCTTACCCTCGAACCCTCATCGAGCGCGTCGCCCCTGGACCCTGACTCGCTGACCGGGCAGCGAGACCCCCGTACTTGGTCGTTCGGAGCGCTTCATATCAGATTCAAGGCATATCAACAAAAACATTTCATGAACCCAATTATGGCCCTAGGGTTAGAAACTCGAATGACTGTTCCAGTTAGGTCCCTATGATGTTAAGAACCATATTCAAGTTTCATGCTAATAGATTTCATGTTATCAGATCTCATGTTATCAGTTTCAGCCCTTAAGTGAGCTACTTATTGAGTATATTCTTATATACTCACTCATGCTGCATGACTTCCCTTTTCAGGTGGTATTTGATGACATCAGGCGAGTGGCAAGTGCAGTGACTTGACTAGGCTATGGGATGCAACTGCAAATCATTTCCCTAGAAGTCTAGGACCGAGTTTTCTAGTTTCATGTTTATAGATGTTTTTAATGTTCAATTTTATGAAAATTATCTATCATCGTTTTTTACTGTTCGTTTAATGTAAAATGACTTATGCTTTTTGGTCTAGTTTATTAAATAAAATATTTTTACTTATAGTCTCGATCCGCTTTAAAGTTTCAAATTTTTACGTTCTCATGCATGTAGTAGCGACCCTTAGTCTGTTTTTAATCCCTATCTAGTTAGGTTGTTACACTAAAAAATTATTCAAGAAGTTTCAACATTACAATCAATTTAAATAAATATAATGTGTATAAAAAAGATTAGCCTAGAACAAACTTAACTAATAATATAGAAATACATATTTTAAAAGCTTATGGGGTAATTACTAGTGAGTGGAACTCATGATTAAAGACAGTTATGTATATTTGTCTTTTGGCCTGGCTTTCACTGTAAAAGGAAACCGTAAAAGTGGTGGAAGTTTGGAGAGTAGGAGAAAAAGTGACTAGGATTTTGTATGGGAAGTGATTTTGAAATGGTTAAAATCATTTTTGTCAAAATCAAAATTACTCCGAAACATGCTTTTAATAATTCAAAATCAATTTTGATGATATGAAAATCACGTTTAAAGTATAAAATCAAACATGAAATTGATTTTAAATAATTAAAGGTATATTTTGAAGTGATTTCGAATATGATAAAGGTGATTTTAATCATTTCAAAATCATTTTCAAACATGCACTAAACCTGGTACGTGCAAAACAATGTACTGCGAGCGTGACCTCCTCCATGGGCTTTATCTCAACTTGACACTTGGCCAAGCATTGTCTTCCCTCCTTGCACTCTTCTTAGATTGATGTTGTCATCTATTGTATGAACTTGAAACCCTCTAATATCACCTTAGGTAGCATGCTCCCAATCTCAATAGGATGAAATATCACATCCTAATTAATTATATGTTTAGCACAATGAATATATATAGCCTATGGCATGGAGCCAAACCTTTGAAGAGTCATTGTCGAAGTAATTCAAATCCATCAGTGCAATTGTGATTGATTGATATCAAATAACGCGTCTAATTTCACTTTATCAGATTGTTCAAAACTAATGAAAATAATCATACTACTTATCACATCATGAATAATGAGAATGAATAATATATGGATATTACTATACCTATAATTATGTTGTAATTGAGAATTCTTATATGATTTAAGAATTTAGGGGTATTTAGTAGGACAATATCTCTTTTCATGTAGGTCGAAACTACATTTTTTTCCTTTATACCTCGATGATATGTTGATTGATCCGACCTAATTATCTCAATAAAAATTTCTCGACAACAATAATAATAGTAATGTTTTTTCCTGTTCATTATAATTTAGTGTTGCACCGACCAAAAATGATGCATTAAAACTCAATTTTAAAGCAAAGTAAAAATCGATAAATATATCATGAGAATATGGACTCACAATACTTTGTCTTAATCTTGGAAACAAAAATTGTGCATAGAAAATGATGAAAACGAAAATTGTATAAAGAAGGTAATATTTTTAATTATTTAATTTATCGACTTGTGTACATTGTAAGAAGCCGAATATAAACTATGAGTGTAATTTTTCGGGTCGGGTCGGTTGTACGAACAAATCGATCCGACTCGATTCGGGTCGGGTCTTTTTTTTCTTTTTTTTACCCTTAATACAGAGGGGTATACTTGTAATTGGGCCAGCCATCATCTTCCTTAGTTTAGGGTTGCCTCACGAAATTAAACACAACAGAGAGAGAGACACGCAGAAATACGGAAAAATAGAGGGAGAAAGGAGCTTGTTGCCGCCGGTCACGAAGTTCTCTGTTCAGCGTCGTTGGGCATTCGCTTTTCGGTTGGTCTAGGCCACTGTATCACGTTGGAACTGATTCTCGTAGCGGTGGATTGCCTGGGTCTCGAGTTGAGGCATTGAAACGTCGTGGGTCACTGTCTCCTTTTGTCTCGGTTCAAAGGTCGTTGGAGAATCGCTGCACTCGCTGGAGGAGACGCCAAAAATGCAGAAAGCTGAGAGGAAGGAGTTTCTGGTTTGCACCGTTGAAGAGAGAGAGAGTCGTTCGTGCCTTCTTTGCGTCGTTGAAGAGAGAGAGAGTGGGAAGCTAAGAACTGAACCAGTTCGATTGGGTCTAGTTATATGTAAAAACCGAACCGACTCAATTCGATTCGGTTTATCGGTTCGATTCGATTTTTTCACCCCTAATATAAACTTTGTTTCATTTTAAATTTTAATTAGTTGTGCATTCCAAGGATAAAATGACATAAAAACTTGTACCAAACATGTAAATATAGGTAAATTACAAGTTTAGTTTCGACTTTCAAGTTTGTATCTATTTGGTCTCTGAATTTTAAAAGGTGTCTAATAGGTCATTAAGCTTTCAATTTTGTGTCTAATAGATCTCTAAACTTAAAAAAAAAAAATGTATAATATGTCTTGAACTTCCAATTTTATGTCTAATAAATTTGTGTCATATTCAAAAATTTTAAAAATCAACAAATCTAGTAGATATAAAATTGAACTTATGTCTTAAAGGACCTTAAACTTTTGATTTTGTGTCTGATAGACCTATGACTTTTAAAAAATGTTGGACAAGTGAAGGACCTTTTAGATATAATTGAAAGTTTATGGTAACTGTGGCTGTAAAGTAGGCATGACAATGGAGCAAAGCAAGATTCTTTGTTTCCACTGAGAATTTCAATCTTATTACCAAATTTAGAGAAATGGGGCAAGTTCAGGGACTTTTCTCCACAAAAATTACAACTCCTTTATTGTTTGTTTTGCTATATATAAAAAAAAGGTACATTTTAAAAGTTGAAGTTTAGAGAAATTTAATTTTATGAATTAATTATTATTTTTAATCAAAAATTTTATATAAATATTTAATCATGTTTATTAAATGTTTGTTTTTAATTCAATCACCTAATGTCCTTGTCTCTTTTTGAGTTAGTTTTTTTCTTTCTTTTGTTCACTAATATGTGGGAGTGGAGAATTCAAACATATAACCTGTTATGTTCATATTAACTTTTGAAAAGGTTGTTAATGAATAACTACTGGTTTACTTTTTTTTTTTTTTACTTTAAAAATATGGCCTTTTATACTTTCGTTCTTTATTTTGTAATTCACATTGGAAAATCTTTTTATTTTTATACTTAAATAAGATAATAACTAATATCATTTAAAAGAAATTATTATCCCATGCAATGTAACTACATATTTATTTATTCGACACACTATCACATATATTATAATTATCTACATCATTAGGAGAAGGAAAAAACAATCTTTTTAATTTTTCAAAAAAAAAAAAACAATCTTTTTAATTAAAATAATAATAATAGTAAAATGAGGAGAAAAACAGGAAGATGCATGCTCGCCCAACTACTATCAAATAATTAAATTTTTTTTATTAAAAAAGAAAATCCAATGATCTATCTGTTCAAGTGTCACACAAAAAATAATTTATCAATATGATTTTCTTTTTATTGGTTGAGATTAAAGTACCATGTGACAATACCTTATCATGTGAATTTTAATTCAAGAGGAAACCATCTTTATAACTTGTTGATTTGGAAAACTCAAAATTATATTGTGTTCCTAGGAGAAAAAAAAAATTAAAGAACTTTTGGGAGTAGTTAAAAATATATTACATAATGTATGTGATTCTTTTCTAATTAAACATTAACGAACTCAATTCCTCCATCCTTTTTCTCCCCTTAATTTAGAGGTGGAAGGTTGAGGTCCAAAGATTTGAAATCTAAGTCTACCACATAATATCTTTGTGAAGTTTTCGAGATAAAAAATTAACCCAAAATATCAGCATGAGTTCTTTCAAATGTTCTATAGCCAAGTACTTTCCAAAAAAAAAAATCGTAGAGAGTCGCCAACCTAGAAATTTCTTAAAGTTAACGGTAATTAACTATGAAGCTCCTAGGAAATGGGTTACTATAAAGGAAGATTTGCCTTTATTTGTATAAATAGCACTTATCAATCCTTTGAGGTTTTTTTCTCGACCAAAATTGTTCTATACTTGCTCAATTGCATAATCTCCTTATTTTTGTGTGATGATGTCGGTTCATCCATTGTGTCCCGTTACAACGATTTCCAGTCCTTGCTTTCTCTAGAATACTATAGAAACACTCCTCATCCTTCTTCAGTTTCCAAGTTCCACAAATTTCATTTAGTGAACTAATATCAGACGATAGAAGTCATGTCTATCTTACCTTTGTCGTCGGGAATCTTCGATGTGTAATGAGTCCTAGGATAGCAATTGGTGTCGAATCGATGTTCTTGTAGCATGTTGCATGAACCTGTTGAACAAATTAAAGATTAGGAAGATTTGCACTCCTATTTCTTTCCCAAGGAGTGGGAATAAAATAGCTCACTATTTGACTCACTAAGCCATGGAACAAGGAATAAGTGACATCTACCTTAAATACTATCCTTTGTAGATCTCACACATCTTTAAGTTTATCTCTCTATCCATTTAATAATATTCTTGAAGTTTATTTTGTTTTTTCTTTTTCTTTTTTAACAACTAGCTGAATCTTTAAATCAAAGTAAAAATAAGTATATATTTAGCATTTAAAAAAACATCAAGAAAACATTTAAATTAAATGCTACATCATCATTCTACTTTATGTTTCAACAGTACCATCAAGCTTGAATTTGACTGAAGATTTTTAAAAAATAGGAGATAAAATATAAAAATTCATTTCATAATTTTCAAAAAAAAAATATTAATACATTTTATAATCTTGTAGAAAAAGGAAATACTATATTTTCTTCAAGAAAATAAATACAAAATTTAAAAGGCAACAAAAGAGTACACTCTGTGACTTCTTTAATTCTGGGACCCACCTAAGGTTTTGTCTAGATCTATGCACCAGCTGTTAACACTAACAAAGCTCTCTCTCTCTCTCTAAAATGAATAATTGAATTTGCTTAATTTATTTTAAAAAAAAATACAGAATTATATGTGAAAATTTGATTTAATCTTTAGTTAATTACAAAACTAACCCTACCACCCATAGATTGGAAAAGATATGTCTCTATTCTCTTCTCCTCTTCTCTTATCATCTTTTCTTATAATAATAATAATTATTATAACTTAATTCCTTTTTTCTCCCTGTTTCTTTCTTTTCTTTTCATTTTTGTCCCCAAGCTTTTGTTTCATTTTCACTTTGGCCACATCTTCTCTCTCTCATGTTTGAACATGAAAGTGAAAAGAAAAAGAACTAAATATGAAAACAAATTATATAGCTGCCTTTAAAGTTCAACTCAATCATACTTTTTTTTTTTTTTTTGTTCCTATTGCTTTATTATATCATTTTATTGAGTTATTTCATTTTACTTTAAAATCATAATTTCGTTTGTTTAAACCTTAATTTTAAATAAACTAAATTTAAAATAATAGTTTCTCTAAAAATTATTGAAAACCAATCACATAAATCAGTTAAAAATATAATTTAAAAGAAAAACGAACTAAAGTTTAGTCATAGAAATACCTAAATTCGACTTAAGAATCAACACGCTTAAAGTATCCATAGTTATGAAACTAGTGTCGCCCAAGTATAAGATACTCAAACTAAGTCATTGCAACTCAGTTTACTACATAAACAAATAAATAAAGTTCATCTTATTATAAAGTTTAGGGAAAATTACATTTTTGGTCCCTGAATTTTGGATTAGTTTACATTTCACTCCCCAAGTTTTCAAATTCAACAATTTTACCTATGAAATTTGGATTTGGTTTCTTTTTGGTCTCACTGTCCAATTTTCCATTAATTACTACGTGACATCATTTTTTTTTTTTCAAAATATTCTTTAATTTTTTAAAATAAAAAATATTTTAACAATTTTTTTTGTTTCTTTTTCCTCTTCATCTCCATCTTCTTCTTTTCCCCTCTTCACTTCACCTAAATCCTAATACTCACCGTCCATGTCGCTCTCCTTTTTCTTCTTCTATTTTCTCTTTTCTTTCTCTTTTCTTCTTTTTTTTTTTTCCTTCCTCTACTCTTTCCCCTTCTCTCCACCTTTTAAAAAAAAATAATGAAGAAGATTTTCCCTTCAATTCAGACTAAATCGAAGGGGTAATCCCCTTCAATTTTTTTTAAGTAAGGGAAAGAAGGAACGAAGGGAAGGGAAAAGAGAAGAAAAAGGGAAGGAGAGGGAAGAAGAATATAAAAAGAAAAGAGAAGGAAGAAAAAAAAGAGAACGGTTGTAGAGGCAGGCAATAGGGATTAGGGTGAAGTGGGAAGATGTGAAGTGGGGAGGGAAGAGGAAGAATATCAAGAAGAAAAATGGTGAAAAAAGAAAAAGAAAAAGTATCTAAAATAATTTTTTAAAATAAAAAAATAGTTTCACGTCACGATTTTGTTAGAAATTAATGAAAAGTGGGATTGATGGACCAAAGTGGAAATAAATCCAAACTTCATAAGTAAAATTGTTAAGTTTGAAAACCCAGACATCTAAACACCAAAAAAAAAAAAAAAAATTCTTCCAAATTTTTATCATGTTTATTTGGTCTAAACTAAGTTTTCTTTATAATTTTTTAAATCAAGCCTTCACACTAACAAGTTGTATGTTGTTTTTCTTGGATTTCAAAGAGTTTTGGTCAAAGTGTTTATTTCAACTCTATAAATATGCATGTGTTTCTTTCTTGAAAATGGGGAAGCAAAGGACAAAGCATAAAAGTAATGGTTCCTCCATTACCAATTTGCCTCTCTCTCTTCCTATGTATGATTGAACTACCTAAATTCTTTTCCACCAATCCATTTCTTTTAAAGAAAAAAAAAATAAATTTAAATGGAAAAGAATAATATTTCATTTCATATTTGAAAACAAGAAGATATAAGTTCAAAATTCAAAATTGTATTATAGATATCTTATTTATTTTATTGAAATTCAACATGGTTTAACATACCTAAAATGATCGGTTTTGCACTAATTTACTGCCAAATAATGAATTTATCCTACCACTTTTCGTGAATCAAACATTCCAGTAGAGCTCCAGATCCAACTTATCCTCAAACAATCAGACAACATAATATGTTGAAAATGAACGATCCCGACAACGTTGAGGAGACCCAACCATCGGAAAATGGAACCAAAATCCTCTCAATTATTTGTGGGTTCCTCCTAGAAAGAAAGAAAGAAAGAAACAAAAAAAAAAAAAAAAAAAAAAAAAAAAAAAAAAAAAAAAGTGAGAATGGCATTCCTGATTTGTGTAAGAGCTCCCCAATATGGATAAACTTTGGGGTTGACAAGACTCACCCACTTCCCACTTGAAAACTCACAAACACACACAACCTGCAAAAATCAGATAGAGAGAGAGAAAAAAAAAATCAAATATGATCAAACTTTTTCCACCTTAGAATCTTCCAAAGTGTTTTTAAATATCCTAAGATAATAATGGCCTTTGTTTGGCTGTCCAAAGATTTAAAAATAAAAAGTGAATTTTAAAGAGAAACAACAACAATAATAACAATTAATTAATATTGTTCTTTTTTTTTTTAAAAAAAAAAAAAAAGGAAAGAAAGAAATAGTTGTTGATTAGTCAAAGTTGGAAGGGTCCCAAAGCAAAGCACACCATCTCCCATCCCTATAAAGCACTTGTAAGATCAGGTTGTCAATCCTTTTTTGTCCCTATTCCCAACCCTCTACTTTACACCAAAACATAAACATAAACATTTTTAATTTCTTTGCAAATTTAAAATCTAAGTCTCTCCCTTTCCCTTTTTCTTTTTCTTTTCTCTCTTTTTCTATAGATAGTGATTGAGGACATGAATCAAAATTGGTATAATTCGAAACAAGAAAAATCGAATTTCACATTTGTTATGCAGACTTTTTCTTATTTCACACGACGGCCGACTTGCTGTATAAACTATTTAGTGTCTGCAAAACTAAAAAAGAACCTATTACATTGACCATAACTAACACATGTTGTTCGAAACCAAAGAACTATTGGTCAATTTGATTTGGACTTATTTTGTCAATTTCAAATATTTAAAAATTAATAAGAATAGATCGAGTTATACTCTTCACTAAATGCTACATATTTTCAAAAAAAACATATATATATATAAATAAATGGTACATATACTCAAATTTGGTTCGGTTTTCCATGAATTTGCAATAATTTGGTTTCCAAGAAAGGAGTTGAGGTTTAGAGCTCTTCAAATTTCCTTTTTCTCCCTTTCTTTGGATTTTTTTTGTTTTTTTCTTTCTTTTCTTTTTCACTTTTACTTTTTTTTTTTCCTTTCCCGATCTGTTTTTCTACTTACTTGGGATTGGGTTTTGAATTGCTTTACGTGCTCCATATTACTTTTTTTTTTTTTTTTTTTTTGAAGACATTTTTAATTTGTTGCTTTTGAACACATCTTGTCTGGCAACTGCCATGTTATAGAGAGCCGTTGTGTTGTGTTGTGTCTCACTAGCTTCTGTTGTTTCCCAGCTTTGCTTTTCTTTCTTGCTCCCTAATCAATTTTAAAAGAAAATTTTCATAATCTTCCTAAGTAATATATATATATATAATTTTTAAAGATTAAATTATTTTTAAGAAGTTATCAATACAAATATCATAACATACATATATACACAGATCTTTTAATTTAGGAAAAATACACTTTTAGTTTTTGAGGTTTTGGTTAAATTTTATTTTGGTTCCTGAGTTTTCAAACTTAACAATTTAACCTCTGAGGTTTGGTTTTAGTTTCATTTTGGTCTCTCAATCCATTTTTCTGTTAAATACTAACAGATTGCTGCACCTATTTTTTATTTTAAAAAATTATTTTTTTCATTTTTTAAAATAAAAATAATAAAATATTATATTTTTATTTTTTATTCTTTCTTCTTCTTCAACACCCCACCACCAACCTCCCTGTTCTTCAACAATCCCCACCACCAATTGCCGCTCGCTGGCGACCAGCGGCCGCCATCGGCAAGATTTTTTTTTTCTTCTATTTTCTTTTTTCTTTTCTTCCCCTCTTTCTTCCTTTCTTTTTTTTCTTTTTTACTTTTCCTACTTTCTCCTTCCTTTCTTCTTCTTTTATTTCTCTTCGTTTTCTTCTTCTTCTTCTTTCTCACACAAAGAAACCTCCAGATTTTGCCCTCGACGTCGCAGATCTAGTCGTGGCATGGGTCTTCTTCACGAACCGCAGATCTGGTCATCTCGTGGGTCTTCTTTCTTGGGCAAATAAATTTGTCGGCGACCGACTAGTGCTGCCCACCTCAATCTAACCGACGACTGACTGCTGTTGAACCTCGCTCAATCTGGCCGAAAACTGCTGCTACGCACCTTTGTTGGCGACCGACTGCTTGCGAACACGACCAACAATGAGTGAGAGATGGACCGAGCGTTAGAGAGAAAGACGAGGGCAGCCTTGAACGTTAGACCCACGTCGTTTCGTGACCCATGCCGCTCAGATCTTTCTCCGGCGCGAACTAACCACGAACTGAACCACGCCGCTTAGATTTTCTTTTTTTTAAAAAAAAAAAAAGAAAGTGAAGAGAAAGAGTAAGAAAAAAAGAAAGAAAGAGAAGAGGAAAATTAAAAATAAAAAGGGCCGGTTGCAAATATAGCAAACCGGCCCAAAATATATACAAATTTAGCAACTGGTAGAAAGATTTGCAAAAATGGCAAAATTTTAAGTTCTGAAATGTGTATTTACTAAAATGCACTTTCTATCTGATAGAAAGTTTTTCTATCACTGATAGAATCTATCAGTGATAGAAAGTATTTCTATTCCTGATAGAATAAAGTTTCTACCACTGATAGAAAGTTTTCTATCACTGATAGATTCTATCAGTGATAGAAAAATTTTCTATCAGTGATAGAAAGTTTCTATCAACTTCTTATTTCTTTTTATTAGCTTCTCATTTCTTTCTATCAGTTATTCTCCCAAATTTCCACGGTGAAGATGACCACCGTCGCCGTTTCGATGGCGGCGCTGCAACGAATGGGGACTCTCTACATGCGAGGTACTCGAGCCATGGCGGACCTCGCGGTCGTCCACGTACCGGAAAGACGTCGGAGAAGACGAGTCCACATACTGGAAAGACGCCAGAGAAGATGACTCCATATTCAACTTCCCCTCACTGTTTTCTCGGAGGCTGTTTTCTATCAGTGATAGAAAACTTCTATCACGGATAGAAAGTGTTTCTATCACTGATAGAAACACTTTCTATCAGTGATAGAAAACTTCTATCAGTGATAGAAAGTTAATTCTATCAGTGATAAAAGATTTATATCATTGATAGAAAGTGCTTCTATCACTGATAGATTCTATCAGTGATAGAAAAAATTTTCTATCAATGATAAAAAACTTCTATGATAGAAACAATTTCTATCAGTGATAGAAAGTTAATTCTATCAGTGATAGAAATCTTCTATCACTGATAGAAAGTGTTTCTATCACTGATAGAAAAAAATTTCTATCAGTGATAGAAATCTTCTATCACTGATAGAATTAACTTTCTATCAGTGATAGAATTAACTTTCTATCCCAGAAAACTTCTATCAGGGATAGAAAGTTAATTCTATCACTGATAGAAAGTTAATTCTATCAGTGATACTTTCTATCACTGATAGAAAGTTTTCTATCAGTGATAGAAAGTATCACTGATAGAATTAACTTTCTATCAGTGATAGAAAATTTCTATCACTGATAGAAACCTACCAAAATAAAAAAGAGAGGAGAGAATTCCACGCCGACCGGAAAGAAGAAAACGAAGATGTGCGCAATCCAAGGGCAAAACAGGGATATGAAAAATTAATTCAAAAATTTTGCCATATTTACAAATATTTTAAAAAATTGCTAAATTTTTCATTATTTACCATAGTTTTGCCACCCATTATAATTATCCAAATAAAAAATTAAAAAAAAAAAAAAGAAAAGAAAAAAGTTTGTCGGTTGCCAGCGAGTAGTGGCCATCGATGCCTGGCGGCAAGATGGTGGTGATGTTGAAGATGAAGAAGAAGGTGGTGAAGAAGAAGAAAAGAAGAAAAAGAGGAGGGAGGGGGGAAAGAAATAAAAAAAATATATAAAATAATAATATTTTTATTATTTAATTATATTTAGATTTTAAAAAACTTAAAAAAACAATTTTTTTAATAAAAAAATTTGTCATGTCAGCATTCCGTTAATTATTAACGGAAAATTGGATGGAAGGACCAAAATGAAACTAAAACCAAAACTTAGGAGCTAAATTGTTGAGTTTGAAAACTCAGGGATCAAAATGAAACCTAACCCAAACTTCAGGAACTAAAAGTATATTTCTCCCTTCATTTTATAAGCCAAAGGAGCATAGTTTAGCGGCAGTTAGCATCTACTCCTTCCTTTGAGGTTGGAGGTTCAAATCTCCATACCCCACATTTGTGGTATAAAAAAAATTATAAGAAAGGTTATTGATGTGTATCGATTTTAACCATCAACTTTCAATTTCATCAAATTGAACCTCAAACTTAGCAGATTGTATCAATTTTAACTTCAAAATTGCAAAAGTTTTGCAACGTAGACCTTTGGATAACTTTTTATTTAAATCATCATTATAACATGTGATTAGCAATTAATTTCCTCCAGTTTTATTATAAAATAAATCATATTACACCTAAATTACATTGGTTTCTTGTAAGAATTTTGTTGGAGAAACTCTTTATTTGAAGAAATCAAACACTCTACTAATTATTCTCATTGATATTAGCCTTTAAAAAAAAGAAAGTCACTAAATTATTAGTAACAAGAAAAATCTAGAAAATATGAGGGGGAAAACCTAAAATTGCTTTGTTTTTGTTTCCTACCCTTCGTGTTCTAATTAGCAGTAAAACAAAAGTAAAAAAAAATCTCACCAAGTTCTTAGCAACAAGAAAAAACAAACAAACATTCGAAGAAAAAAACTCCAAAATTGCTTTGCTTTCATAATACTTGACAACAGTAATAAAAAAATAAAAAAAAAAAAAAATCTGAAGTTCTCAACAACAAGAAAAAAATTCATCTGAATGAAAAGAAAAAATTCCTAAATTGTTTTCCTATCATTCTATAGTTGCATGTTCTTCTAAGTAGCTTAAAAAAACAACAAAACCTACAAACACAATAAGATGAAAGTTTATTAAAATAAAAAGTTTCTCCAATATAAATTTCTTACAAGAAACCAACTTAGATGTCATATGAATTAAAGAAAAAAGAAAAATGAGAAAATATTCGATTAGAATTCTTTAACGGTGGTTCAAACAGAAAGTAATCGAAGGTCTACATTGCAACACTTAATACACAAATTTAGGGTTAAAATTGATACAAGCTACTAAGTATGGGGTTCAATTTGATGAAATTAAAAGCTAAAAGTTAAATTGATACAACCTGCTAAGTTTGTGATTCAATTTGATGAAATTGAAAGTGCAGAGTTAAAATTGATATAATCCCCTGAGTCTAGAGTTAAAAATGATTTTTTCCCAAAAAAAAAAATTAATTAAATGGATACTTTTGTAATTGTCATACATGATGTTATGGTGGTAGTGCCCTATATAATGGTGTAAAAGTAACATTGGTGTGTAAATGATCTAAAGTCCAAATCATTTTTTGAGCAAAAAATACTAGTATTAAACTACTACATTTTTTTTTAGTTTCAAAAAAAAAAAAAAAAAAAAAAACTACTACATCATTTTTATTAAAAAAAATAATAATAATAATAATTGAATTGATTATGGATCAAAAATCAAGTGAACTGTACGGATGAAAATATGGTTAATTTTGTGTTACATTTTCCTGCATCCCTATGACCTGGTCACGTCACCATACTTGTTTGAAACTGCTTCTAAGCGTGAAGGTAGTTTGGAAAATTTCCAGAAGGTCACCAAATATAAAACTTTCCCAAGTCAAACACCTAGGTCATCGAAAAAGAAAAGTGCACCTTGTTAATATAGGTAGTTATTGTCAATTCTTTTAAGCTCACATTTCATGCCCACCAGCTTTCGTCCATGGTTCGTCCTTGAACCATATCCTACTAGTAAAGGTTCCACTCTGATACCATTTGTAACACCCTAGGCCCAAGATTTAGATGAGGATTCATAATCCAGATTTGGCACCTGATGAGCCGGACATTCCCCTGCGACTTAGCCACGTCCCCATACTTGTTTGAAAGTGCTTCTAAGATCTAAGAGTGGAAGTTGTTCCCACAAACCAACTTGTGATCAATTTTAGCATGTTTTGTCCTCATTCATGTGCTTCCTAGGAAAATTTTGAGGAGGTCACCCGACATAGAATTTTCCCTAGTCAAGCATGCTTAACTCTAAAGTTCCTATGATTGAGCTACTAAAAAAGAAGGTGCATCTTGTTGGTATAGGTAGTTATTATTAATTTTTTTTAAGCTTATATTGACCATACTTTCATGTCTTTAGGATCCCTCTCATTCAGATGTAGTCTCAATTCATTCATGTATCTTTCTTCTATTTGAGGTTACATTTTGTTTGGATGAAACTAAACTAAGAAAAATACTTGGCTGCAGATTAGTATGTAGGGATCTGCCTATATACCTCCATTAAAATATTGACAACTAAGAGAAATAAAAAAAAGTTTTCTCAATTTTTACCTTTCTCTTTCTTAGTAGTCAAGATTTTAACGGGATATGTAGGGAGATCCATACCTATCCGTATGCAGCTAAGTATTGCTCTTAAACTAATTGGTACTTATTGGTTAAATTGAATTGACTTGATTTGATTATTTCAATCCTTTTTAATTCTTTTTAATCAATTTTGGCTTATACCTTGTGAGGGGAAAATAATAATGAAAAAAATAATACTTGGGTAACATGAATGGATTAAAATTAGCATTAGTAGAATAGCAAATTCCAATATTCTCAAATTAATAAAACCAATAATATTGGAAAATTCCAAGAAAGAGGAGGCCAATTGCCAAAAAAAATTTGGCTTCACATGGCTTAGCCGCTGGCCCAAGATCTCTGCCATTTATTTTATTTTCTTAAAATATCACATATTATTATTTTTATATTATCACACTAATTATTCATGTTTATCTATGTCGGTCCCCATCTTCAATTTCCACTACAATTTTCTTTAATATAAATATATATATTGAAAAAGTTGAAATTTAAATCATAAAATAATTATATTTCTCTATTTCAAAAAAAAAAAAAAAAAAGAATTGTATTTCTCTGTGTTTTTTTTTCTTTTAATTAGACTTTAGATCTTGGTCAATCAATTTTGAAATATTTCGTACTCTCTTAACATTTATTATTATTGACTTGTTGCAAATAGAAAAAATCCTTTGAAATGTGTTGTTGTTCGCAGTATTATATTTATAAAAGTAATTAAGTTGTATATAAAGTATTTCTCGTACGACAAAATTTGACACTTCGATGACAGTTCCGTAGACTTCATTTTTTTCTAATTTAAAATTTAAGAAAATAAATAAATAAATAATGATGGACAAATATATTTCTATTCTTTTTCAATAAAAAAGGAAAAAAAGAAAGAAAAAATAACCAAACATAACTCTATTTTTCTTTCATAAAAAAAGAAGATAAATAAAAATAAAAACGTTATGCCATGAGGGTTTATCCCCAAAGTGGACAATATCATACCATTGTGGAGATATATGGGTGTCTGGTAGTCCCTTACAAGTGGTATCAGAGCCATGCCCCGGGAGTAGCCATGTCGGGTAGAATCCTCGGGTGTTTGAACAAAGAAGTTGTGGCCTTGAAGTAGTCATGAGGAGATCCGTGGTTGAGCTCTGGACAGGCGGGTATACTCCGGAGAAGAGGAGTCGTCCTGGATAAGAGCAAGAACTCTCGGTAAAGCGGTGAAGCCTAGAGAGTTGAACGGATAAATGACTATTTGAGGGGAGGCTCGGTAGTACTTTGTTCGAGGGGAGGATTGTTGGGAGTGCGACCAAAGTCCCACATTGGCTAGATAAGGGGATGATCATGAGTATATAAGGGAAGACTAGTATCTCCATTGGTATGAGGCCTTTTGGGGTGATCCAAAAGCAAAGCCATGAGGGTTTATGTCCAAAGTGGACAATATCATACCATTGTGGAGATCTGTGTCGTGTCCTCGTTCCCTTACAAGGTACTTAAAGTCTACTCCAGGGCAAGGTATCCTTCTGACGCCAACACGATCATTTCAACTTCGTGCCTTTGCTGACTTGGATTGGGCCTCTTATCTTGATACAAGAAAATCGACAACGGGTTTCATTGATATCCTGGAAATCCAAGAAACAAAGCACCATCTCACGGTCATCTGCTGAGACTGAATATAGAGCTTTAGCTCTAACTACGTGTGAACTCGTGTGGCTTTCTTACTTGCTTTCAGACTTGAAAATTCCATTTCAGAAACCAGCTTTGCTATTTTGCGATAATCAAGCTGCTATTCATATAGCTAATAATCCCATCTTTCACGAGCGTACCAAACATATCGAACTTGACTGTCATTTTGTTCGTGATAAAGTAGTTGATGGATTTCTCAAGCTATTGCCGATCCGATCACATCATCAACTTGCTGATGCTTTTACTAAGTCTTTCTATGCTTCTGCTCTGTTTCCTTTAATGTCCAAGCTGGGCGTCTTAGATATATATCGCCCACCTTGAGGGGGAGTATTAGGAAATAGAGATTGTTAGATTGTTATCAATTACAGTTAGTTTGTTATTTCATTTAGTTATTCAGTTTTATATCTCTATATATAAATACTTTGATGGAGCAATAATACATCACATGATCTTTTTCCCCATTTCATCGTTTATATTAAACAATTCTTAATTAATAAATATCCATCAAATATAGACAAATGTTTGAAGCAACATGTAGTAGATGGAAAAAAATTAGGGTCCGGTTGTTAATTATTTGAGCTTTGTTTGATAACCATTTGATTTTTGCTTTTTGCTTTTTGAAAATTAGGCTTGTTTCATCTCAAATTCCTTACAATTTTCATCCTTGTTAATGCTACATTTCAATTCCTAGTCAAATTCTAAAACACAAAAACAAGTTTTTGGAAATTGTTTTTTTTTTTTTTTTTTTTTTTAGTTTTTAAAATTTGACTTGGTTTTTTAAAACAAGTAAGGAATGTAGATAACAAAACAAAGAAATTTATGGGTAAAAGTAGAGTTTATAGGCTTAATTTTCAAAAAACTAAAAATAAAAAATGAAATGGTCATCAAACGGGGCCTTGGTTTTCAATTTTTGGTTTTTGAAAATTATATATATATATATATTTTTTTTCAATTTCCTTACCATGGTTTTTATATTTGTTAAGGATACATTTGAATTCCTAGTCAAATTCCAAAAATAAAAATAAGTTTATGAAAACTACAACCCAGTTTGATAACCATTTGATTTTTGAAAATTAAACCTACAAATATTACTTCCATTTATAAGTTTTTTTTGTGTTGTTATCTATCTTCTTTCCATGTTTTCGAAATTAACTCAAATTTTGAAAACTAAAAACAAGTATCTTTCATAAACTTGTTTTTGTTTTTAAAATTTGACTATGAACTTACCTGCGTCCTTAACAAAAATGAAAACTATTATAAGAAAATTGAGGGAAAACAAACCTAATTCTTAAAAATAAAAAACAAAAAACCAAATAGTTATACTTTCTTTAGATGGAAGTAATGTGTATAAGCTCAATTTTCAAAACACAAAAAACCAAATGACTATTTAAAAAAAAAAAAAAAAAAAAAAAACCAAATCACTATCCAATGGAACTAGATTTTCAAATATGTATATCTTCTTTTTAAATGATGAATAAAAAATGGATAATTGTAATGGGTGGCAACATGAAGGTAAATAATTACAAATATAGCAATTTTTAAAAATATTTGCAAATATGGCAAAATTTTTGAATTAATTTTTTATATTCCTAAATTGCCCCTATGTGCCCATCTTCTTCTTCCTCGTCAGTTTTTTTTTTTTTTTTTTTTTTTTTTTTTTTTTTTTACTGATAGAAAGTCTTTTTATTACTGATAGATTCTATCAGTGGTAGAAAAATTTTCTATCAGTGATAGAAAGTTTCTATCACTGATAGAATAAAGTTTCTATCAGTGATATTTCTATCACTGATAGATTCTATCAGTGGTAGAAAAATTTTCTATCGGCGATAGAAAGTTTCTATCACTAATATTTCTATGACTGATAGATTCTATCAGTGGTAGAAAAATTTTCTATCAGTGATAGAAAGTTTCTATCACTGATAGAATAGAAGATTTCTATCACCAATAGAAACTTTTTCTATCAGTGATAAAAGATTTCTATCACTGAGATAGGTTCTATCAGTGATAAAAAAAATTTTTATAGAAAATCATAGAAAAACTTTTGATAAAAAATCTTTCAATCTCTGACCACCCATAAAAATCTTTCTATCACCGATATAATCTATAAGTGATAGAAAAACTTTCTATCACCGATAGAAAAGCTTTCTATCAGTGATAAAAGATTTCTATCACTGATAGAAATTTTTACTATTCTATCAGTGATAGAAAGATATTCTATCAATGATAGAAAACTCTTGATAGAAAATCTTTCAATCCTTGATAGAACCTATCAGTGATAGAAATCTTCTATCACTTATAGAAATTTTTTCTATGAATTCATAGAAAATCTTTCTATGAGTGATAGAAAAACTTTCTATCTCTATCACTGAGACTGATAGAAAAACTTTTCGTGAGTTATAGAAAATCTTTCTATCACTGATACTTTTCTATCAGTGATAGAAGATCTTTTGTTTCTATCAGCGATGATGATACATGGTGAAATCGAGCATTGAAAAATAAAGCAAAAACGAACGATTATAGAAATCAAACACTGAAAAGAAAAAACCAAACACTGATAGAAAATCAAATAACAACAACCAAACACTGATAGAACACCGAACAAGTGATAGAAAAATATCTATCGCCGATAGAATCTATCAGTGAAAGAAAATTTCTATCACTGATAGAATCTATCAGTGATAGAAAATTTCTATCACTGATAGAATCTATCAGTATAGAAAAACTTTCTATCAGTGAAAGAAAATTTGGAGGGGTATTTTAGTAAATGCAACACACAAACTATTAGATTTTGCCATTTTTGCAATTTTTTTTTGTGGGTTGCTAGATTTGCAATTATTTTGGTCCATATTGCTATTCTTGCAACCGGCCCATAAAAAATTGATGTAATGTTCAAAATAAATTATTTTATATAAAATTTAGGTACCAAAATATAATGTTTATTTTTCAATTCGAACGTTATCATCTCAAAAATTCTTTTATTATTATTTTTTATTGAACGAAAAAGAATGCAATATTTAAAACAAAATAAGAGTGGAAAATTACCGACCAAAATAGATTTTTATTTTTGAAAAAGAAAATGAAAAAAGAATGTGAAAGTGGAAATAATTTTCAATTGCAATTCAACAACTGTCTCTCTCTCCTGTATTTCTCTGTCTGTGGTGCAAAGATTTTAAATATGAGAGAGAGAGAGAAAGCCCTGAAAGAAGGGGATAAAAGCTCAAAAGGGGACTCTCCCATTGTTCACCTTTGAGCTCCTCTGCTTCTTCTCTCTTTCAAAATATTCCATTTCATCTCTCTCTCTCTCTCTCTCTTTTCCTTTTCCTCATTTCCAAATTCCTTCTTCTTCTTCTAAATCTTAGAGAAACAGAAAGAGAGATTTCATTTTCATTTTCATTTTCATTTTCAACACACTTTGACAAGCTTCAATTACAAGAAGGAGAAGAGAAGCAACTTTAAAGTGAAGCCCCTCAAACAAAACCCACTTTCAATTTTGTCTCTCAGAAGAGCTTCAACCACACTTTATTCTCTCCAACACACAATGAGCAAACAGGATGTCATGAAGATTCAGGTACATTTGGGGGTTTTATTTTGATTTTCCCCTCAATTTAAGGGACTGTTTTGTTTGGTTTCAATTTCTCCTTTGTCTTCCCTTTTTTTGGCCTTTAAAATCTTGGTGGGTTTTCAGTGAAATTGATGTTTGTTTCTGTTTTGGTGTTTGATTCCAGGCCTGTGCTCTCAGAGTTAACATTCACTGTGATGGATGCAAACAGAAGGTCAAGAAAATTCTTCAGAAGATTGATGGTAAGTGGCTTTTTTCCTGATTTAACCATGGTTGAACTCAATTTAGAGGAGAAACCCTTGATTAATTTAGGGATTTGTTGCTCTTTTAGAGGATTATTGACTGTTTCTGATTTGGGGGTTTTTTTTGTTTGTTTTTTTAGGAGTTTACACTGTGAAAATAGATGCAGAACAAGGGAAAGTGAGTGTAACAGGAAATATAGATCCAGCCAAACTTATAAAGAAGCTTGAGAAATCAGGGAAGCATGCTGAGCTATGGGGAGCTCAGATGAATTCAAACAACATGAACAATTTCAACAATCAGTTCAAGCACATGCAGTTCCAAAATGTCAAAGGAGGCAAAGAACACAACAACATGAACATGAACATGAACAACCACAAGTTTCAGATGGAGAAGGCTTTTCTTCAACACCAACAGCAACAACAACAACAATTGAAAGGCTCCAACATCAACAACAACAACAACAACAAAGGAGGTAATATCAACAACAATATGCATAATCTCATGGCTCCTCCTAAAGATAAGAAATCTGTTAAGTTCAATTTGCCTGAGGATGATTCTGATTTTAGTGGTGATGAGTTTGATGATGAGTTTGATGATGAATTTGATGATGATGATGATGATGAGTTTGATGATGAAGATGATGAGTTTAGTCATGGACATGGGCATGGGCATGGCTTGCCAAACAATATGATGCCCATGATGGGCAAAGCAGGAGGAGGGCCTTTTGGGCCCAATGGACCCAATGGGATGATTAATTTCAATGCCATGAATGGTAAGAAAGGTGGGGATGGGGGTGCAGCCAAGAAGGGTGAAGTTATTGATTTCCCTGTTATGATGAAGGGTAAGGGAGGAGGTAATGAAGGCAAAAACAGCAAGGGAGGAGGGAAGAAAGACGGGGGCGATAGCGGCGGGACGAAGAGTAAGAGCAAAGGAGGGGACCAGAAGAAAGGAGGGAAGGATAAAAATGGAGGGAAGAAAGGGGGTGGGTTTCTAGGGCTAGGTAAGAAGGGGCTGTTTGGCTTTGGTGGTAAAAGTGGTAGCAAGAAGGAGAATGGTAACAAGAACAAAGGAAGCAGCAATGATAAAAAAAGTGCAGAGAGTGGTGGAGGAAAACATAATGGCAATGGTGCCAAAAAAGGAGGGAAAAATGATGGCCTCCATGAGTTTGACAAATTAGATATTGGCTTCCATGACATTGATATTCCAAAACCTAGCAAAGGAGGAAAAGGGAGTGGTGGAAATGGAGGTGGTAATGGTAAGAGTATGGGCCAGATGGGCCAGATGGGCCATAGTAATGGAAACAGAGGCCAAATGGGGCAGATGGGTCATATGGGCCCAATGGGCCCTGGTGGTATTAATATGGGCCAGATGGGCCCACCAATGGGAAATTATGCAATGAGTCAGATGGGTAACATTCCAGCAGTACAAGGTCTACCAGCTCAACAAATGATGAATGGAGGAGGAGGAGGAGGAGGAGGATATTATCAAGGAATGGGACAAGGGAACCCTTACAACCAACAACAACAACAGTACATGGCCATGATGATGAACCAACAGAGGGGAGTTGGGAATGATATGTTCCAACCCATGATGTATTCCCGGCCGAACCCTGCCGTGAACTATGCTCCACCGCCCCCGATGCTCCCTCCGGTCGCAACCGACCAGTATACGCACTTCTTCAGCGACGAGAATACCGATAGTTGCAGTATCATGTAAATTTTGCCCCTAAAAATCCCCCCCTTGGTTTATTATTTACTCTAGGATTAGTGTTTTTGTGGTAGCTATAGCTTTAGCTGAATGTAGAAATGGGTGCAAGGTTTTACAGTACCATTGCTTGTGTTACTTGAGAAAAAAAAAAGAGAAAAAATGGGATGAAAACTTTGATTCAATTCACAGTTTAGTCCCTCAAAACCCCACTTAGTATTTTACTGTTTCTTTTGTTTTTTTCTCTTTTGTCATTATAATGACTTTCAACTTGCAGAGATAATAAAAACAGAGCCCTTAGGGCTCCACAGTACCTTATCATGACAGGGAAATGTCAGTTGAGTAATGGCTTTCTGAACTGAGGAATTATTTTTTTGGTAATTTTTTTAGTTTCTGGACTTTGACTTTTGGTAACATATTTTGTCATTATGCTTCTGTAGCTTAGAACTTAAACTGTATATTTTTAGAAATGTAGTAAGGGAGTTTGTGAGGTTGAGAATCTTGGTCAAAGTATATGTCAATTACTTCTGTAAGCTATTTTCACTTTGATGGTTGAAAATGTTGTTGGATTTTTTTTTGAGTACATCAACATTTGGGGTGGAGATTTGAAGCTCTGACCTCATGACCGAAGGTACATGCTAATTACCGCTGAACTAAGCTCGGTTTGACAAAATGTTGTTGGAACCTAGCTCATATGATTGAGTAAATAATTACCTATCTTTAATTTGAGATAGTACAAAATTTATCTACTCCATTTACCTCATATGTATGCAATTTAAAGTTTTTATGAAAATTTGAACTTTAGGATTTAACTGTTACATCTTTTACTGCCTTGTAATTTTAGAGACGATTACTAAAATTTTGACCAATTTGTAGGCCAAATTAATATTTGGCTAAATATATGTTTTGGTCGAGTGTTTTTTCAATTATATCCTCGCTATTAGAAAATGTTAAAGACCGGCTTGTGATAATCGCACCTAACATGATATGTAGTCCATTATTAGAAATTTGGAATAGAAAGAATTAAGTTTCTTAAAATTACAGTTTCAAAAAAAAAAAAAAGTTTCTTAAAATTAAAAACTTCTTCCAACTTTCTAAAAATTTGGAGGAAAAATTTGAAAATTTTCTTGTTCGAGTGACTAATGAATTTGAAAACAAGGGATTCAATGAAAACAGAGTTGTATTTCATGTTTTCAGATATGTGTTTGGTAGCAGATTCAGAAATTGGATCTGAATTTAAATAATGGTTCATAATGTGTTTGACAATATATTTATAAACGATAAGTTATTTGTAGTTATCAACTAAATACTAAGTTGAATATAAAATATTATTAATTAATTTATAAACATGTTATGTATTATAAATTTATTATTATTATTATTTTACAATATCATATAATTTATAATACATTATATTATACAAATTTTAATTTTACAAAAATAAATTGAGTTTATAATATGAAATACTATATTTATTAAAGTTTTTATCTTTTTTAAATTAATCCTGCATTTAAAATTTTGAAATTCAAAATCTGGATACAACGAAAACATAAAAAAGTTGTTTTCAGAATTTTCACTATTTGGATCACAGAATCCGAAAACAGTTTTTAGAAACACGTCTACCAAACGCATATTCACTGAATTCAGTGAATCTGAAAACATAAAACAGGATTCGGATTGCATACCAAACAGGCCCTAAAATTCTCAAAATTTCTATCAACTCAATTAATACATGTATATGTTTATTATAAGTCAATTTTAATGGTTCTCGATGAGGGTACAATTGAAAAATGTTAAAACATGAGGGACTAATTGGAACTTTTTAAACATTAGAAACCAAATTGAAAAAAAAAAAAAAAAAGCAAACATTAGGGACTCAAATATATATGGTTAAATTACAAGTTTAGTCTCTAAAATTTCACGTTTATGTCTAGTTAGTCTTTGAACTTCAAAAGGTGTCTAACCTACTAGACACAAAGTTGAAAGCTTAGGTCTTATAGACATAAAATTGAATTTTATAATTTAACAAAAATATATCTAGTCTTAATAATTTTAAGGGCTGGTTGCAAAAGTAGCAAAGTGGCCCAAAGTAATTGCAAAAGTAGCAGCCCGCAGAAATATTTGCAAAAATAGCAAAATCTCACCATCTGAAAAGTAAAATTACTAAAATGGTCATCACTGATAGAAAATTTTTCTATCACTGATAGATTCTATCAGTGATAGAAGTTTCTATCACTGATACTTCCTATCACTGATAGAAAGTTTTTCTACCACTGATAGAATCTATCAGTGATAGAAAGACTTTCTATCATAGAAGATTTCTATCATTTTTCCACCACTGATAGAAGATAGAAAGACTTTCTATCATAGAAGATTTCTATCTATATATATATATAATTGACGAGGAAGAAGAAGATGCGTGCGCCAATCAATTTTTCTATCACTGATAGATGGCAGAAATCTTCTATCACGGATAGAAATGATAGAAAGCTTTTCTATTAGTGATAGAAACTTTTTCTATCAGTGATAGAAATATCTGTGATAGAAACTTTATTCTATCGAAACTTTCTATCACTGATAGAAAATTTTTCTACCACTGATAGAATCTATCATTGATAGAAAGACTTTCTATCAGTGATAGAAGATTTATATCACTAAAAAAAAAAACTGACGAGGAAGAAGAAGATGCCAATCAGGGGAGGGGCAATTCAGGAATATAAAAAATTAATTCAAAAATTTTGCCACATTTACAAATATTTTTAAAAATTGCTATGCCATTGTTTACCCTCATGTTGTGACCCATTACAATTATCCTAATTTTAAAATGATAGAACCAAATTAAAATTAACTGAAATGGAAACTTTTTATTGCAAAAGTTTGAAATTAAGTGATTAAAAATATAATTTAAGCAATGTCCTTTCAAACATTTCATTTTCAACAGCTACACATTGCCCCACTGGGCCTAAACTTTTGACCCAGAGTCATTATTTGCATTCCCTTTTCATCTCACTGTTGGGAAGTCTGCTCCAAGTTCTAATGATGGATTCAATTTCAATTTGTTTATTTTATAATCTCCAAAAATAAATTAATGATTTATTTTAGGGGCAACCAGATAAATGGCAAAAAAAAAAATAGCTGATTTGAAAAATGGCCAATCGTATTTCCAATTTAATAAATGGCCAAATCCTATTTTTAGTAAACTATTTTGGCATGAAATTGGACGAAAATACCCTTTAACAAATCTTAAAACTGAAAAATAAAATAAAACAAATACACTATAAATAAGGGAGAAAATCTAGCTTCCTTCCCCCATTGATTCAGCTGGAAAATCAAAACTAACAGAAATTCAAATGAAATGGAATATAAATCTGGCAACCTAAATTTAAAACAATAGATTTGAATTCAAAAAAAGAGAGAAAAAATAGGACCGTGTATATCAAAAGAAAAAATGAAAGAACAACTTCAATTAAAAAAAAAATTCCAGATTCAAAGAAGAATTAAAGTATAATCAGAAAAAAATCTAGATTCATCTAAAATATGGGATGAACACCTAAAATATCAGAATTAAAGTATAATCAGAAAAAAAAAAGAAAAAAAAAGAAAAAATTGATACACAATTTCAAACAATCAAATCTAGCTTCCTTACCCATTGATTCATCTAGCAAATCAAAACTAACTGAAATTCAAATGAAATAGAATATAAATCTGACAACCTTAATTTAAAACAAGAGATTTGAATTAAAAAAAGAGAAAAAATAAGAGAACTTAAATTTAAACAGTGTATATCAAAAGAAAAAATGAAGAAGCTTACCAAATTCAATAACAATGAAGAACAACATCAATTAAAAAATTTCCAGATTCAAAGAAGAATTAAAGTATAATCAGAATTAAAGTATAATCAGAAAAAAAATCTAGATTCACCTAATGGGATGAACACCTAAAATATCAGAATTAAAGTATAATCAGAAAAAAAAAAATGAAAAAATTGATACACAATTTCAAACAAACCTTTGGATTAATAGCTTCTTGGAAAAATCCCTAAGGCATAATGGAACACACTCACGTTCCAAAAAAAATCCTTTCCTCTCCCTCATTTAAAAAAATCATACATGTTACAGCTGGAATTCATCATGCAAATTGAAGAAATTGAAGAAAAATCAGTGTAGTTGTGATCTTTGTCTAATCACAATTATAGTGTGTATGAAAACGGGTAAGGGTTTCTTCTAAAAATTATTTACTTTTGTAGGAGGGGAAGGTTCAAGGGTGATTGAGACTGATGTGGAAGGAAGTTCAAATAAGCTTTCAACAAATGAAAAGAATAACTCGGGTGAACGAAAACATGAAAGCAATAATCAATCTGAACGCTTACTTTTGGAGTAACAGAAAACATGAAAGCAGTGACAAAAAATGCAGAAATATACCTATGATCAATAGCTTTACAGTGTTGGAAGGAACGATGAAGACCAATAATCAATCAGAATGGTTGGAAAAGACGATGAAGCAATCTGGTTTGTTGATTACAAAATAAAAATCTACTAGAAAAGACGATGAAGCAATCTGGATTTGAATTTCAAATGATAAGAGATAATATATAGTTGTAACAACCATTGCTTGATTCATGGGATAATTGATTTTAAAAATAAAAAATAAACAAAAATTAAATGGTTTCCTTATAGGGTGGGACGTGAGAATTGACTTAGGGGTATAATTGGAAGAATAAAACAAGTGAAAATAGGTTTAAAATACGGTTTGGCCATTTTTCATTAAAAAATACGATTTGGCCATTTTTCGAAATTAGCCTGTAATTTCTGGTCATATCTGAGGATTTCCCTTTATTTTATAAATAGTGCTCTTCATTATTGGGGCAATGTGGGCCTGGCCTTGCAGTTTTGGTGGGTGGCTTTCATGATCCAATTGATGATAAATTTGGCAGAGTGGGATGAACATTGAATAAAATATCAATATCTATTCATATTATCATCAATGTTGTTGAATATTTTAATTTGCCAATAAGATAATGATGTTGAAGGATCAACTCTCTTTTGATTCAGCTTAGTTGATGACTTTAAAATATTATTATACCATTTGATTACCATTTTGTTTTTCATTTTCTATTTTCTGTCTGTTTTAGAGATAGAAATTTTTTATAACTATTTCTCGTTTTTTATTTTTGTTTTTTTACGAATATTATCAAAATTGTGTGGAAAATTTGAAAACAACAAAATCAAGTTTCTCTAACATAAATAGAAACATTATATTTGATCATTCTTGGCTTATCAAATACACAATGAATATCTAAAAACAAATATTATATGAAAATTTTGGGTTTTTAATTTTTAAAAACTAATTTTTATATACAATTTCTACATTTTTATTTTGAAATTTCAAAGAATAAAAAATAAGAAATGATTAACAAACATGTTTGTGTTTTTTTTTTTTTTTTTTTAAAAAAAAAAACACAAAACAAGAATTAGTTAGCATACAAAGTTGTTTTTTTTTTTTTTAATTAAAAATGGAAACAAGAAACGAAAATTAAGAAAAAAAGAACTAGAATCGGTAAACAAGAAACATAAACGTTACCAAATGGACCGACTTGACCTATTTTTTGTGTATGTTTTATCATCATCTCAATTTTTAATACACCATACACTTGAAAGAAACACGTTGGGTATATAAAATTATGAAATTTCATTTTAAAATATAAAAATAAATTCTAATAAACATAATTATATGTTCATAATTGAAATTAGAAAGACATTAAACATTTTTTTTTAGTACATCAACATTTAGGGTTAGGAGATTCGAACCTCTGATCTCTTGGTCAAGAGTATATGCCAATTACTGTTGAGCTTTGACAAAAAGACATTAAACATTAAATTGAAGGTCAACAAATATATGTTTGATAGGGATATAAAATTAGGAAATGAATTAGGCAACTCTAGCAAAGTTATAGCAACTCCTAAATAGACAAACTAGACCCTTTTTTACATGCAAGATAACACTCGAAGGGATGCAAGGTGGGATTACCATTGATGGTTGAACACTGTAATTTTCCCCTTCAAGACAACGAGGATCCCACAATCTTATTCTCATAGCCCAAGAGGATAGCTGGTGTTCACTTGTGGTCGTGTCTTGATCAAAGGAGCATAGTGCAATATTTGTTCATCGAATCAAGTAAGTTTTCTAAATCTAAATAGGTTTTAGATCTAATTTTTCCAGCATGCTTAATCTAATCATTTAATTTAGAAATTGTTTCTGTATTTTGATTTGCCAACGTATTGGTTTTTCTAAAAATTGAAATTAAAATGAGACCGTTCTTGATTGCTTCCGCTGCCAAAAGGAATTTTAATCCTTCAGAGACCTGATTAAGTCAAATTCATTTTCCTTTCTAAATTCAAAATTTTACCAAACAAATCTTCGCCTCTCCAGTACTTAGTCTCTTTCCTTTGTCTACCCTTTCAATCCTTCAAGGATACACAAAGGGGGGCAAACTGTAGACACCGTACTTAGTCTGGCAAATTTTTAATAATGTTCGAGTAATTTTAATTTTGTTTCTCTTTTAAAATGAAACCATAACATAAAAAGTTTTAATTTCATTCTATTTTTAATTCTAAAGTTTAGTTGTCATTTTATTTTTTGTTGTTTTTTTTTATTTTTTTATTTTTTTTTATTTATTGTTATTATTATTCATTATTTTTATATTTTTTATTATTATTATTTTTTTATTATTTTTTTTCTTTTTCCTTTTTGTTCTCCACCCCACTCTCCTTTTTCCCATACTCTTACTCCAATTCCTATTCTAATGGTATCCATACATGGCCACCTATTAAAGTCTCACCCATCCCTCCTCCCAAAATTAGCAACCTTTTGTAGTATAAAATGGAGGGGGTGAGGAAGAAGAAGGGAAAAGACATTGAGCATGAGTTTAGTTTAGAGAGCTTTTAGAAGAATGTTTTGAGGGAGAAAGGAGAAGATGAAGATTTTAGCATAGGCTTAGTTGAGGGAAAAAGAGAAGTGAGTTTAGAGAGCCTGTTAGAGAGTCTTGAGAAGAAATTTTTAGGGAGAGAAAGGAAGGGTGATTAAAGAAGAAAAAAACAAAGAGAAAAAGGGAGGAAAGAAAGTGGAAGAGGAAAAGAGAAAAATAGAGGGGGAGGAAGGAGCTTACGTAGAAAAGAATTGGGAAAGGAGGAAGGAAAGAAGGAGAAAGAGGAAAGTAAAAAAGGTAGGTTTCACTTTACTTTATTATTATTTTTCTTCTTTTTTATTTTTAAATTAAATCTATATTTTACTATTATTATTATTATTATTATTATTAATCTTCCCTCGTTTTATTTCATTTGCACTTTACCAACATCATTCCATTTTCTTTTTCTTTCCTATTTTTAATTAAATCTTTATTTTACTATTATTATCATTATTATTAATCTTCCCTCATTTTATTTCTTTTGCACTTTGCCAACTTCATTTTTTTAAAAAAAGAACTTTCTAATTTATTTGGTTTTTTTTCTCCTCTCATTCTCCAATTTGCTTTAATCAAATCTTTAATTCTTCTTGGTCAATTTCAATTATTGCTATTATAATTTTTTTCAAATTAATTTTCTTTTGAAATGGATTATGGGAACTGAGTAATGTGCCTTCGTGGAGTTCAACTCCTGCGCAGGCGTATGAAAATTCTCATTTTCCCTTTAAAAAGAATTTACTCTTTGAATACTTTTCTTCTTTTACATCTATTTGTTTTTTAATTTTTTTTAATAAACATAATCATGTATCGCCCATGTTTCCTTTAATTAAAAGGAAAATTAGGCATGATTTATATTAAATTGGATAATCCAACTCATAATGTTTAATCTTTACTTTATTTCTAAAGTCAAGGTAAAAACGAATGAGACATCCTTTGTTTATTATTGAATTTTGGGTTTTATTTTCATATTTATCATTTTTCTAAGAAAAATAAAAATGAAGGACTGTTTTTATTCATTTAATTGGACAATTTAAGATACTGTGGTAATCGTTTTTTTAAACGGGTGTTGTAGGGTCCTAATACCTTCCTTACACTCAAAAGACTCCTGAACCTAATTTCTGGTTTTCTAAGACTGGTTTTTATTTTATTTTAAAGGTGACCAATCACACCTTCAATGATTGGTGGCGACTCCAATTTTCTTCTTAAAAAAACCCAAAAGAGGATGTCGGCCGCTCCGCGTTGCGACAATCATACTTGTGTATTTTGCCTTCGAAGAGGTTTATTTTTGTTATGAGATAATTTTATTTTTCAATTGGGAATTGAGTGAGTGGTTTAATCCTAAACCCGAAAAGGGATTTGTAGTGGTTTGATCCTGAACCTGGTTAAAAAGATCGTAGTTGTTGGCATAGAATTTTTTCTTCAAGTAATTGTCTAAGTTCATGAAATTAAAATATGCTAATTTCACGAAATTAGATTGAATTGGGTTCAATTTAAACCCAAATTCATTAAGATAATTGTGTAAGAAGCCCAAAGTTTAAGGCCCAAACTCATGGATGAGCCCAAATACATTTCAGGCCCAAGCTCATGGGCCCAAAAGCAACCAAGTCCAAGCTCAAGCCCATGAAGCCCTTTAGGAAACTCTATAAATAGGAGGTCTTGGCTCATTTGTGGGGGACGACAGAAAGAAAGGAAGAAGAGAAAGCTCTCAGAAGAAACCGAAGATTGAAGCTCCTTCTGCAAAACCGAAGATCGAAGCTCAGATCCTCATCAAATCCAACTGAATAACTGAAGGACAAGACTCTGATCATCTTCAAATCCCGACACAGAACTGAAGAACGAAGTTCAGATCCTCTTCAAAACCCACTGCAGAATCGAAGATTAAAGCTCAGATCCTCGTCAGATTCAGCTACAGAACTGAAGAACAAGGTTCCGGTCATCCTCAAATCCTGCCGCAAAACTGAAGAACGAAGCTAAGATCCTCTTCAAATCTCGCCGCAGAAGTGAAGATCAAAGATCAGATCCTCTTCAAATCCTGTCACAGAATTGAAGAACGAGGCTCCGATCATCTTCCAATCTCACTGCAGAACTGAAGATCGAAGTTCAGATCCTCTTCAAGTCCTCCTACCAAATCGAAGACTGAAGCTCTGAACCTCCTGCAGACCTGAAGATTGAAGTTTACCTCGATCCATCCAAAAGAATCCAAATCCTTATGAAAAACAAACCTTCTAGACCAAAGCTTCTTGAAGACTCTGTAGATCAAGCCAACTTGAAATTGTGAGAGAAAGCATAAAAGGGTTGTAACTAGAGATTGTAATCCACTACACTTATACAGAAATCAATACATACAAGTAGTTTCATGAATCAAATTTCTCTTCCGAAATCTCGTGTGAACAGTTTGGCACGCCCAGTGGGACCTCTCTACTTTTCATCTCTTTCTCTCATTCAAGATCTACGAAAAAAGTTCTAAAGAAACAATGGCATCCAAGAAAGCTGCTTCCAAGACTTCAAGCGACTCCTACGTGGGACCAATTACTCGCGGACACTCCAAGGAAGTTCAGAAGTCAGAAGAAGAACAAGCCTCTGTCATTGCGAATATGATATGGACTCAAATGGCAGAGCAAAACCAAGGTGAGAAGGTCATGCAAGAAAATCCTTTATTTGACTATTCTACTTCGTCTTCTGAGCAGGAAAATGAGGCATCAGATCCTGACGTGATGTCTGTAATGATGGTTGACGTAGGTACAAGCGAAGAAAGAATGACTGAACTGGAAAGAAAGATTAACATGCTGATGAAGGCGGTTGAGGAGAGAGATTATGAAATTGCATCTCTGAAGAATCACATAGAAATTCGTGATGCCGCTGAGTCAAGCCAAACACCCGCTGCAAAGAATAATGACAAAGGGAAGGCTGTCATGCATGAAAACCAGCCTCAACATTCCACTTCGATTGCTTCGTTGTCCGTTCAGCAGCTCCAAGATATGATTATGAGCTCCATTAGAGCTCAATATGGTGGACCTACTCAAAATTCTCTTATGTACTCCAAACCATACACAAAGAGAATTGACAACTTGAGAATGCCTACCAGATATCAACCTCCAAAATTTCAACAATTCGATGGAAAGGGGAATCCTAAGCAACATGTGGTTCACTTTGTTGAGACATGCGAAAACGCTGGGACTCGTGGAGATCTCTTAGTTAGACAATTCGTTCGAACCCTAAAGGGTAACGTTTTTGATTGGTATACCAACTTAGAGCCAGAGATGATCGACAGTTGGGAACAGCTTGAAAGGGAGTTCCTAAATCGCTTTTATAGCACAAGGCGAGTTGTCAGCATAACGGAACTCACAAGTACAAAACAACGGAAGGGTGAACCTGTCATTGATTATATTAATCGTTGGAGAGCTCTAAGTCTTGATTGCAAGGACCGACTCACTGACCTATCCTCTGTCAAAATGTGCACTAAAGGAATGCACTGGGAACTTCTTTTAGGGGTGAGCAAAATAAGCCCGAAAACCGAACCGTCCGATCGAAACCGACGTCGGTCGGTCGGTTTTTGTATAAAATCGGTCGGGGTCGGTTTTCCTTAAAAAAAACCGACCAATCGGTTCGGTCAGTGAGCCCAATAGAGCTCAAACCGACCGAACCGCTGATATCTGTTAAATTTAAAAAAAAAATAGTTTCACGCGTTTTCACGTGAATTTAAAGAAAACCAGCGGCTGGCTGCTGGTTTTACTTTTATAGGTAATGATTACCTATTTTAGGTAATCATTACCTATTTTAGGTAATCATTACCTATTTTTTTTATTTAGTTTTTTTTTTTCAAATTCAATCTTTCTTTCTCAAACTCTTATTTCGATTCTTCACTTCCTTTTTTCCATTCTCTCATTCTCTTTCTTGATATTTCTCATTTCTTTTTCATCTTCATTCTTTCTTCTCTCTTTTTTTCTTTAGTCAGAAGGAAGCCATCGTCGTTCGGGGCTTGAAGGAAGCCATCGTCGTCCGGCCGGCCCATCCCGTTATTGAAGATTTTCTCTCTTTCTTGTTTCAATTTGAGATTTTTATACATGCAGCTTAGTTTTTACTTTTTTTTTCTTTCGTTTGCCTTTTCTTTACGTATAAAAGAGAAGAATCCTCCTATTTTTTATCTTTATGTTTCTTTTTCTGTATATCTATGCGAAATCACAAAACCGACCGAAACCGACCGATTTTTTTCTTGTGGTCGGTCGGTCGGTTTCATAGTAACTCCTATAACCGACTACCACCGATCGTTCAAAACCGATGCGTCGGTGGTCGGAGTCGGTTTTTGTCCAAAACCGACTCCGACCGACCGATGATCACCCCTAACTTCTTTATATACTGCAAGGCATAAAACCCCGCACCTTCGAGGAATTAGCAACTCGCGCTCATGATATGAAGCTAAGTATTGCTACCAGAGGGAATAAAGACTTTCCAGTCCCCGATGTAAAGGAGAAGAAAGAAGTGAAGAGCACCGAGAAGGCATTGAAAGGTGCTACAAGAGAATCCATGGTCGTTAATACGACCCCTCTGAAGTTTACTTCTAATGGAAGAGAAAAGAAAATAGAGAAGCGTCAAAATGAAGGCGAGAAACGTCGCCTAACTTTGAAAGAAAGACAAGAAAAGGTCTACCCTTTTCCATACATTGACATTCCAGATATGTTAGAACAACTGTTGGAAAAGAGTCTTATCGAGCTCCCTGAATGCAAACAACCTGAAGAGATGGGAAAAGTAAATGATCTCAACTATTGTAAATATCATCGAGTCATTAGTCATCCAGCAGAGAAATGTTTCGTGTTAAAGGAGCTAATCTTGAAGTTAGCTCGAGAAAGGAAAATTGAGCTAAATCTTGATGAAGTAGCTCAAGCAAACCACGCTACTGTAATAACTCATCCTAGTGTCCAGTCGCCTACAAGTTTACTGTTTGATCAGGGAGGAAGCTTAATCCAATTTGGCACCTTCGAACCCATTATCATTTGGTCTCAACTAGAAGACCCAAGAAATGACTTCCCAAAAAGGGCCCTCTACGAAGAAACCTACAAAAGCTGAAGTGACGAAAAATGAGAAGGTACTATGCTCAGAAGAGAAGAAGCCAAACGCTCCTGTCTTACACTATATTCCCTTATCTCGATGCAAGAAGGGTGATTCACCATTTGCAGAATGCTCCAATAACTTAAGAGTTGGCGACATTGAAATTTTGAAAGAGAATTTTATCACACCTCTTACAAAGATATCCAAACAAGAGGTCAAAGACAAACAAGTAGAAGCAATTCTGCCTGATAGACGAACAAAAGATGGGTTTGACCCTAAAGCATACAAACTATTGGCAAAGGCGGGCTATGATTTCACGAGTCATACTGAGTTTAAAAGCTTACAGATCTTTGATCAAAGACCCGAACTCTCCCCAACGCAGAAGAAACTTCAAAAAGAAGGTTATGTTATACCCATCTCAAGGGATGGACTTGGATATAAGTCTCCTGAGCCAATTCGAATCACAAGAAAAGGGAAAGCAAAAGTTGCAGATTCGCTCCACATTACGGTGGAAGAAGTTGATGATCCCGAAGAAGGTAAAGAAAGCGAAAATGATCGGACTTCTGCTTTTGATCGCATCAAACCGTCTGTCACACGATCTTCGGTTTTTCAAAGGCTGAGTACAATTACAGTAGAGGGTGAAAGTCAGCATCCAACTTCTGGCTCCACACGACCTTCAGCCTTCCAAAGGTTAAGTATGGCTTCTGAGGAAAGAGAAAATGTGCATTCAACTCCTACCACACGACTGTCAGCTCTCCAAAGGTTGAGTGTAACTACAAAAAGACAGAAAGAACGATCCCCTATACCAGTCTCTAAGATAACAGAGACTACCATCAAGCTAAAAAATGATGAGAAAATTCGCAGCACTGTCCCCTCACGAATGAAGAGAAAATTGCTTGTTTCCGTAAATAAAGAGGATTCATTAAAAATAAAGCGACATGATATCGTCATCACAAGACCTAGAGAGAAAAGCCCTGATGATGAAGATGACACAGTTGTATGTTACCACATCACCATAGGGGAGGAATTAGAAACTGAAATGTCTGAAGAAGATGCAGAGGAGGCTCCACCGTCACTTGAAGATGGCAGCCAATCTACAGTTGATGAACTTAAAGAAATCAACCTTGGTACGATAGAAGAGCCGCGTCCGACCTTTATAAGTGCATCACTTACTCCCGAGGAAGAAGGCGATTATATGAGTCTACTCACATCATACAAGGACATTTTTGCTTGGTCATATAAAGAAATGCCAGGACTTGACCCAAAAGTGGCTGTCCATCGCCTCGTAATTAAACAAGGATATCGACCAGTGAAGCAAGCTCAACGACGCTTTCGACCAGAACTCATCCCTCAAATCGAATCTGAAGTCAATAAGTTGATAGAGGCGAGATTCATCCGTGAAGTTAAATATCCAACGTGGATAGCGAATATTGTTCCCGTTAGAAAAAAGAATGGGCAACTTCGTATATGTGTCGATTTTCGTGACTTAAATAATGCATGCCCAAAGGATGACTTTCCGCTACCCATTACCGAGATCATGGTCGATGCAACCATGGGGCATGAAGCTTTGTCTTTCATGGATGGATCGTCAGGATATAACGAAATTCGGATGGCTCTCGAGGATGAGGAGAAAACTGCGTTCCGAACTCCAAAAGGAATATATTGCTACAAAGTAATGCCCTTCAGATTGAAAAACATCGGTGCTACCTATCAGCATGTCATGCAGAAAATATTTGATGATATGTTGCACAAACATGTGGAATGTTACGTTGACGACCTTGTGGTCAAGTCCAAACAACGACAAGATCATCTGAGGGCTTTGCAGGTAGTCTTCGATCGCTTGAGAAAATATCAGTTGAGAATGAACCCTCTCAAGTGTGCATTTGGTATGACATCAGGAAAATTCTTTGGGTTCATTGTAAGGCATCGAGAAATTGAAATTGATCAGTCCAAAATCGATGCTATTCAAAAAATGCCAAGCCTAAGAAACCTACATGAGTTGAGAAGCCTCCAGGGTCGTTTGGCCTACATTAGAAGATTCATATCTAACCTCGCCGGTCGATGTCAACCCTTTCAAAGATTGATGAGAAAGAATGCAAGTTTTGAGTGGGATGATACATGTCAGAATGCTTTGGACAGTATAAAAAAGTACTTACTCAATCCCCCTGTCTTAGGTGCCACTAAGGCAGGGAAGCCGGTGATCTTATATATTGCTGCACAAGATAGATCTGTTGGAGCACTATTGGCACAAGAAAGAGAAAACCACAAAGAACAGGCCCTTTATTACTTAAGCATAACCTTAACAGGAGCTGAGTTAAATTACTCTCCAATTGAGAAGATGTGTCTCGCTCTTTTCTTTGCTATTGATAAACTGAGGCATTATATGCAGGCCTTCACTGTACATCTAGTGGCGAAAGCCGATCCTATTAAATATATCCTATCTAGGCCTATCATTTCTGGACGCCTAGCTAAATGGGCAATCATACTTCAACAATATGATATTGTGTACGTACCCCAAAAAGCAATAAAAGGACAGGCACTGGCAGACTTCTTAGCCAATCATCCAATCCCATCAGACTGGAAATTTTGCGAAGATTTGCCTGATGAAGAGGTGTTATATATTGAAACTGTAGAACCCTGAACCATGTACTTCGATGGTGCAGCACGGAGGAGCGGGGCAGGAGTTGGCATTATTTTCATTTCACCTGAGAAACACATGTTGCCCTATAGCTTCACACTCAATGAATCATGCTCAAATAACGTTGCTGAATATCAGGCACTCATCATTGGCCTTCAAATGGCTTTAGAATTCGGGATAAAATACATTGAAGTCTATGGCGATTCAAAGTTGATAATAAATCAAATATTACTCCAGTATGATGTAAAACATGAAGATTTAAAGCCCTACTTCGAGTATGCAAGACCCTTACTGGAGAAGTTCGACAGTATAATACTAAAGCACGTCCCAAGATCAGAAAACAAGAAAGCTGATGCGCTAGCAAACTAGCTATTCCCTTAACAATTTCAGATGATGTAGCTATAAACATTTCTCTCTACCAGAAATGGATTGTTCCATCAAATGCACATCAGTGTGAAGAAGTCAATGTGACATCGGCTTATGAAATCGAAGAAGAAGATTGACGGCAACCTATCATAGACTACTTGCAACATGGAAAGCTTCCCACTGACCTTCGACATAAAGCTGAGATACGAAGAAGGGCTGCCCAATTTGTCTACTATAAGAACACTCTTTATCGTCGCTCGTATGAAGGCCTTTTTCTTCGATGCTTGGGAAAGGAAGAATCTCAAAAAGCATTGGAAGAGGCACATTCGGGCACTTGTGGTGCTCATCAGTCCGGACCAAAGTTGCAGTTCCAGTTAAAAAGAATGGGATATTATTGTCCAACAATGATTCAAGACTCCATGCAGTATGCCAAAAAATGTGAAGCTTGCTAGTTTCATGCCAATTTCATACATCATCCACCAGAGCCTCTTCACCCGACTGTAGCTTCGTGGCCTTTTGAAGCTTGGGGACTTGACCTCGTCGGCCCTATAACACCTAAGTCCTCGGCGGGACATTCTTACATCCTTGCAGGAACAGATTACTTCTCAATATGGGCTGAAGTTGTCGCGTTAAAAGAGGCCAAGAAAGAAAACGTTGTGGATTTCATCCGAACTCATATCATCTATCGGTATGGCATCCCTCATCGTATCGTGACAGATAATGGAAGACAATTCTCCAATGGCCTGATGGACAAGTTGTGTGAGAAGTTTAACTTCAAGCAATGCAAGTCCTCCATGTATAACGCTGCAGCAAATGGATTGGCAGAAGCATTCAATAAGACACTCTGCAACTTATTGAAGAAAGTGGTCTCCAAGACAAAGAGAGACTAGCAGGAAAAGATTGGTGAGGTGTTGTGGGCTTATCGGACTACTCAACGAACTCCTACAGGGGTCAGACCTTACTCCCTTGTTTATGGAGTAGAAGTTGTACTCCCATTAGAACGAGAGATTCCATCACTAAGGATGGCCATACAAGAAGGGTTGACAACTGAAGATAATGCAAGGTTGCGCCTTCAAGAACTGGAAGCAGTTGACGAAAGAAGATTAGAGGCTCAACAAGCACTGGAATATTACCAAGCACAGATGTTTAAAGCTTTTGATAAGAACGTGAAGCTTCGATCATTTCAATTTGGTGATCTGGTACTCGCTGTTCGAAGACCCATCATCACGACACGACACACAGGGAACAAATTCACACCTAAATGGGATGGACCCTACGTCGTCAAAGAAGTCTACACAAACGGAGCATACAAGATCGTGGATAAAGACGGATTAAGAATAGGCCCGATAAATGGCAAGTTTCTTAAAAAAATTTATGCTTGAAATGTAATACTCCTTATCGTAAGAGTCTAAACTACATGATGCTCCTGACCCGCATGAGCTTAAAAGGTGAACGACCCAAAAAAATAAAATAAAAGTAAAGAAAGTCGTTTTTTACTTGAACTACGTTATGACTTGATCCCTTTTTTTTATTCGAATGGTACGTAGGCAGCTTAAGAAAAAAACTTAAGTTCAGTCAAAGCAATAAAAAAAAAACTTTCGTGCGAGTAATAGAATTTTAGAACTTTATTACAACATAAATAAAGAAAGTACATATGTCCAGTACAAAGAATAAAAAGAATGTCTAAAAAAAAACCCTTTTGCATAAGATAAGTTGCAAGATAAATAAAGACAGTTTCAAGGATTCCACTGAAGTTCCTTTAGCTCATCACGGGTACC
Source organism: Luffa acutangula (assembly GCA_036850905.1). Classification (NCBI taxonomy): domain Eukaryota; kingdom Viridiplantae; phylum Streptophyta; class Magnoliopsida; order Cucurbitales; family Cucurbitaceae; genus Luffa; species Luffa acutangula. The sequence continues at coordinate 47,483,977 of CM072089.1, forward strand.
CTCCAAAAGTCCACGGAGTGTCGATAGGGTTTGAGCATCTGAAGCACTAACAGTGGGGGCACACTCGACGCTACCAATCTCCTCGCGTATTTGTGCAATCACTAGCCTTTCTCGATCTAGGTCTTTTTCCTTCTTGGAGACCAAATTGAAAAGTTTTCCTGACTCAACCTCTGCAGTTTTCAATTTAGCCTCTAATTCTGCGACCTTGGCCTTTAATTGTGCAACCTCTGAGACAGAACAATCAAGTCGTTTCTGAAGTACATCCTTTTCCTCAGCAACACGACTTTCAACAGATAAGGCATTTTCTAAGTGGAGCTTCTTTTCCTCCAATTGGCTGTCTCTAATCTGTGGAGTCAGGTAAGCAGAGAGTGAAGATTGCATTCCGAGGTATTCTCTCACCTTCTGGAAATAGCCGCCGACAAACTCTTTCAGAGGCGCCAAGTTATTTGTGCTAGCTTCGGCCATTGCATCAAATATTTTAAGCGTCTCCTACTCAAGGTCACCAATGTGCTCAAAAGAGGTACGTACGATCTTCCCATGAATGTTTTGCCACATGGACAAAGCTGCCTGTCGCCGGAAGTTAGATATTACATTGTCAGCACAAAAATAAGAAACTTCAAGTGCTGGGATAGTTTTTTTTCCTCCAGTTCGTTGAGGATTCTCGTTGGTGGAGGGAGGATGTGACATTATGACTTCTTTGTTTTTTGACATGGAGCCAGTATTCTTCGAGGTAGAAGCAAACGCGTCAGGACTTGTTAATGGCTGATCCTCCAAAGGTACCTGCACGGTAAGAAAGGATACAAGAGTAAGTAAATGAAACTGCAGCATGTGTTAAAAAAAAGGGGATGGGTTGCCAACCGAAGATGGATCATGGATGATTTCTTTACCTTTTTTGGCTGTTTCCAATGACGATCGTCATTGCTGCTATGGCTCTCTTCTTCATCCTGAAGGTTGTTCATCGGACGAGTTGACGCCTCAATCACCCTCTTCCCAGCTTTTTTGGTATCTAGCTCTTTATGAGGTTTGGGCTTAGTTGAAGGAATAGTAAAACTATTCACTAAAAGTTGTATGCCTTCTTCCAAATAGCGTCCATGTTTTTACGACCACCACTTAACATAAGATCGAGTGGTTTGATCATGAGGATCTAGTAGGCGTGTTGGGAGGTATACCTTCGACAAAGTCAAAGTTGCAGTACAGATTCTCAAAGAATGAAAAACATTCTCAAGGCTAACCGGGGGAGCATCATTATGTAAGTCATTCGGTACATCCTGGTGAAAGCCAAATTGACGGTTGAATCGACAAAGGCTGTAAGCTTCTATAGTCATGAAGTTGCCATGGCAAGAAGACAAATAGCAAGATCAGAGGCTTATAAAGAATGAAGTAGATGAAAATGATAAACCCTTAACGTCTTCCAAAACTTCGACTTTATCATTCCTGGAGGAAAGACTGGCATGCCACATTATGGAGGTGCCTTGATGAATTAGCTTACGAGCTTCAAGACTGTTGAAGTATTTTGCACCACCTTCACCAGAATAATCAACCATCAGGGGACCCCTTACTGGCGTATGCAGTTTAAAATGGGTGCCAAAATAATGCGCAAGCCAGCCATAAACATAGTGAATGGGAAAACAAATATCAGGACGTCCAGTCGAATGTGGTGTATTGAAGATTTGGCCAAGTCCATGATAAATGTTGGATAAAACTGAGACTGCAAGATTGAAAATAGCACCTTCAGCCATTATGCTCGCAACTTTGAATACACCGGGGCAAAGAAAATTCATGTTCTTGTAAGGAAACACAAAAACACACAACCAACAGAAAGAAAGGCAGCCAGATACGTTCGTTCTTTCCATCCTTCTTCTACGCCAAGATCTTGAAATAACACTTGTTCTTTGTCAGACCAGTCGCGTGGTTGGGTGAGAGACCCGTCTGGATTATGATTTGAATGAGGACGAGAAGATTTCTTTAGCCTATGAGAAGGAGACTTGGCATATTTCAAATCACCTTTAAACCAAAAGGAAATCCACAGGTGAGTCGAAATTTGTTGTCTCTTCATTTGCTGGGATGCAATACGATGATAGGCGTCAAAAAGATATCCGCAACTCTTGGGTAGATGGTCGTCTTCGTTGCTTGATCTTAACAATTCCTCACAACTAGGAATAGTTTCATCGTAGAATCTCCCTTTGATGGGAAGACCTCCAAGTTTCCACATGTCCCACAAAGAAAGGGATATTTCCCCAGATGAAGTGTGAAGGGTGTTGGTCGAAGGACACCAGGCTTCACAAAAGGCTCGGACTATGTCATTATTACGATCATAGGAGTATAAAGAAGCTATCACAGCTGGATACAAACCAGACCCTCGTAGTAGTTTCTTGTTCCGAACAATGACAAACTCCAGCCATTCCCAGTAACCAGCAATGTGAGTAAATTCTCGGTTGAATTTCAATAAAGGCCCCCAACGAACCTGATTTTCAATGATCCGACGCCCCAACGTCGGCTCTGGATTGACATTTGGCTTCTTTCCGTGTAAAGAAGATCGTAGAATCCAAACCTTAGTGGAAGAGTTTTGACCTTGAGTCCTTTCTAGAGACCATTCCGAAAGAAAATGAGATTTATCCAATTCAACGTTTGACTCTGTAATGGAAGTCTCTATTGGAAGAATGGTCCCACTTCTGATAGGTTGATCTTTGTCCAGTAGAACAACCAGACTTTTCTTCCCGTTATCTGAAAGCTCTGTGAAATGCACCATGTTCCTACAAAAAAGAAAAGAGAAGGTTAAACATTCGTCAAAGCAATGGTGATGATCTTATTGAATCACATAATATAAAGTGGTCGGCCTAAATTCTGTCAGAATTAGGGAGGGATCACTTTCGAAGCAAGATGTGAAGGGCGAGAGACCATCCTGAATTCCGCTTGAATCAGAGGTTGATCACTGTCTGAGGCAAGACGTGAAGGGCGAGTGACCATCCTGAATTCCGCCTGAATCAGGGGTTGATCACTGGCTGATGCAAGATGAGAAGGGCGAGAGACCATCCTGAATTCCACCTGAATCAGGGGTTGATCACTGCCTGAGGCAAGATGTGAAGGGCAAGTGACCATCCTGAATTCCGCCTGAATCAGGGTTGATCACTGCCTGAGGCAAGATGTGAAGGGCGGGCCTGAATTCATAAATGAGGAAATAGATTACAATAAAGGCATATAAAAATATGTATTCACCTGTTAGATAAGAAGCAAATATTGATTGTGCGGTTGGAGTGGATGTCAAACACAATTGCTTCCTAAGATAAAAAAAAAGGGGGGGGGGGTTGTTAGCGAAAAAAAAAGGGTTTGCATTAAATATAAATTAATTAAACTGTTAAAGAGAAAATGTAAAAAAAAATGTAGTTATGACCTGAGAAAAGAAAAAAAAAGTATGGCAAAAAAAAGACTAAAAAAAAAGAAGGTACGAAATTGAAAAAAAAAACTTAAAAAAAACAAAGTAAAAAAAATTAATTTAAAACAAAAAAAAGAGTAAAAAGGTTAAAGAAGAAAAGTTTAAAAATTAAAAAAAATAATAATAAAAAAAAAAAAAAAAAGAAAGGTTGAAGATCGAAAAAGGGTTTGTTAAAAAAAAAAAGATAAAAAAAAGGAGAATTAAAAAAAAAGTGAAAGTTTAAAGAAAAAAAAAAGAAAAAGAAATTAAAAAAATTATATATATACATATATGAAAATAAAAAAGTTTGCAAAAAAAAAGAATAAAATAAGATAAAATTTAAACTTGAAAAAAAAGATAAGTAAAAGAATTAAAACAAATAAAAATAATATAAAGCAAAAAAATAATAATAATGTTGAAAATCGAAATAAGGAGGGTTGATTTCAGAAAAAAAAAAGAATGAACAAAAAAACACACCGAAAAAAGGGTTTGTTTATTATTTAAAACAAAAGAAAAAAATAGGAAAAGAAAAGAAACCGAAAAGATAAGAGAAATTAAAAAAAAAGGTTAAAAAAAAAGATAAAATGAACCAGAAAATTAAAATTTTAATAATAATGCAAAAAAAATGTCTACGTTCTCTCCAGCCAAAGTTCAAAATATATATATATATATATATGATAAAAAAAATAAAGAAGGGAAAAATGCACCATTTAAATAAGAAAAGTTAAATAAAAAAAATAACAGAAAGCTTTAAAAATTAAAAGAAAAAAACAGAAACTTAAAAAGGGATTTAGAATTGCGTGCTCAGCTTTCTTTTCCTTTCTCTCTCACTATTCCCTCTTTCTCTCCCCCATTTTCTCTCCCTGTGTAACCTTTTTTTTTTCCTTCTCACTCAACACTCGCCTGTCCCCCTCACCCTCTCGTCGGCGCCGCCACGACACGAAGACGAGCCCGCCACCGTCTCGTTTCTGCAAGTAAGGGGCCCGACAAAAAATCTCCTCTCACAGTCTCTATTGCTCCCTAATTCTCTTCTCTCTCGCCGGCAGTTGAACCCCAGAAGGCCGTTGTCGTCGAGCCGGAAGCAGAAAGCCACCGTCGGCTGCCCGATGTAAAAAAACAAAAACAACAAAAAAAGCGTGTTCAAGACGAAAGAAGGAGAAAATTCCAGAAAAGGAAAGTACCTTAATTAAGTTCTTAGTGAGATCTACTACTTTTCCCGTCTCAATTTATAGATGAGGTCATATGGCTATAATTAGTCGGTTGTTTTTTTTTTTTTTTTTTGAGATCCTAGAAGCAGTTGGAATCAAGCCATACTTGCAAGGACTGTTTAGATTTAGTGAGATGTTGTTGGTTTAAAAATATTTCATAAGATTCAAAAAAATCCATATAACTCCCTCTATATATATATTTTTTCATCCAAATTTTGGTAGATACAAGATGTGGTTGGAGTTCTAAAACAAATCAAAATGAATGGTAAAATTTCAAATTTCAACTTGGAAATATCCCAAACTCTATTTCAAATTAAAGTTAGAAGGTTGTTCAAATCCAATTCAAAGTTCAACTCAAATCAAAATTTATTTGGAGTTAAATTCGTAATAAAATTTCAATTGTGTCTCAAATCCAAATTTGGGGTGTATTCCAAAGCATATCAAGATTGAGCTAAAATTCAAGTTCAAAGCTCACTCAAATTCGTGGAGAGTACAATTTCAAAGGCAAAATCTTGGTTGATTTTAAGTTCGTTCCAAATAAAAATTTGGGTATAATCCAAAATTTTATCCCAAATCAAGGTCGGATTTAAATTCCAATTTAAATAATTCAAATTACATTCAAGCTCAAAATTTGGAATTTTTATGTCTAAGTTAAAATTTGGGCATACTTCAAATATAATTACAAACCAAAATTTGGCCAAAATTCAAACTTTGAATTATATTCCAAATTCAAAAAAAAAAAAAAAAAAAGGAAGAATTCAAGTTTTTTTTTTTTTTTTTGTGGTGCCAATTCGTGGTAAATTTCAAAACTTTACCTCAAATCCAAATTTCCTCAGGCTCCAAATTTCGCCTAAAACGTGAGTGAACTAGAAATCAAATTTTATTCTAAGTTCAAACTCAACTTGAAAATAACCTCAAATTCTACTCCCAGTTCAAATAAAATTTGGGGTAACCAAGGTTATGAAGAAAAAAAATTATTGCCAAGTCATCTTTTTCGAGATTCACCCACACATATCTGTGCATAAATCTCGAAAAAGGGGACATTTGTTGGCATACAAATTTTTCTTCAAGTAATTGTCTAAGTTCATGAAATTAAAATATGCTAATTTCACGAAATTAGATTGAATTGGGTTCAATTTAAACCCAAATTTATTAAGATAATTGGGTCAGAAACCCAAAGTTTAAGGCCCAAACTCATGGATGAGCCCAAATACATTTCAGGCCCAAGCCCATGGGCCCAAACGCAACCAAGTTCAAGCCCAAACCCATGAAGCCCTTTAGGAAACTCTATAAATAGGAGGTCTTGGCTCATTTGTGGGGGACGGCAGAAAGAAAGGAAGAAGAGAAAGCTCTCAGAAGAAACCGAAGATTGAAGCTCCTTCTGTAAAATCGAAGATCGAAGCTCAGATCCTCATCAAATCCAACTGCATAACTGAAGAACAAGACTCTGATCATCTTCAAATCCCGACACAGAACTGAAGAACGAAGTTCAGATCCTTTTCAAAACCCACTGCAGAATCGAAGATCAAAGCTCAGATCCTCGTCAGATTCAGCTACAGAACTGAAGAACAAGGTTCCGATCATCCTCAAATCCTGCCGCAAAACTGAAGAACGAAGCTAAGATCCTCTTCAAATCTCGCCGCAAAAGTGAAGATCAAAGCTCAGATCCTCTCCAAATCCTGTCACAGAATTGAAGAACGAGGCTCCGATCATCTTCCAATCTCACTGCAGAACTGAAGATCGAAGTTCAAATCCTCTTCAAGTCCTCCTACCAAATCGAAGACTGAAGCTCTGAACCTCCTGCAGACCTGAAGACTGAAGTTTACCTCGATCCATCCAGAAGAATCCAAATCCTTCTAAAGAATAAACCTTCTAGACCAAAGCTTCTTGAAGACTCTGTAGATCAAGCAAACTTGAAATTGTGAGAGAAAGCATCAAAGAGTTGTAACTAGAGATTGTAATCCACTACACTTATACAGAAATCAATACATACAAGTAGTTTCACGAATCAAATTTCTCTTCTGAAATCTCGTGTGAACAGTAGTGGTTTTGATCTTGAATCCGTTTAAAAAGATCGGTATAGGTTGGGTCCTGAACCTGTAAAAGGATCGGTAGAGGTTTACTCTTGAACCTAGAAAAATAGTGATGTGGACTTTTCCTAACCGCAAGCGCACGGGTCAAGTAATAATAAAGAGTTCGTATAAACGAGTGTCGTCCTCTGGATTGAATTTTTAAGCAAATCAAGTATTGTGAATTATCTTGCCCAATTTTATTTAGGGATCAAAAAGTGACGATTGAATAATAAGAAAACCAAATCAAAGCAAGTAAAAAGTGTGGAATTTCAATTGGGAAAAATACTTAGGGAATTGATTTCGCTGATTTAGTTTAGGATTGATATTAAGGAATAAGTTATTATGCACAATGGAATTATGAGCCAAAGACCCTTTAATCACAACTACCTCTCCCGAGTATAATTGATTCTCATGCAAATTAATCTACTTGATATCCCTATCTAAGTTTATTAACATACAAGGCAATGAGATCTTTTGACCAATTCCAAGGTTAATCTAAAACCGTCACGAATTAGAGAATAAACCTTAGTCATGCAATCTTGAGTAAGTCTATATTAAATCCCCTCTCCCGAGCTAGATTCAAAACTTAAATCATCCAACTAATGACCAATTAATTGAAAGCATTAAATCAAGATTACAAACATAATAACCATTGCACAACTTAAACCATAAATTCAACCCATACACTTAATCAACTACATCAATCCATAAGCTATGAGTTTAGCTACTCATGAATAGAATTACAAGCTCAACTAAACATGTAAAAGCCATAAAGTCTAGCTAAAGAAAGGAAAAGGGAAAAGAAAACTCAATGTAGGCCGAGATCGAACGTCTCCGTCACGATCCTCACGAACGATGGGTTGATTTCCAACTTGCTCCCTTTGCTTTTGCTCCAAGATGCTCTGTCCTGCCCTGTTTTACGGCTCTCAAACGTCCCAAAAGCTTCCCCCAAAAACCTAGCCGAAAATAACTATTTATTATGAAATTTCATCGTAGCGTCGAGATGCTGTCAAGACAGCGTCGCGACACTGCCTCTAAACACGCGCGTTCTGGAAAGGAAATTACGGTAGCGTCGAGACGCTAAGGTCGCAGCGTCTCGACGCTGTGACGATTTCGCGCCTATCCGAATAAGGAATCCTAGCGTCGAGACGCTAGTCACCATTTGACCAAATTTTGACTTTTTCCCATTTTGATTCTTTTCCTTCCTTTGCATCTTTTCGCGTCCCGAGCACCCGATTAACTCCACTATTGCATTTTAGCTCCAGTCAACCTTTTCCTACAAAATAAACATTAAAGCACAATAAAATGACCCAAAAATCATAAAAGACTAGCTAAATTAAATAATTAAAGATAGCTAGCTATGTTCGCTATCAAATACCCCCAAACTTAAGCTTTTGCTAGTCCTCGAGCAAACTACAAATCAAACATACAGTAGAAAAATGGATGCAACAATCATAACTCAATCCTCAAGGCTCAAAAGTCAATAACCAAGCAAGCAAGAGACATGCACATAAGGACCAATGAGGGAGACAAATTAAAATTTTTCCAAAATTAACTTGCACAAGCGAGATCTAACTCAACAAGATCAGACTCTACTAGCTCGGGATTGGATTATTAAACTCTCAACTCATCTTCCCTCTACACTGGCACTAAGGCTTCACTAATGAGTTAATGGAACAAATTAGATTGTTTTCCTCCAAACTTAGGTGCTTATAATTAACAATTAAATTAAGCATGTATATGTGGCACTAGCTTTCACACACCCATTGCAGGGACCCTTAACCTGAGTTTTCTCTGGTTGGCCTAACTGATCACAACAGGGGTAGCTCTTTTTGCCTTAATCTTTATTAAACATTGCAAACTGTGCACAGGCCATGACATAATAATTTTTTTTCAACAGTAACAACAAGAATGATTTTTCGTTATGAGCATAAATAGCATATATTCTTTTCTTTCCTCCTAAGCAAGATCAAACATGCTAATTTGCAAAGCATTAACTTTTTAGCTCTACCCTACACCTATCGAGGTGACAACAAGCATATGAACCTAATAATTCGCTCCTAAGCATTCAAATCCAAATCTAGCCAAGACAAATACTCTACTCATGCAAGCCATCTCCTAGAAAAATTTTAAAAAGTCTCCCTTTTTGGGCACTTATGCTTACAACTCATCACAAGCTTGAAAATTGACAAGAAAGCCTATCCTATGACATCCTAATCATGCAAAAGTAGCATCCAGAAAACAACCATATGCATAATTCAAAGAAAACTCAAAACTATAGCCCGAACTCAGATGCTCAAGGGCTCCACAAACATGCTAATCCACTCCCAAACTTAAAATATGCATTGTCCTCAATGTATAAAGAAAATAAGGCATAAACAAGCATGAGAACAATAAAAGAATGACAGGAGTGAACAATACTGGCCTGGAATGATGATGACTTCTTGCTTGAGATCTTGGAATCTTGAAAGCTTGAAAGCACAGGAAAGAAAGAAAACAAGACCTACAAAACAAAAACAAACAATAAATCAAAAACAAAAAGAAAACACACTAACTTACTTGGGTTGCCTCCCATAAGCGTTTGTTTAACGTCATTAGCTCGACGTGTTGAACCTGCTTCAAGGAGGCTTTTGTTCTGTGAATCCAACAGAGGTGCTCTTTGTTGCACCTTTCCTGTAGCCCATGAAAAGCACTTCATCTTTAGAGTCTTCAACTGCTTTAAAGATTTCTTTTTCGTTCTTGACTCTAATAGTGAGCTCCCTGCGCTCAATATCTATAATCACTCGCCCAGTAGCGAGGAATGGTCTTCCTAATATGACAGGCATTGAAGGATTTTCTATCATGTCCATAACATATAAATCAATAGGGAGGAAAAATCTACCTACTCTGATTAACACATTTTCTACAATACCAACTAGTCTCACCACAGATTGATCAGCCAATTGGAGCTTTACAGGAGTAGATTTAATCTCACCTATGTCTAACTTTTTGCACAAGGACAATGGAATAATATTAATGCTAGCACCTAAATCACATAATGCTCTGAAAGAATAAGTACCAAAACTACAAGGAATTGAGAAACTCCCTAGGTCTGCTACTTTTTCAGGTACTTTCTGTTGTACTCTGGTGCTGCATGTGGAAGCAAGATAAACAGTGTCAACCTTCTTTTCTTTTCGCTTCTTTGCTAACCACTCCTTCATGAACCTGTTGTATTGGGGCATCTCTAATGCCTCTGCAAAAGGAATATCAATATTCAGATTCATAAAAACATTCATAAATTTATCAAACTGAACCTGATTGTTCTTTTTCTTCTTTTTCTTTTTCCTTTCCTTGGGAACCAACAGTGTGGGAGAAGGAATAGGAGGCTCAAGGTTAGGCTTTTCAGCCTCATCTGCTGATGTGTCCTCCTCAGCTTCCCCTGTAGGCGTTTCATAATCCTCAGACTCAGGCTCCTCGTCAGCTTCCTCCTGGTGCACAGTGATTGCCTTACAATACTCCATCTGGGTTTTCTCTTGCTCAGCTGGGGCCTTACCTTTATTCATGGTACTTACAACACTTACCAACTGTCCCAACAGAGTCTCAATGTTCTTTATGGCTGCACTGTGGCCATTCACCGTGGTGTTGATAGCAATGACTGCCTCCTCTAGTTTGGTTGTCCTGTTACTTGACTCTGCAATGAAAGCTCCAACAAGATCTTCTAACTTTTTATTTTCTTGAGTTTGAGGGGCAAACCCAGGAGGATTAAGAACATTCTTAGTATTAGCATAAGAGAAATTTTCATGGTTCCTATTGTTAGGGTGATAATGTGTAGGTGTAACATTATCATTATATCCCCTAAAATTAGAATTTGATACATACTGAACCTGCTCAATGGTCTCCTCCTGAGATCTAGATGCCAAAGCAGCAGCTGATTCAATTGACTGTGCACTCCCTGTACCTGAAAATTTCATAAACGCATTAGCAAGAGAGGTCATCTGGGCCTGGAGTGCACTTACTTTATCAACCTCAAACACTCCAGCAGCAATCTTTTTAGGTGTAGACCGCTCAGATGGCCACTGATAGCTGTTGGTGGCCATATCCTCTAAAAGTGTACGAGCGTTTTCCACGGTCTTGGACAACAGAGTCCCACCTGCAGATGCATCAACAATCGTTTTTGTACTAGGAGTTAGACCATTATAAAACAATTGTATCTGAAGCCAATCGGGGTAACCATGTTGAGGACACTTCCTCAACAACTCTTTAAATCGCTCCCAGGCCTCGAACAGCTGCTCATCATATTGTTGTTGGAATGTCCCAATCTCGGTCCTCAGCTTGACCGTCTTTGCAGGAGGGAAAAATTTCTTTAAAAAGGCCTGGACCAAAGCATCACAGGTGGTGATGCTCCCAGGGGTAATAGATTGCAACCAATCTCGTGCTTTATCCTGCAAAGAAAAAGGAAATAAGTGTAAGCGAATAGCATCCTCAGAAACTCCATTTATTTTTACCGTCCCACAAATGTCCAAAAATGATTTGAGATGAGAATTTGGATCCTCGGTGGGCGATCCTCTATATGCACAATCTCGAGCCATCTGAATGAGACCGGTCTTCAGCTCAAAGTTGTTGGCATTAATCGGGACATAGACAATCCCCGACTGTTGCCCCTGAAACACGAGCTGAAAGTAGTCTCTAATAGGCCTAGGCTCCTCAGGTGGATTTTGGTCAGCCATTTGAACGTTTTCTCTATTCTCCCTTCGAAGCCTATGGATGGTTCTTTCTATCTCGGGATCTAATGGTATCACTTCTCTACTACTACGCATGCAAAATCAAAACTACCATAAAAAGGAAAGAAAACAATTATGGAAAGAAATAAAGGAAAACCACTAATCTAAATATGGAAAAAATAATCTAGGAAAGGAAACAAAATAACCTAATATGGAACGAAAAATAAATATGGAAAACTAAAAAGGAAAAACAAGAAACAACTAAGGAAAAGATTACACAACTAAAAGAAAAACTAACCTAGAAAATCAAATATGGAAAGACAAACAAATATGGAAAAAAAATGCAATAAACCTAGAAAGTAAGAATACACCCTAAACTAAGATCAAACATTTTTTTCACAATATCAATCTAGCTAAATGTGCCAATCCCCGGCAACAGCGCCAAAAACTTGATGTGCAATTTGCTTACCGCAAGTGTACGGGTCAAGTAATAATATAGTGTTTTCGTGATTAAACGAGTGTCGTCCTCTGGATTGGTTTTCTAGCAAATTAAGTATCGTGAATACTTTTGTTCAATTTTATTTAGGGATCAAAACTCAATGATAAAAGATAAATCTAAAGATAAAAAGCATAACATAAAGGTGGAGACTCAAATGGAAAGACTCTTAGAGAATTGATTTCATTGTTGAGATTGAGGATAAATTAATGGGATGAATTTAACATGCAATTATTCTACCAAGTCTAGGAACCTTTTATCACAACTATCTCTCCCGAGCATAATTGATTCTCATGCATGCAACCAACTGGATATCCCTATCTAAGTTCATTAACATACAAGGCTTTGAGTTTAGTTCTTCAAGCAACTTCTAAAGTTATTCCAAATCCCGTCACAAACTTAGAATTTCTACTTTAGTCATGCAATTAAATAAAGTAAGTCTTAGGCCAAATCCCCTCTCCCAAGCAAGATTCAACACTCAAATCATTCAACTAGTGATCAAGTAATTGAAAGCATTTAACCATAATTGCATAGGTAAAATAAATGCATATTCATGCCACAAATCAATCCAACAAACTAAAACAACTACATCAATCCCTAAGACAAACAACTAGTAACTCATAGTCTTTAAACTACAAACACTAATTGAAAGAAAGGCCATAAAAACTACAAAAAAAGGTAAGGGAAAGAGAAAGGAAAACTCGAATCCGTCGAAACCGGCACGTTCTCGTCACGATCTCCACGACTTCTCGCTTGATTCCCGCTCCTTGGCCTTGCTTTAGCTCCCACCAAAGGTCTCTAGTCAAAATTAGGGCTAAAATCTAACCAATTGGGCTCTCCCAATCCGTAGCTGAAAAGAGGAATTTATAGAAAATCTGTGGAGTGTACATAGCGTCGCGACGCTGTCACAGCGTCGAGACGCTAAGGAGACAGCGTCGAGACGCTGTCTCTGTTGCCGCCTAATTCAGAAAAGGAAAGACAGCGTCCCGACGCTTGCCTGCGGATGGCTCTCTTTTGACTTCTTCTTGGTTGAATCTTTTCCGTTCTTTAGCCAATTTTCGTGTCCCGAACACGTATTTAGCTCCAATTTCTCGATTTAACTCTGAAACATGATTCCTACAAAAAGAACATAAAAATGCATAATTTTGGCCAATTAAATATAAAAGACTAGCTTAATTAATTAGGGAAACATAGCTAGCTATGCTCGCTATCAAATACCCCCAAACTTAAGCTTTTGCTAGTCCTCGAGCAAACTAAAAATCAAGCATACAGTAGAAGAATGGATGCAACAATCATGACTCAATCCTCAAGGCTCAGAAATCAATAGTCAAGCAAGCAAGAGACATGCACATAAGGACCATTGAGGGAGACAAATTAAAATTTTTCCAAAATTAACTTGCATAAGCGAGATCTAACTCAACAAGATCAGACTCTACTAACCCGGGATTGGATTATTAAACTCTCAGCTCATCTTCCCTCTACACTGGCACTAAGGTTTCACTAACGAGTTAATGGAACAAATTAGTTTGTTTCCCTCCATACTTAGGTGCTTATAATTGACAATTAAATTAAGCATTTTTATGTGGCACTAGCTTTCACACACCTATTGCAGGGACCCTTAACCCGAGTTTTCTCTGGTTGGCCTAACTGATCACAACAGGGGTAGCTCTTTTTGCCTAAAACTTTATTACTCATTGCATAATGTGCACAAGCCATGACATAAAAATTTCTTTTCTTTCAAAAGTAACAACAAGAATGATTTTTCGTTATGAGCATAAATAGCATATATTCTTTTCTTTCCTCCTAAGCAAGATCAAACATGCTAATTTGCAAAGCATTAACTTTTTAGCTCTACCCTACACCTATCGAGGTGACAACAAGCATATGAACCTAATAATTCGCTCCTAAGCATTCAAATCCAAATCTAGCCAAGACAAATACTCTACTCATGCAAGCCATCTCCTAGAAAATTTTTAAAAAGTCTCCCTTTTTGGACACTTATGCTTACAACTCATCACAAGCTTGAAAATTGACAAGAAAGCTTATCCTAGGAAATCATAGTCATGCAAAAATAGCATCCAGAAAACAACCATATGCTCAAATCAAAGAAAGCTCAAAACTATAGCCCGAACTCAGATGCTCAAGGGCTCCACAAACATGATATTTCAAATCAGATGCTAAGGAGACAGCGTTCTGTTGTCGCCTAATTCAGAAAAGGAAAGGCAGCGTCGAGACGCTCCAAGAGCAGCGTCCCGACGCTGGCCTGCGGATGGCTCTCTTTTGACTTCTTCTTGGTTGAATCTTTTCCGTTCTTTAGCCAATTTTCGTGTCCCGAACACGTATTTAGCTCTAATTTCTCGATTTAACTCTGAAACATGATTCCTACAAAAAGAACATAAAAATGCATAATTTTGGCCAATTAAATATAAAAGACTAGCTTAATTTATTAGGGAAACATAGCTAGCTATGCTCGCTATCAAATAGTCGGTTTGGTTCTCACTTGTAAGAGAGTCGTTACAGTAAAATACCCAAGAAGGAGTCTTAAGGAGTGGAATAGGGATTTCCCAACCACTATAAAATTTTCCGGTGTTATCTCTTTCTCTCTACTATTTAAATTTTCGTTATCTTATTTTTATGAGTAGATTGCATGTCTAGGAAAATTGTCAAATATTTCTTGCATATTTTAGAGTGCTTATTAAATTAGTTTAAATTAAATTAAGTTAGTTCATTTTAGTAAAAAGAAAAAATTTTAAGTTTTATTAAGCAACTCTATCCACCCTCCCTCTAGGGTTGCCATACGATCCTACAGTCAAGCTTTGAATGCATCAAATTTTGAACGCATCAAGCTTCTTGAAGGAGTGTACGAGACACTAGCGGAAGCAATTTGGATCGAGAGCCTCTCAATTTCTTTAATTTTGCAAACTAAAATATGCATTATCTTAAACCGAAAAATAGAGGTTTATAAACACCAACCTTTTGGTGCTGAATTCAATCAACCCGTGGATGAATTGGAATCACGAACAAGACGTGGACGACCACCGTGATCTTCTCCGTTATTCTCCAGCCTTAGAACAGGTTGTGGCACCTTCTCTAGTGATTAATTTTGGAGTAAAAGCTTGAGAACTCAAGCAAAACCATGTAAGAAACTTCTTGCCTTTTGAGAGAGAAATCATATGTGTATCAAACTGTTTTCTCTGCACATATCTTCTCCTTTTAAAGAAGAAGAACCATGCAGATGCTTCATCCAAATGAAGCCACACCAAATCACTCATAGATGAGGTGTTTTAAATGGTTAAGTTTGGTATCTTAAAATCAAGGAAACAAGGGTCCATTGGTACACGACAAGAAAATATGTTTTCAGCGACAAGTTTTTAGTGATGCAGCAAAAATAAGTCACTAAAGGTGACTTTCAGCGGCATCGTAAATCAGATGTCGCAATTACATATTTTCAGTGACGTAATAAAATTAGATGTCGCTAATATTTTCAGAGACGCATAAACTCGCGCCGCAAAAAGTTTTATTTTTAGTAACATGTTTATCATGTTACTAAAGGATGTGTTTGGAGCCACTAAAGGTAACATAAAAAAGATATATCTTAACCATAAAAATAATTTTTTGTTTTTAAAGAAAAAAATAAAAATAAGTTAGGTTTTGCGTTTTCCCCCTTCCCTCTTCTATTTTCAGTCGTCGCCCACTTTCCCTTTCTCCCTCGATTTTCACTGTCTCCCGAAGCTCAGGTAGCATACGTCGAAGCTCGCGTCTCAGGTCGCCTACATCGCCGCCGAAGCTCGCGTCTCCACCCCTTTTCCCTCTTTCCCTCGAGCAAATTGACTACAAGTTTGTCGTCGCCCATCCACGTCACTCAACCGCCGTCTTCGTCAATCACTCCCTCGTCGGCCCAACTGTGGTTCGATTTGGGATATCTTCTTCAAAATAAAACAACCACAACCTCGCACTTTACTTCAGTCACCGTGGTAAGATTTAAGTTATTCTCTTGCTTTATTCTCTCTCGATTTATGGTTGTCGTTGGTTGAGTTCACTGTCATTTTTTGTTTTGTGAGTGTTTTTCAACGTTCTTATGTCTTTAATAGTTAGTGTGAAATTTTAAATGATATAAAATACAAGACAAACAAAGAAAGAAAGAAGAAGAAAAATATTTGTGTTTATGAAGTTGAAATTCATATGGAGTTGGTATAACTATGCTTCCTCATGAACTTCATTTAAAACGTACATAATTTACAAAATTGAAATGATGTTACCACAAGGGAACATATCTTTTTTTCATTTTCTTTTTTTATGGTAACCATAAGGAATTTGCAGTAAGTTTTAGTTAAAAACGTGGAGCTTTTAAAATTATATAATTGCTTAAATTGAAACAACATTTAAACCCATAGAAGCATAGATTATATTACCTGCTAATTCAAAAACTATCTTCATGGTTTTTTTCTTATCTCTTTCATAGCAGAGCACCATTTCCAGCACTATTTTCTACCCACAAAAATGAACTTCTACTGTTATATATTATTACTAATTGATAAGTTTATTGTGTTTAGTTTCAAATGGTTTATGGAGCTAGTTTATTTGGAGGTATATGGTAATTGATAAGTTTATTTTGTTTAGTTTCAAATTGTTTATAAAGCTAGTTTAATTATGTAAGCATTTGTGTTGTTTGGAGAAGAAGAAGTGGTGTCATGCCTTAGCTGTCGTGAATGACTAGAATCAAAAGTTTAAAGTGAATTATAGAAACTATCTAATTAGACGTAACGATTAATTACAATACATTAATCAACTTTACTCTTTTTATATTATTTTATTTATAGGTTCACTTATTGAATTAAATATTTATTTCTTAAATCATAAACTTGGTAAATCATTGTATGGTGTTTCTTCCTTTCCTTAACATGGAAAACATTCCCCAAAAAGAAAAAAACTAGCATTGAGTTTTTAGTGACGCGTAATATCACTTTCACTGACATAAACCGTTATCGCAAAATGTCTTATTTTTTCAAGTTTGAGCACTTTAGCAACGTAGCTCACGTCGCTAAAACTGACTTTCTGTGACATGTGTACTGCGTCGCTGAAAACTGTCTTCAGTGACGTATCCACACGTCCCTACCTATCACTTACACTAACGCGTAGGCGTCACTAAAGATATTCAAATATTTTTACGACTATGTAGAAATAGCGACGGATGCAACGACAAAATAGCGATAGATGCAGCGATGAAATCATGCGCGTCAGTAAAACTTTTACCGACGTTTTTTGGGTTTTAGCGACATGTTTAGTGCGCCACTAAAAGTGTTTTTTCTTGTAGTGGTGTCACTTTGAGGTAAATTACCTATTCATTTAATAAAATCAAAAATTAATTTTAAATTAATACAAATGCTTAATTTAATTTAAAAACTAATCTTAAAATTGATTAAAATTAATTTAAAATAAATAATTAATTAATCTATTTAATTAATTATATTAATTTAATATCAAATATTAAATTAATCAATTACACAAAACCCGACTTTTCTTTACACCAATCTCTTAAACGGAATCCCTATTCACTTAAAATATATTCAAATATTTCCATCTCTCTCATAATATGGTTTAATTCATAATTAAACCAAAACACGTTATGCATATCACATATATAAATAATGTTTAACTCCCTAAATGAATTTGAACATTTCAAATTCTCTCATCACTTTGTTTTAAGGATTATTCCGTATGAGCTAGCAGAGGGACCTAATGGTCCTACAGATCATGGGCTCCAACGATCCGAGAGTAATCGGCTAATCTCATTAACCTAGTCAACCTATATTTGTTAACAACCGGGACACTCCACTATAGCCCGATAGTTGCACTCCCCTCACTGTAGATATATTTTTGTCCACTCGATACAACCATGATTAGTAAGTCGACCCTTTATAGGTTGTTCGTAACTACAGCAGGTCAAAAGTCCGTTTTACCCCTGAAGTTACTTCTAGTTCCTTAAGTTCCACTGATCATCTAATGAACAATTGGTTTGTGGTTCAACCAACAAACCTAATCCCTCTCAATCAATGAGAGGGTGAGATCCCTTTGTTCAAGCCCCGGAGTCAGAACTTAAGGGAACAACCTATCTACTATCCCTAGAAGGGATAAGAGTGAATTCCATCTTATAGGACTATGTCCCCAGCTATCTACTCGATCTTATCCCCAAAATGGTAGGCTTATTGAGTCGACGAACTCGGGCCACTCTCACCCATGCAAATCAAAGGACAATCCCGAATAAACAGGAGTTCATAGTTAGCTCAGGATTAAGATCGAGTTACCTAGGTCATCGCATGAGATAGTCAGTTTCATTAGTAAACGATGTTATAAAGTGAAAGTGACTATTCTCGTGATCCGGTCTTATGTAAACTCATTGCATAGGACACCCTCACTCACATGTCGTTACATGAACGATTCAGGATCACATCGTTTGTATTAAATACAAAGTGAGTCGCATCCATAGTGTCTCCAGGATAGGTACCCAACCTTATCCCTGTACTATAGACCGTTTAGGCTATTGCTTGAACTTGATTCATTCTTATGATACTACATAAAGTTTAAGTTTTCATAACATAGCTCGAGGTTATAAGTTTATTTGATTTGTGGTTATTTAGGCAAGACTAATACATATACAATCAATAACACATTATTGAAAAGGAAAAACTCTTTATTTACAAACAGTCGTCAAATGTTACATTTACTATCTACGAGTTTTAGGGCATAAAACCCAACACTTCTAATGCGTCAACACCAATTTTTCCTAATGCATCAAAACATTAGAATTAGCGCAGTTTTGTATGACTTTCAAAGATAATAATCAATATAAGTGTGTTAATGCAATAAATCAATATTATTGCGTCTAACATATGCTTTAATGCTGCATAAATTAGTTAAAACTTGGGTTTTTTAGTCTCTTGAGGCTCACAATAAGCTAAAATTAGACACTTAATAACTTGATATTTTCAAGTTATCACCGACCACTACCTATTACAAAGTTGTTGGGTTTTATGCCAAAAAACTCGTAGATAGTAAATGTAAACTATTGACTATTATCAATAAAGCGTCATTGATTGTCATTTTATAAAGAGTTATGGAATTATTATTTTTTTTTGTCTTAAATAACCTTAAGTCCAATAAACTAACATCCTAGGTTGTTACATGAATCTTGAACTGTATGTGGAGACATACGGGGATCAGTGTTCAAGATACTGCCTTGAGGGTCTATAGTATAGGGATAAGGTTGGGTACCTTATCCTAGTAACACTATGGATACGACCCACTTTGTATTTGATACAAACACAATAATCCAACGCGTTCGTGTATGGAACACACGAGTGGGGGTATCCTATGCAATGAGTTTGCATCAGATCAGACCGCAAAATAGTAAACCGCTAGATGTAACTCTATTGACTAGTGAGGTTTCTATTTCACTAGGATGACCTAGGCAACTTAGTCTCAATCTTGGGTGTATTATGAACTCCTATTCGCGAGGGATTGTCCTATGATTTGTATGGGTGAGAGTGGCCAGATCGCCGACTCAATAAACCTACCATTTTGGGGACAAGACCGAGTGGGTGGCTGGAAACATAATCACACAAGATGGAATTCACTCATTCTCGACTTCAAGGTAAGTAGATGAGTGTTCTCTTAAGTGGTGTCTGCAGGTCTTGAACAAAGGGTCATACCCTCTCACTGGCACGAGAGGGATTTCTGTTTATCGATCGGACCATAAACAGGTTGTTCATTAGAAGAGCACTGGTACTTAAAGACATAGAGGTAACCCAGGGGTAAAACGGTAATTTGACCCAGCTGGTGTTATGAACACTCGTGAAGGACTAACTTGCTGTTATTGGTCTATATCCGTGGACACAGAAATATTCTGCAGTGAGAAGAGTGCATTTGTCGGTCTATGGTGGAGTGTACCCAAAGTTAACGAATATTGATTAATTTGGTTAATGAGTTTAGCCAGTTAATCTCATATCGTTGGAGCTTTTGATCTATAGGTCCATTAGGTCCTACTGGTAGCTCGTTAAGGGTAATTGAAGAAATTAAGTCTTGATTGATAAGAGAAATAATATAATGTATAATGATACATTATAAATTTAATTTTAGATATGATTCAAAATTAATTAAATATTTGAATGAGTTCAAATATTAATATGAATTAGATTCATATTAATATACTATAGGATAGGTGGGAAATATTCATTTAAATATGATTTAAATGAAATGATTTAATTAAATGATTTAAATAATCATTTAATTAAATAAATCTCAATCCTATTACAACTGGGAAGAGTAATTAACTATTAATTAATTAAATATGTCCCTAACCTATTATGAATAGGAAAGGGTTATGACACTCTATATAAGCCATAGAATGCCTCCCAGTTGATTAATCCCATTCAATTCATTCTCTCCGAATCCAAAGAATTCTCCCTAAAATCAAGAATAAGGTTCCCACTACCTTGGCCTAAAATTCTCCAGAGAATACTAGTGTTTCCCTGTGGTAGTGTTCCAAGTAGTTCATGATTATTTTTCAAGTAGTTGGTGAATTTAATCTGAGTTGTCAATGAAAGTAAGTAACTTGTTACTATATAAATTAAAATTAGATTCTATAGATTTTCAGCATGCTTAATCTAGATATTCATTAGATTATGAATGTATGTATGTTGCTAGTGTATTGGTATTTCATAATTGTAAATTAATTACGAATTGTTCCTAAAACCGCTTTCGCTATGTCAGACCTCGTTCCCTACAAAAGTAGCATAGAGTCGGTCTATAAAGTTTATTTGATGCGAGGATTCGACAAACTCGTTCTGTCAATAGTTGTTTTATTTTTCAACTATCACTCTGAGTTCCCTAGCTTTGTTCAACCTCTGTCAGTCATTCCATTGGAAAGAAGTAGAGTGAAGTATTTGTCTCTCTTTGAAAAATGTCAAACAAGTTAGATAAAGAGAAACAAGTTAGGTTTTTCTTGTATTTTCATTCCTTCTAATAGCTTTAGTTTATGTTTTTGTATTTCGTTCTTTATTTCCATCATTCTTATTCTTTCCTTCGAACTCATAGTTGTATTTATCTATTCAATTAATATGAATTCAATTCTTATTTTCTCAAGTATCGTGTTTACTTTTATGTTTTGTTCTTTTTTGGGGGGGAAATACACTTTTAGTCCCTGAGGTTTGGGATAGGTTTCATTCTAGTCCCTGAGTTTTCAAACTCAACAATTTAGCACTGAGGTTTGGATTTCGTTACACTTTTGGTCCCTCCACCAAATTTTTTGTTAAATTGTCACAGAATGTTGACGTGGCACCTATTTTTTATTAAAAAAATTATTTTTTGATTTTTCAAAATAAAAATATATTAAAATAATTAAAGTATATTATTTTTTAATATTTTTAATTCCTCTCTCCTCCTCCTTCTTCTTCAACCCAACTATTCTTCTTCTTCAACCCAATCCTTTCTTCTTCAACCAACCACCACCACATATCGTCGACGCAGACGCCAACAATTTTTTTTCCTCCCCTCTTCTTGTTCCTTTCTTCTTTGTTTCTCCTTTTTTTTCTTTTCTTTTTATTAATGGGAGGGGGAGGAACTTCCTCCTCCCCGTTTCTCCCTCTTTTCTTTTAAAAAAAAAAGAAAATAAAAGGAAAAGAGAAGAAAATAAGAAGAGGAGAGAAAAAAAATTGTCGGCAGTCGCCGTCGGCCTCTGGTGGTATGTGGTGGTGGTGATGTGGACCTTTCCTAACCGCAAGCTCACGGGTCAAGTAATAATATAGTGAATAGTAAATTCGAATGTCGTCCTCTGGATTGGATTTTTAAGCAAATCAAGTATTGTGAATTATCTTGCCCAATTTTATTTAGGGATCAGAAAGTGATGAATAAGTGATATGAAAACTAATTCAAAGCAAGTAAAAAGAATGGAAATTCAATTGGGAAAACTACTTAGGGAATTGATTTCGTCGATTTCGTTTAGGATTGATTTTAAGGAATAAGTTATTATGCACAATGGAATTATGAGCCGAAGACCCTTTAATCACAACTACCTCTCCCGAGTATAATTGATTCTCATGCAAATTAACCAACTTGATATCCCTATCTAAGTTTATTAACAAGCAAGGCAATGAGATCTTTTAACCAATTCTAAAGATAATCTAAAAACCGTCAAGAATTAGAAAGTAAACTTTATTCATGCAATCTTGAGTAAGTCTAGATCAAATCCCCTCTCCCGAGCTAGATTCGAAACTTAAATCATCCAACTAATGGCCAATTAATTGAAAGCATTAAATCAAGATTACAAACACAATAACATTGCACAACTTAAACCATAAATCAATCTGTTGAAGGAGAAATTTCGGCCAATCACAAGTTGCCACGTCATTAATATAAATTAATGATAAAATAAATTTGGGACCAATTACACATTTACACGTGTGCCTAAATTAAATTAATAGACATTAAAATTCGGCAAATCAAAGAATGCCACTTGTCTATTAGTGATCCATCAGATAACATCAGCCAGGTTCAATCAAATTATGCCACGTGGCAATTGAACCCAAGCCCAAGCCCATATGAGGTCCATCAAACTCTATAAATAGAGGAGGCCACCATTCATTTTGGGGGGATTCAGATTTGGAGACAGAGTCAGAGAACTCAGAGTCCAGAGCATTCTGCCAGAGTCCAGAGTCGGCAGGCCGATCATCCAAGAGGATCAACAAGCTAACGAGCCGATCCAACAGATCATCAAGCCAACATGCCGATCCAAGAGATCAACAAGCCAACCGACCGATCAAGAAGATCAACAAGTCAGTAGGCCGATCATCCAAGAGATCAACAAGCCAACCGACCGATCAAGAAGATCAACAAGTCAGCAGGCCGATCATCCAAGAAGATCAACAAGCCAACCGATCGAACAGATCATCAAGCCAACAGGCCGATCCAAGAGATCATCAAGTCAGCAGCCCGATCATCCAAGAGGATCAACAAGCTAACAAGCCGATCCAACAGATCATCAAGCTAACAAGCCGATCCAACAGATCATCAAGCCAACAGGCCGATCCAACAGATCATCAAGTCAGCAGGCCGATCATCCAAGAGGATCAACAAGCTAACAAGCCGATCCAACAGATCATCAAGCCAACAGGCCGATCCAACAGATCATCAAGTCAGCAGGCCGATCATCCAAGAGGATCAACAAGCTAACAAACCGATCCAACAGATCGTCAAGCCAACAGGCTGATCCAAGAGATCAACAAGCCAACCGACCGATCAAGAAGATCAACAAGTCAGCAGGCCGATCATCCAGGAAGATCAACAAGCCAACAAGCCGATCCAAGAGATCATCACGCCAACAGGCCGATCATCCAAGAAGATCAACAAGCCCAATAGGTCGATCCAGGAGATCATCAACCTAACAGGCCGATCATCCAAGAAGATCAACAAGTCCAATAGGTCGATCCAGGAGATCATCAACCTAACAGACCGATCATCCAAGAAGATCAACAAGCCAATAAGCCGATCCAAGAGATCATCAAGCCAACAGGCCGATCCAAGAGATCATCAACCTAGCAAGTTGATCATCTAAGAAGCCCAACAAACCGGCCCAAGAAGAGCAACAAGCTAGAGGCCAAAGTTTATATATTTAAGAGAGAGAATCAGAGGATTAAAGTTAGAGATTGTACACCCACACGCATACAAACATCAATACAAATATATTATTTATTCCACGTGTCTCCATCCCCGAAGTTACGTGTGAACACAATCCATAAACTTAATCAACTACATCAATTTCTAAGCTACAAGTTTAGCTACTCATGAATGTAAATACAATCTCAACTAAACATGTGAAAGCCATAAATCTAACTAAAGAAAGAAAAGGGAAAAGAAAACTCAATGTAGGCCGAGTCCCGACGTCCCCGTCACGATCCCCACGAACAATGGGTTGATTTCCAAGTTCCTCCTTTGTTTGCAGCTCCAAAAGCCTCTATTCTGTCCTCTTTACGGCTCCAAAAGGTCCCAAATTGATCTCCACAAAAACCTAGCCGAAGTGAAGCTTTTATTCTGATTTTTCGTCTTAGCGTCGAGACGCTGTCAAGACAGCGTCGCGACGCTGCCTCTTATACGCGCGTTCTGAATAAGGAAAAACGGTAGCGTCGGGACGCTTCCTATCATAGCGTCTCGACGTTGTAAGCTTTACGCGCCTAATCTGATATGGAATGTGAGCGTCGAGACGCTCAAGAGCTAGCGTCTCGACGCTAGCCTGCTGTTGACCGAGATTTGACTTTTTTTCACTTTTACTCTTTTCATTCCTTCGCATCTTTTCACGCCCCGAGCACCCGATAAACTCTAATATGGCAATATAGCTCCAATCAACCATTTCCTACAAAATAAACAATAAAACACAATAAAATGGCCCAAACACCATAAAAGACTAGCTAAATTAAATAAGTAAAAGTAGCTAGCTATGCTCGCTATCAGGTGGTTGGTTGAAAAAGAAGAAGGGTTGGATTGAAGAAGAAGAAGAAGGTTTGGGTTGAAGAAGAAGATGATGAGGAGAGAGGAATTTAAAATATTTTAAAAATAATATATTTGAATTATTTTAATATATTTTCATTTTGAAAAATCAGAAAATATTTTTTTATCAAAAAATAGGCGTCAGCATTCTGTGAGAGTTTAACAAAAATTTTGACAGAGGGACCAAAAGTGTAACAAAATCCAAACCTCAGGGGCTAAATTGTTGAGTTTGAAAACTCAGGGACCAAAATGAAAACCTAACTCAAACCTTAGGGACTAAAAGTGTATTTTTCCCTTTTTTTTCAATTTTGAGCTAAGCTCCTACCGAGGGATTCAAACTATGTGGATACTCTAAGTAGGAAGAAAGCCCCACTTTTTGCAAATGTAACCTTTCTCATGCTTAGCATCATTTGCTTTTGTTGAGTTTAAATTTCATTGTTAGCTTAAACTGATCAATGAAGTTAGCATAGCCTGTGTGATTCTCAATAGTGAAAAGGTTGGGTTGAACATGAGTTTTTACAAAAGCAATCTTGTAAAAGAGTCTAGAAATATGACTTTGTTTTTTAAACCTAGACATAGGATAAGAATAATTAAAGTTATTAAAGTTGTGTTCTTAATCATCTAAGTTAAAGAAAAAAAAAATCATCTAAAGTTTCAAAAAAAAAAACATCTAAGTTAGAATTAACCTTAGACATAGGAGTTTTAATTGTTTATTCTCCTAAAAACACCAAAAGCAAAACTGAATAGGAGTTGAACGTAACTCACGGACTAATTGTTGAAAGGGTATGTTGCGGGCATAATTCAGTCGCATTCTGTTCGAGTAGTATAGAACTCGATAGAGTGAGATGCGAGCACAAATGGGCAACAATCACTAACCGAGAATCTAGTGAGTAGTTTGCAGGTGCAAAGGTGATCGCATAATCTTGCTAAAGTTGGAACAACTTTAATTCCCCTTTTCTCTCATTAATTTTCCAATTTAATTACCTTTTGCTTTTGTCCCTCAATCATCATTTATTATTTTTTTGGTTACCATTTTGGTTGCAAACGTTAAAGATATCCTTGTCTAAAGTTTCTCTACCAATTTTCTATTTTATTTTCCCTTTTCCTTTTCAACTCTCTCTCTCTCTCTCTTTTTTTAATAATTCTCCAAATGAAGACAACAGCCAACAAAAAAGGAATTTTTTTTGTGATTTCTTAAATTCCAAACTAATCTCTTTTCCAATTTTAAACTCATAAAAGAATTGAAAATTCCTAATGGAAAAATGATTTGAAATTCTTTTGAAAATAGAGATAAATATCTAAAAATAAAACTCCAAACTTTGGAATTAAAAATCACTTTTCCCAAAATTATAGGAATTTAATTTATCGAACGAAATGGTTGGATTTGTGGAATTTAAGACAAAGAATTCCAATTACTCCAAAATAGCCTAATTTTAAAACGAATGACGTTACAACACATCTGTTAATTGCATATTCGTTGAACTTAGTGAATCTGAAAACATAAAACAAAATACAGATTGCATTCCAAACATATCCTAATTTTTTTTATGCCAAATAAGTCAAAAAATCTGAGAAAGCTAATGCTTAATAAAATCTAGTAATGATGGACATTCATCATATAAGGATTGTTTGGGGGCGCTGAGTTGGTTATAATAGTCGGTTGTGATTATAGTTTGGAGGTTATAATAATTTGTGGAGTTAAATAGTCTGTGTTTGGGGTGGAGATTATTTTAGTTGGGGATAAAATAGTCTGTGTTTGGAGTTCAGATTATTTTAATATGGGTTAAAATAGTCTGTGTTTGGGGTGTTGCTCTGTTTAACATGGGGTTCTGAATCAAAGGTTCAAGCTTATTGTTTTTTTTTTTCTAGTTTTTTTTTAAATCTTTCTCATAGAACTTTATACATCAAATATCATATTTTGCAAATATCAATAAGAAATGTTTGTTCCATCAATCTTAAGAAATTAACTGAAGGTTTTAAGTTATGTTATTTTTTGACAATCTGGTCTTGTTTGGTTGTATTAATATCGTTGAATATGCACAAAATATGGTTAAGATATATCTTTTTTCCTGTCTAAAAAAAACTTTCGTGGTAAGTATTTCTTAAAAAGAAAAAAGTTAAGTTTTTGGTGCAGGGGTTAAATGATGTGATCAATTAAACATAAAAACAAAAAGACCGTTAGAGTAAGTGTTCGATACTTAAAAAGAAAAAAAAAGTTTAGGATATACGATTCACTTTGATTTAGGGTTTTTTTTTTTTTTTTTTTTTTTTTTTTGTTTACAAAACAAAAAAGTCTAGGATTTGGTATTGAAAAATCATATTAGTTAACTTTAAGTATTGCCAAAATAAAAATGGAAGTGCTTAGTTTAAAAACTATAGTAGTTTTTTTTAATCAATAAAATCATTTGAAATAAACTTGAGTGTGGTAAATACAATTTCGTTTGAATTTTTTTTTTTTTTTAAGTTGTTAATCCCGGTTAACCTTCAATGTTGCCAAAAGTAGAGAATAAATTTGACCTAAAAAAATTGTAAGTGCTTAGTTAAAAAACCACATTAGTTTGTTGGAAAAAATACGCTTTTGGTCCCAGGTTTGGGTTAGGTTTCATTTTGGTCCCTTCGTCCAATTTTTCGTTAAACCCTGACAGATTGCTGACGTGACATACATTTTTTTTAATTAAAATATAGTTTTTTATTTTTTAAATAATATTTTATTATTATTTCTTTTTTCTTCTTCTTCATCTTCTTCCTCCATCTTCATCTTCTTCCTCCATTTCCATCTTCATCTTCATCATCTTCTTCCTCCATTTCCATTAAATCTTCATCATCTTCATCTTCTTCCTCGACCTCAACCTCCTTGTTCATCATCTTTTTCTTCCTCTAACCCTAACATCGGTGACCACCGACGAATTTTTCGGCCATTTTTCCAGCGACCGAAATTTATTTTCCTCTTTTTTCCTTTCTTTTCTTCTACCCCTTTTCATCTTTTTTTTTTTCTTTATTTTCATTTTTTATAATTTTCGAAATAAAAATGAGAAGAAAGATGAAAAAAGAGACGGTCGCCGAAAAAGTCAAAGAGTTGCATGGAAGAAAAGAGGAGAGAATTACTATAAAGAATTGATAGAATAATCAAGTGGGTTGAATGATGGTTACTGTAGCAACACGATGGGTAAAAATAAATCACTTCTCCACTTATTTTTGTTGATGACCCAAACACTGAGTGTATACTATAATAGTCCTCTCTATTATAACCAACATAGGGGACCAAACGACCATATAGATTTGTAACCAACTCATTCAACTGTTATTAGGGTCACTAAGAAAAATGAGTAATTTTAAATAGTACAATACGAAAAATATCTAAACATATTAGTTTTTGTAAATATGGCTAAACGTAATTTCTAGTAGAATATTCAAATTCCGCTCTGACGAAACTACCCCCAATTAAGATTTGTACTTTTAATCCACCTAAAACAAAAAATAAAATAAAATAAAAAATGGAGAGTATTGAGGAAGAGAAATGCGTGTAGGTGGAAAAAACAAACTTAACAAACCAGAATAAATGGTAATAACGTGCAGTTAAAAATAAATAAATATATAAATAGTAATATGTGACATTAATTCAAATTAATTACTAGTATAATGGTGTTGCAGATTTAACTACTAAAATGTGCAAAGAGACTTATGAAAATAGATGGTAATTACATATGAATACACTCATAAAAATGATGCCCCAAATATTTTCTATTGTGCGTATAAATAGACCTTCTATGTTTTTTAAAGTTCATAGACCTATTAGACATGAAAAATGAAAGTTTAGGGTTTAGACATAAAATTCAATTTTAATCTTATATTCAATGGAGCATTCAATTTTAGAAATAACAAATATGTCAAGAATGTGGTAGACACAAAATTGGAAGTTCAATGATTTGTTAGACATTTTTAAAGTTCCAATATTTATTAGATATAAAATTGAAAGTTCAAGAACCTATTAACACTTTTTAAAGTTTACGAACCAAATAGACAAACCTAAAAGTTTAGGGAATAAACTAATAATTTAACCAATAAAAAAAATATTAGACTCGATGTAATAAAACAATATATTTATTATTATTATTATTATTATAACAAAATAATATATTTATTGATTGTAAGATACAATGATATTCACTAATCACTAATTACCAAATTATTAATGGGGCATAAGGGCAATTTTCTCAAGAAACTAGTAAGTTACATGCATCAAAATACGTGTCCCAACCAATCAAATAATTGGAAAAATCGATTTTTTTTTTTTTTTACATTTCCTCATTAAAGAAGAATTAAATAATATATAATATATGTTTTAATAAAAAGAAAACTCTGTTATTTCAAAATAAATAAATAAATAAAAAAGAAAAAAGAAAACTCTGCAACTCTTCCATAGTTCCATGGTCGATTCGAATAAGCCACCGCAGCGCCATTTCAATTGAACCAAAAAAGACTAACGAGTCAAAGAAGAAGAATCGAACCACACAACACAGCAAGAAGAATCGAAGAACAACAACAACAACGCGAAATATAAACGAGATTCCTTAGAATCACGAAACCAAAAGAAAATATGCATTCTTTTGGTTATCGAGCCAATGCCTTGGTCACTTTTGCCGTCACTATTCTTGCAATTATGTGCGCCATGGCCTCCTTCTCCGATAACTTCAACTCTCCCTCTCCCACGGCCAATGTTCAGGTCGACCATTCTTCTTCTCTTGCCCTGGTTTTGTTATTTTCGGTTCTTTTTTGTTAGATCTGTGGCTTGGGCGTTTAGGGTTTTGCTCTGATTTCTGGGAGAGCCTGAAATTTGTTGTGCATTTTCTTTCTTCTGATTGTTTTGTGTGGGTT
Source organism: Luffa acutangula (assembly GCA_036850905.1). Taxonomy (NCBI): domain Eukaryota; kingdom Viridiplantae; phylum Streptophyta; class Magnoliopsida; order Cucurbitales; family Cucurbitaceae; genus Luffa; species Luffa acutangula. Next base: position 47,513,277 of record CM072089.1, read on the forward strand.
TTAGGTGTTGAACATCAACTGGTTTCAGAAGCAGCTTCATGGCAATGACGAGGTAAAATTGATGGACATTCCGTCTTGATTTCGTCTTTTGGTTGATTTTTTGTGTTGAATGTTGCAGCTTTTTTTTTTCTTTGTGTTTGGATTTCGTTAGGAGGATTTTGTTTGGTCCAAATCTGTTTTGGGGTTTGATTCTTATGAATCTGGGAATCTATTGGAAAATGATAACCGAGTTTGTTTTTGTGCTAGTCACATTTTTGTACACGAGTATATTAACTTCATTTATGGGTTAGTAGTCTAGCTTACATGGTTGCTGCACTATAAGTTTCTTTGGTGCTCCAGGGCAAACACGTAGTGAAATGAATAGGGGAGGATGTATCATGAACTCAATCTCAGTTCCTAAGTTTCAAAATGAAATGGTTCTAGATTGGTCCTATTAACTCAATTCTCCATTCCAGTTTCTACCATTGGGCTGGGGATTGGTAGAGTGCACCTATGACTGGTTGCCATTCACTGTCTATGTTTTCAGAGAGTGTCAAATATTCTTTGCTAAAGGGACATGGCAAATTTCTGAATAGAGGCAGGAAGCAGGGGGTAGAAAGATTGGAAGTAGAGATATGATCGGTGCCTCTTTCTTAGTCATGCGATCTTAAAGCTAAATACCACCTCCAGTTCAACATTGGAGAACTGATAGAAGATATCTGTTAATTTGTTGTTTTGTGGAGTACTGGGTTAGAGGGAAATAAGAGACTTTTTAGAGGGATTGAGCAGCCTTGGTGAAGGTTAACTAGGTTCAATTCTTCTTTCTGGTTGTTTGCTTTCAAGGATTTTCGTACTTATCTTTTGGTCTTTTATTGGTTGATTGGAGCCTCTTTTTTAATCTATGGTATAGGTTTGTCTTTTGGATCCTTCTGTGGTTGCGTCTTACCTCAGAAGACACTCTGTAGAGGAAACATTGAAAGGAGGCCACTAGGAAATTCGTATTATTGAATAGATGCTGTCATGATCATACCAATGTGATTCCTTGGATTATTTCCAGTGTATCGCTTAACTCTCTTGCCTAGTTCTTGTTTGTGATAGTTGAGCTAGGAAAGCGATTTCAAGTTGGTATCAAGTATCAAATATTTGTTGTTCAGTTACTTCCAAACTCATGCAAAATTAGTCAATTTGATAAGCTCTCTTGGTTTTTTGGTGTTAATTGCATTATTAATGAAGATAGTCATTTGTCACAATGATTTTGAAATTGATTATAGCCTTATGTTTACATTCTAAGCTGGAAACCATTATCTGTGCAGGTCAGCATGACCTTAAATATCTCGGTGGACTTGCAGTCATTATTTACATGGAACACAAAGCAGGTTTGGCAATGACCTATTTTATAATCGACCTTTCTTCATTTTGATTTTTGTGGTAATTGGATGGCTTTTGATATATTGTTGGAGCTTGGGTTAATTCTACTGAGGATCAAACGTGTGATATATGGCTTTTGCTACTTTTCATTGATTTTGGAATATGGATCCAAACAGCAGTCAGCAAATAATGTCGCAATCTGTACTTGTGTTTTCTTTAATATACCATACTACTTACTGCTCCGAAGTTTTCTCACTTGTTTCCGGTTTCGACAGTTTGTTTTCACATTATGACCAGATGACTGAAATGAATGGGCTTATTAGATTTTAATACAAGTTTACAGGTTTTTGTTTTTGTAGCTGCTGAGTACGAGACTCCTAAGAATTCCTTGAACCAGGTAAGCTCCATTGATACATCCTCTGGATTTCTAATCGTGTTGCTTATGTTATTGAGTTGTTATGACGTTGTATTTCAGATCTCACTGTGGGATGGCATAATTCCTTCCAAAGAGAATGCGAAGTTTTCGATTCACACCTCAAACAAGTACCGTTTCATCGATCAGGTGGGCTACCAATCCTACATTCCATTATTCTTTCTGCAATTTTAGATGAATTTACCTTTTCATCTACACGGACTTTATCTTTTTGTATCCTGTTTTTAGGGAAGCAATCTCAGAGGTAAAGAATTCAACTTGACACTGCATTGGCATGTAATGCCGAAGACTGGCAAGATGTTCGCCGATAAGATAGTGAGGACTGGGTATCACTTACCAGAGGACTATCGATGAAGATGCCTTGATATGGTATTTAAAACTTCAAACTTTTCTCTTATATGAGAATACAGAAAATTCAGTTCAACTGAGTTAGAAACTTACAGACAGGGAAAAAAATTTGCATGTATGAGATAGATAGAAAGTGAGTTTTTCTTGGACTTTTTTATTCATTCCTCTCTCATTTGCATTTCTCCCCTCCCCATCATTTTGATCTTGCCTTCTGTTTTGATTCCTCAGAAATTCAATAGAGCTGGTAAAACATGGATACTACTTTGATAACCTTTGCATTGTCTAAAAAAGAAAAATGTATTTAATTTTTAATTTTTACTTCCCCATTCTTTGATTCTAATTTCAAATTTCTTCAAGATTTTTTAAACACTTGCTATTTAACAAAATGAGAAAAATATACTTTTAGTTCCTAAGGTTTGAGATAGGTAGCATTTTGATCTCTAAGTTTTCAAACTCAATAATTTTACCCTGAGGTTTGGATTTCGTTGCACAGTTGATCCTTAACAAATGGCTGACGTGATATTATTTTTTTATTATTATTAAAAAATGTATTTTTAACTTTTTTAAATAAAAATAGTTTTAAATAATTTATTATTATATTTTTCTTTTTTCTTTTGCTTTTTTTTCTTCCTCCGTCTTCCTCCTTCCTCTTCATCATCTTTTTCCTCTAACCCTAAAGTCATTGTTGTCGTTGGTCGTCGACCACCTCTGACCACCGTCGGCTGCTCGTCGTTGTCGTTGAAAATGTTTTTTTCTTCTTCTTTTTTTCATTTCAAAATAATAAAAATTGAAAAGAAATAATGAAAAAAGATACGAAAAATGTAGGAGAAAAGAAGAAAGAAGGAAAAAAAAGGAAAGAAAACAGGGGAAGAATAGAGAGTTTGCTGTTGAAAATAGGGGAAGAACAAATCTGAAAACGTCAGAAAACACGTCGGAACGCGTGGTTTTGTTATTGCTAGAGGAAAACGTCGTCGTGCAAGGTCTCGTACTCGTCGGAGGTTCACTCGGCGGCGGCGTCGGAGATCTGAAATGGGGAGGCTCCCCCTCCCTTTTTCGGTGCCGGAAACCTTGTTCGATAAAGTAGTTATTGAGGTTCATTTAGTAAAGTCGTTATTGAATAAGTAAATTGCATGTTAGATAACCCAAATCCAATAAACTAAAATCCCTGCCTATAAAATGAACATTTGAACTTTAGGTAGAGACATAAAATTATCCTTTTATTTGCATGGGCGAGAGTGGTTCATTATTGTCGACTCAATAAGCCTACCACTTTGAGGATAAGATCGAGTAGATAGCTGGGGACATAGTCCTGCAAGATGGAATTCACTCCTACTCGAATTAGAGATAGTAGAGAGGTTGTTCCCTTAAGTGTTGGCTTCGGAGCTTGAACAAAGGGATCCTGTCCTCTCATTGACCTAAGAGGGGCTCAGTTTGTTGGTTGGACCACAAACCACAAACCAATTGTTCATTAAAGGATCAGTGGAACTTAAGGAACAAGAAGTAACTTCAGGGTTAAAATGGATTTTTGACCTAGTTGTAGTTACGAACAACCTGTGAATGATCAACTTACTAATCATGGTTATATCAGATGGACAGAAATATATCTACAGTGAGGGGAGTGCAACTACAGGGCTATAGTGGAGTGCCCCGATAGTGAACGAGGTTAACTAGGTTAAAAGAGTTCAATCAATTAATCTCGGATTGTTGGAGCCCATGATCTGTAGATCCATTAGGTCTCCCATGTTAGCTCATACGGATTATACCTTAGAACATAGTGACAGGAAAGTTTGAATCGTTCAAATTCGGTTTAGGGAATTAGTGTCGACTATATACGATATTATCAACAAAATAGTTTAATTACGAATTAAATTATTATTTGAGAGATTAAAGTATTTAAATATGATTTAAATACAATTCATGTGAATAGGTATTCATGTTCGGTGCAAAGTATTAATCTAATATTTGATATTAAATTAATTTTACATAATTTATTAAATTGTTTAATTAATTATGATTTTAAGTTAAAAATAATTATGAGTTTGTCTTTTTTTTTTTATATATATATTAAAATTGAGACTAAGAAGTCAATCTTGGATTTTAAAATCCAAGATTAGTGGATTAAATTAGGTGTAATGAATTGATTTGATTAATATCATATAATTAATTGAAATTGTTCAATTAATTGATAATTTTAAAAGCAATTAAGAATTGTCTTTTAAATTAAATCCAAAAATGAAATTCACTCTTGCATGGATGAAGATAGTGGAATTACACCTCAAACATGCAACAATGCATGTCCATTAGACACCTAGAATCCACTTTCTAATTCTCATCTCCATGTGTCTTATATTGGTGAATCTAAGATGCATGAAAATTCTCTACATATAGAGGATTAGAAAATGGAGAATCTAGAGGTTTTAAGAGTAATGTTATGGTGCTGAATTTTACTCTCAATCTCACTCTCTCAATACTCTAAAAGCTTGAAGTGTTCAAGGATATCCCTTCCAATCTCTATCACCATAGACTCTCACAAGTCGTTCTAAGGTCGGAGGATAGTGGGGAAGACACTAGCGGTTGTCCACACACCATTCGTGTTAAAAGAAACCTCACAGAGTTGTTGAATCGATCTCCAAAAGGTTCGTACAAATTCTGCTCTATGTTTTCAGTTTAAATGGACAACATGCTTTGTGTTTACTAAAATTAATGTAGTTAAGTGTCTCTGATCCTAAACTACTTACGCATGTGTTATATGAACACCTCCATAATGGAGGTGGGTCATGAACATAATTTTCTTTTATAATTGTGAATTAGTAGAAAATAGGGAGAAATTGTAAAATAGATGGAAATGTAAAAAAGATAGATAAATAATAAAACATGTTTTTTAAATATATAACAAAATATTTTAAATAATTAATTTCAAAATAGTGATTCTACAAAATCGTTGGAAAAAAAATTTTATCTTATTCAACTTTCTTTATTTTTAATATTATTCCATAGGTGAAAGTTTTTTTTTTCTTTTCAAAATGTTTTAAATGAACATTTTTTAAAAAGAACATTTTAAGGGAAACATTTTTATATTACAAACTTAAAAAAAAATACGAATTTAATTAAAAATATACTATTATGTTTCATTAAATATTCACATAAATAATAAAATTAGAATTTCATAGTTTGTGGGAAAAAAATGTTTAATTTTTTTCTTCATTTACTGCGAAAAATTATAAATGAAATATTTACCATTTAAACTAAATGAAAAATATTCATTCAACATTTAAATTTCACCAATAAAATTTTTTAATCACGTACAATGCACGTGTCTTTTAATTAGTTAAATTAAATGTTGTACCAATCCTACATCTCTCTCAAAACCAATAGTTTGAATTTGAATCTCTATTCATATTAAAATTTAAACTAAAGTTCTAATATATATCATATACACATTAGCAATATTTAAATCACATTAAATATTTTTCAACTTTTTTCATACAATAGTTCAATTCACAATTTAACTATATAACATGTAAATGAAATTACATATAACTAACATTTACTCCCTAAATCGAATTTGAACAATTCAAATTCTCTCATCACATTGTTCTAAAATTTAGTTCAATATGAGCTAGTAAGGGGACTTAATGAACCTACAGATCATGAGCTCCAATGATCTGAGATTAACTGGCTAAATTCTTTAACCAAATTAATTAACATTCATTAACTGCCTGGTGACTCCACTATAGACCCGCAGATGCACTCTCCTCACTATAGATATATTTCTGTCCACTCGACATAACCATGATTAGTAAGTCAATCATTCACAGGTTGTTTGTAATTACAATTGGGTCAAATTTGTCATTTTACCCATGTAATTACATTTTGTTCTTTAAGTCTCACTGATCCTCTAATGAACAATTGGTTTGTGGTCCAACCATCAAATCGAGTCCCTCTCGGACCAATGAAAGGCTGTGGTCCCTTGATCAAGACCTGAAGTTGGCACTTAAGGGAACAACCTATCTACTATCCCTAAAAGCGGGTAGAAGTGAATTCCATCTTGCAGAACTATGTCCATAACTATCTACCCGGTCTTATCTCAAAATGGTAAGCTTATTAAGTCTGCGAACTTGGGTCACTCTCACCCATGCAAATCAAAAGATAATCGAGAATAAACAAGATTTCATAGTTAGCTCAAGATTAAGATCGAGTTACCTAAGTCATCGCATGAAATAGTAAGTTTTAACAGTAAACGGTGTTATAAAGTAAAAGTGATCATTTTGTGGTCTTGGTCTTATGCAAACTCATTACATAGGATGCCACCACTTGCCTATCTCCACATGAACGATTTATGATCACATCGTTTGTATTATATACAAAGTGAGTCGCATCCATAGTGTTCCAGAATAAGGTACCCTGCTCTATCCCTATACTATAGACCATTTTGACTATTACTTGAACTTGATCCATTTTTATGTCTCCACATATAGTTCAACTCTACATGATATAGCCAGAGGTTCTTAGTTTATTAGATTTGGGTTAATTAATACAAAACTAAAACAATAATTCACTGACACCTTATTGAATAACTCCAATAACATTTTATTGATATTAATTGACTTGTTACATTTACTATCAACGAGTTTTATGGCATAAAACCCAACACAATCCTATTTCATTTTTGTTTCCATTTTGTTTTTATTTTTAGTTTGTCATTTTTTGTTCTTTTTGTAAGAATAATTTTAGTTTATGTTATGTACTCTTTGAATTCTAAGTTTAATATGAAGTCTATTTCTATTCAAGTTGTGTTTTTTCTTTTTTTATTTTTATGAGCTAAACTCTCTTATGGGATTTAAAGATGTGAATGTCCTAAAAGATGTTATAAAGTCTATAATGTGATACAACAACTTTGCTCACCCTCTAACACTGTTTGCATTTATTGATTTTTAAATCTCATTGTTAACTTAAATTGATCGTCTAAGTCAACCTATCATGTTGAGTCTAATATCAACAGAGTTGGGTCAACTTATGATTTTCATAAAAGCAATATAGGAGGAAAACCTATCTATAGGATTTCTTAAAAAAAATATAAAAATTATTTAAAATTATATAAATGAATAAAAAGAATAATTCACGCTTGAATGAATATCTTCACAATATACTAGAAAATATCAATGTCAATATTGAATTCACAGACATAAAAGTTGATTTTTTAATATTTTAATAGAATTATTTGACAATAAGATAGTAGCTATAAGTTGTTTAAAACTTTAAATTAGACTAAAAATAAGGCAAAATACATCTAGATGAGGTTGTAACTTTTATTATTTTTATTGAAAATGATTTTAAATATTTTTAGGTTAAAAAACAAAATTGTAATTTTAGGTGTGTTTGGAATACATGTTTTGAATACATGTTAGTTAAAAAATACATTTTGTGTAAAAACGTAATCATATATTTAAAAGCCATTTTTTAAAGAAAAAAAAAATCTTTCAAATGTTTCGATGAATACAGTAGGGGCATGACTCCAACTCAAATTACGCATTTGCAGGTACAAAATTGCAGATTGCAAACAAACATATATTGAACAAAAATAAAATTACAAATTACAAAACAAATATAAAAATAAAAAATATATATATTTTGCAATGAGATTTGGAGGGGTGTGCCAGGCCCAAGCAGTAGTGCAAGGCATGGGCGACGCTCGAGAAGCCCCGATAGCAAGCTACCGTGATGGGCCCTCCCCCTTAAAAAATTAATTTAATATCATGTGAGCCGATGGCCCACGTATCAGATATTAAACTGATAAGAACAGATACTACACTTGATCTTAGCCAAAAGGCCGAGAAAGGTATGATTTGTTCAGCTATCTCAACGCCTTTTTATACTCAGCCTCTTGCTCTCCCTTATGCGACTTAGGCGATGTGGGACAAACTGATTTCCTCATTCTCCCAACAAACAGAATGTAAGTTTCATCCACATTCAAACTTCTCTATCTTCTTCATTTTTTTTCTTTTCTTTCTTCAGATGGTTTCTTTATTTCTCTCCTTTTCCTTTTCGTGGTTTCTTTCTTTTGAAATATACATTACAAAAAATTTTAATCATGGAATTAGTCCTTCAACTTTGGTAGGTAATCATATACTTTCTTTTATTTACATGTTTCTAACCCTACTTAATTTGTAACATTCTATTCTTAATTTTTTCATCAAAATCAAGTGTCACTAATAACTGTACCTACTCGATTTATTGATTTGGCTCAATCTTTTGTATCCTTCATGGTGATTATAGAGTTGAGTTTTTTAAACATGTGTTAAAAATCAATTTTTTATTAATTTAAAAAATAACTATATTTAATATCATATTGCCATTCTTTTTTGTTTTTGATTAATTAGATAAAAAAAATTGTGTAGGAAATAAAATTAAAAAAAACGAAAACAATAAGAGAATTAATTATAAAATAATATGAAAATATAAGATATTGATACCATCTTCATGCGATTATCTAATTCACCTTTTATTGGTGTTTGAGATCAAACCATTTTATAAAATAAACGATTACATCTAATTACGGACAATACTAAATTGCAATTCCAACAACATAGGAAAAGTTTTTTCTATAGTTGAGGCTAGAAGTTGAAGAATGTGAGAAAACTCTTGAAATTCCAAAACCTTTGAATTGTAATTAAATTTTAAGTTATAAAGTTTATAATTAATTCATAGAAATTTAATCAACAAAACCTTTTATATTCAAGTTTTTCAAAACACATTTAATATTCATTTTAGTTTAAATATATAAAAGTTTATTAAATCATTAATAATAAATCCCTATTGATAATTTTTTTAGTTGAACAACATTTGAGGGTAGGAGGATTCAAACCTCTAACCTCTTGGTCAAGGATACATGCCAATTAATATTGCGTCATGCTCACTCTAGCTAAATCCCTATTTATCAAAGGATAATTGTAATGGGTGGCAAAATTAGGGTAAATAATGGCAAATTTAGCAATTTTTAAAAATATTTGCAAATATGGCAAAAATTTTTATATTCCCGTTTTGCCCTTGAATTGCGCGCGCATGTCTTTTGGCAGGTTTGGATCGTGGGTCGCGTGGATTTCACCCTCTTTTTTATTTTGTAGGTTTCTATCAATGATAAAAGTTTTCTATCACTGATAGAAAGTTAATTCTATCAATGATAGAAGTTTTCTATCACCGATAGATTCTATCAGTGATAGAAAAACTTTCTATCACTTATAGAAAGTTAATTCTATCACTGATATAAGATTTCTATCACTGATAGAAAGTTTTTCTATCATAAAAACTTTCTATCAGTGATAGAATCATAATTCTATCACTGATAGAAACTTTCTATCAGTGATAGAAATCTTCTATAGAAAGTTAATTCTGATAGAAGATTTCTATCACTGATAGATTCTATCAGTGATAGAAAAACTCATTTCTATCACTGATAGAAAGTTTTTCTATCAGTGATAGAAAAATTCTTCTATCACTGATAGAAATTTGGGTGGGCTCAAAATTGCATCCCTCCCATGAAATCCAAATCCTCCGACGTCGCCGTCCGATCATCCAAATCCCTAATCCCTCAAAAAATCAAAATCACGCAGCTAATCCCAAACTCCGTTCTCCATTTAACGCCCCCGACTCTGTCGACCTTGGGATCGCCTATTGAAAACTCGATCTCGAGGCGGTGGATCCAGGCGAACTGGCGGAGGATTTGCGCCGGAGAGTTCTACGACTCGGATTGTACGAGAATAGGGAAAATCAAATCGAAGAACGACTTGACGACGAAATGATAGAAATCAAAATGAAGGTTGAAATTGAAGTTGAAATCGTGAAGGAAATGAAATGGAGAAGACAGAAGAATGAAGAAGACGAGAGATGGAGATGACCGAAAAAGTATAGAAGAAATGGAAGCTGATAAAAAGGGCATTTTAGTAATTTTACCTTTCTGATGGCAATATTTTGCCATTTTTGCAAATAGTTTCAACGGCTGCTAATTTTGCAATTATTTTGAGCTGGTTTGCTACTTTTGCAACCGACCCATTTATCATTACTATCATCTCTAACAGGTTAGCATTTGACCATTTAAATAACTAGTTTCTTAGCACGTGCGATGCACGTTTGATGCATGTTTGTATATCAAATTATTATTATTTTTTCTTATAACAACCAAATAATTCGATGGAAAATAAGATTGATAGATCAATTACTAATATAATATGATATAATTTATAATTTTATAAATGCTTTAAATTAATTTATGTAATTTTAGTTTCATAAACTTGTAAATACCTATCACATTTTCATTTAACAATAACATGTATATTTTATAATTTTTTTTTATTTATTTGTATAATAAGTTTTATTTAGAATTAGAAACAATTTTTTTAAAAAAAATCATTAAAACCGAAGGTGTCAAGGCATTTTGTAAGATATATATCGTTGAATTAAAGGTTAGAGGTTTGAACTTCCACTTTCACATTAAAGAAAAAATATAAAAAAAATAATTAAAAAACATTGTAGTAGGTACAAAATAACATTAAAAAACAATAGTTAAGAAAAATCAAAACTCTCTGTATGTATCATTAAGATTGCATGTTAGTTTCTAATAAAAAAAATCGATTATTCAACTTCATCAAATTAAAATTATAAACTTCCAAATTTACAAATTGCGATGTAGATTTGATCTATGCAACTCTTTATAAACTTGAATGTAGGTATGTCATCCTACAGAAAATGTATAAGGTAGTCTAGATTTTTTTTCAATATTAGAGAGGCTTTCTTTAAGAAATTTAAAATAACTAAAATAAAGAACAAAATTTGTGGTTTTTTTTTTTTTTGAAAATGTTACAAATTGTTTTGGAATTTCAAACTTAATTCTATTATTTATTATTTCTAGTGAAAATCCTTTAATTTTTTAGAAACAAATAATACCACCTTTTTATTTATTATTTGAGAAATAAATAATACCACTTTTTCATATTCTAACTTTTTAAATTCCTATATTTATTATGGGTTTTTTTAGTCATTATTTATTTATTATGATGGATAATAATTTACTTATCATTATTTAAATAATTAACAATTTATATTTAATCGAGGGGGGAGATTTTAGGGAGGTGGTGAGAATGAGGGTAGAAAATTTATTAGAATGACTTTAATGTTTTTGTTGTTACTGTTCACACGTAACTTCGGAGATGGAGACACGTGGAATAAATAATATATTTGTATTGATGTTTGTATGCGTGTGGGTGTACAATCTCTAACTTTAATCCTCTGATTCTCTCTCTTATGTGTGTGGGTGTGTTTCACTCGAGGGCTGGAACGCTTGATCTCGAGTCTGAAGCTTCAATGGATTCTTGGAGCTTGAAGTCTTCCAGTCTTGAAGGAGTCTTCAATCTTCAAGAAGTGTTGATGTCCTGAAGAGTCTTTGATCTTCAAGGAGTGTTGAAGTCTTGAAGGATGTTTGGTCTTCAAGGAGTGTTGAAGTCTTGAAGAGTGTTTGGTCTTCAAGAAGTGTTCAACACTTGGACTTGTGGATTGCAGAGAGTCTTCGGTCTTTAGACTTGGTGGAGTCTCTCTGAATTCTCTGGTTCTGCTTGAGAGCTTTGAAAACTCTGAACTCTTGTCTTTGTGAGAGTGTAGAATTTCTGAACCCCTGAAATGGAGGAGAACCCCTCTATTTATAGAGTTCTCGCTGGATGGGCCCTGGTGACTTTTGGGCCTAACAACTTGGGCTTGGGCTTTATTGGGCTTGGGTCTGGTTTATATTTGACCCAAAACCATATGATCCAAATATTTAAAAGACCCAAATTTGATCCAATTAATTATTTTCTTTAATTAATTGGTCAAATCAATTAATCTGATCAAAATAATTTATTTTTAATTAATTGATCAAATGGACATTTGACCCTAAAAATTTATAATTGGCCAACTTTGTCTTTAAATTAAATTTGGGACACATGTCAATTTATAATTGGTCCCAAATTTAATTAATTATAATTTTGTCATTAATTTTAAATAATGACGTGGCAATTTGTCATTGGCCAAAATTTCTCCTCCAACAAATGCCCCCTTTTCGAGAGTTAGTCACAAGTTATGTGTGAGTGAATCTCGAAAAAGATATTTTGGGATCAAAATGCAAGATATTTGTTCTTGATCTTGACTCCATTTGGTGTTTCAATTTAATCAAAATATGAATTTTGGTCAAAATTTTGATTTTTTTCCATTTGGCAACAAACCTTGATTTGAAGTTTGGGCAAATTTTGGTTTATACCCAAATTTCGATTTGAGGTAAAATCCTACCCAATTTTAATTCATACTTGGAATAGAATTTGAGGTTTTGACTTTGGTTCATTTGGGATAAAATTTGGATTATGCCCAAAAATTAATTTAAGTAAATTTAAGGCTGCATCCAAAATTTGGTGGGAATTTGGAATAAAATTTTCATATGGAACTTAGAAAATTTGATTTGGGATAAGAGTTTGATTACACTCAAATTCAGTTGAATTCAATCCAAATCTATATAGGAGTTTATCAAATCAATTTGAATTTATCTCCAATTTGATTTAAATCAAATCTCATACTTTGGACTAAAATTTGAAACAAAATCTTCAAATTTTTTATTTTTCAATTTGATTTAAATCAAATATCATATCTTTGGGTTAAAATTTGAACCAAAGACTCTCGTTGGAGATAAGATTTATATTCGAACCCATCCCAAAATTGATGAAGATTTCCGTTGGAGATAAGATTTATATTTGAACTTATCCCAAAATTGATGAAGATTGTCGTTGGAGATAAGATCTATATTTGAACTCATCCCAAAATTGATGAAGATTTCCGTTGGAGATAAGATTTATATTTGAACTTATCCCAAAATTGATGAAGATTGTCGTTGGAGATAAGATCTATATTTGAACTCATCCCAAAATTGATAAAGATTATCGTTGGAGACAAGATTTATCTATTTGAATCCAACTTTCCATTCTATAAATAAGGTTGAACCTCAGTAGGGGAGAGCACACATCAATTGAGGGGAACATTCAAGAAAGGATTCAAGTAGGAAACTTTCTTCTCTTTTTTTTTGAATTTTCGTTTTTTTTTTCTTTTTTTTTCTTTTTTTTTTATTTTTATTTTTATTTTATTTATTTATTTTTTTTTTTTACCTTGCCTATATTTCAATTATAAGCACAGTGCCTTCATCCACCATCAAAAAGGTAAGTACGTAGGTAAGTGATTTTTTTTTAGGCATACATATCCTTGTTTTCAATTTGCAGGTACAATGTCTTTCAGCATGAGTGCAAGGACGTGTTCCTTGAGTTGGGACATATTCCTTGGACTTGTGTCGCCGCCACGCCTTTCAGCACGAGTGCAAGGACGTGTTCCTTGAGTTGGGACATGTTCCTTGGACTTGTGTCGCCGCCACGCCTTTCAGCACGAGTGCAAGGACGTGTTCCTTGAGTTGGGACATGTTCCTTGGACTTGTGTCGCCGCCACGCCTTTCAGCACGAGTACAAGGACGTGTTCCTTGAGTTGGGACATGTTCCTTGGACTTGTGTCGCCGCCACGCCTTTCAGCACGAGTGCACGGACATGTTCCTTGAGTTGGGACATGTTCCTTGGACTTGTGCCGCCACCGCGCCTTCCAGCACGAGTGCACGGACATGTTCCTTGAGTTGGGACATGTTCCTTGGACTTGTGTCGCCGCCACGCCTTTCAGCACGAGTGCACGGTCATGTTCCTTGAGTTGGGACATGTTCCTTGGACTTGTGTCGCCGCCACGCCTTTCAGCACGAGTTGCAAGGACGTGTTCCTTGAGTTGGGACATGTTCCTTGGACTTGTGTCGCCGCCACGCCTTTCAGCACGAGTTGCAAGGACGTGTTCCTTTAGTTGGGACATGTTCCTTGGACTTGTGCCGCCGCCACGCCTTTCAGCACGAGTGCACGGACATGTTCCTTGAGTTGGGACATGTTCCTTGGACTTGTGTCGCCGCCACGCCTTTCAGCACGAGTGAAAGGACATGTTCCTTGAGTTGGGACATGTTCCTTGGACTTGTGTCGCCGTCACGCCTTTCAACACGAGTGCACGAACATGTTCCTTGAGTTGGGACATGTTCCTTGGACTTGTGTCGCTGCCACGCCTTTCAGCACGAGTGCAAGGACATGTTCCTTGAGTTGGGACATGTTCCTTGGACTTGTGTCGCCGTCACGCCTTTCAGCACGAGTGCACGGACATGTTCCTTGAGTTGGGACATGTTCCTTGGACTTGTGTCGCCGCCACGCCTTTCAGCACGAGTTGCAAGGACGTGTTCCTTGAGTTGGGACATGTTCCTTGGACTTGTGTCGCCGCCACGCCTTTCAACATGAGTGCAAGGACATGTTCCTTGAGTTGGAACATGTTCCTTGGACTTGTGTTGCCGCCACGTCCTTTTCAGCATGAGTACAGGGACATGTTTCTCGCTTTGGGACATGTCCTTGGACTTGTGTCGCCGCCATGCCCTTTTCAGCATGAGTGCAGGGACAATTGACGTCTTTGGACTTTAGGAAGTAGCGCAGCAATGTAGCCGAGCGTAGCATGAGGACCCTCGAACTTGGAGAAGGAAGCAGCGCAGCGTGAGGATAATTGACGTCTTTGGACTTTAGGAAGTAGCGCTGGAGTGCACCGAAGCGCGTGAGAACCTTTGAACTTGGAGGAAGGAACTGCAGCGAAGTGCGTGAGAACCTTCGAACTTGGGGGGAAGGAACTGCAGCGAAGCGCGTGAGAACCTTCGAATTTGGGGGGAAGGAACTGCAACGAAGCGCGTGAGAACCTTCGAATTTGGAGGAAGGAATTGCACGAAGCGCGTGAGAAAACCTTCGAACTTGGAGGAAGGTAGCAACGGAGAGAAGCGCCTTCGAACTTGGAGAAGGAGCAGTGGAGAGAAGCGCCTTCGAACTTGGAGAAGGAGCGAGCGAAGCGCGTGAGGGAACCTTCGAACTTGGAGGAAGGAGCTGCAGCAGCGCGTGAGAGAACCTTCGAACTTGGAGGAAGGTAGCAACGAAGCGCATGAAAACCTTCGAACTTGGAGGAAGGAACTGTGCAGCGAAGCACATGAGAACCTTCGAACTTGGAGGAAGGAACTACAACGAATCACAGCGCGTGAGAACCTTCGAAACCTTCGAATTTGGAGGAAGGAACTGCAGCGAAGCGAGTGAGAACCTTCGAACTTAGGGAGGAAGGAACTGCATCGAAGCGCGTGAGAACCTTCGAACTTAGGGAGAAGAAACTGCAGCGAAGCGTGTGAGAACCTTCGAACTTGGAGGAAGGAACTGCAACGAAGCGCAGCGCGAAGCGAAGCGATGTGAGAACCTTCAAACTTGGAGGAAGGAACTGCAGCGAAGCGACGTGAGAACCTTCGAACTTGGGGGGAAGGAACTGCAGCGAAGCGCGTGAGAACCTTCGAACTTTGAGGAAGGAACTGCAGCGAAGCGCGTGAGAACCTTCGAACTTGGGGGGAAGGAACTGCAGAGCGAAGCGCGTGAGAACCTTCGAACTTGGAGGAAGGAACTGCAGCGAAGCGCGTGAGAACCTTCGAATTTGGGGGGAAGGAAATGCAACGAAGCGCGTGAGAACCTTCGAATTTGGAGGAAGGAACTGCACGAAGCGCGTGAGAACCTTCGAACTTGGGGAAGGAATTGCAGAGCGAAGCGCGTGAGAACCTTCGAACTTGGAGGAAGGATCGCAACGAAGCGATGTGAGAACCTTCAAACTTGGAGGAAGGAACTGCAGCGAAGCGCATGAGCGCAACGAAGCGACGTGAGAACCTTCGAACTTGGGGGGAAGGAACTACAGCGAAGCGCGTGAGAACCTTCGAATTGTGAGGAAGGAACTGCAACGAAGCGCGTGAGAACCTTCAAACTTGGAGGAAGGAACTGCAGCGAAGCGCGTGAGAACCTTCGAACTTGGAGGAAAGAACTGCAACGAAGCGCGTGAGAACCTTTGAACTTTGAGGAAGGAACTGCAGCGAAGCGCGTGAGAACCTTCGAACTTGGGGGGAAGGAACTGCAGCGAAGCACGTGAGAACCTTCGAACTGTGAGGAAGGAACTGCAGCGAAACGCGTGAGAACCTTCGAATTTGGGGGGAAGGAACTGCAGCGAAGCGCGTGGGAACCTTCGAACTTGGAGGAAGCAACTTCCATTCGCTGTGTTGCCCCCACTAGTGATGAATTTCCTCAATTTATATCGTCGTGCTTCAATATTTGTTGCACTTTCTTTTTTTTTGTTTGCAGAGACTGAACTTAAAGTTTTCTTTAAGCTGCCTACGTACCCTTTGAAGAAAAGGGATCGAGTCATAACGTAGTTCAAGAAAATTTTTGCACTCACCTTTTAAGCTCGTGTGGGCTAGGAGCATCATGCAGTTTAGGCTCTTGCGACAAGGAGCTTTTATATTTTAAAAGCTCTTATCTTCATCATGGTCTTGATCAGGTCCTTGACTTGTAGGATTGGTCAAGATAATTAGATTTGGTTTCACCTTCAAGGAACCTTCTGTATTTATGAGAACAGAAAACTTCCTCTTCATACGTGACGGGATGCTACTATGAAGCTTCTCGTCACTGTTTACTTCATCGAAAAGTTTCAACTCCAAGTTGTTCATCTTTCTTTTAGGTTGATCGTTTGTTACTTTGAGGCGATCAAAGATAGATGTTGAAGATCGACTTTTCTTCGATGTGGAGACACTTAGCCTTTGGAAAGCTGAAGGTCGAGTGGAGGTGGACATCGAACATTGATTTTCTTCTTTTGTCACAGCCATACTCATTCTTTGGAATACTGAAGGACGAGTAGTTGGAGGCTTGATGCGATCGAAGACGGAGGTCCTTTGTTCACCCCTCTCAGGATTGTCAACTTCTTCTACGTCGATGCAGTAGGAAGTCACAAAGTTCTCTTTTTTCTTTTTGTGGAAAGTTTTGGAGAAGATCTCCTTCACAGTCACCGGTTTTCGAGGTTGAGAAAACTTTTTACTTCTCTTCCTCTTGGTTTGAAGTTTCTTAGGATTCTTCTTTCTTTGATGCTTGCTCTTTCCTTTGATTGTAGCAAGATTTGATTGAGCTACTTCATCAAGGACAAGCTCAATTTTGCCTTCCTTAGCCAGCTTTAAAATTAAGTCCTTTAGGACGAAACATCTTTCCACTGGATGACCAATAACTCGATGATACTTGCAATACTTGGGATCATCGACTTTCTCCATCTCTTCTGGCCGTTTACACTTAGGAAGCTCTATCAGTTGCGCTTCCAATAGTTGTTCCAACATATCAGGGATGTCGGCATCAGGGAAAGGATATATTTTCTTCTGTCTTTCCTTTAAAGTTAAGTGATGCGCTCCATTTGTTTGTCACTTTTCTTTTGAAGACAACTTCGGAAGGGTTATGTTGACGACCATAGATTCTTCTATAGTCTCTTCGTCGTTTCTTCCTTCTTTTCTCATGTTAGGGAGGAGAATGTCTTGGTTTTCTCGACTAGCAATACTTAGCTCCATATCGTGGGCACGAGTTGCTAGTTCCTCAAAGGTGCGAGGCTTTATACCTTTAAGGATGTAGAGGAGTTCCCAGTGCATGCCTTGAATGCACATCTCAACAGAAGAGAGTTCAGTGAGACGATCTTTGCAATCTAGACTCATGGCTCTCCAACGATTTATATAGTTAACAACGAGTTCACCTTTTCGTTGTTTAGTGTTGGTGAGCTCGAACATGCTAACGGTTCTTCTAGTGTTGTAGAAGCGATTCAAAAACTCTCTTTCGAGTTCCTCCCAACTGTCTACTGACTCAGGTTCTAGACCAGTGTACCAGTCAAAAGCATTTCCTTTAAGTGTTCGAACGAACTGCTTGACTAGTAGGTCCCCTCGAGTACCAGCGTTCTCGCATGTCTCAACGAAGTGGGCAATATGTTGTTTAGGATTGCCCTTTCCATCAAACTGCTGAAATTTTGGTGGTTGATACCCGATTGGCGTTCTCAAGTTATCAATCCTCTTAGTATAAGGTTTGGAATACAAGAGGGAATCTTGAGTAGGTCCACCGTACTGAGCTCTGATACAGTTTGTGATCATATCTTGGAGCTGTTGGATGGATAGTGAAGCAACCGAAGCAGAACACTGTGGCTGATCATCTTGCACTATAGTCTTTCCTTTGTCATGATTTTTTATGACTTGGGTTTGACTTGATTCGGCGATATGTTGGTTCTCAATTTGGCTCTTTAGTTGCTCGATTTGAGAATCTTTTTCTTCAATCGCCTTCATCAAGGTGTCGATATGCTCCTGCATCTCAGCCATTCTTTCTTCCATAGTTCTAGTCTCAGTCATCATGACAGTCACTACGTCAGAATCAGGTTCAAACAAAGGGTTATACTTAACAATAAACTTGTCATTAGTATATGCCCCCTGCAAGGTTGTTTCTTCGCTTGCAATGATAGAAGCTTTATCTTCTTGCAACCTCAGTTTATTGAAGCAACAATGGGCAGTTGAACCCATGTAAGACTTGATCTCGACAGCGGCCATCAAAGAAGTCTTGAATGACATATTTACTTTTATGTTTTGAGATAAGAGAGAGAGATGAGAGGTAGAGATGGTCCCACTGGGCGTGCCAATTTGTTCACACGTAACTTCGGAGATGGAGACACGTGGAATAAATAATATATTTGTATTGATGTTTGTATGCGTGTGGGTGTACAATCTCTAACTTTAATCATCTGATTCTCTCTCTTATGTGTGTGGGTGTGTTTCACTCGAGGGCTGGAACGCTTGATCTCGAGTCTGAAGCTTCAATGGATTCTTGGAGCTTGAAGTCTTCCAGTCTTGAAGGAGTCTTCAATCTTCAAGAAGTGTTGATGTCCTGAAGAGTCTTTGATCTTCAAGGAGTGTTGAAGTCTTGAAGGATGTTTGGTCTTCAAGGAGTGTTGAAGTCTTGAAGAGTGTTTGGTCTTCAAGAAGTGTTCAACACTTGGACTTGTGGATTGCAGAGAGTCTTCGGTCTTTAGACTTGGTGGAGTCTCTCTGAATTCTTTGGTTCTGCTTGAGAGCTTTGAAAACTCTGAACTCTTGTCTTTGTGAGAGTGTAGAATTTCTGAACTTTTGAAATGGTGGTGAACCCCTCTATTTATAGAGTTCTCGCAGGATGGGCCCTGGTAACTTTTGGGCCTAACAACTTGGGCTTGGGTTTTATTGGTCTTGGGCTGAACCATTTAGTCTTGGACTTGGTTTATATTTGACCCAAAACCATATGACCCAGACATTTAAAAGACCCAAATTTGATCCAAATAATTATTATTTTTAATTAATTGGTCAAATTAATTAATTTGATTGAAATAATTTAATTTTAATTAGTTGATCAAATAGAAATTTGGCTCTATAAATTTATAATTAGCCAACTTTGTTTTCAAATTAAATTTGGGACACATGTCAATTTATAATTGGTCCCAAATTTAATTAACTTGAATTTCGTCATTAATTTTATGTAATGACGTGGCAATTCGTGATTGGTCAAAATTTCTCCATCAACAAATGCCCCCTTTTCGAGATTTAGACACAAATTATGTGTGAGTGAATCTCGAAAAATATATTTTGGAATTAAAATGCAAGGTATTTGTTCTTGACTTTGACTCCATTTGGGATAAAATTTGCAATTATTTTGAGCTGGTTTGCTACTTTTGCAACCGACCCATTTATCATTACTATCATCTCTAACAGGTTAGCATTTGACCATTTAAATAACTAGTTTCTTAGCACGTGCGATGCACGTTTGATGCATGTTTGTATATCAAATTATTATTATTTTTTCTTATAACAACCAAATAATTCGATGGAAAATAAGATTGATAGATCAATTACTAATATAATATGATATAATTTATAATTTTATAAATGCTTTAAATTAATTTATGTAATTTTAGTTTCATAAACTTGTAAATACCTATCACATTTTCATTTAACAATAACATGTATATTTTATAATTTTTTTTATTTATTTGTATAATAAGTTTTATTTAGAATTAGAAACAATTTTTTTAAAAAAAATCATTAAAACCGAAGGTGTCAAGGCATTTTGTAAGATATATATCGTTGAATTAAAGGTTAGAGGTTTGAACTTCCACTTTCACATTAAAGAAAAAATATAAAAAAAATAATTAAAAAACATTGTAGTAGGTACAAAATAACATTAAAAAACAATAGTTAAGAAAAATCAAAACTCTCTGTATGTATCATTAAGATTGCATGTTAGTTTCTAATAAAAAAAATCGATTATTCAACTTCATCAAATTAAAATTATAAACTTCCAAATTTACAAATTGCGATGTAGATTTGATCTATGCAACTCTTTATAAACTTGAATGTAGGTATGTCATCCTACAGAAAATGTATAAGGTAGTCTAGATTTTTTTTCAATATTAGAGAGGCTTTCTTTAAGAAATTTAAAATAACTAAAATAAAGAACAAAATTTGTGGTTTTTTTTTTTTTGAAAATGTTACAAATTGTTTTGGAATTTCAAACTTAATTCTATTATTTATTATTTCTAGTGAAAATCCTTTAATTTTTTAGAAACAAATAATACCACCTTTTTATTTATTATTTGAGAAATAAATAATACCACTTTTTCATATTCTAACTTTTTAAATTCCTATATTTATTATGGGTTTTTTTAGTCATTATTTATTTATTATGATGGATAATAATTTACTTATCATTATTTAAATAATTAACAATTTATATTTAATCGAGGGGGGAGATTTTAGGGAGGTGGTGAGAATGAGGGTAGAAAATTTATTAGAATGACTTTAATGTTTTTGTTGTTACTGTTCACACGTAACTTCGGAGATGGAGACACGTGGAATAAATAATATATTTGTATTGATGTTTGTATGCGTGTGGGTGTACAATCTCTAACTTTAATCCTCTGATTCTCTCTCTTATGTGTGTGGGTGTGTTTCACTCGAGGGCTGGAACGCTTGATCTCGAGTCTGAAGCTTCAATGGATTCTTGGAGCTTGAAGTCTTCCAGTCTTGAAGGAGTCTTCAATCTTCAAGAAGTGTTGATGTCCTGAAGAGTCTTTGATCTTCAAGGAGTGTTGAAGTCTTGAAGGATGTTTGGTCTTCAAGGAGTGTTGAAGTCTTGAAGAGTGTTTGGTCTTCAAGAAGTGTTCAACACTTGGACTTGTGGATTGCAGAGAGTCTTCGGTCTTTAGACTTGGTGGAGTCTCTCTGAATTCTCTGGTTCTGCTTGAGAGCTTTGAAAACTCTGAACTCTTGTCTTTGTGAGAGTGTAGAATTTCTGAACCCCTGAAATGGAGGAGAACCCCTCTATTTATAGAGTTCTCGCTGGATGGGCCCTGGTGACTTTTGGGCCTAACAACTTGGGCTTGGGCTTTATTGGGCTTGGGTCTGGTTTATATTTGACCCAAAACCATATGATCCAAATATTTAAAAGACCCAAATTTGATCCAATTAATTATTTTCTTTAATTAATTGGTCAAATCAATTAATCTGATCAAAATAATTTATTTTTAATTAATTGATCAAATGGACATTTGACCCTAAAAATTTATAATTGGCCAACTTTGTCTTTAAATTAAATTTGGGACACATGTCAATTTATAATTGGTCCCAAATTTAATTAATTATAATTTTGTCATTAATTTAAATAATGACGTGGCAATTTGTCATTGGCCAAAATTTCTCCTCCAACAGTTACCGTTCTTTCTTTTCTTTATTTTTTTTTCCAAGGAAAAACAATTTATGAGAACCATTTTTTAGTGAAGATAGTGAAAGAAAATTAAAGTTAAATAATAGTATTTCAATCCACAAATTTGTGGACTCTAGTACTCCTCCAACTTAAGGGAGTCAATTTTTCTTTTTAATTTTAAAATTTTACTTAAGGATAGTTTATAGTTTAAGTATTGCACTAAAAAAGAAAAGTTAATATTGTAAAAAAAAATATTTGTACTAAATTCAATTGTTAAAGAAAAATTGCAATCATAAAAATTCACATATTTTCGTTAATTAATGTTTACGGTTTAGGGTTTAGGTTGATGCCATGGTTGTAAAGTTAGAAATAAAGGTAGGAACAAATTAATCCAAAAATGATTTTTTTAACATGCTTCATTTTATATAAAAATAATAATAATTATTATATGGAGTAAAAAAATATCTAACAAAATTAGCATGTGTTTTAATTTTAAATTGTTAAAAAAATGTCATAAGTTCCTTTTATTTTACAAATAGATAAATTTATTTCATTATTGAATGTTAGTATAATTGTAAAAATGATAAAATGATATGAAAATTAACTTATATATTTCTTATTCGTCAATATTTTAATATTCACTTCTGTTGAAGGAGAAATTTTGTCCAATCACAAATTGCCACGTCATTAATATAAATTAATGATAAAATAAATTTGGGACCAATTACAAATTTACACGTGTGCCTAAATTAAATTAATAGACATTAAAATTCGGCAAATCAAAGAATGCCACTTGTCTATTAGTGATCCATGATAACATCAGCCAAGTTCAATCAGATTATGCCACGTGGCAATTGGACCCAAGTCCAAGCTCATATGAGGTCCATCAAACTCTATAAATAGAGGAGGCCACCATTCATTCAGGGGGGATTGAGCCTGAGGCAGAGAGGGCAGAGTCCAGAGCATTCTCCCAAGATCAAGAGTCGTCAAAATCCAAAGAGTCCAGAGCATTCAGAGATCCGAGATTTAGAATTCAAAGGATTCAAGACTCATAAGATTTGAAGACTAGAAGACTCTAAAAAGAGATCAACAAGCCAATCGACCGATCAAGAAGATCAACAAGTCAGCAGGCCGATCATCCAAGAGGATCAACAAGCTAACAAGCCGATCCAACAAATCAACAAGCCAACAGGCCGGTCCAGGAGATCATCAAGTCAACAGACCGATCATCCAGAAGGATCAACAAGCTAACAAGCCGGTCTAACAAATCAACAAGTCAACAGGCCGATCATCCAGGAAGATCAACAAGCCAACAAGTCGATCCAAGAGATCATCACGCCAACAGGCCGATCATCCAAGAAGATCAACAAGCCAATAGGCCGATCCAAGAGATCATCAACCTAACAGACCGATCATCCAGGAAGATCAACAAGCCAACAAGCCGATCCAAGAGATCATCACGCCAACAGGCCGATCATCCAAGAAGATCAACAAGCCAATAGGCCGATCCAAGAGATCACCAAATCCAAGACCAAATAGTTGAACCCAAGACCAAAAAAAGCTCACGCCCAAGTTGTTAGGCCCAAAAGTCTCTAGGGCCCATCCAGCGAGAACTCTATAAATAGGGGGTTCTCCTCCATTTCAAGGGTTCAGAAATTCTACACTCTCACAAAGACAAGAGTTCAGAGTTTCAAAGCTCTCAAGCAGAACCAGAGAATTCAGAGAGACTCCACCAAGTCTGAAGACCGAAGACTCTCTGCAATTCATAAATTCAAGTGTTGAACGCCTCTTGAAGACCAAACGCTCTTCAAGACCTCAACACTCCTTGAAGATCAAATACTCTTCAGGACATCAACATTTCTTGAAGACCAAACACTCTTCAAGACTTCAACACTCCTTGAAGATCAAAGACTCTTCAGGACATCAACACTTCTTGAAGACTGAAGACTCCTTCAAGACTAGAAGACTTCAAGCTCCAAGAATCCATTGAAGCTTCAGACTCGAGATCAAGCGTTCCAGCCCTCGAGTGAAACACATTCACACACAAGAGAGAGAATCAGAGGATTAAAGTTAGAGATTGTACACACCCACACGCATATTACATCAATACAATATATTATTTATTCCACGTGTCTCCATCCCCGAAGTTACGTGTGAACAACTTCATCAAAATATTAATCATATTCTTAATTATTATTATTTTTTTACAATTATTATTAAAGATGTTTTGAACTTTTGGAGGAAACTTTTTTTAGATAAATTATATTCTAAAATTAATATTTTTATCTAATTATATTTAATTATAGAGGAAACTTTTTACATTCTACCTTTTCACATTTCATATGTGTATTTAATTTCTATGAGTATATTTAAATTGTATTATCTCATATACAACAATCTTAGTCAACTTTAGGTTACATTTTATTGTTTTTAATATATGGATTAAAAAATATATAGGTATTTTTATTTTTATTTTTATTTTTATTTTTTGAAAAAATTGTTTTACCTAATTTGGACTATTTTTTTTAATTACCTTGTTTTTTTTTATTAAAAATCTAAATATTTCAATGTTAACTTTTTGTTATCTACTGTTTTTTTTTCAACCTTAATAAAGATAAAATTAATTTACTAATTTGATTTCATTATAATTATAATCAAAGAAAAATTATTTAATTTCTTTGAGAATTGACACTTTTTGTATTCCAATCCTTCATATTCCATATAAATT
The DNA here is from genome assembly GCA_036850905.1 of Luffa acutangula. Lineage (NCBI taxonomy): Eukaryota > Viridiplantae > Streptophyta > Magnoliopsida > Cucurbitales > Cucurbitaceae > Luffa > Luffa acutangula. The sequence goes on from CM072089.1 coordinate 47,537,845, forward strand.
ACTGTGGATAAATAATTTTTAATTTGTTATTGATAATTAATTAATGTATTTTTTATAATTAATTAGAAAATTTGTGTGACATTAGGTACATGACTATTTTCTCAACAAAAGAAACATACTTTGTAATTGAATCAATCAAGTTCTTATTTTTACAACAAACATTTCAAATAAAAAAAAAGTACATGGATTATAAGAGAGAAATAACAAAACAAACAATAAAAAAATCAAGATCTTAACTATACATTCATTTCTTCAAATAGATTTGCTAACTTGATGACAATGGATAGACAAATACACTATTATTCAAGTTCATCAAACTTGAGTTGTAATGTTGCAACTCCAAGGGCATGAGATATACATAACGACACATGCATCATTTGCATCTTGGATGTAACACCAATATCTTGAGATGTTATGAAGCTTGGAGAGCTTTTGAGAGTAAGACAATGAGAGAAAAAAAAAATAAAGAAAGAACAAAGTCGTAGGTATGTGATGAAAAAATGGTGAAGAAAACCCATTTTTATAGTAGTAGAATGTGAGGGTTATAAAACCTCTTGGATTCTAAAATTCATTTAAGTGGTTGGAAAAACTTTTGAATTCTAAATTAAAATTAAAACTCATTTAAGTGTTAGGAAAAACCTTTAACATTCCAACTTTAAGATACTACAAAATTTATTATTGATAATTATTTATTTATTAATTAATATATAATTTATAATTAATCGTTAATGGCATATCTTGTAATTTAGTAAATCAAAGGAAGGACAAAGGTGTCCAAAAATATTTTTCCAAGATCCTTACTTTTTAATATAGTATAGATATAGATATAGATATAGATATAAATTGACTGTTTTAAAAATCCTTTAAACAATAGAAAACAATTGTAATTATTAAATTCATTCATTATTAATAATTAATATAAATGACATACTTGTAAATTTAAAAATTAAAATAGGGGCCTCTTTTTAATATAAAAACTTTTGACATTCTAAGAACTTTCAAATTCTACAATTAACTATAATTAGATAAAAATAATAATTTTAGAATTAATTTATCCACATGGGGAGGTAAACCTTTTACCTTCTATTTTTTCATATTCCATTACTTTAATGTTTATGGGTGCACTTAAATTGCATTATCTCGTACTACACTTTTAATGAATTTTTAGATTATATTGTTTTTAAAATATTAATTAAAAATAGTTGTTTTAACGTATTTCAAATCATTTTTTATTGATTTTTTTGTTTATTACAAATTGTAAATATTTTTAAGTTAACTTTTTGTTGTATACTAAACATTTCAACCTTAATAAATATTCAATTAAGTTTTTTTTTTAAAGTTTCAATTAAGTTATTAATTTAATTTCACATTATAATTATAATTATAATTAAAGACAATTTATTTTAACTTCTTGAAAAATAAAATGATAAAACTCTTTATATTCCAACGTTTTAGATTTCATACAAATTCTCGTTGATACATAATTGTTAATTCATTCTCGATAATTAATTTTTAATTTATCATATATAATTAATTAATTAATTAATCTACTATTAATAATTAATTGAAACTTTGCGAGGAATTATGGTACACATTTTTTTTCTCAACAAAAGAAACATAAGCTTGTAATTGATGGAACAAAATTTTATTTTTCAACAAATATTATTAATAAAAAAATATACGATATAAAAGAATAATAAAAATATAAATAGTAACAAAAAAAAAAAAAAACTCAAGATCCTAATATACACACACTTCTTAAAATATATTTGCTCACTTAACAGATATTGATTTACAAATACAATTATTCAACTTCATAAAAATGGAGTTGTAACATAAGTTTGGGAATCGGGATATAGATTTGGCAGATGCATCCTTTGCAATTTGAATATAGCACACCAACACACCTTGAGATGTTTTGAATGTTGAAGATGTTTTTTTTTAAGTAAACAAACTTAATATCATTAATCTAAACAGGCATAAAACGAAGTACATTTGCAATGAGTAGGACCACCCATTGATGCAATTGTATGCTTAATGCTTATAATTGTTGGGTTTTATGCCCTAAAACTCGTAGATAGTAAATGAAACAAATTAATATCGATCTCAATAAGTCGTTATTTGAGTGATTCAGTAATTTGGTTATTGAATAAATCGAGTTTGCATTAATAAACCCTAAATCCAATAAACTAAGATCCGAGGTTGTTTAAATGAAACTTGGACTAGTATGTAGGGACATATGGGGACCAGTGTCCAAGTAACAACCTAAATGGTCTATAGTATAGGGATAAGACTGGGTACCTTATCCTGGTGACACTATGAGATACGACCCACCTTGTATACGATACAGATGCAATGATCCAAAGCATCCATGTAGGAGACATGCGGGTGGGGGTATCCTATGCAATGAGTTTGCATAAGACCGGACCGCGAAATAGTAACCACTAGATGTAACGCCGTTAACTAGTTTAGGTTTCTATTTCAATAGGATGACCTAGGTAACTCAATCTCAATCCTGAGTCTATTATGAACTCCTTTTCAGGAGGGATTGTCCTTAGATTTGTATGGGTGAGAGTGGCCTGCTCGCCGACTCAATATTCCTACCATATCAGGGGCAAGACCGAATGGGGGCTGGGAACATAACAGTACAAGATGGAATTCACTCCTTCCTCTATTGGGGTAAGTAGATGTGTGTTCCCTTAAGGGCTGATTCCGGGGCTTGAACAAAAGCGCGCTGTCCTCTCCTGGCCCGAGAAGAATTTCTGTTTAGTGGTTGGACCCTAAACAAGTTGTTCATTAGAGGGATCAGTGGTACTTAAGGATCCAGAGGTAACCCAGGGGTAAAACGGTAATTTGACCCAGCTGGTGTTACGAACACACGTGAAGGATTGACTTACTGCTATTGGTCAATATCCGTGGACACAAAAATATTCTACAGTGAGAAGAGTGCAGCTGTGGGTCTTTAGTGGAGTGACCCACGGTTAACGAATGTTGATTGACTCGGTTAATGAGTTTAGCTGATCAATCTCGTATCGTTGGAGCTTCTGATCTGTAGGTCCATTAGGTCCACCTGCTAGCTCATAACGGGTTCTGAGATGATTTAGTCTTGATATTAAAGGGAATTAATATAATGTATGGAGATGCATTATAGTATAAAGTTTAATTAAAGAATTAAACTTTATAATTAATTTTGGATATGATTCGAAATTAATTATTGAGAGAATAATGAATTTAATTAAATATGTGATATTTTATTAATTCATGAATTAATTAATTTAATTTGGTTAAATGTGATTTAATCAAATTAATACTATAGTTTATATTAATGTACATTTTGATGCACATTAAAACTATAGGTTAAATGAGAGATAAAATTGAATGTGATTCAATTATAAAATTAATTAAATATTTGATATTTAATTAATGTGGATTCAATTGATGAGATTAATTGAATGGCCAATTTAATTCAATTGAATATGATTCAAATTGAATTAAATACCTTAGGTTATAATTGGTTTAATTAATATTGATTTAATTAAATTAATTATAATTATTTAATTAATTAAATGATAATTATTATTTAATTAATAGACGGCCTGGATCGCGTTGATTATGATCAACGGTAGAGATCAAATAGGGAATAACTCCCTCCCCACTTATCGTAAAGTTGGGAGGGAGTTTCCCCAACAGGAGCTCACCCTCTCATTTTCACGAAAAAGAGAGAAAAGAACTCTCAAATTCTCTCAAAAATTCCAGCACTTCCTTGCTGTAATTTTCCCTTCCAAGACGATCTTTGGGTTCCCACAAGCCAATCTTGAGTCCCAAGAGTCATAGCGGGTGAATCGACGTGGTGGTGTTCGTTGAGAGGAAGAAGAACGTACATTGGAGCATTGTTCAGTGTTCTTCAATTCCATGTAAGTTCTTCTTAGATCTAAAATGGTTTTAGTTTTTCTAATTATTCAGCATGCTTAATCTGTAATGAAATTGTTTCTAATTTTAATTTGCCAACTTATTGGTTTTTCTACAATTGATATTTAAAAACGAGATCGTTCTTGATTGCTTCCGCTGCCAAAAGGAATTTTAATCCTTCAATAATCTCACTACAAGAAAAAACACTTTCAGTGGCGTATAAAACATGTCGCTGAAACAAAAAACGCGTCGGTAAAACTTTCAGCGACGCGCGTAGCTTTGTCGCTGCATCCGTCGCTGTATTTACGTAGTCGTAAATATTTGTGACATACTACTGTAGACGTTGCTGAAAGCCACCTTCAGTGACGTCTACACGCCGGTGTAAGCGATAGGTAGGGACGTGGGGACACGTCACTGAAGATCACTTTCAGCAACGTTCGATCCGTTGTCACTGAAAAAGATGTTTAGTGACATTGTTAGCACGTCACTAAAATCGTAAACTTTTAGCAACATCTGGCCCGTTGTCGCTGAAAAAGATATTCAGTGACATTGTCAGCACGTCACTAAAATCTTGTGTTCAGTGACACAGTACACACGTCACAGAAAATTGTTTATGATTTAAAAAAAAATAGTTAATTCAATTAGTAAACCTGTAAATAAAATATTATACCATCTTCAAACTAATTAACAATTCTACAATTAATCAAATAAAAAATACAATATGCCAATTTAAAGTTAAAATGCACTACTTCATATATTAACCATAATCAAGAATGATCTCAAGTTTAGATGAAGTTTGTTTAACAAAATGATTCACATCACATCACAATGACTAACAAAAGATCACAAACAAAAAAAAATCAACCTACATTCCTCACATTTCCATACAAAAAGGTGGACGCCTTGTCAAACCATTCATTCATCCAAGCTGAAAAATAAAAAGGAAATAAAATATGTAAGCATGAGATTAAATAATTGAATTAGAGACGATATATGTAACGCCCGAAATTTAAGATAAAATTCAAATTTTTCCTAAGTGGAGCAAGTTTGAGTTAAGAGGGAATTTTGAAATTTTGAAAATTGGGTGTAATATTTAAAATTTTGGTGGAGTGGCATTTTTGTAAATATGCCGAATTTTGAGCCAAAGCCCAAGCCCATTAGGTCTCTTAAAAGTTAGCACGCAGCCCTAGGTTATTTACTCTCCATCTCTTTCTTCTTCTTCCTTGGTACCCGACCAGCAGCCCCCCATCTCCTTCTTTCCTCTCACCCGTAAGTACCAGCCAATCGCCGCCGATCTTCTAACGGCGACTTCCGGCAAGCGACACTCCGACAGCGTGTTTCTTCTCCAGCGTACCTGAGGGCGTAACAACGACGGCGCGCGACGACGAGTGTGAGGAGGCGCGGTAGTGCAGCGGTTCCGGTTGTCTTCTTCGGCCAGCCCCAGACTCGCGGCGACGCGACGACGTATTGCAGCAGCGTCTTCTTCGAGTAGTCGTTGCGCAGATTCCAGCCAGCAGCTTCTCCGGCGTCGGCGGCGTGAATAGAAGTGTTGTGGGTGTTTGTTTGGCGTTTTTGGCGTGATTGAGTAGCGGGTCAGTAATTTTCAGCAAGCCTAGAGCGGTAGTTGGAGCCGAACTCGTGAAATCTTAGACCAAATCGATGTTGGACCAACTTGAAGTTTATTTGTGGCAATAGTTTGGTTAAGATCGAAGGCGGCATTGCTTGAATCAATTGGAATCTTAGATCGAGATTTAGTAAGCCAGGTAAGTGAACTTACTATTGAACCTTTTTTTATTTGGGTGTGAATATTTGAGTTCCTAAAATTCTCGTGTTTAGAATAATTGATTTTTCTATAATATCCGTGTATTAAGTTACTCTTGAAATTATTATTATTGTTTAAAAGCATGAGAATTATGCATAAAGAGTATATATTTTTCATTATGCATGAGTTTATGAAAATTATTGAAAGCATGAAAATTATTATTTGCTGTTTAAAATAGTTGAGTTGGTGGTCTCTTGAAATTCCATTAAAGGAATTAGTTTAAATTATTTATAAGTTTAAGTTAGCGTGCATGAAATTGATGTACGTTTGGAGATGCCTACACAGGGCTTAGGGACATGAAATTGATGTACCTAAGTCGAGGTTTGTGAAATTGACGACCTCGAGGTTTCGTGAAATTGACGGCCTCCGTAGGAGACATATGAAATTGATGTGTCTAGAATAAGTATGAAAGTGATGCATATTCTCTCTCATTAGAAATACACATGAAATTGATGTGTTTAGGGTATGCATGAAATTGATGTATATCCTAGACTTAAAATAAAGTTTAAAGCCACCAAGATTATATTTATTATTGATTTAAAAAAAAATGTTTTTTTTATATCGTGACTCAATCTCAATAGTAGGGTCACTTACTGAGTATTTAAAATACTCATTCTTTTCAAAAATATTTTTTTTCAGGTAAAGGCAAGGGCAGATGAAAGGCGAATGATGAGAATCCGATAGATAGCCATGAGAGGACCTGAATTTCATATTTAATTCTTCCGCTGTTAAGAACTCTGTTTTACTTAATTTGATTTTTTTGTAAATTGTTTGAGAAGTATTCTAGAGGCCATGTATTTTTGTTTTTACATTTTATAAATTATTTAATACCTTTGAAATTAGGGATCCCGAATAAAAGTATTGTTTTAAAGTTTTTACTTAAATTTAGCGTTTATGTTTTAAAATATTTTTGTTTAAAAAGGCCTCCCAAAGCATGCATTGTCGTAACGGTCCTTTTAAGACTTATTAAGAAGTCGGGTCGTTACAATATAACTCAAATCGAGATAAACTAAACTTACAACAACAAGAACTTTCAACATTGAACAAACATGAACACAACTACACTTATGAGAAATAATGAACACAAACTTAACAACATAAGCAACCATCTCTATTCAAAGAACTGAATAAAACAAGTGAAACTAAATTTATAAGAACTTAATGAAACTATACTTATCAACATCACAACAACTACACTAGTTAAAATACTTAAGTGTAAATATGTATCGACCTTCCTAAACACAACAACTAAATGGAAAATAAGTGAAACTAAACTTTAAAAAACACAATAACTAGTTAAAGGGCATAACTGCAACAAGGTATTGACCCCCCAAATAGAATAACTTAACAACTATAACTTAAAATCTTAACTTTGCAAATGGAACAATTCAACTAAACAACTCAACAAAATTAAACTCCCTAAACACAATAGCTCAAGGGCAACAAGGTATTGACCCCCCTCCCAAACACAATACCTTAACAAATCAAACAACGAAACTCATCTTTGCAAATGGAACAACTCAGCAAAAATAAACTCCCTAAACACTTATCCCAAATATCATGAAACCCATTTGCAATCAAACTCAACTCAACAACACCGTGACAACTAAACATATCAATGAAAACAAGTAAACTCGTTAAAAGAACCAAGTGCAACAAGGTATTGACCACCCCCTAAATACAACAACTACACTAGTTAAAATACTTAAGTGCAAATAAGTATCGACCTTCCTAAACACAATAACTAAATGAAAAATAAGTGAAACTAAACTTTAAAAAACACAATAACTAGTTAAACGGTCTAAGTGCAACAAGGTATTGACCCCCCAAATAGAATAACTTAACAACTACAACTTAGAAACTCAACTTTGCAATTGGAACAATTCAACTAACAAAATCAACAAAATTAAACTCCCTAAACACTTATCCCAAATATCATGAAAGCCATTTGTAATCATCGAACATCCCAAATAATACCAAGTCATTAGAAACAAGTAAATGAACTAATTTTAAGCTTTGACTACCATATCTGCAGGATAGTCATAGCACTCAAGTAATACCAAGTCATTAGAAACAAATAAATGAACTTCAATACTTTCTACCTTCGACCTAATTTTAAGCTACAACTAACATAACTGCAGGATAGTCATAGCACTACAACAATTAATATTACCTTTTAGTTTTCATTATTTGACTGTTCTGGAGTCCTTTCCACATTAGACGATGAACTTTCTCCACTTGTCAACCTTCTTAAAATTTCTTCAATTGTAGCTTGTTGTGATGCAACTATACATTGCACAGAGAAAAGACTACAAAAAAAATAAATAAAAGGAAAGCTTGACTCTAGGATCTCAAACGATATAACCTATTAATCAAATTTCCTTAACATACAATTTAACAAAGAGAACTCATTGAACTTGTAAATGAAATATAATCTCCATTAATGGGCAACAGGAAAAAAAAACAAAATACACACTTAGTAACACTAAACAAAGCACAAACTGATGAACAATATCTCACCCCCCCCCCCCAAAAAAAAAAAAAAAAAACATTGTGCTATGTTCCAAATGGTGAAAGAATCTTGCCACAATTTGATTACTCATTAAAGCCAAAAGAAAAAGGCTTCTTTACAAAATATTTAAAAATCAACTTTAACTTCAAACTTGCATACCTTTCTATCCACAATTCTAAATAAGATGATTCTTTTTTTTCCTATAGTCATTATTATTATTTCTGTCTACTTTCAAGTTATCCTAATCATTCACAATTCTAAATAACATGATTCTTTTTTTTCCATTTTTCAACTTAGTAGCTAAACCAAATTATTTCTTTTAGTTTTAGATGGATATCAAGAAAGTACGACTTAAAATGGATATGAAATAATTTGGTTTCTTGATATCCATCTAAAACTAAAATTCATATTCATTTTAAGTCATACTTTCTTGATGTCAATCTAAAACTAAAAGAAATAATTAGGTTTAGCCACTCATATTATATCAATGGGTATTAGAATAAACACAAAAAACAACTCCAATCTAAGATGTAAAACACTCACCCAATACCGAAATTGCTCAAAGACGCTAAAACTCGAAGACCCATTGCTTGAATCGCAGAAAATTGAAGCGAAAGCTTGCTGAACGAATTTAACAATGAGTGGGCAATCAACTAAACTCAAAAACCAACCAAGAAAAAGCTTCTAAATGCTTACCCATTGAACAACACGCTGGAAAAAGCCCAAAAATCAGACCCACACGCTGCAGTTCGCGCCTAATGGAAATGTCGCTGGAAAACATTGTTGTCCGACCACCACCACACTGCAACAAGCTCGAAAACAGGGATAAGAGAGTCTGGGAGTGAGGGAGCGAACGATTAAGAGGGAGATCGGGCAAGAGAGATGCAAAATCAACCTTTAGATCGCGCGCAAACTCACGCTCGATAGGCGAGTATCAGAGTTTGAACACCGTAAACGAGCAAGCAAGACTGAAACTAACGTGCCATAACAGTGGGTTAGCTTAAATCTCCAATAAACTCACGCTTTAAAACAAAATCGATCACGAAAACTTAATGAACTCACCAAAATCGAACTAGCCAAGGTTCAACGCTGCAGAACCTCCACAAGTTGGTTGGCGGCGACACCAAAACCCCGACGACAGCAACCGAAAACGCGACGAACAGCGGTCTGACGAGGGGTTGCGCGAAGAGTGACGACGGCGAACTGCTACAAACGGCGGTGAGCTGCTACAGACGGCGGCGACGACCCTCTTCGAACGGCAGGGAGATGGGAGAGAGAGAGCTACGGTGAGGGAGAGACAACGAGAGGGAGAGATGAGAGAAGGTGAGGAGGCCGAATGAACAGATGGGGGGGGGGACTGCGCACGCGAGGATGGAAAGGAAAATTTTCCCTTTCTCTTTTTCTTTTTTTTTTCCTAGGGTTCCCTTTTTTAAAAAAAAAACCCAAACTTTATTCTAAAAGAAATAAAAATTGAACCCTACCGATTTCAACTTTCCACTCTTATCAACTCCAAACTCAGAATTCATGAAGTCCAACAAAATATGGAGAAAATTTCCATAATTAAAAAAATAAATAAAAATTTAAACAAGAAATTAACTTAAGGCTTGAAAAGGACTTTACCTGCAATTTGGGGCGTTACAAGAATAATCCGAAGATCCAAGCTAACTACCACTTTGGTTCAAATGTTACCACAATTAGAGTCACATTTAAAGTTGGTGGGAACTTCGGCGGGGTCTTCAGCGGGAACTTTGGTGGCGAGCTTCAAGAAAAGAACCCTCACTTTTGGCGAGCTGTGACCTAAGACTCGAATAAAAGAGGAAAAACGGCTCATACTGAAAATAAAAGAGGGAAAAGGGGGGAAAACACCCACCCTAGCTTATTTTAATATTCTAATATTTTATTTCAAAAGAAAAAAAATTATAATATTTAGTGACACCAAACATAACCTTTAGCAACGTGATAAATATGTTGCTAAAAATAAAACTTTTTGTGGCGCGAGTTTACGTGTCTCTGAAACTATTAGTGACATCTAATTTTATTGCGTCACTGAAAATATGTAATTGCGACATTTGGTTTACGGTGTCGCTGAAAGTCATCTTTAGCGGCTTATTTTTGCTGCGTCACTAAAAACTTGTCATTGAAAACGTATTTTCTTGTAGTGTCTCTTGATCACAGATTGTATGTTCTTGTTTCTGAACTAATTGCTCGGGGGAGGGTAGTTTAGATTTGTCTATCAATTGCATGACTTAGATGATTCTACAATCGGGATAATTGGGATTGCTTGAGAAACCGTTGTAAGGATTGTTTTTTATGCTTATGTTTGTTGTTGAAATTAGATAGGGATATCAATTTCTTAATTTGAATAAAAAATTAATTGTACTCGGGAGAGGCTTTTAATAATTATCAAATCCTTGGTTTATGAAATCGTTACGTGTTCGTTCTTATTTAATCTTTGAATTAAGTCATGCATCTAATAGGTGAAATCAATTCCCTAAGGCTTTTCCCCATTGAGTTTCCATCTTTTTATTGCTTTGATTAGTTTTTCATTAATTTGCATATTTCTCGATATTTTTCTCTAAATAAAATTGGGTGAATATACCTTTAATAATTAGGGGAACTAGAAAACCAATCCAGAGGACGACATTCGATTTTAAATCACTATATTATAACTTGGACCCGTACACTTGCGGTTAGCAATTTTCGTATTATCATCTTATTGAAATAGAAGCATAAACTAGTTAACGGTGTTACATCCAGTGGTTACTATTCGTGGTCCGGTCTTATGCAAACTCATTGCATAGGATACCCCCACCCGTATGTCTCCTACATGGATGCTTTGGATCATTGCATCTGTATCAAATACAAGGTGGGTCGTATCACATAGTGTCACTAGGATAAGGTACCCAACCTTATCCCTATACTATAGACCTTTTAGGTTGTTACTTGGACATCGATCCTCGTATGTCCCCACATACTAGTCCAAGTTTCATTTAAACAACCTTGGATCTTAGTTTATTTGATTTAGGGTTTATTAATGCAAACTCGATTATTCAATAACCAAATTACTGAATCACTCAAATAACGCTTTATTGAGATCTATTAATTTGTTTCATTTACTATCTACCAGTTTTAGGGCATAAAACCCAACAAATGTCTCCCCTATTTTTCGGATGTGTTTATCCAACTGGGAATCTATTGATCATGCTTTGAGTCGATGCAAGAAAGCTAAATTGATTTGTGATAATATTTTTAAGCGGTGTGATAGGGCTATTCGGATTGCAAACAACTTTGCAGACCGAATAATGTGTTTAGCAGAGCAATTACCTGATGAAGAATTTGAGAAAGCTTGTATAGCTTTCTGGGCTATATGGAATGACAAGATCAGTTGGTGTAAGAATTTGAAAATTATGGATTGGACCCAACGATGTGATTGTTGGGTTTTATGCCCTAAGACTCGTAGATAGTGAATGTAAAAAAAATTATATATACTTGTTTCAATAAAGTGTTATTGAGTTTCTACGATAAAGTGTTATTGTTAAATATTGCACAATTTGACCCAAATCCAATAAACTAAGATCCAAGGTTGTTTGTATGTAACTTGAACTAGTATGTGGGGACATATGGGGATTGATGTTCAAGTAACAACCTAAAAGGTCTATAGTACAAGGATAAGGTTGGGTACCTTATCCTGGTAACACTATGTGATACGACCCGCTTTGCATTCGATACAGACGCATTGATCCAAGGCGTCCATGTAAGAGACATGCGAACGAGGGTATCCTATGCAATGAGTTTGCATAAGACCGAACCACGAAATAGTAAACCACTAGATGTAACAATGTTAACTAGTTAGGTTAGTTTTCAATAGGATGACCTAGGTAACTCAGTCTTAATCCTAAGTGTGTCATGAACTCCTTCTCACGAGGGATTGTCCTTTGATTAGTACGGGTGAGAGTGGCCTACACGCCGACTCAATAAGCCTACCTTCTTGGGGACCAGACCGAGTGAGGGGCTAGGTGTTGGGTTTTATGCCCTAAAACTCATAGATAGTGAATGTAACCGTTGACCGGATATTAATGAAATAATATTGATATATTTTTTCCATTAATTGTTATTAGTTATTTTATGTTTGTCTTTGCCTAATAATAACCCTAATCCAATAAACTAGACATCCAAGGCTGTAATATGAGTCTTGAATTATATGTAGCGACATATGGGATCATTGTTCAAGAAACAGCCTAAAGGGTCTATAGTATAGGGATAAGACTGGGTGCCTTATCCTGGTGATACTATGGATACGACCCACTTTGTATTTGATACAAATGCTGCGATCCAACGCGTTCGTGTAGGAGACATGCGAGTGGGGGTATCCTATGCAATGAGTTTGCATAAGTCTGGACCACGAAATAGTAACCACTGGTTATAACACCGTTAACTAGTTGGTTTTCTATTTCACTAGGACGACCTAGACAACTTAGTCTTAATCCTGAGTTGATTATGGACTCCTGCTCATGAGAGATTGTCCTTTGATTTGTATGGGTGAGAGTGGCCAATACGCCGACTCAATAAGCCTACCACTTTGGGGACAAGACCGAATGGGGAGCTGGGAACATAATCGTACAAGATGGAATTCACTCCTTCTCGACTTTAGGGAAGCAGATGAGTGTTCTCTTAAGTGGTTACTCCGAGTCTTGAACAAAGGGCCCTACCCTCTCAATGGCACGAGAGAGTTTTCTGTTTGATGGTTGGACCACAATCAGGTTGTTCATTAGAGGAGAACTGGTACTTAAGGAAATAGAGGTAACCCAGGGGTAAAACGGTAATTTGACCCAGCTGGTGTTACGGACACTCGTGAAGGACTTGAAGGGAATAAAAGTCCCCACGCAGCGGAAGCGCATCGATTGGAACTTACGCCGTATATTAATTAACATTAAAATACCGTTACGATAACTCAAACAAAACTTTAAACATGCTTTAAAGTTGCTGTAAAATACGGCCTCCAAAATCACGAACCATGCCAAAAATTGGCCTAGACAGCACGAACCGCCCCGAACCACCTAGAACCGGCCTCCAAAATCACGAACCATGCCAAAAATTGGCTGAACCGGACCAAATAGGTCCCAGCCCAGCCGAACCGGTCTGAACCGGACCGGTTACACCTTGAACCGCGCCTTTTGAAACCCTAGGTCGCGCCTCCATCTGTTGGGTTTTATGCCCTAAAACTCGTAGATAGTAAATGTACTTTTGACCGAACATTAATAAAGTGATGTATTATTCAATGTTTGTATTATATCTTGTCTTGTTAACCCTAATCCAATAAACTAAACATCCATGGCTAATAGAATGAGGCTTGAACTTGTATGTAGGGACATACGGGGATCAATGTTCAAGTTTTAGCCTAAAGGGTCTGTAGTATAGGGATAAGGCTGGGTACCTTATCCTGGTGACACTATGGATACGGCCCGCTTTGTATATTGATACAAACGTAATGATCCAACGCGTTCATGTGGTTGACATGTGAGTGGGGGTATCCTGTGCAATGAGTTTGCACAAAGACCGGACCGCGAAATAGTTAACCACTAACTGTAACACCGTTAGTTAGTTTGGTTTCTATTTCACTAGGATGACCTAGGCAACTTAGCCTTAATCCTGAGTGGATTATGGACTCCTGTCCATGAGGGATTGTCCTTTGATTTGTACGGGTGAGAGTGGCCTGTTCGCCGACTCAATAAGCCTACCATTTTGGGGACAAGACCGAGTGGGGAGCTGGGAACGTAGTCTTACAAGATGGAATTCACTCCTTCCCGATATTAGGGTAAGTAGAGGTGTGTTCCCTTAAGTGGTGTCTCCGGGTCTTGAACAATGGGCCCTACCCTCTTCATGGCACGAGAGGGATTTCTGTTTGCTGGTTGGACCACAAACAGGTTGTTCATTAGAGGAGCACTGGTACTTAAGGACCAAGAGGTAGCCCAGGGGTAAAACGGTAATTTGACCTAGCTGGGGTACGAACACACGTGAAGGGCTAACTTGCTATTGACGGTCGATATCCGTGGACACAGAAATATATCTGCAGTGAGAAGAGTGTAGCTATGGTTCTATAGTGGAGTGAACCACAGTTAACGAACATTGATTAATTTGGTTAATGAGTTTAGCCAATTAATCTCACATCGTTGGAGCTTCTGATCTGTAGGTCCATTAGGTCCCACCGGTAGCTCTATAAGGGCGTTGAGGTAAATTTCTAAGGGAGAATTGAATATTCGAAGTGGTTTGAATAGTAAAATAAAATATGAATTTGATTCATATTATAAAACTATAGGTTATAATTAATGCACATTAAATGTACATTAATGCTATAGTTTATTTTTGAGAGGAATATAATTAAATATGAGATATTTAATTATGATATTAATTAATTAGAGAATTAATTAATTATTGTTTTAATTCAATTCAATTAAATTTGATTTAATTGAATTAGATTAAAACTTTAGGTTATGTGGGAATGTTATGTAAATATATGATTTACATTAATTATAATAATTAGTTAATTTAATTGTTAAATTAATTATATTATTATAAATTGGTTAATGATTTAGAATTATTAATTATTTAAATTATCAGTTAGTTGAACTGATAAATGTGAACGTGTGAAGGGGAGTTAAATTAGGGAGTGGGAAGTTTCATCGGTAAAAATAACCACTCCCCAATTTAATCCCGTTTTGTTGAGTTGGTTAGACCTGATTCACACGCCATTCTCTCGTTCTCACTCTCCAGATCTCTCTGCAATTTTCTCTCAAGAATACAGAGAAGAAAAAATTCTCCCAACTTTTTAGAAAACTTCGCTCCCACAAGCACTCTTCGCATATCCTTCAAGAGAATACCGGTGCAACCATTTTGGTGGTGTTCGTGACTAATTTCCAGCGGAGAACCAAGGAATTTTGGCGAAGAAATTCAAGAAATCTTCAAAGGTATAGTGTTCTTAATTCTAGGATCATTAGGATCCACTACTAGATTGGGATCTAGAGTTTTTTGTTTAAAAGATGCATGTTTTATAATTAAAATTCAGTAGTTTTTATTTAATTATACTGCTGTATTTTGTTTGCCAAACGTATTGGTATTTTAATCCAAATTAAAAACAGAGTTAAGGTTTCTGTAAGTTTCCGCTGCAAAAAGGGTTTTTATCCCTTCAATTGGTATCAGAGCCAGGTTTGTATTTTAATTTGTGAATTAAAATTTGCGTTGGTTTTAGGTGGGATTTAATTGCATTATGAATGTTAATTTGCTATGAACTGGAGATTAATTGGCCTTAGATTTACAATTTTTTTGATGCGATCAAATGTAAAGGCCCCTGCGTTTTTGGGCAATTAAATTGTAAATCGAGTCTCTTTAAGTCCAAGTCTAGTTTAGGCTGAAGAACGATGAAGATCGGGACCAAAATTGGCCAAAAGCGGCGGAAAACGGCGAAGAATTGCGGCTGGAACAGTGCAGGTTTTTCCAGAAATTTCAAAAAAAAAAAAAAAAAAAACGAAAAATCAGACGAGGGCTGACGTCAGCATGAAGGACGCTGACGTCATGAGGCGCGGTCTAGGGAGCGGTCCAGTTTGCGTCGCCCGGTTCTTCGGATGCGCGCGGTTCACGCCTGGTTCGTTGACTGGCGTCCGGTTCGTTGACTGGTCCGCTTGGTTCGTTGACTGGTCCGCCTGGTTCGTTGACTGGGCGGTTTTTGACGCTGGTTTCGTGTTTTTCCGGTCCGGTTCGAGCGGTTTTGAGCTGGTTCGAGCGGTTTTGGCAATTTTAAAGCGGTTTTGGTCCGGTTCGGGGCTGCAGAAGGCTGTAATAGGATAGAATTTTGCTTTATTCTTGTAATTTAGCTTTAATTTTGTCCTAGAGGCCAATTAATCGGTTCATATGCTATTTTATATGCTTTATGGATGTCATATAATATTAGAAATCCCACCTTAGGTTATAAAGCATGTTCATGCATTTATGTATGTTATAATTAGATTATAATATATGATTGAAATGCATGGTTTGATTTTCATGAGTTATTAATATATAGTTGAGTTATATTAAATTCATGAAAATGGAAAAGTATGATGCATGCAATTAAATAGTTTTAATATAAGAGTTATATTAAAAATAATTTGTTTGCAGCATGCTAAGTTGATTTTCCATTTTTTTGGCCATAATAAAATAGTTTATTATTTAAATGGAAATCAAATTGCATTGAGCATGATACATCCATAGATTAATATAAGGGTTATATTGATTATCATGCAATGCAAAATACTATAGTTTGAATTTCATTAACTTGAATATGATTGTTAATTGTTTTAAAAACTATAGTATGCATGATTATAGGGCTAATCATTAAAATTTTGAAATAGTTTAAAATTTTATGATTAGAAACCGTCAATCTATAATCAAGATATGCATGTTCACATAGGATCTTAGGTTAAATTGAATTAATTTTAATGGGTTAAAATTAATTAGACCTAAGATCATTCTCTAATAGGATTAGAATATCTTACTTAGTTTTAAAATAGTTTTAATGAACTAAGTAGGACAAACATTCCTAAGATTATAAGGGAACTCTACCAGTGAAGTTCTGTCTAAGGATTGGAGGTATTTAAGTTGACGGTAAACGGAACACCTCCTACCTGGGAACGGATCTGGAACACCGGAGTTGAATTAATCTCAGGTTAATGTTAGAATAATGTCGCTAGGTTAATTAAATTGGTTTAATACACCTAGACATTAGGTCTTATTATAATAGTTATAATAGGACTAGACTTAGATAAATGACTTAGCCGGATTTATCTAGGTTTAATCAAACCCTAAAATTAATAATAGGTTACTTTAGTGGGAGGAAAATTACAAAACTTGATTTAAATCGAGTTTTGCTCCTGCATCCCTGTGATGTTCACACCGTGAGATCCATGCTCGGCTTTGTGTCGTTTTAGCGCGGCCTCCCTTCGGAGAGTGTTTGCATGGGTCAATACCAAGGTGAATGGGGAAAGTGACTATAGTAAGTGGGAGCAGGACACGTGTCAACGTATCCTTCGGTCTCCGCCCCTAGGTCACAACGTGAGATTCCTATGATCCGCCTGCGTGTTGTCTCGGCGCAACCATCCCTTCGGAGGGCCTGATCATAGGATTCGGAACACCGTGAACTCCTGAATAGGATAGGGTCACTTAGGCTAATTACCAACAGTTGTCTTTCCTAACGGTAGCCTGTTGGTGCGTACCTCTGGGATCTAAAAGTGGGAGGGTTACACTTACGGGGAGGAGTTAATTTGTTAACATATCCTTGACCGAACAACGGTGGTTAATATCTAATGGAATATGAGTTATTCTGGTATTAGAAATTGACTGAGAAGAGTCTCATTTTAGAGGAGGAACAACTGATCATCCTTCGGTGGCTGTTCTTCTAAACCTCTAAAGCATCGTTGCAAAACACAATCATAGTTTTATTAGGGTTCTTTGATTGTTTGTTTGCAAAATTGATTGGATGTATGCAATTGTTTGTATTGCTTGTGTGATGGGTTAAGGCAAAGATAACTAATACGGTCACTTGTTTGTTTTTCAGCAATGTCTTCCTCTATAATTTCCCTGCTTAAAAATGAACAACTTACCGGCGAGAATTTTCCACAATGGAAATCTAACCTCAATACAATACTCGTGGTTGAGGACTTAAGATTCGTCTTAACGGAGGAATGTCCTCCCGTTCCCCCTCGCACTACCTCTCAGGCAGTTAAGGACGCCTACGAATGCTGGACCAAGGCCAATGAAAAGGTCAAAGTCTATATTCTGGTCAGCTTGTCTGAAGTATTGGCCAAGCGTTACGAGAACGTGGGAACTGCTAGGGAGATTATGAATTCCCTGCAGGAGATGTTTGGACTTCCGTCCTACCAACTCCACCACGACGCCTTGAAGAACGTCTTCAATGCCAAGATGCTGAAAGGTCAATCTGTTCGAGAACACGTCCTGGACATGATTAACCAATTCAACATAGCTGAGGCAAATGGCGGGGTTGTCTGCGAGTGCAGTCAGGTTGCGTTCATCCTTCACTCGCTCCCAGCGAGCTATCTGTCTTTCAGGACGAACGCGAGCATGAATAAGATTCAGTTCAACCTGACTACCCTCCTCTCGGAGTTACAGATTTATGAGTCCTTGCAAAAGAGCAAGGGCAAAAATGTGGTTAAAGGAGAGGCCAATGTGGCCCATTCCAAGAAGAAGTTCCTGAAGGGTTCATCCTCAGGGACTAAATCTGTACCCCAGGCTTCTTCATCGAAGCAGATCCAAAAGAGGAAGGGAGACAAGGGGAAGGCTCCTGCATAGGCTGTGCAAGGAAAGGGGAAGGCCAAGGTCGTGGCCGACAAAGGCAGATGCTTCCACTGTAATGCAGATGGTCACTGGAAGCGCAACTGTCCCCGCTACCTTGCTGAGAAGAGAAGAGAAAAAGAAGGTAAATTCGATTTACTTGTGTTAGAGACTTGTCTCGTTGAACATGATGAGTTTGCCTGGATACTGGATTCGGGAGCCACTAATCATGTTTGTTCTTCTTTTCAGGGAAATAATTTCCAGCAGCTGGCAGAGGGTGAAATGACGCTCAAGGTCGAATAGGAGACGTCGTTTCAGCTCGTGCAGTGGGAGCTGCAAAATTATTCTTTAGAAATAGGTTTTTAATTTTAGAGGACTTGTACTTGGTTCCTAGAATTAAAAGGAACCTTATTTCTGTTTCAGCTTTGTTAGAACAATGTTATTCAGTTTCCTTCTTGCTTAATGAAGCTTTAATTTCAAAGAATGGAGTTTACATTTGTTCAGCTAAGCGTGAGAATAATTTATTTGTGTTAAGACCAAATGATGCTAAGGCTATTTTAAGTCATGAAATGTTTAAAACGGTCGAAACTCAAAACAAAAGGCAAAAAGTTTTTCTTTTAAGTAACGACAAGTATCTTTGGCATCTTCGTCTTGGTCATATTAACATCGATCGGATCGATCGTTTGGTTAAAAATGGACTTCTAAGTGACATAGAAGATACATCTTTACCACCCTGTGAATCGTGTCTCGAGGGTAAAATGACCAAGAGGCCTTTTACCGGAAAAGGTTATAGGGCCAAAGAACCACTT
Source organism: Luffa acutangula (assembly GCA_036850905.1). Lineage (NCBI taxonomy): Eukaryota > Viridiplantae > Streptophyta > Magnoliopsida > Cucurbitales > Cucurbitaceae > Luffa > Luffa acutangula. Next base: position 47,557,217 of record CM072089.1, read on the forward strand.
GAACTGATACATTCGGATCTCTGTGGTCCAATGAATGTAAAGGCTCGAGGTGGTTTTGAATACTTCATCTCTTTCATAGATGATTATTCACGATACGGTTACTTGTACCTAATGGGCCATAAGTCTGAGGCTCTTGAAAAATTCAAGGAGTTTAAGGCTGAGGTAGAAAATCTATTAGGAAAAACAATTAAGATGCTTCGATCAGATCGAGGTGGAGAGTATTTGGATCAAAGATTCCAAGACTATATGATAGAACATGGAATCCAATCACAACTCTCAGCACCTGGTACACCCCAGCAAAATGGTGTATCAGAAAGGAGAAACAGAACCTTGTTAGACATGGTTCGATCAATGATGAGCTATGCTCAGTTGCCTAGCTCGTTTTGGGGGTATGCAGTAGAGACTGCAGTACATATTCTTAACAGTGTTCCCTCAAAAAGTGTTTCTGAAACTCCTTTTGAGTTATGGAGAGGGCGTAAACCTAGTTTGCGTTACTTTCGTATTTGGGGTTGTCCTGCACATGTGTTAGTGACAAATCCTAAGAAATTGGAACCACGTACGAGAATATGCCAATTTGTTGGGTACCCGAAAGAAACGAGAGGTGGTCTTTTCTATGACCCTCAAGATAATAAAGTATTTGTATCGACAAATGCAACTTTCTTGGAGGAAGACCACATACGAGATCATCGACCACGAAGTAAGTTAGTATTAGGAGAAGCTACAGAAGGATCAACAAGGGTTGTTGATGAACCTGGTCCTTCAACAAGAGTTGTTGGAGAATGCAGTTCTTCTCGTCAATCTAGTCCTCCTCACGTAGTGGGAGAGCTTCGACCCAGTGGGAGGGTTGTGACACAACCTAACCGCTACTTGGGTTTAACAGAAACACAAGTAGTCATACCTGATGACGGCGTAGAAGATCCATTGTCTTATCGTCAGGCAATGAATGATGTAGATAAGGACGAGTGGGCCAAAGCCATGGACCTTGAGATGGAGTCAATGTACTTCAATCAAGTTTGGGAACTTGTAGATCTACCTGAGGGGGTCAAACCCATTGGGTGTAAATGGATCTATAAGAGGAAAAGAGATGCTGCTGGGAAAGTACAGACTTTCAAAGCAAGACTTGTAGCAAAGGGTTATACCCAACGAGAATGAGTGGACTATGAAGAAACTTTTTCTCCAGTTGCTATGCTAAAGTCCATAAGAATCCTCTTATCCATTGCCACATTTTATGATTATGAAATTTGGCAAATGGATGTCAAGACAGCTTTTCTGAATGGCAATCTTGACGAGAGTATTTTTATGTCTCAACCCGAAGGGTTCATATCCCAAGGTCATGAGCAAAAAGTTTGCAAACTGAATCGATCCATTTATGGGTTGAAACAGGCTTCTCGATCTTGGAATATTAGATTTGATACTGCGATCAAATCTTTTGGTTTTGACCAGAATGTTGATGAGCCTTGTGTATACAAGAAGATCGACAAGAATAAAGTAGCTTTCCTCGTACTTTATGTAGACGACATCCTACTCATTGGGAATGATGTAGGGTATCTGTCTGACGTAAAAGAATGGCTAGCAGCTCAATTCCAAATGAAAGATTTGGGTGAGGCCCAGTATGTTCTTGGCATCCAGATTATTCGGGATAGAAAGAACAAATCGCTAGCTCTGTCTCAGGCAACGTATATCGACAAGATGTTGGCTCGATATTCGATGCAGAACTCCAAGAAGGGCTTGTTGCCTTTCAGGCATGGGGTTCACTTGTCTAAGGAACAGTCTCCTAAGACACCTCAAGAGGTTGGGGATATGAGACGGATTCCCTACGCATCTGCCGTGGGTAGCTTAATGTATGCCATGCTATGCACGAGGCCTGACATTTGTTATGCTGTAGGGATTGTCAGCAGATATCAGTCGAATCCAGGGTTAGACCATTGGACCGCCGTTAAAGGAATCCTCAAGTATCTTAGGAGAACGAGAGATTACATGTTGGTGTTTGGGGCTAAGGAGTTAGTTCTCACGGGTTACACCGACTCTGACTTCCAAACTGACAAGGATTCTAGGAAATCTACGTCAGGGTCAGTTTTCACCCTTAACGGGGGAGCTGTAGTTTGGAGGAGTATAAAGCAAGGATGCATAGCAGACTCCACAATGGAGGCTGAGTATGTAGCTGCTTGTGAAGCAGCTAAGGAAGCTGTTTGGCTAAGGAAGTTCTTGACAGATTTGGAAGTTGTTCCAAATATGAACTTGCCCATTACGTTATACTGTGACAACAGTGGGGCAGTAGCCAATTCAAAGGAACCTCGCAGCCACAAAAGAGGTAAACACATAGAGAGGAAGTACCATCTAATTCGAGAAATTGTGCAAAGAGGAGATGTGGTCGTGACCAAGATCGCTTCCGAGCACAACATTGCTGATCCGTTTACGAAGGCCCTCTCGGCTAAAGTGTTCGAGGGTCATCTAGAAAGTCTAGGTCTGCGAGACATGTATATAGCCTAATCTAGGGCAAGTGGGAGATGTGTAATGGGTGTAAGGATGCCCTAGTTTATTGTATTTTGTATATTTACCTTTTATGTAATGTACAATATACATGTTTATTGTATTTTGTATATTTACCTTTTATGTAATGTACAATATACATGTACCATTTCCAGCTTTGGATTATATTGTATATATTTTCCCTGTAACTTGAGTTTTAGTTCAAGTGGGAGTTTGTTGGGTTTTATGCCCTAAAACTCGTAGATAGTAAATGTACTTTTGACCGAACATTAATAAAGTGATGTATTATTCAATGTTTGTATTATATCTTGTCTTGTTAACCCTAATCCAATAAACTAAACATCCATGGCTAATAGAATGAGGCTTGAACTAGTATGTAGGGACATACGGGGATCAATGTTCAAGTTTTAGCCTAAAGGGTCTGTAGTATAGGGATAAGGTTGGGTACCTTATCCTGGTGACACTATGGATACGACCCGCTTTGTATATTGATACAAACGTAATGATCCAACGCGTTCATGTGGTTGACATGTGAGTGGGGGTATCCTGTGCAATGAGTTTGCACAAAGACCGGACCGCGAAATAGTTAACCACTAACTGTAACACCGTTAGTTAGTTTGGTTTCTATTTCACTAGGATGACCTAGGCAACTTGGCCTTAATCCTGAGTGGATTATGGACTCCTGTCCATGAGGGATTGTCCTTTGATTTGTACGGGTGAGAGTGGCCTGTTCGCCGACTCAATAAGCCTACCATTTTGGGGACAAGACCGAGTGGGGAGCTGGGAACGTAGTCTTACAAGATGGAATTCACTCATTCCCGATATTAGGGTAAGTAGAGGTGTGTTCCCTTAAGTGGTGTCTCCGGGTCTTGAACAATGGGCCCTACCCTCTTCATGGCACGAGAGGGATTTCTGTTTGCTGGTTGGACCACAAACAGGTTGTTCATTAGAGGAGCACTGGTACTTAAGGACCAAGAGGTAGCCCAGGGGTAAAACGGTAATTTGACCTAGCTGGGGTACGAACACACGTGAAGGGCTAACTTGCTGTTGACGGTCGATATCCGTGGACACAGAAATATATCTGCAGTGAGAAGAGTGTAGCTATGGTTCTATAGTGGAGTGAACCACAGTTAACGAACATTGATTAATTTGGTTAATGAGTTTAGCCAATTAATCTCACATCGTTGGAGCTTCTGATCTGTAGGTCCATTAGGTCCCACCGGTAGCTCTATAAGGGCGTTGAGGTAAATTTCTAAGGGAGAATTGAATATTCGAAGTGGTTTGAATAGTAAAATAAAATATGAATTTGATTCATATTATAAAACTATAGGTTATAATTAATGCACATTAGATGTACATTAATACTATAGTTTATTTTTGAGAGGAATATAATTAAATATGAGATATTTAATTATGATATTAATTAATTAGAGAATTAATTAATTATTGTTTTAATTCAATTCAATTAAATTTGATTTAATTGAATTAGATTAAAACTTTAGGTTATGTGGGAATGTTATGTAAATATATGATTTACATTAATTATAATAATTAGTTAATTTAATTGTTAAATTAATTATATTATTATAAATTGGTTAATGATTTAGAATTATTAATTATTTAAATTATCAGTTAGTTGAACCGATAAATGTGAACGTGTGAAGGGGAGTTAAATTAGGGAGTGGGAAGTTTCATCGGTAAAAATAACCACTCCCCAATTTAATCCCGTTTTGTTGAGTTGGTTAGACCTGATTCACACGCCATTCTCTCGTTCTCACTCTCCAGATCTCTCTGCAATTTTCTCTCAAGAATACAGAGAAGAAAAAATTCTCCCAACTTTTTAGAAAACTTCGCTCCCACAAGCACTCTTCGCATATCCTTCAAGAGATTACCGGTGCAACCATTTTGGTGGTGTTCGTGACTAATTTCCAGCGGAGAACCAAGGAATTTTGGCGAAGAAATTCAAGAAATCTTCAAAGGTATAGTGTTCTTAATTCTAGGATCATTAGGATCCACTACTAGATTGGGATCTAGAGTTTTTTGTTTAAAAGATGCATGTTTTATAATTAAAATTCAGTAGTTTTTATTTAATTATACTGCTGTATTTTGTTTGCCAAACGTATTGGTATTTTAATCCAAATTAAAAACAGAGTTAAGGTTTCTGTAAGTTTCCGCTGCAAAAAGGGTTTTTATCCCTTCACCATCGTGACAGCGTCGAGACGCTGTGTTGATTAGCGTCCCGACGCTGTGCGTTTTCCATATCTGGCGCCTGCGTAATCGAGACAGCGTCGAGACGCTGTTGAGGTAGCGTCCCGACGCTGTGTGCTTTCCTTACCGAGCGCCTTCGGTATCGAGACAGCGTCGAGACGCTGTTGAAGGAGCGTCCCGACGTTGTTGCGTCTGGAGGCAGAATCTGGGCAAAACAGCAACGATTTCTTCGATTTCGACCCCGATTTCAGCGACGATTGCTCCGATTTTCATCTCATAAAAACCTATTCTAGACCCGGACTTACATAGGACTCGATTTTACATAATATACCCGAAACACCGGGCCTTACATGATCAAAATCACATAAAAATAAAATCTATGGCCATAAAATTAACCCAAACAGTTCAATGCAAACCGAACATACAATATGCATAAATCCCACCTATTAGAGCCTATCGCAACTTTTAAAATTAATTAATAGGGACAGCGAAGGCTCTGATGCCGATTGAAGGGAATAAAAGTCCCCACGCAGCGGAAGCGCATCGATTGGACCTTACGCCGTATATTAATTAACATTAAAAAACCGTTACGATAACTCAAACAAAACTTTAAACTAACTTTAAAGTCGCTGTAAAAAACGGTTTAAACATGCTAAAATAAATCTAAATTTATTTTAAAAACTTTTCTAACGAAAAGAGGAAGAACCGTTACAAACCTCCGTTGTAGACTTGACCGTTCTTCGCCAACGACGCTCCAACGAACGAAAACGCAGCAGCCTTCTCGCCTCTTGATCGCTGGATTTTCTTCTTTGAATGACACAATAACCACAGAGGTTACACCGGTATGTCTCTAAGTCTAGGAGGCCAAAGACTTGTGGGAGTCTTTCTCTAAGAGGGAGGTTAGAGAGAATTCTAGGTCTTGTCTTTCAAGAGTGTCAAGTGTCATGACCAATTAGGTCTAGTGTTCTATTTATAGAAGAGAGGCCATGAATAAAATATTCAATTAAATCAATCTTTTCCAAAATTGATTCAATCTTATTCCTTAATTAATCAATCATGATCAATCAATTCCCAAATTGATTAATCTTTTCCATAAATGACTAATTTCTTCCATAAGTAATTAGATCATTCCCATAAATGATTAATCACTTCCTTAAGTGATTAATTATTTACATAATTGATTAATTCATGGTTAATGAATTCTTTAATTAATTAACCACCAATTAAATATCACATATTTAATTTCCGGCCTTGAATTAATTAATTTTGCCCAAACACTTTTAGGACTTAAATTAATTGATTCTTTCAATCTTCCATAAATTTATATTTGAACTTCTTCAAATATTAATTTCTCTCATAATAATATATCAATATATATTATATTTATTTCCCTTAGTAAATTGAACATTTTCAATTTACATTTAATTACTTAGTTGCCTCAAATTACTTTACGAGCTACCAGTGGGACCTTATGGACCTGCAGATCAGAAGCTCCAACGATGTGAGATTAATTGGTTAAACTCATTAACCACAATAATCAATATTCGTTAACTGTGTGTACATTCCACTATAGACTCACAGTTGCACTCTTCTCACTGCAGACATATTTTCTGTGTCCACGGAACTTAGACCAATATCGACTAGTTAGTCCTTCACGAGTGTCTGTAACACCAGCTGGGTCAAATTACCGTTTTACCCCTGGGTCACCTCTATTTCCTTAAGTACCAATTCTCCTCTAATGAACAATCTGTTTATGGTCCAACCATCAAACAGAAAACCCTCTCGTGCCATTGAGAGGGTAGGGCCATTTGTTCAAGACTCGGAGTAACCACTTAAGGGAACACTCATCTGCTTCCCTAAAGTCGGGAAGGAGTGAATTCCATCTTGTACGATTATGTTCTCAGCTCCCCATTCGGTCTTGTCCCCAAAGTGGTAGGCTTATTGAGTCGGCGTATTGGCCACTCTCACCCATACAAATCAAAGGACAATCTCTCATGAGCAGGAGTCCATAATCAACTCAGGATTAAGACTAAGTTGTCTAGGTCTTCCTAGTGAAATAGAAAACCAACTAGTTAACGGTGTTATAACCAGTGGTTACTATTTCGCGGTCCGGTCTTATGCAAACTCATTGCATAGGATACCCCCACTCGCATGTCTCCTACACGAACGCGTTGGATCATAGCGTTTGTATCAAATACTGTTGATATGCCTTGAATCTGATATGAAGCGCTCCGAACGACCCAGTACGGGGGTTCGGGGGCAACGCCCCCTAAGCTAAATTATGTATAGGGATTAGATATGATATTTCGTTTTGGGCTTTTATCTTGGGCCTATTATGTTAGGGTTAAGAGTGGTGCCATATATAAACCCTCTTAACCTATTTTTTGTCTTAATCTCTCTGTATTCTGAATACTCCTCACATAATAAGATCGTTCTCTCCCTCTGCCCGTGGACGTAGCTAACACACCGTTAGTGAACCACGTATATCTGTGTGTTGTTTTCTCTTCGCCTTTTTCGTTCTTGTTACGTTGTTACTGTTTTCGTCATAACAAATACAAAGTGGGCCGTATCCATAGTGTTGCCAGGATAAGGCACCCAGTCTTATCCCTATACTATAGACCTTTTAGGCTGTTTCTTGAACAATGATCCCATATGTCGCTACATATAGTTCAAGACTCATATTACAGCCTTGGATGTCTAGTTTATTGGATTAGGGTTATTATTAGGCAAAGACATATATAAAATAACTAATAACAATTAATGGAAAAATATATCAATATTATTTCATTAATATTCGGTCAACGGTTACATTCACTATCTACGAGTTTTAGGGCATAAAACCCAACAGGACTAACTAGTCGATATTGGTCTATATCCGTGGACACAGAAAATATGTCTGCAGTGAGAAGAGTGCAACTGTGGGTCTATAGTGGAATGAACACACAGTTAACGGATATTGATTAATGTGGTTAATGAGTTTGACCAATTAATCTCACATCGTTGGAGCTTCTGATCTGCAGGTCCATTAGGTCCTACTGGTAGCTCATAAAGTAATTTGAGGCAACTAAGTAATAAATGTAAATTGAAAATGTTCAATTTACTAAGGGAAACAAATATAATATATGATATGGATTCAATCAATAATCCATTACATGTACCTGAAGGACCAATCACAAGGAGCAAGGCAAAGAAGATACAAGAGGCTTTCACATTGCATGTTCAAAAGCTAGCAAATTCACAACGAGAGCCCGAGAATTTTGAATCCAAATTTTTGTATAATGTTAGTTCAGCAAGTCAAGAAGAGAATGGAGTCAAGATGGCACGGGAAAAGTTGTGTAGTTTGGAAGATGGCACGGAGGACAAAAAAAGTGCAGATTTTGTGAAGAAAATGCTGTCAAGTGTGCACTGCATGGGAAAACGTGATGTCAAACCTTGTCAAACGTTGCCATTATGAGGAGCGGATTCCATAGCACATATTTAAGACAATTTAAAGCAATTCTATCTTTTTAGTTTTGAGATATGGCTGCTCGTTTGATGTGCAATCAAGTTTTAAGTTCCTAGGTCTTATTTTCTACAATTTGCAATTAAGTGTAGTTGAATGACTTTTGAGTTCCTTGGTCTATCCACGACCATTTGGCCTTTAAATGGCTTGTAATACTCTTGAAAACTCAGATTATCAATATTAAAAAAGCTTGTGCTTATTCAACCCCTTTGGTGTTGTCTTTTTCTTTCAAATCTTGTTTTAGATTTGATGTTAAAACCAATTCATTGGATTAGTCTTGATCAAGCTAATTCTGGAGTGAGTTGTCTTAGGATTTATGAGTGACCATCATAGATTCTAAGTGTGATATAAGTTAGCTTTCTTTGTGAGTGTTTGCAAGGATCCTAGAAGGACCTCTAGCTTTGCATCTAACAAGCAAGTGGTTATCATTTGGTATCAGAGCATTTGGTCATCGTTCTTGGCCGACTCTAGAGGTTTTATCTTTACTTTATTTCAATTTATTTTCGTTTCAATTCTCTTCTTTCTCCAAAGTAATTGCTTACATCTTGTAATACAAGACATACTACAACTTGTCTTGAAATCTTTTATTTGATCATAAAAAAAAAAAGAAAAAAAAAGAAAGAAAGAAAGAAAGAAAAGTAGCAAAAGAAAAAAAAAAAAGAGAAAAAGAAATCAGCCACAAAAAAAAAAAAAAAATCAGATTCGTTTTTTAAAGATGTTGATCCTATGTTTGAGTTACTCTAGCCTTAGTTTGTGAGAGTTGATCATTTTGAATTGGTTTTCATCAAACTTTAGTGAGATTGCACCAAAAAAAAAAAATTAAGCCAACCCTTACATCTTTGACCTAGTACCAAAAGCCTACCCTTGAGCGATAAACACGAGTGTCCTTGAGTGAAATTGGTGAGAAGTGTGGTGAGGTCCTTTTATTGCTAACTTTAAAATGTCACAGGGCGATGGAGTACCACAAGTACAAGATACTAATATGGCTATTCTTCAAGCCATTCAAGGCATGATGGAAATGATGAGGGAAGAAAGGTTAGAAAGGAGGGCGCAACAACAAAGAGAAGAACAAGTCTTACAAGAAGATGAAGAAGTGATTGATTTAGTTGAACAAGGAAGACAAGTTGGAGGAAGAGGAAACATGAGAGGAAGAGGAAGAAATAATTTTATGCAACCTAGAAGAGGAGAAAGAATCCATGAAGATAGGGATAGCGGAGTCAAGCTCAAAATTCCACCATTTAGTGGAACGGCGGATGTGGAGGCATACTTGGAATGGGAAAGGAAGATAGAACATGTGTTTGATTGCAACACATTTAGTGAAAATAAGAAGATGCGACTTGCCATTGCCGAATTCACTAACCATGCTGGAAATTGGTATCAACATCTCAAATCCGAGAGGAGGAGGAAAGAGGAGGATCCCATTTTAACTTGGGAAGAACTTAAAGAAGCCATGAGAAAGAGGTATGTTCCAAAACATTATGAAAGAGATTTGAAAACTAAATTGCAAGCTTTGAGGCAGGGAACAAAAAGTGTGGCTGAATATTATCAAGAGATGGAAACTTTGATGGAAAGAGCAAACATTCGAGAAGAAGAAGAAGACACCATGTCTAGATTCCTTGGAGGTTTAAATCGAGAAATTGCTCATCCCGTTGATAGGTATCCACAACTTTACTTGGAAGATATGTATCATTATGCAATCAAAATTGAAGAACAATTGAGAGAAGAAAAGGAGCATTCCAAGAGGTATAATTCAAAAACTAATACCTTTTCAAATTCTAATGTTTGGAACAAGGATGGTTTTGTGAATAGGAGTGAAGCAAGAGGAAAGTTTGTGGCTGCCAAAAGAGTGGAGGCCGAGAGCTCTAATACTAAGAAGGTTGAAGCTTCAAAGGAGGTTAGGGAGAAGTCTAGCTCTATTCAATGTTGGAAGTGCAAAGGGTTTGGACACATGAGTAAAGATTGTGTCAATACAAGAGTCATGGTGGTGAGAAATGGAGTGATTGATTCGGAAGATGAATGTGAGGAACATGATGCACAACTTGAGGAAGAATATGAAACACCCGATGATGATGAGTATATCGAAGAAGGTAACTCCATATCTTTAGTTGCAAGAAGAGTACTTAATGTGCAGATCAAGGAGGAAAAAGTTGAAGATCAAAGGGAGAACTTATTTCACACAAGATGCTTGATTGAAGGAACCCCATGTAGCTTGGTGATTGATAGTGGAAGTTGCACAAATGTGGTAAGTACTTTTCTTGTAAAAAGACTCCAACTCACTACTCGTCCACATCCAAAACCATATAAACTTCAATGGTTGACAAACAAAGGAGAATTGAAGGTAAACTCCCAAGTTCTTATTTCTTTTACTTTAGGAAGATATAAGGATGAAGTTCTTTGCGATGTAGTACCTACGCATGCGGGTGATATGTTATTGGGTCGACCTTGGCAATATGATAGAGAAGTCACATATGATGGATTGTTGAACAAGTACACATTTACTTTGAATGGGAAGAAGTTTACTTTGCTGCCATTGTCTCCATATGAAGTACAATGTGATCAAGTGAAATTAGAAAAAAAAGAAAAGAATTTGAGGGTCAAGAGAGGAGAGAAGAAAGTAAGTTAAAAGAGAAGAGCGAAAAAAGAGAGGAAAGTGAGGGGCAAAAGGTGAGTGAAAATCAAGAGAGAAAAAGGAGTGTTTTTGAGGAAAAAAGAAAGAATGTGAGTTTGGTTATGAGAAAGGGGGAAGTAAGAAATATGTTTTCACTCGAAGCACCAAACTTTGTACTTATGTGCAAAGGAAAGTGTTTAGTAACTGAACCTAACTCTAATGATGGTTTGCCTAGTGCTTTTAAATCTCTTTTGCAGGAATTTAATGACATGTTTCCACATGAAGATGCACCTACGGGTCTACCTCCTTTAAGAGGGATTGAGTACAAAATTGACTTCATACCCGGGGCAACTCTTCCAAATATGGCGGCCTATAGGACCAACCCAACCGAGGCCAAGGAAATTCAAAGGCAAGTGGAAGAACTCATGGATAAAGGTTATGTTCGAGAAAGCATGAGTCCTTGCTCGGTTCCGGTGATTTTAGTACCCAAGAAAGATGGTACATGGAGGATGTGTGTTGATTGTCGAGCTATCAACAAAATAACGGTAAAGTATCGACATCCTATTCCTCGATTAGATGACATGTTAGATGAATTACATGGTGCTAATCTGTTTTCAAAAATAGATCTTAAAAGTGGTTATCATCAAATTCGTATGCATGTAGGAGATGAATGGAAAACGGCTTTCAAAACAAAGTTTGGGCTTTATGAGTGGCTTGTTATGCCATTTGGCCTTACTAATGCACCAAGTACTTTTATGAGACTCATGAATCATGTTTTGAGGGAATACATAGGAAAATTTGTGGTTGTATACTTTGATGATATTCTTGTTTACTCAAAGAGCTTGAATGATCATATTTTGCATGTTAAGACAATTTTACTTAAACTTAGAGAAGAAAAGCTTTATGCCAACTTCAAAAAGTGTAGTTTTTGTCTAGAACAAGTCAATTTCCTAGGGTTCATTGTTGGAAAAGATGGAGTGAAAGTTGATGAAGAAAAGGTAAAGGCTATCCGAGAATGGCCAACCCCTACCAATGCATCCGAGGTAAGATCCTTTCATGGTTTGGCTAGTTTCTATAGGAGATTTATTAAAGATTTTAGTATCATAGCCTCACCATTAACTGAACTTGTGAAAAAGCATGTGAAATTTGAATGGAAAGAAAAGCAAGAGAATGCATTCAATGAGTTAAAAAAAAAATTGACCAATGCACCTTGTCTTGCTTTACCTAACTTTGATAAATCTTTTGAGATTGAATGTGATGCAAGTGGTATAGGTATAGGGGCTGTTTTGATGCAGGAAAAGCGACCAATAATGTTCTTTAGTGAAAAGCTAAATGGAGCTCAACTCAACTATCCAACTTATGACAAGGAGCTACATGCGCTTGTAAGGGCTTTGAAAGTTTGGCAACATTACCTATGGCCAAAAGAGTTTGTTATCCACACGGATCATGAAAGCTTGAAGCACCTCAAGGGTCAAACGAAGCTTAACAAGAGGCATGCGAAATGGGTGGAATTCATTGAAACATTTCCTTATGTCATCCATTACAAAAAAGGTAAGGACAATGTGGTGGCTGATGCATTATCAAGAAGGTATGCTTTATTCTCATCCCTTAGTGCAAAAGTTCTTGGTTTTAAACACATGATTGAGTTGTATAAAGTTGAGAAATCTGAATTTTATGATGTGTATTCACAATGTTTAGAAGGGAAAAATGTTCAAGATTATATTGTGTTTGATGGGATGCTTTTTAGGAAAGGTAAGCTTTGTATTCCTAAGTGTTCCATTAGAGAGTTACTTGTGAAGGAAGCTCATGGAGGAGGACTTATGGGACATTTTGGAGAATTTAAAACATACAGCATGTTGTGTGAACACTTTTATTGGCTTAAAATGAGGAAAGATGTGAACAAAGTGTGCAAGCAATGTTTGAAGTGTAAGGAGGCTAAGTCTAAGACACAACCACATGGCCTTTACACTCCTTTAGATGTTTCTAGTGAACCATGGGTAGACATTAGCATGGATTTTGTTCTAGGATTACCAAAGACTAGAAGAAATCATGATAGTATTTTTGTGGTGGTTGATAGGTTTAGTAAGATGGCGCATTTTATTCCATGTAACAAAACTGATGATGCTACCAACATAGCTAATCTTTTCTTTAGGGAAGTGGTTAGATTGCATGGCATTCCCAAAACTATTGTTAGTGATAGGGATGTTAAATTTTTAAGTCATTTTTGGAAAGTTTTGTGGGGAAAATTGGGAACTAAGCTTCTATTTTCTACAACTTGTCACCCACAAACGGATGGGCAAACTGAGGTAGTTAATAGAACATTGGGGGCCTTGCTTAGGTCACTAATTTCTAAAAATCTTAAGTCTTGGGAAGAGACTCTACCTTTTGTGGAGTTTGCATATAATAGGGCAATTCATAGTACAACTCATTGTTCACCTTTTGAGGTTGTGTATGGCTTTAATCCTTTGACTCCTCTAGATTTATCACCTTTGCCGCCTAATATGTTTACTAGTGATGCAGCTTCTTCTAGGGCGGAATACATCAAAACTTTGCACAAAGAAATCAAAGAAAGGATTGAAAAGAAGAATCAAAAGCTAGTCACTCGCAAGAACCAAGGGAGAAAGGAATTGATTTTTAAACCGGGTGATTGGGTTTGGGTTCATCTAAGAAAGGAAAGGTTTCCCGATCAAAGGAAGTCTAAACTTCACCCAAGGGGAGATGGTCCTTTTCAAGTGCTTGAACGGATTAATGACAATGCTTACAAATTGGATCTACGAGGTGAGTACAATGTAAGTTCTACTTTTAATGTGGCTGACTTGTCTCCTTTTGATGTAGGCAAAGAAGACCTTGATTTGAGGACAAATCCTTTTAAAGAAAGGGGGGATGATATGGATTCAATCAATAATCCATTACATGTACCTGAAGGACCAATCACAAGGAGCAAGGCAAAGAAGATACAAGAGGCTTTCACATTGCATGTTCAAAAGCTAGCAAATTCACAACGAGAGCCCGAGAATTTTGAATCCAAATTTTTGTATAATGTTAGTTCAGCAAGTCAAGAAGAGAATGGAGTCAAGATGGCACGGGAAAAGTTGTGTAGTTTGGAAGATGGCACGGAGGACAAAAAAAGTGTGCAGATTTTGTGAAGAAAATGTTGTCAAGTGTGCACTGCATGGGAAAACGTGATGTCAAACCTTGTCAAACGTTGCCATTATGAGGAGCGGATTCCATAGCACATATTTAAGACAATTTAAAGCAATTCTATCTTTTTAGTTTTGAGATATGGCTGCTCGTTTGATGTGCAATCAAGTTTTAAGTTCCTAGGTCTTATTTTCTACAATTTGCAATTAAGTGTAGTTGAATGACTTTTGAGTTCCTTGGTCTATCCACGACCATTTGGCCTTTAAATGGCTTGTAATACTCTTGAAAACTCAGATTATCAATATTAAAAAAGCTTGTGCTTATTCAACCCCTTTGGTGTTGTCTTTTTCTTTCAAATCTTGTTTTAGATTTGATGTTAAAACCAATTCATTGGATTAGTCTTGATCAAGCTAATTCTGGAGTGAGTTGTCTTAGGATTTATGAGTGACCATCATAGATTCTAAGTGTGATCTAAGTTAGCTTTCTTTGTGAGTGTTTGCAAGGATCCTAGAAGGACCTCTAGCTTTGCATCTAACAAGCAAGTGGGCGCTTATCAATATATATTGATATATTATTATGAGAGAAATTAATATTTGAAGAAATTCAAATATAAATTTATGGAAGTTTGAAAGAGTTCAAATAATGAATTAATTAATTTAAGGCCTGAAATGTGTTTGGGCAAATTAATTAATTCTAGGCCGGAAATTAAATATGTGATATTTAATTGGTGGTTAATTAATTGGTTAAACTCATTAACCACAATAATGATTAATGTGGTTAATGAGTTTGACCAATTAATCTCACATCGTTGGAGCTTCTGATCTGCAGGTCCATTAGGTCCCACTAGTAGCTCATAAAGTAATTTGAGGCAACTAAGTAATAAATGTAAATTGAAAATGTTCAATTTACTAAGGGAAACAAATATAATATATATTGATATATTATTATGAGAGAAATTAATATTTGAAGAAATTCAAATATAAATTTATGGAAGTTTGAAAGAGTTCAAATAATGAATTAATTCATTTAAGGCCTGAAATGTGTTTGGGCAAATTAATTAATTCTAGGCCGGAAATTAAATATGTGATATTTAATTGGTGGTTAATTAATTGGTTAAACTCATTAACCACAATAATGATTAATGTGGTTAATGAGTTTGACCAATTAATCTCACATCGTTGGAGCTTCTGATCTGCAGGTCCATTAGGTCCCACTGGTAGCTCATAAAGTAATTTGAGGCAACTAAGTAATAAATGTAAATTGAAAATGTTCAATTTACTAAGGGAAACAAATATAATATATATTGATATATTATTATGAGAGAAATTAATATTTGAAGAAATTCAAATATAAATTTATGGAAGTTTGAAAGAGTTCAAATAATGAATTAATTCATTTAAGGCCTGAAATGTGTTTGGGCAAATTAATTAATTCTAGGCCGGAAATTAAATATGTGATATTTAATTGGTGGTTAATTAATTGGTTAAACTCATTAACCACAATAATGATTAATGTGGTTAATGAGTTTGACCAATTAATCTCACATCGTTGGAGCTTCTGATCTGCAGGTCCATTAGGTCCCACTGGTAGCTCATAAAGTAATTTGAGGCAACTAAGTAATAAATGTAAATTGAAAATGTTCAATTTACTAAGGGAAACAAATATAATATATATTGATATATTATTATGAGAGAAATTAATATTTGAAGAAATTCAAATATAAATTTATGGAAGTTTGAAAGAGTTCAAATAATGAATTAATTCATTTAAGGCCTGAAATGTGTTTGGGCAAATTAATTAATTCTAGGCCGGAAATTAAATATGTGATATTTAATTGGTGGTTAATTAATTAAAAAATTCATTAACCAGGAATTAATCAATTATGGAAATAATTAATCACTTAAGGAAGTGATTAATCATTTATGGAAATGATCTAATCACTTATGGAAGTAATTAGTCATTTGTGGAAAAGATTAATCAATTATGGAATTGATTGATCATGATTGATTAATTAAGGAATAAGATTGAATCAATTTTGAAAAAGATTGATTTAATTGAATATTTTATTAATGGCCTCTCTTATATAAATAGAACACTAGACCTAATATGTCATGACACTTGAAACTTTGCTCTTGCTCTTAGACTCACAAAGACAAGACCTAGATTCTCTCTAGCCTCCCTCTTAGAGAAAGACTCCCACAAGTCTTTTGCCTCCTAGACCTAGAGTCATACCGGTGTAACCTTTGTGGTTATTGTGTCAATCAAGAAGAAAATTCCAGCGATCAAGAGGCTAGGAGGCTGCTGCGTTTTCGTTCGTTGGAGCGTCGTTGGCGAAGAACGGTCAAGTCTACAACGAAGGTATGTGATGGTTCTTCCCCTTTTCTTTAGAAAAGCATGAAAATAAATTTAGATTTATTTTTAAAGCATGTTTAAACTGAATTTCCAGCAACTTTAAAAAGAGTTTAAAGTTTGATTGAGTTTTCGTAACGGTATTTTAATGTTAATTAATATACGGCGTAAGGTCCAATCGATGCACTTCCACTGCGTGGGGACTTTTATTCCCTTCACTAGGGACATGGCAACACAAATGGAATTCACTCGTTCCCACTTCTAAGAGAAGTAGATGAGTGTTCCCTTAAGTGGTGACTCCGGGTCTTAAACAAAGGGATCTCGCCCTCTCACTGGCTTGAGAGGGGCTTTCTGTTTATTGGTTGGACCATAAATAGGTGGTTCAATAGAGTAGCGCTGATACTTAAGGAGACAGACATAACACAGGGGTAAAACGGTAATTTGACCCATCTGTGATTATGGACACTCGTGAAGGATTGACTTACCAGTATAGGTCTATATCCGTGGACACAGAAATGTTCTACCGTGAGAAGAGTTCAGTTGTGGGTCTTTAGTGGAATGACCCACAGTTAATGAATATTGGTAAACCTGATTAGTGAGTTTAATCAGTTAACCTCATATAATTGGAACTTCTGATCAGTAGGTCCATTAGGTCCCCCTGCCAGCTCGTAAAAAGTAATTAGGAACAATTATATCTTAATAGAATTTGAATAGTTCAAATTCATATTGGGAATTAAGTTAATTGTATGAGATACAAATTAATATAATGTATAGTGATATGTTAAAATGTAAAGTCTAATTTGAAATTAAACTTTATTATTATGAGAGAAATAAATATTTGAAGAAGTTCAAATATTAATATGAATTTGATTCATATTAAATTTATAGGATATAAGAGAATTTGAAGGAGTTTAAATTTTAATATGAATTTGATTCATATTATAAAATTAATTAATCGAAGGCCTGGAATTAAATATATGATATTTAATTCGATAATTAATTAATTAACTAATAGAATGTCTGAAATTAAATATATGATATTTTGTTTTTTGAGAAGACTTAAATATATGATATTTAATTGGTGATTATTTAATTAAAGAATTAATTAATTGGAAATTAATCAATTATGGAAATGATTAATCACTTATGGAAGTAATTAATTATTTATGGAAATGATTTAATCACTTATGGAAGTGATCAATCATTTCATGGAATTGATTAATTATGGAAAATGTTGCTACGGGTTTGCGACGCGGAGCGACCGACTTTATTCCCAAGAGGAGGAAAATGGAGTCGCCACCAGTCTTAATTTAGAGGGTGTGACTGGGCACCCAACAATATGCTAAAATGGTATGCAAATAAAAGATTGAAGGTTCGGGGGTCTTTTGTGTATGGGGAAAGTATTAGCACCCCACAATACTCGTTCAAAGAAACGCAATTTTATTTTTTCTTGTGTTATTTAAGGAACTTAGCTATTGTAAAATATTAAAGAAGATTTTTTTGTTGATTTTTAAATGTCCTACATTTTAATTTTCATTATTCCATAAACAAATAATGAGCAATAATTGTGGGTGGCATAAAACCATTCAAAATTTGTATGAATTTAATTTGGCATCCCAAATTTAAATTCATTTTACCTCAAGAATATTAGGAAAAATCAATATCTTGATTTCCTAAATTCCGTCATAGGAAAGTTTATATTTTTTTTTTAAAAAAAAAATATTTGGTTTATTAATTTTGAAAATTGTGTGAGTAAAGAATATTTTTTTAAGGAAAACCCTTAATTAATTTTATTTTTTAAAAGCAAGTGACATTTTTATGGAAAATAGTTTTGAGTTGATTGATTATTTCGAAAATAAAGTTAATGAAATAAGTTTAGCAAAGAGCTTTTAAAACATTCCTTTAAAAAGAAAATGCTTTTTATGAAATATGCTTCTTTGGAAACAAAAATTTTTTTAAAAGAAAAATATAAAAATGGAAAGAAATATTAAAATCAAATTCCGACATCTCGAGATTTTATTTTTTTTCTCAAGAAACTCAAATATCGGCATCCCGAAAATTCAAGATTCCATCGCTGGAAGATTTTTATTTTTGGAAAATATTTATTTACGAAAAGAAATATAGAGGAATATAAATTAAATACAACATCATAACATAATGAAATAAAAAAAAATATTCTAAAAAAAATAATAAAATAAAATAAAAATTCAGCAATATACAATTGAGATAAAATGCTTAAAAAGAGAAGAAAACTACCATATTCAAGACTTAAAAATTCATTAAATTCATTTGTTTTAAAGGAACCATATTGAAATCAAATCTCGGCCTTCCAAGACATTGATTTCTTACCTCAAAAAAACTCAACATTGGCATTCCAAAAATTGAGATTTTCGTCGTTGGAGATTCCTTTATTTTTTAACACAATTAACAAAAGAAATATTGGTTTAAGCAAAATATCTACATATTGACTTAATGAAAATATATGACTAAACCATAAATAATAATACTAAATTCCATTGCAAAAAAACAAAATAAAATAAAATTAACAAGTTGAACATAAGCAACATATAATAATCAACTCTAAACGTTAAAGTACATAAAAATAAAAATGATAAAATTGTAAGTGAAACATGCATGCAATTGTCCAATGTTCCCTAAAGAAAAATCACATAACTTTTTAAATGCTAAAAAGAAAACATATTAAAATAAAGCGAAAGAAACGATAAATAAACTAAACTTTATTAAAGCATGAAAAAAAAAATATTAACCTCATGAAAAGAATTGAAGACAAAGGATTTTTTTTTTTATAAAAAAAATACTTACAAAGAATGCTTGTGACTGTTGGATTGAGAATGAGATTTATGAAGTGGCAACGTGAGATTGAGAGAGAGTGATGGCGAGATGGAGAGAACGTGAGAAGGGAAAAAAATCTTGGGTAGGAGAGCACCCGACAAGTTGGAATTTTGAGCATCTGATGAATAATTCAGTTGCCCTTGTATCGTATGGCGACCCTGTCCTATATTATATGAACTTTGGTTCATATTGTTTGCTACTGGGTGTTGTACCATCACTTGACTGCTAAATGGCGGCTTCTGGCTATAACTTATCTCATGGACTTCACCCTCTTTCTTTTTTGGAAGAATACTTTTTTTCTGGCTCGAGTCTGATACTGTGTGAACAATTCTTCCATATTTCACTTCATACTTGATTCTTTCTTCGATAGTTATGATATTTGAGAAATTCGTGGAAGCGTTCCCAATCATACGATCATAATAAGGGGATCGAAGCGTGTGTATGAACATGGTCGTTAATTCTTTATCTGTAAGTGGCGGTTGAATTTGGGCTGCCATTTCTCTTCATCTTTGCTCATACTCCTTAAAATTCTCAGTACTCTTCTTTTCTAGTCGTTGGAGATCTAAACGGTCTGGAGCCATATCCAGATTATGTTTATATTGTTTGAGAAATAGATCTGCCAGATCCTTCCACTTTTGAACATGAGCTCTATTCAATTGTACTTACCATTGGGATGCTGGTCCTTTCAAACTATCTTGAAAAAAATGCATAAGTAACTTTTCATCTTGGACGTGTGCAACCATCTTCCTGCAATACATAATCAAATGGTTTCTTGGACAAGATGTCCCATCATACTTCTCGAACTCGGGTAACTTGAATTTTTGAGGAATAACAACATCAGGAACCAAACATAGTTGTGTTGCATCTATGCTCCCGAATGCATCAACACCTTCTATTGCCCTCAATCTTTCCTCTAAGAAATCCAACTTCCCTTTGGATGCAGTGTTTTCACTATTTTCCAGCCCATTTCCCAAATTTCATGACTCATGAATGGGATCGACCTTATGTTGCCCCTGTTGTGCACAGGAATGGACTTGCCCAGGAATGGGGAATGTGGGGTTTTGACCTGCCCCTCCTCTTAATGGAGGCATTTGAGGTGCATGAGCATAAAATATCGTTGTACAGATGTAGCTGATGCCCCGCTATGCTGAGGTACAGATGGGGTAAAACCTGGAGGTGCAACATCTTCTAGTTCAAGAGTTTCAGCCGTAGATTTCCCCTTTTGTGCAGTAAGGATCTCTAGGATTTTTTACATTTGCTCTTTCAGAGATTCTACATCCTGTCTTAGTTCTTGGCTCTGGTCATTACCTTGCTCACTCATGGCTCTAGATTGTGATCTAGTTTGGTAAGGATGTCGATTTGGAGGTTGTCGGGCTATCTTGAATCTTTGTTATTAACCCCCTTTTTCTCTAAAATGAAAACAAATGTTTCTTTTTATTTTTATACTTATTTTACAATTATACTTCTTTTGTTTGTTTATTTGTTTGTTTATTTTTGTAATTTTAGTGAAATGGATTGAATGTATGAGAACAGAAATGAGCGTGAAATAGAATGCTAGTTAACTCAACTTGTTATGCGAAATTGGAAAGAAAAGACTTCAAACTTCATTAAATGATAATAACTGAAAGAAATACATGACTTAATCCCATGCTACTAAAGAAATAAAGCCAACAATCTAAAAGAAACGACTGAAGTAAGACAACTCCCTACATAAGATAGCTAAAAATTCTCCTAACTCTTCACTGTTAGACTGCAGCGGTGAAATACCTCCTCTGACCTCAAGTCCCCATTCAACGAAAACTCCAGCTCTTCTGGCTATTACTCTTATTCTTTCCACAACATTATCTATTTGAGCTCTCATACTTTCACAATCTCTGATTAAACTGAGGTTTTCTTGACGAAGAATCTCCGAATTAGCTTGATTGTTCAACAGTAAATTGTAGCTCCCCTTCAACTGGTTATGCTCTGATAGAATTTTCGCTGCTGACTCTTGAACCCTTCGAATCCGATACTCCAAATTATCAATGACGATACGCAATGCCCTATTATTTTCTTCAGACTCAACAATTTGTCTGGTTCGTGCATCGATTGAAGCATTTAATTCAGAAACAAGTTGTCGAAATGATGCAATACAACTTTCTAAGCTGACAATTCGTGCATCATTCTCCTTCAAAGCTTTCTGTAAAGCAACCT
This sequence comes from Luffa acutangula, assembly GCA_036850905.1. Lineage (NCBI taxonomy): Eukaryota > Viridiplantae > Streptophyta > Magnoliopsida > Cucurbitales > Cucurbitaceae > Luffa > Luffa acutangula. The sequence continues at coordinate 47,578,561 of CM072089.1, forward strand.
TATCTTCTTTCATCCTCATGGTCTTTTTATCTAACTGCCTGTTTTCAAAATCTAACTCTTTACCCTCTCTCTCGATCCTGACTTGGTTTTTCAACAACCTCCTTGTCTCGATCAGATCTTTCTATGTTTCTGCCGTCTGTTGCTTCCATTGGTCTATTTCTCGAAGTAGCTTCTCATTTTGCTGGTGAAGCGACATATTCTCAGCCTTTAGGAGGATAGATTCATTCGTAGTTTGCCCTTGAACTAATGGCTCTCCCTTCTCTTCTGTCCTCTTTCTCTTTTGAGTGGTACAAGCTATCCGGTGAGTCTCATACCACATTTTATATTTTGGCGTGGTTTCTTCGCTATGCTTTTCAATGTTAACTTTCTTGACCTCCTTCCACGCTTTTATTGCCTGTAACACCTTCTTCTCTGAATCCTCTAACTCATAACCAAAATCGAAGTCACCTGGTCCATGTATCACAGGAACAAACTGTTCTATCCACATTTGACGTAGAACCAACAAAGGATTATAGCTGGCACCTCCCCATGGACCTAATAATGGAACGTAGTGGAACTTCCCGTATCTATAGATCACTGGATTTAGAGGCATCCATAAGACTCTCCATATCACATCATCATTTGTCAAATTTTCCAAGAATGCTATCCATGCTTCTTTACTCAACATTTCTCTTGCGTTCTACAACCCCGAATTCAGTGATTGGATTTCTAGCAAGATTCCATGGATTGGAAAACTTTACCTGCGGATAACCGAACTCTGCTAGACATTTCAGATGACTCATGAGCCAAATGTACAATAAAGAAGAGCAACCAATGAACTTGCATTTCCCTTTTGTTTTGCAGAAATCCAACGATCTTATTGTTTAGCGAGGATGAGTATAATTGGGTTAATACCATGCTGGATTTGTAGAAACAACTTAGCGATTTTTAGATCTACATATCCTTGAAGATTTGGGAACAAGATCGTCCCAAACATGCTTAGCGCGAAAAGATCCAAACTCACTCCTTCATTCATGCATTGTCGAGTTAGATCTATGAGGTAGTCCAGAGGTATCCCTTCATTTCCACCTTTCTTTTTTAGCTGGTGTTCTATCTCGGTGACAGTCAAGTTACCAGCAATTTTCACCAAAGCCCTCTTTCCCGTCAGTCTCTTGTCATAGAAATACAGCTTCGCTTCGAACATTACTGGCATTCGAAGTAGTTCCTGATATTCCTCCACAATTGGTGACAAATCATGAGAGCTAAATGTGAAACACTTATAGGTAGGCCTCCAAAAGTGTAGAGTGGTTGCTAAAGCATTTGCATCAACTTGAATGTACAAGAGGCTGGCCACATATCCCTACTTGTTTGTGAATGCGAACTTATGCTCTGGTGAAAATTCTTCCCATACCTCCTTTAGTTTCTCAATACTTCGGGTGGAACAATTGAAGACGTCCGCTGTTGGAGGATGATTTGAGATCTCTTTTGGCAGCTTTATTTCAGATTTGGCATGTGTCTTCTCAGACCATTCACGTACGAGTTTTTGGCTTTCAATGGAAACCAATGACTTTCCTTCCATTGTGGTCCTTGTATTCCTCTATATTTCAAATAATGAAGATTGATATATTTTCTTTCTAAAAAAAATCTTTTAATTTTTTCGCACAACAATATACAAGCATGACATGAAAAAAAAATCTAAGGAAAGCACAAGAATATGTTCATGAAGTATGCCTATAAAATTATGCTAAAATCAAGAATATAAATAGACATGATAAGCCAAAGTAAATTAATTAAATAAATAAATAACACACACATTAAAATAAATCAATCATTACATCAAACATGTGTGGTAAGGCTCTAATGTCTAACGGAGAAAAGGTCCCCAAGCTGTCCTCGATTCCTTTCCTTTTTCAAGAAATAAATCAAGGCACCCTTATCAGCATCCTGAATAAGGTTGACTTGAGTGAGGGTTTTCATGTGCCTACATGGGAGTTAAAACTCCACGAAGGTCGCCACTACTCATCCTCGATCCTAATCCTAATGGTAAAGCCCGGGTAGAAGGCTTGTGTACGTGTGTGTTTACAAATAAAAAGATAATAAATACAAAAAGTCAATACATGTAAAATTAACACAAGAAAAATAAAAATGACCCGCTTTAAAGAATATCCCCAGTGGAGTCGCCAAGCTGTCGCTACGGGTTTGCGACGCGGAGCGGCCGACTTTGTTCCCAAGAGGAGGAAAATGGAGTCACCACCAGTCTTGATTTAGAGGGTGTGACTAGGCACCCAAAAATATGCTAAGATGGTTTGCAAAGAAAAGATTTAAGGTTCGGGGGTCTTTTGTGTATGGGGAAGGTATTAGCACCCTACAACACTAGTTCAAAGAACGAAATTTTATTTTTCTTGTGTTATTTAAGGAAATTGGCAATTGTAAATACTAAAGAAGATTTTTTTTTATTGATTTTTAAATGTCCCACATTTTAATTATCATTATTCCATAAATAAATAATGAGCAATAATTGTGGGTGGCATAAAGCCATTCAAAATTTGGCATCCCGAATTTAAATTCATTATACCTCCAGAATATTAGGAAAGTCATATCTTGATTTCCTAATTTCCGTCATAGGAAAATTTATTTATTTATTAAAAAATTGGTTTATTAATCTTGGAAAAATGTGTGAGTAAAAAATATTTTTTTTAGGGAAAACTCTTAATTAATTTTATTTTTAAAGAAAGTGACCTTTTATGGAAAATAGATTTTGGATTGATTTATTATTTTGAAGATATAGCTAATGAAATAAATTTAGCAAAAAGTTTTTTATGCATTCCTTTTAAAGAAAATATGCCTTTTATAAATATGCTTCTTTTAAAAAAGGTTTTACAAGAAAAATATGAAGATTTTTTATTTATGCTTTATAAGGAAGGAAATATTAAAGTCAAATCCCAGCATCCCGAGATTTTATTTTTTTCCTCAAGAAACTCAAATATCGACATCCCGAAAATTCAAGAGGCCATCATTGGAAGATTTTTGTTTTGAAAATATTTAATTGAGAGAAAGAAATTTACAAGGGAATTATGGATTAAATATCATAACTTAGAGAAATAAAAAAAACATATATAATTGAGAGAAAATATCTAAAAAGGGATAAAACTATAATATACAAGGAATAAAATTTTATTAAATTCAATTGTTTTAATGGAAACATATTAAAACTAAATCTTGGCATTCCAAGACATATACCTCAAGAAACTAAAACATTGGCCTTCCAAAATTTTGAGATTTTATCATTGGAGACTTTTTTTATTCTTTTTTTTTTAACACAAATAACAAAGGAAATATTGGTTTAGGCAAAACAAAACAAAAAAACTCTACATATTAATCCAATAATCTAATGACATCACATGATTAAATGATACAAGATTCAATTGTAAAATAAAATAAACAACATATAATAGTCAAATCTACAAATAATAAAATTGAAGAATATGCATGCAACTGTTAAATACTCTCTAAGAATATGCTAAAAAAACTAAAATAAAGCAAATGGAACGATAAAGAAACTATCTTTATAAAAAAAGAAAAAGACATGGAAAAATTAATTTTATAGAAACGTAAAAAAATATTAGAAGAAAAAAAGAACAAATGCTTAAAATTCTCACCAAGAAAGTTTATGACAATTGGATTGGGGATGCAACACTTTGTGTATAGGGATTGTTGACGATATGGCAATGTGAGGTTGAGAGAGAGTGGTGGTGGAAGGGAGAAAAAACGTGAGGCTAGGGGAAAGACAAGAAACCGAAAAGAATCTATATGGGAGAAGGAAGTTAGGTGGGAAAAGGAGAAAAGTGTATCTAGGGTTTTAAGGAAAAGAGATTTGGGGAGTCTATTCTTAGCCAAAAGAAACGTGTAGAGAGGTCTCCAAGGCTCCAAAAAAACGTGAAAAGCAAGGGTGGGGGATCCCTATTTATAACCAATTCCAACCACAACATATTAGGAAGGTGATCGAATAAAATTAAAAAAATAAAATAAAATAAAAGAAGAAACAAATAAATACTCAAATTTCACCTCCCATATTTACAAAATTTTAATTACCAATCAATCCTCTAAGGAAACAAAATATTTTGATTAATTAAACTTGTCAAATAAACCTAATATTTGATTTGACAAATCAATTAATTAAAATAAAATATCTGACCTAATTATTTCTATCAAATTTAATGATAATTGAATTGGCTAATTAAAAACTCTAGAACACTCTTTTTTTTTTATTCTTATATTTAATATTCTTTAAAAAAGACAAAATCAATTAAAAGAATAAAATACTGGACAAATTTAGGGGTCTACAGAAAATATTAAATCAGTTATGGAAATAATTGATTTTAAATGAATATTCTATTCATGGTCTTTCTCCTATAAATAGAACACTAAACCTAGGGTTTAGGTACTACAACAAATGGCCACCATAAGGCCAAATGTCTCATTATAGTCTCCCTCTCATATTCTCTCAACCCAAGAACTCTAGGGAGAATTTTTCTGTCTAGAGTTTTTCCATTCAAGATTAGGTAGTCTCACAGCTACACTCCTAATCTCAGAGTTATAACGGGGAAGATCAATTGGTGGTGTCCCAATTGTTGACACTTGTGGTCCCTATGAAATCAAGAAAAGCGTTCTTGATGTTTTAGAGACAACGACGATGGTATGTATGTTTCTCCCCTTTAGATTAGTTCTAAGGTTGTAACGCCCGTAATTTGATATAAAATTCAAAATTTCCTAAGTTGGAATTAATTTTGAATTTAGAGGGAAATTTTCAAATTTTAAAGATTTGAAAATTAGGGGGAAAATAGGATTTATCTTGATTTTTTGTCTTTCCTTTTAGTAAAAGGATGGAAGGAGGGCGTTTTTGTAGATATTGAGAAGATTAAGCCAAGCCCAAGCCTTTTTAAAAAGGTTGCACGCAGCCCTAGGACTCAAACCCCCATCTTTCTCCTTTCTCTTCCCCACGTGAATCAAGCCCCTACAAGCCTCCATCCACGATAGTGCAGCCGTAAAAGACCCTCTCGCCGGCAACTTGTTTCTTCTCACCGGCGAGAGCACGAACGACAGTGGAGGCTTCAATCTCAGCAGCGGCGCTCGTTTGGACGGCAGCAACGTTCACATGTTTTACTCCGACGAGGCAGCTACGCTGTTTTTTCTTCTCGGTTCGGCTGCGTGATCGGCGGTGCAAACTGTTCCCGTGGCGAGCTCCAGCAGCAACGACAGGCGATGCAGGCTGCTTCTGGTAGTGGCAGAGGAGTTCGTGCGATTTTCCGGGAAGTAAGGAGCGTCCAACAACTGTTCGTGTCTGTTTCGGGTGTTTCCAACTTTGGGTAAGTGAGATTCAAGATTTATTTGGACAAATTCCACTCACTAATCAAATACCCATAAATTTTAGTTTTCAAACTCAAGGTACCCATAACGTTTGGAGGTTTAATCGTCGAATTTGAGCAAATTTAGAATTCGACCAGCAGCGTTAGGAGACGGTTTTGGGTAAGTTTCTTCTTGATTTAGCCTCCGTTAGAGTTTAATTTAGTTCTTGGCAATTACCCATTCCTTTTAGGACTTGTTTCAGTGTTGCCCATCCAATTTCGAGTTCATAATTGCGGATTTTCGCTCAATTAAAGTTTCGTTCAGCAAGTGACCTTCTATTTTGTGTGGTTAAGGATCTTGGAGTTAAAAGGATTAATTTAGTTCTGTTCAGAATATTTGAGCAGAGGTAAGTGAACCTACTATTGAACTTTTTAATTGGGTGCACGTGTTTGATTTTTTACAATTCTCGTGCTTATGAGTTGCTCTTGAAATTTATTCTTATTATTAAAAGCATGAGAATTGTGCATGAAAACATTATTATTTTTAATTGAGCATGCGTTTATGAAAATTTTTGAAAGCATGAAATTTATTATTTTTGCTTGCATTGGTTGATGTTTGAAATATTTGATTGGTGGTCTCTCAATATTCCATTAAAGGAATTATTTATGAGTGTACATGAAATTGATGTACATTCAGAGATGCCTACACAAGACTTAGAGACATGAAATTGATGTACCTAAGTCGAGGTTTGTGAAATTGACGACCTCGAGGTTTCGTGAAATTGATGGCCTCCGTAGGAGACACATGAAATTGATGTGTCTAGGATATGCATGAAATTGATGTACATCCTTAGTAAATTTAAAAGTAAACTTTAGAGCCACCAAAATTATATTTATTGTTGATTTTAAAAAAAAATGTTTTTAAAGCGTGACCCAACCTCAATAGTAGGGTCACTTACTGAGTATTTAAAATACTCATTCTTTTCAAAAATATATTTTTTTTTCAGGTAAGGGCAAGGGCAGATGGAAGGCGATTGATGAGAATCCGATAGATAGCCATGAGAGGACATGAATTTGATATTTTATTTTTCTTCCGCTTAAAGAACTCTGTTTTACTTTATTTGTAAATTTGTTTAAGAAACTCTCTAGAGGCCATGTACATTTACATTTTTTTAGAAATTATTTAAGAATATTTTTAAATTTTAAAATTAGGGATCCCAAATAAAAGTTTTGTTCTGAAGTTTTCACTTAAATTAATATTTTGTTTTAAAATGTTTTTTATTTAAAAAGACCTCCAAAGCATGCATTGTCGTAACAGTTCCTTTAAGGCTAATTAAGAAGTCGGGTCGTTACAAAGGTTGTATGCTTAACCTTAATAAATTGATTTAGAATAGTTTTCTAAATTTTTGCCAATGTATTGGTATTTTGGTAGAAATAAAATTAACTACGAATCGGTCCCAATTCGCTCCGCTAACGGAATTAGGGAATTCCAATCCTACAGTGATTGGATAAATGGGTATTGGAACGAAACAAGAAGTGGAGTGATGAGAAAAGCTCAGTGTCCAAGCCTGGATGGGGGATTGCAAAACAACCAAGCGAATGTCTATAAAATGTTCACTGATGCGGCGATAAATGCTCATTGTGAGGGTGTGGGCTTGGGTGTGGTGGTTTTTTGGCTAGACGGCACGCTAGCAGGAACGATGGAAATGATTGATCAATCTTCTCTTACTCCTTTCGAACAGAAGTTCAAGCTATTCTTCAAGGCATCATGCTATTGCAATGTATGCAATGCCAAGATGCTCAAATTTTTTCTGACTCATCCAATGCTATTAACATGATAACAGGGGAGTTGTCAATTTCAGCTGATGTGTATCATTGGATTATTCAAATTCGTGAGATGGCTACTGGGTCCTGTAATTTATCTTTCTTTCATATTTCTAGGAATAGAAATAGGAGAGCAGATCTATTAGCTAAAGATGTTTTAGCTCATAACAGGTCCATATTGTGGTTATATGATTTCCCAACATGGTTAACATCAATGGGTGGTCCTACTCATTGCAAATGTACTTCGTTTTATGACTGTTTAGATTAATGATATTCAGTTTGTTTACTTAAAAAAAAAACATCTTCAATATTCAAAACATCTCAAGGTGTTGGTGTGCTATATTCAAATTGCAAATGATGCATCTGCCAAATCTATATCCTGATTCCCAAACTTATGTTACAACTCCATTTTTATAAAGTTGAATAATTGTATTTGTAAATCAATATTTGTCAAGTGAGCAAATATATTTTAAGGAGTGTGTGTATATTAGGATCTTGAGCTTTTTTTTTTTTTTTTGGTTACTATTTATATTTTTATTATTCTTTTATATAGTGTATTTTTTTATTAATAATATTTGTTGAAAAATAAAATTTTGTTCCATCAATTACAAGCTTATGTTTCTTTTGTTGAGAAAAAAAATGTGTGTTCACACGTAAATTCAAATGGATGGAGACACATGAAATAAACTTTGATTTGTATTAATGTTGTTTGCGTGTGAGTATACAATCTCTAGTACATAATCCTCTGATTCTCTCTCTTGTGTGTGAATGTGCTTCACTCGAGGGCTGGAACGCTTGGTCTCGAGTCTGAAGCTTCGATGGATTCTTGGAGCTTGAAGTCTTCTGAGTTTGAAAGAGTCTTCAGTCTTCAAGAAGTGTTCAGCGCTTGGAAACTTGTAGATTTCAGAGAGTCTTCAGTCTTCCGTTTTGGGGGAATTTCTCTGAATTCTCTAAGTCTGGTTGAGAGCCCCAAAATTCCGAACCCTTGAAATGGAGGAGAACCCCTCTATTTATAGAGTTCTCGCTGGATGGACCCTAGTGACTTTCGGGCCTAACAACTTGGGCTTGGGCTTTATTGGTCTTGGGCTCATCCATTTAGTCTTGAGTTTGGTTCATATTTGACCCAAACAGTTAAAATACCCAAATTTGATCCAAATAATTATTATTTTTAATTAATTGGTCAAATTAATTTGATCAAAATAATTTAATTTTAATTAATTGATCAAATAGAAATTTTGTTTTATAAATTTATAATTGGCCAACTTTGTTTTCAAATTAAATTTAGGACACAAGTCAATTTATAATTGGTCCCAAATTTAATTAATTTTAATTTCGTCATTAATTTTATGCAACATGACAATTCGTGATTGGTCAAAATTTCTCCATCAACAAATGCCCCTTTTCGAGCTTTAGACACAAATTATGTGTGAATGAATCTCGGAAAGAAATTATCTGGAATCAATTTTTTTTTTCTAAATTTTAACTCCGCTTGATGTGTCAATCAAAATATGAAATTTGGTCAAAATTTTGATTGATTTTTTTTACACATCTGTTATGCCGATTTAATCAAAATTCGATTTGTTTTTTCAACGAAATTTTGATCTTGCTTGGCGACGAGTTGTAACTTGAATCTCAATGGAATTTTGAATTTGAGTAATATTCAAATTCCATTCAATTGTGATATGAATTTGAAGCATAACATTTTTTTTTTTTTAATTTTGAATTTCACTCAAGTTTAATTTGGGACTGAGTCATGATTAGAATAAGGTTTGATTGAGGTTTATCTCAAGATAAACTCAAATTCAAAGAGAGAATTTAGAATAAGGTTTGATTGAGGTATATATTAAGTTTTATCCCAAATTTTGGTTAAAGGAATTGAATTTTAATATCCACTTTTTTTTTTTTTTTTAATTTGACTTAGGTAAGTGTTTAGCCATACCCAATTTAATTTATATCAAAACCAATCAAATTTAAAATTTATCCAACTTATCTTTACTTTAGAATCGGATAATTTGAACTTTTTTTATTCAAAATTGATTTGAACCAAAATCATACTAGGATTAGGATTTAGATTTTGATTTGAATTTGATTTAAATTCAAATCAAATTATGATATTTATGTTCAATATTTGAACCCTGATGCTCCTTCTATAAATAACCATAAAGCATCACTTCTTTTTCTTCAGCTCAGAGTACGGTACGCTCCTTTCCCTTCTTCCTTCTTTTTTTTTTTATCTGCATCATCTTCTTTATTTTCTTCAAGTGAACACTGAAACGATTTTTTTTCTTTTTGAATATAGGTATCCAAATCTCACATCGGCTTGCAAGTTCCTATGGTATTTAAGTTTCGCATATAGGTATTTTTGTTACTTTTTTTTACAGATTCCCTCTCATCTTGCGGCAAATGGTTGAATGCAGTACTTCTTTTTTTCTTGATGCTCTGACTTGCATACTTTTTTTGTTTTTTTTTTTTTTTTGTTTCCTTCTTAATGAATATTTTTTGCTTTCTTGATTCTACTTCTTCTCCTTCCTTGGGTACTCTTTTTTCCCTTTTAATCTCATGAACTTTTGGATATAAATCCATTCTTTCTTCTTGTTTTTTTTTCTTCTAAAATCAAAATAACGTTGCAGCCGCGAGTTTCTAAATCGTCGGAGCATATGCCTGAAAGAAGAGGTTGGAATTTTTTTTAAAAAAAATCTCTTAATTTGGTAGTAGGAGAGTTTTTTTTAACATTTTGCTGCTGCACTGGACCATTAATGGAAAATTCCAAGGATGGGGCATGGGGTGAGAGAAAGAGAATGGGGGAGAGAGTGTGGTGAGAGAGAGGGAGAATGTGGTGAGAGAAGGAGAATGGGGGAGAGAGAGCCAAGACTCTTTTCCCTTTTCTTTTTTTCCTTTTTTTTCACTTTTCGAAAAGATAAACGTGCTTGCTTTTTTCTTTTTTTCAATTTTCTTTAAGCTTTTTTTAACCTCTTTTTTCAACTCTTTTTTTAATACATAAACTTCAAAAAAAAAATTCTACTTTTTCTTCATGTTTTTTTACTTCTGTTTTTTCTCTCTTATTTTCATATTTTCAAGCTTTTTTTTTTAACACTTTCTTTGATATATATATGCATATGTAAAATTTAATTTGTGCAATATTTGTACATATGCATATAATTTTAACACCTTCTTTTGTTGTTTTTTTTTTGTAGGAACAATCTTCATGATCCTTGCTTAGCCTATAAAGGTAATTTTTTCAAAGTAATTGGATATTGACTAATTTCAAATTTTCCAATTTTCCATAGGCTTCCAACATCCTTTATTTAATTTGATTTGATGTTTTTTTTTTCCTCTTTGCCTCTCTTTTTCTTTGAAGGAAAGAAGCTCGACTTAGAGACTTGGAGAATATATATATACTTTGACCGCCTTTTGCCCCTATTCGAGAGACAAACTCTCTTAACATTCATTTTCCTAACATTCAAATTTTCCTTTTTTCAAAGTAATCCTCCTTTTCTTTTTATTTATATATTTTTTTCCTAACATTCATTTTTTTAATTAACACCACATCGTCAATATTCCAATTGCAGGCACAAAATTTCCATTCACCAAAAGGTAAATTAGGTGAACGTTTATTTATTTATTTTTTTTTTGTAGCGTTGTTTTTTTTATTTGCAGGTACAACGTCTTTCAGCATGAGTACAGGGACGATTGACGTCTTTGAACTCTTGTTGTTATGACGTTTCGCAACATTAGTCCTAGGAAATTTTCCTTGATACATTATTATTATTATCATTTTTAACTTATCTTCGTAAAAATCTTATTCTTTTGACTTGTGTTAACTTTCATCTCTTTAAATTTTGTAGAGTCATGGTGTGCTTGGCAGAACATATTGTCTCTAAAAAGACGTACCTCGTTCTCCTGAAAGACAACAATCAACCCATAAGAAGCAGACTCAGCTTCTTAGTAGAAGAGCCTAAGACTGGACGTCTTGCAGCCCCATGGCCCCCACCCCTAAATTTGCATACCATTTCCGATTTGTCCGTAGAGAGGCCTCTAGACCAAGATTCTAAGGCTTGGTTTATAAAATCTTCAATCCATACACAAAATCCTAATCGACATCCAGATGTGACGTTAGGGCGCCGAATAATTGATGGATCAGTTCGTTGGGAATCCGCCTTGAAAATTTCAAGCGAATTTCTTTTCATTCCTCGTTATTGGGAGTGGTTGGAACTCGTCGTTGGTCGGAATGAAGAGGTGCTTCAGACTGCTCATTTATTGGATGCAGAGGTGGCTTCCTTTTACACTTACGATCGAAACAACGACATAGTTCGGGCTTTTTGTGAAGCTTGGTGTCCTGCAACCAATACACTTCACACTCGTGCGGGAGAACTTTCAATTTCCTTATGGGACCTTTGGACATTTGGGGGTCTGCCCATCAGAGGTAGATTTTATGAGGAAGTTATCCCTAGCTTTAAAGAGTTAACTGGGTCCAACAACCAGGCAAAACATCTTCCAAAAAGTTGCGAACACATTTTCCATGCAATCTACTTGCTTAGCGCTTCAAGAGCTGACCATTCCCATGTTCCAATCAGATCTTGGACTTCCTTTTGGTTCAAGGGTGAACAGAGGTACGCAAAACCTCCTCAACGAAGACCCAAGAAGACCTCTCGCCCTAGCACGACTCATAACCCAAACGACACAAATATCAAGCGTCACGAGTGGTCAGATGAGGAGAACAACGTGTTCCATGAGCTAAAGATTGACATGAAACACCGAGACCAGACATACTTAGCGACTTTTTTTATCTTGTTGGCTTTGCGCCTTTGTGTTTCCCCGAGGGAATGCTAACCACATTCGTCCTAGTGTTTTTAAGGCTGCCAGCTTAATGGCAGAGGGGAAAACTTTCAGTCTTGCAGTCCATGTTCTTGCCAACATCTACCACGGGTTAAGCAAAGTTTCCAATGCTTCCGTTTCAGTTGGACACATAGATGCTTCTCTCCCCGTGCACTACATTTTTTGTTGGCTCGCCCATTATTTTGGTACCAATTATAAGACTCCAGCGAAGGTTTGAGGTCCTAGCATGGTTGAATTTTCCGATGAAGGTGAAGCTATATATTTTTATGAGCTCGAGGCTCGCGAATTGATCCATGGGGGTGCATCCATATCATGGCACACGAACCTTAGTAGGAAGAAAAACGAGACCATGAAGAATGAAAAGATTACGAAATTCATACCTTCTTCCTATTTCTCGAGCCTTCGCTCATGCTATCTATCAGCGCGATGTAAAGATTCATTAGTTATCGAACCCTACAACCCCTACCGATTCGGCCGCCAGTTTGGCTTTTATCAAGACATACCTAATGACTTAGGAGAATTTTTCCCCCTGGTCACCTTGGAAACACATTTTACACCATTGGCGGATTTGCCTGCGAACCACTGCGAAGTTTCAAATATTTCTTCCAGCTCGTACATTGAAACCTCAAGACCATGTCACCTCACGCTATCGAAGTTGGTGGTCTGAAAAGTATGATAATTACCTAGGGGACGACATAAGTAAGTTGGTTGACAGTATCATTCCCTCTCGAACCCAACCCAAGCTACCCAAAAAAGGTACCTCTAAATTTGGGGGAAAAAACTCTGTCTGCTCCAGGTTGCCAGATCTCTAGACGATTCAACTGACGAAGAGAGTCAAAATAACACTAGAGATCGACACTTGAAAAGAGCCAAAAGACCCAAGAAAGCTTCTGATCTCGATGACAAGTCCATCAAGAGTGCCTCTAATGCTTCACAAGCTCCTAACAACACTGAGACTTTGGTTGAACAACCCTTTTCTTTTTCCTTTTCTTTTTTTTTTTTTGTTTTTTTTTACTTAGACCCTCTTTTATTTTTCTTGTGCAGCTTCCTTTAAATGACCGTGTTCAAGAAGAGGAAGAACGTTCGAGCGAGCAATCTTTGACAAGTCCCGATGCTTTTGCTTCTTTTGTGAAGAACTTTGGTAGCTCTCATGCATCCTCGAGCAAACAAGTCGTGAATTCGTCTTCTCGTTCTACCGAGAAAGTCCCCCGACATACTCATGAGAAAGTGGTTGCCCCAGTCTTTGAAGTTTTTCAGTTCTATGCTGATGATTTAATTTCCACCTTTTGACGCCAAGCTGCTTTATCCATATGGACAAGCATACAACATAAGATCGTACGCATGTTGCTAGCCTTGAGCACCTTGAGCAAGAATCTCACAAGGTCTTTGATGTAATGGTAGAGGCCACTACGAACAACTTGAAACCTCTGCAAGAATTTGTAGGCAACTACTTCAAGAAAGTGCGAGAATTCAATGGATTACAATCTTTGTTCTCTACTCATCTGACCCCCTCAAGTAGGGATAGTCAGTTGGAGGCGAAGAAGCTCCACTTAGAGAAGGCTTTGTCTACCGAAGATCGTGTGGTTGAGGAGAAAGATGCACTTTAGAAACAACTTGCTCGCTCTGTCGCAGAGGTTGCAGATCTAAAGACCAAGGTTGCAAAACTAGAGGCCAAGTTAACAGCTGCAGAGGCCAAGGTAGAAAGCCTTTCCAATTCGGTTTCTGAAAAGGAAAAGGACTTAGCTCATGAAAAACGTGCAGTTTCGAGAATACGTGAGGAAATTAGTGACATCGAGTGTGTCCCCACCGTTAGCGCTTCAGACGTTCGCACCCTAGCGATAATTCGTGAACTTTTGGAGAGTACTCGTGACGAGCTTAAAGCACTTCAATAGAATCCTTAATTCATGATCCCTTTAGTTCACCCTAAGCTTTTTTTATTGCAAGATTTTTTTTAGATATTCGTTCAGTTCATTGTATTAGACATTTTTTTTAATTGATTGTATTAGACATTTCTACCTTATTTATGCCTTAATAAAAATTTAGAATTTTATTTACAACATTGATTCTTTCTTTTTTTGCTTTGACTGAACTTAAGTTTTCTTTTTTTCTTAAGCTGCCTACATACCCTTCGAGATGGGAAGGGATTAAGTCATAACGTAGTTCAATATACAATTTTTTTTGTCATTTGCCTTTTTAACTCATGCGGGCCAGGAGTATCATGTAGTTTATACTCTTACGATAAGGAGTATTACATTTCACGCATAAAACTTCTTAAGAAACTTGCCATTTATCGGGCCTATTCTTATTCCGTCTTTGTCCACAATCTTGTATGCTCTGTTTGTGTAGACTTCTTTGACGACGTAGGGTCCATCCCATTTAGGGGTGAATTTGTTCCCTGTGTGTCGTGTCGTGATGATGAGTCTTCGAACAACGAGTACAAGATCACCAACTTGTAATGATCGAAGCTTCACATTCTTATCAAAGGCTTTAGACATTCGCGCTCGGTAACATTCCAACGCTTGTTGAGCCTCTAACCTCCCTTCATCAAGTGCTTCTAACTCTTGAAGGCACAACCTAACATTATCTTCCGTTGTCAACCCTTATTGGATGGCCATCCTTAATGGGGGAATCTCTCTTTCTAATGGGAGTACAACTTCTACCCCATAGACGAGGGAATAAGGTATGACCCCTGTAGGAGTGCGATGAGTAGTTCGGTAAGCCCACAACACTTCACCGATCTTTTCTTGCCCATCTCGCTTTGTCTTGGAGACTACTTTCTTCAATAAGTTACACAACGTCTTATTGAATGCTTCTGCCAACCCATTTGTCGCGGCATTGTACATAGAGGACTTGTATTGCTTGAAGTTAAACTTCTCGCACAACTTGTCCATTAGGCCGTTGGAGAATTGTCTTCCATTATCTGTCACAATACGATGAGAGATACTGGACCGATAGATTATATGAGTTCGGACGAAATCCACTACATTTTCTTTCTTGGCTTCTTTCAATGCGACAACCTCAACCCATCTTGAGAAGTAATCCGTCCCTGTAAGAATGTAAGAATGTCTTGCTGAAGACTTGGGCGTTATAGGGCCAACAAGGTCAAGTCCCCAAGCTCTAAAAGGCCATGAAGCTACAGTCGGATGAAGAGGCTCTGGTGGCTGATGTATGAAGTTTGCATGAAATTGGCAAGCTTCACACTTCTTTGCATGTTCCATTGAGTCTCGAATCATTGTAGGCCAATAATAACCCATCCTTTTTAATTGAAATTGGAGTTTTGGACCCGACTGGTGAGCGCCACAAACACCTGAATGTGCCTCATCTAATGCCTTTGCTGCTTCTTCCTTTCCAAGGCATCGAAGGAATAGTCCCTCGTAAGAACGACGATAAAGAGTCTCCTTGTAGTAGATAAATCGGGAGCCTCTTCTTCGTATATCGGCCTTACATCGAGGATTTGTGGGAAGTCTTCCATGTTGAAGATAATCTATAATAGGTTGTCGCCAATCCTCTTCTTCAATTGCAAAAACAAAGATCATATTTGCTTCTTGACTTTCATCTTCTATTGGTGGCACAATCCATTTCTGACAAAGTGAGATGTTCATCGACACATCCTCTGGGATTGTTAGGGCAGTCGCCAAATTTGCTAGGGCATCTGCCTTTTTATTTTCTGATCTCGGAATATGCTCCAGTACTATACTGTCAAACCTTTCTAGCAGTTGTCTTGCATAGATGGAATAAGGCTTCAAGTCTTTATGCTTCACTTCGTACTGGAGTAAGAGTTGGCTAACGACCAACTTTGAATCACCATAGACCTCTATATATGTTATGCCAATTTCCAAGGCCATTTGGAGGTCGATTATCAATGCTTGATATTCAGCAACATTGTTTGAGCACAATTCACCAATCATGAAGTTGTAGGGGAGCATGTGTTTCTCAGGCGAAATAAAGACGACTCCTGCCCCTGCTCCACTTCTTCGTGCTGCGCCATCAAAGTACATGGTCTAAGGTTCGGTGATTTCAACATAGAAGACTTCTTCATCAGGTAGATCTTCACATAACTTCCAATCTGACGGGATTGGATGATTCGCCAAGAAGTCGGCTAATGCCTACCCCTTGACCGCCTTTTGAGGTACATACACGATGTCATATTGCTGAAGTAAGATGACCCACTTAGCTAGGCGTCCAGAAATAACTGGCCTCGATAGAACGTATTTGATAGGATCAGCTTTCGTGACTAGGTGCACTGTGAAAGCTTGCATGTAATGTCTTAACTTGTCAATAGCGAAGAAATAGAGGGAGAGTTGTTTTATAACCTGACCGTTACATGGGCTTATTTGAAGCTCAAGTCGTCATTCTTGATGATGAAATAGAGGATTCATTATCTTTTAGAAAGAAAATGAATGATGTTGACAAGGACCAATGGTTTAAAGTCGTGGACCTGGAAATGAAGTCTTTGCATTGCAATTCCATCTGGGATCTTGTAAATTTGCTTGATGGGGTAACACCTATAGGTTACAAGTGGATTTACAAGAGGAAACGGGACATTTAAGGTCTCAACCAGAAGGGTCCATTGAGCAAGATCAATAGCAAAAGAGCTTGCAAGCTTAAGTGATCCATTAATGGATTGACCTAAGCATTTCGATCTTGGAATATAAGATTTGATACGGTGATCAGATCTTTTGGCTTTAATCAGGACATTGACGATTCTTGTAGCTCCAAGAAGATCGTCAGTAGTACAGTAGCTTTCTTCATGTTGTATGTGATTTATATCCTACTCATTTGGAATAAGTAGGTTAACTTATTGACATTAAATGTGACTAGCAGCTCATTTCCAAATAAAAGTTGGGAGAAGCTTAGTTTGTTCTTATGTTCTAAATTGTTTAAAACAGTAAGAACACAATGCTAGCCTTGGTTCAAGCGTTTTATATCTATAAATGTTGATTAGATATGAGATGCAGAATTCTATGAAGGGTTCACGACCTTTCAGGGTAGAATTCATTTGTCTAAGGAACTGTGTTCTTAGACACCTCAAGGAGTTGAGGAATGCCCTATGCAATAGGCAATGTCAGTGAGTATCAATCTAATCCAGGATATGATCACTGGAGAACCGTTAATTATATTCTCAAGTATCTTTGGAGAATGAAGAACTATATGCTCGTGTATGGTGCTAAGGATTTGATCCTTACAGGATACACTGACACAGATGTTTTAACTGGTAAAAATTTGATGAAATCTACATCAGTGTCTGTCTTCACTCTTAAATAGAGGAGATATAGTATGGCATCGCATCAAGCTGGGATGCAATGCAGCCTCGACCTATAGGCCGAAAACTACGTTGTTTGTGAAGCAGCGATCGAGGCTGTAAGACTTGGAAAGTTCATGGTTGATTTGGAAAGTGTTCCAAATATGAACTTACCTAAGACAAGACAAGCTTGCACATTGAATTGAATGGAAGAATTGCTGATTCATTCACGAAAGCTCTCTCGGCTAAAGTGTATGAGGGTCATCTAGATGGTCTAGATCTACGAGATAAGTACAGAGATGTAATCTAGGGCAAGTGGGAGAAATGTAATGGGTATAGTGGATGCCCTAGTTTATTGTATTTGTACATAGTATATATACGTTTTATGTATTATACATGTACCTATACACTCATTGCCATGATAGATTATTGTACATCCCACTAAGTTAGAGTTTTAGTTCAAGTGGGAGTTGTTGGGTTTTATGCCCTAAAACTCGTAGATAGTGAATGGTGACAAATTGTTCACTTGTCTCAATACGTTGCTATTGAGGTTTCTACAATAAAGAGTTATTGTTACTATAATTGCACATATTTGACCCAAATCCAATAAACTAAGATCCTAGGTTGTTTAGATGAAACTTGAACTAGTATGTGGGGACATATGGGGATCAGTGTTCAAGTAACAACCTAAATGGTCTATAGTATAGGGATAAGGCTGGGTACCTTATCCTGGTAACACTATGTGATACGGCCTACTTTGTATTCGATACAGATGCAATGATCCAAAGCATCCATGTAGGAGACATGCGAGTGGGGGTATCCTGTGCAATGAGTTTGCATAAGACCGGACTGCGAAATAATAACCACTAGATGTAACACCGTTGACTAGTTTAGGTTTCTATTTCAATAGGATGACGTAGGTAACTCAATCTCAATCCTGAGTCTGTTATGAACTCCTTTTCAGGAGGGATTGTCCTTAGATCTGTATGGGTGAGAGTGGCCAGTTCGCCGACTCAATAATCCTACCATTTCAGGGGCAAGACCGAATGGGGGCTGGGAACATAACAGTACAAGATGGAATTCACTCCTTCCCCTATTGGGGCAAGTAGATGTGTGTTCCCTTAAGGGCTGATTCCGGGTCTTGAACAAGGGCGCCCATCCTCTCCTGGCCCGAGAAGAACTGCTGTTTATTGATTGGATTATAAACAGATTGTTCATTAGTGGAATCAGTGGTACTTAAGGATCCAGAGGTAATCCAGGGGTAAAACGGTAATTTGACCCAGCTGGCGTTACGAACACTCGTGAAAGATTGACTTACTGTTATTGGTCGATATCCGTGGACACAGAAATATTCTAAAGTGAGAAGAGTGCAACTGTGGGTCTTTAGTGGAGTGACCCACAGTTAACGAATGTTGATTAATTTGGTTAATGAGTTTAGCCAATTAGTCTTGTATCGTTGGAGCTTCTGATCTGTAGGTCCATTAGGTCCACCTGCTAGCTCGTAAAGGGTTCTGAGGTTAAATAGTCTTGAATAGAATTTGAAGTGTGTTCAAATTCATTAAGGGAATTTTATTGTATTTGATACAATTAAAATAATGTATAAAGATACATTATAATATAAGTTTAATTGGTGAATTAAACTTTATATTATAAATTAATTTTGGATATGATTCAAAATTAATTAACGAGAGAATTAAATATTTGAAAGAGTTCAAATATTAAATATGAATTAGATTCATATTGAAACTATAGGTTAAATTTAATGTGAATGAGATTCATATTAAAACTATAGTATATGAGAGAATTATTTGAATAATGATTCAAATAGTAAATTAATTAAATATATGATATTTAATTAATGAATTAATTAATTGGAGAATTAATTAATTTAATTTAATTAAATTTGATTTGATTAAATTAATTCTATAGTTAATATTAATGTACATTATGATGCACATTAAAACTATAGGTTAAAATGAGAGAGATTCATTTGAATATGATTCAAATGTAAAATTAATTAAATATTTGATATTTAATTAATGTGGGAACAATTAATTAAGAATTAATTGGATGGCCTATTTAATTCAATTGAATCTGATTTAATTGAGTTAAAACTTTATATTATAATTGATTTAATTAAAATTGGTTTAATTAAATTAATTATAAATAATTAGATAATTAGTTATTTAATTTAACGGCATGGATCACGTTGATTATGATCAACGGTGGAGATCGCGTAGGGAAGTTAACTTCCCTTATTCCCACGTATCAGTGAGGGGTTGGAAGATCTCTGGATTGATTCGGACTTTTTTGCACAGAAGAAGCTCTCTCTCTCTTTTTCTCTCTCAAGCTCTCTCTCTCTGAAATTCTCTAAGATTTTTCCAGCAACATTCTGCTGAAAAATTATTCCCAACTCAAGATTGGATCCCACAATCCAAGTCTCATGAATACAGAGGATAGCGGGTGCTCTTTGATGGTTGTGTTCAAGAGATCGTGACGAAGTGTTCGTTGAGGAGCATAGTGCTGTGAAGATTGGTTCTACAACAAGTAAGTTCCTAAAATCTTAAATTGTTTAGGATTAGTGAATGCATGTTTAGTCTAGTTTTAATTTAGAAATTTGTTTCTGAATTTTGCCCAACGTATCGGTTTTCTCTAATTGAAATTAAATCACGATCGGTGAAAACCGCTTCCGCTAGAGGATTCAATTCCTTCACTTCCTGTGCCAATAACGCTCCCAGTGATCTTTCTTGAGCAGCGATGTATAGAATCAAGGGTTTCCAGCTATGAGGGCTCCTAAGACAGAAGGGTTAAGTAAATATTTCTTAATGCTTTCGAAAGCGTTTTGACATGCTTCATCCCACTCGAATCTTTCTCCTTTTCTCATTAGCCTTTGAAAAGGTTGGCATCGACCGGCTAAGTTAGAGATGAATCTTCGAATGTAGGCCAGACGACCTTGTAGGCTTCTTAACTCATGTAAGTTTCTAGGCCTTGGCATCTTCTAAATGGCGTCAATCTTTGATTGGTCTATTTCGATTCCTCGATGTCTAACAACGAACCCAAGGAATTTTCCCGAAGTAACACTGAATGCACATTTGAGAGGGTTCATCCTCAATTGGTACTTTCTCAAACGATCAAAGACCACTTTTAAATCCTTCAAGTGATCTTGTTGTCTCTTTGACTTAACAACAAGATCATCGACATAGCATTCGACATGTTTATGCAGCATATCGTCGAAAACCTTTTGCATAACGCGTTGATAAGTAGCTCCAACATTCTTTAATCCAAAGGGCATCACCTTGTAACAGTATATCCCTTTTGGAGTTCGAAAGGCAGTCATTTCTTCATCTGCAAGAGCCATTCGAATCTGGTTATAACCCGATGACCCATCCATAAAAGACAAAACTCCATGGCCTGTGGTGGCATCCACCATGATTTCTGTGATTGGCAGTGGAAAATCGTCTTTGGGACATGCGTTATTTAAATCACGAAAGTAAACGCAAACGCGAAGCTGTCCATTCTTCTTCCTAACAGGAACAATGTTGGCTATCCACGTAGAGTACTTTACCTCACGGATGAATCCTGCTTCTATCAACTTATTGACCTCTATTTCAATTTGAGGGATAAGTTTAGGGAGAAAGCGTCGCTGAGCTTGCTTAACTGGCCGATACCCCTCTTTAATTGCGAGATGATGGACAGCTACTTTTGGATCAAGTCCAGGTGATATGAACCAAGATGTCTTGTGTTATGCCAAAAACATATTCAAAATTACGTTGCATTAAATGAAGTCAAATTGAAGTCAACTAGCATTGAAGGAACTCAAGTTGTATTGAATGAACTCAACTACATGTCAAGTTCATTTAGTGCAAGTCAAGCATCAATGATGGAACCATACTTCAAGCTACTTTCAAAATACATCAAGTAGAGCTTCATTTATACTTTGGGAGGTTACAAGACATAGTTGGTTGGTGGGGTTTTTAATTCTCGGATTTAAGGGAGTTTCTATGTAATTTTCAGTTTTTAAGTTTTGATATCAATGTTTTAGGTTACAATATAGGTAGTGGTCATTATGGTATTGATGAGGATGAGAGTTACAACTCTTCAAATGACCATAGGTTACTCTAGAGTGTAATTTTGAGGCTATAAAAAGCCATGTATGTTGTATTTAAAAAATGAGACTTGGAAATGTAGTAAAAAGAGCCTTTGAGCTTTTCCATTAGCCTAGTGCTAAGTTTCTTTGCAATTCTATGTAGTTTAGGTTGCATGCTGAGAATCATTCAAGCTTGACTTGATCAATCATGCTTGTGGAGTGATTCGAATCTCAAGCAAGCTTCTTGCCTTGAGATATTTGATCGACAAGGTAATCCGGTTTTTACTTTCCTTGGGTTGATTTTCAAATCGGTTTTGGGGTTTTCAGTTATGTGATCTAAAGGTCTTGTTTTTCAGCAAGGTTGTTAGATACATTTCCTGGGAGTTCAGGCGAAGATGTCTTTATACGAAGCAAGTAAACTCATATATTCACCCTCTTCTTCGGGAGTAAGTGACGCGCTTATAAAAGTTGGGCGCGACTCTTCTGGTGTACCCAGGTTTACCTCTTTAAGCTCATCCACTGTGGATTCGCTGTCGTCTTCAAGTAATAAAGGTGCTTCGTCCTCATCTACTTCAGACATTTCGACCTCCATTTCTTCTTCGACAGTGATATGAAGACAAGAGGTTTGTTCTTCTTCTTGATAACTATCTTCTTCTGACATCACGTCTTTTTACCCTCAAGGAACCATCCGTATCGACAGTAACAAAGGTTTTTCTTTTCATTCGTGAAGGAACTGAAGGGAATAAAAGTCCCCACGCAGCGGAAGCGCATCGATTGGACCTTACGTCGTATATTAATTAACATTAAAATACCGTTACGATAACTCAAACAAAACTTTAAACAACCTTTAAAGCCGCTGTAAAATTGGTTTAAACATGCTAAAATAAATCTAAATTTATTTTAAAAACTTTTCTAAAGAAAAGAGGAAGAACCGTTACAAACCTCCGTTGTAGACTTGACCGTTCTTCGCCAACGACGCTCCACGAACGAAAACGCAGCAGCCGCTTTAAGGTTTTCTTCGCTGGAAATTCTTCTTTGATTGACACAATCACCACAGAGGTTACACCGGTATGTCTCTAAGTCTAGGAGGCAAAAGACTTGTGGGAGTCTTTCTCTAAGAGGGAGGCTAGAGAGAATTCTAGGTCCTTGTCTTTCAAGAGTGTCAAGTGTCATGACCAATTAGGTCTAGTGTTCTATTTATAGAAGAGAGGTCATGAATAAAATATTCAATTAAATCAATCTTTTCCATAATTGATTCAATCTTATTCCTTAATTAATCAATCATGATCAATCAATTCCATAATTGATTAATCTTTTCCACAAATGACTAATTACTTCCATAAGTGATTAGATCATTTCCATAAATGATTAATCACTTCCTTAAGTGATTAATTATTTCCATAATTGATTAATTCCCGGTTAATGAATTCTTTAATTAATTAACCACAAATTAAATATCACATATTTAATTCCCGGCCTAGAATTAATTAATTTGCCCAAACACATTTTAGGCCTTAAATTAATTAATTCATTATTTTGAACTCTTTCAAACTTCCATAAATTTATATTTGAACTTTTCAAATATTAATTTCTCTCATAATAATATATCAATATATATTATATTTGTTTCCCTTAATAAATTGAACATTTTCAATTTACTTTTATTACTTAGTTGCCTCAAATTACTTTACGAGCTACCAGTGGGACCTAATGGACCTGCAGATCAGAAGCTCCAACGATGTGAGATTAATTGGTCAAACTCATTAAACACATTAATCAATATTCGTTAACTGTGTGTACATTCCACTATAGACTCACAGTTGCACTCTTCTCACTGCAGACATATTTTCTGTGTCCACGGATCTAGACCAATATCGACTAGTTAGTCCTTCACGAGTGTCCGTAACACCAGCTGGGTCAAATTACCGTTTTACCCCTGGGTTACCTCTATTTCCTTAAGTACCAATTCTCCTCTAATGAACAACCTGTTTGTGGTCCAACCATCAAACAGAAAACCCTCTCGTGCCATTGAGAGGGTAGGGCCCTTTGTTCAAGACTCGGAGTAACCACTTAAGGGAACACTCATCTGCTTCCCTAAAGTCGGGAAGGAGTGAATTCCATCTTGTACGATTATGTTCCCAGCTCCACATTCGGTCTTGTCCCCAAAGTGGTAGGCTTATTGAGTCGGCGTATTGGCCACTCTCACCCATACAAATCAAAGGACAATCTCTCATGAGCAGGAGTCCATAATCAACTCAAGATTAAGACTAAGTTGTCTAGGTCGTCCTAGTGAAATAGAAAACCAACTAGTTAACGGAGTTATAACCAGTGGTTACTATTTCGCGGTCCGGTCTTATGCAAACACATTGCATAGGATACCCCACTCGCATGTCTCCTACACGAATGCGTTGGATCACAACGTTTGTATCAAATACAAAGTGGGCCGTATCCATAGTGTCACCAGGATAAGGCACCCAGTCTTATCCCTATACTATAGACCCTTTAGGCTGTTTCTTGAACAATGATCCTATATGTCACTACATATAGTTCAAGACTCATATTACAGCCTTGGATGTCTAGTTTATTGGATTAGGGTTATTATTAGGCAAAGACAAATATAAAATAACTAATAACAATTAATGGAAAAATATATCAATATTATTTCATTAATATCCGGTCAACAATTACATTCACTATCTACGAGTTTTAGGGCATAAAACCCAACAGGAACTACACTACAAATTTCTCCATCGGCCTTCACGATCTTTTCACTTTTTATCGCATCTTCATATTGAAGTCAGTGAGATATTGATGAAGCAGACTGTTCTTTTTTGTCTCTTCTCGTGGTAACACTTAACCTCTGAAAAAATGATGGTCGAGTCACATCCGGAGTTGAAAATGTACTCTCTTCTTTCCCAATGGGCACATTTAACCTTTGAAAAGCTGAAGGTCGAGTGACATCCAGAGTTGAAAATGTACTATCTTCTTCCCCACTAGGCGTATTTAACCTTTGAAAAGCTGAAGGTCGAGTGACATCCAAAGTTGAAAATGTACTATCTTCTTCCCCACTAGGCGTATTTAACCTTTGAAAAGCTGAAGGTCGAGTGACATCCAGAGTTGAAAATGTACTCTCTTCTTCCCCACTGGGCATACTTAGCCTTTGAAAAACTGAAGATCGAGTGGAGCTATTGGTAGGTTGTGTGCTTTCTTCTTCCGTTTCATTGACACTTAATCTCTGAAAGACTAAAGCACGAGCAACTGGTGGCCTGATGCGCCTAAAAACAGAAGTTCGTTGGTCGACACTCTCTTTTTCTTTTGAGTCATCAACCTCCTCTACTGTTATATGATTTGTGTCTGCCACTTTCGCCTTCCCTCTTCTTGTTATGCGAACCGGTTCTGGCGACTTATATCCAAGCCATTTTCTCGTTGTTGGCAGACTATAACCTTCCTTTAGAAGCTTCTTCTGTGTTGCAGAGAGCTCGGATCTTTCATCAAAAACCCTTAGACTTTTAAACTCAGTGTGAGTTGTGAAGTCATAACCTGCTTTCGCTAGAAGTTTGTATGCCTTGGGGTCGAACCCGTCTTTAGTCCGTTTGTTAGGAAAAACCATTTTTATCTGATCGTCCTCAGGTTTCTTAACCTCTTGTCTTGTGATCTTTGTAAGAGGCGTAGTGAAACTTTCCTTCAGAATTTCAACGTCACCGACCTTTATGCTTTCTGAACATTCAGTGAAAGGTGATTCACCCTTTTTACGTCGAGACAAAGGGACGTATCGTAGGATAGGTGAATTTGAACATTTCTCATCCTTTACAACCTTAGGTTTCACAAGGCTTGTAGACGCTTAACCCTTTTTCAAGTCGAAAGTATTGACATCTTCAACAACTTCCTTTCCTGAATCTGTTTGTGGCTCTAAATCGAGTTTATCATTCTTTTTTATCAAGGGGATTTCTACGGGCACGGTTTCCCCTGTGTTTTCATTCTTCAAATAAAACTTTGCATCAGCGAAATGAGATTCGGCTTCTGAAAATGGGTTAGTGTCAGCTTCAACTTTCTTGATGCCATCTTGATAGAATTTGAAGCACTGGTGCAATGTAGAGGTTATGACTCCATTGCAGGGATTAAAGCCCTAGCGCAGCGGAAACGTTCAGAGACCTTAACCGGTTTAAATGCCGATTGGGATATCAATACGACCGCAAAAACATATAAATTTACAGCAGATAAATATATTAGAAATCATGCTGTAAAAAACCATAAAGCATGCTGGAAAAAGTGCATAAATTCCTAGATCTTATCTATAAGAGGATCCTATTGATTAGGGTTCAAGAATACTTACCCTTGAAGAATTCTTGATGAAATCCGCATTTTTCCCTCGTAAGTTCGCAGAAAAACAACAACAAAGTGATCTTGATCTTGCTGCAAAAAAATCATGAACACCACCACCAAAATTACACCGATATTCTCTAAGGTATGTGTGTTGAGTGGTTTGTGGGAACCCAAAATCTCTAAGGATCTTCTCTGGAAAAACTCTGTATACCCAGAGGGAGAGCCAAAAATGAGAGAGAGAGGGCGAGAGAGAGGGAGAGAGGCGTAAGAGTGGGAAATCGAGAAAACTGAAATCTGACCCCTTCAATTAACCTACCAATTAGGAGAAAGCCACCTCATGCATAATATCAGGTAACTGATTAATCAGTTACCTTATATTTTTAATTAATTATAAATTCAAAATTCATAATTTAAATTAAACTTTAATTAATCAATATTAATTAAAATAAACTTAATTTAAATCAAATTTAAATTAATATCCCTCTTATCTTATAGTTTAATTAAATCAAATTTAATTAAACTAAATCAATTAACTAATTCAAAATTAATTAATTTAAAAATAATAAAATTGAACATCATATATTCAAATATTATTATTCTCTCTCATAAAACTATAGTATTAATATACATCCAATGCACATTAATTATAACCTATAGTTTTAATATGAATCAAATTCATATTTTAGTTTAATATTTGAACCCCTTCGAATACTTAATTCAACCTTAGAAATTTACCTCAACGCCCGTATAGAGCTACCGATGGGACCTGATGGACCTACAGATCAGAAGCTCCAACGATATGAGATTAGTTGGCTAAACTCATTAACCAAGTTAATCAATATTTGTTAACTGTGGTTCACTTCACTAAAGAATCACAGCTGCACTCTTCTCACTGCAGATATATTTCTGTGTCAACGGATATTGACCGTCAACAACAAGTTAGCCCTTCACGTGTGTTTGTACCCCAACTAGGTCAAATTACCGTTTTACCCCTGGGCTACCTCTTGGTCCTTAAGTACCAGTGCTCCTCTAATGAACAACCTGTTTGTGGTCCAACCAGCAAACAGAAATCCCTCTTGTGCCATAAAGAGGGTAGGGCCCATTGTTCAAGACCCGGAGACACCACTTAAGGGAACACACCTCTACTTACCCTAATATCGGGAAGTAGTGAATTCCATCTTGTAAGACTACGTTCCCAGCTCCCCACTCGGTCTTGTCCCCAAAATGGTAGGCTTATTGAGTTGGCGAACATTCCACTCTCACCCGTACAAATCAAAGGACAATCCCTCATGGACAGGAGTCCATAATCCACTCAGGATTAAGGCCAAGTTGCCTAGGTCATCCTAGTGAAATAGAAACCGAGCTAACTAACGGTGTTACAGTTAGTGGTTAACTATTTCGTAGTTCGGTCTTTGTGCAAACTCATTGCACAGGATACCCCCACTCGCATGTCAACTACATGAACGCGTTGGATCATTACGTTTGTATCAATATACAAAGCGGGTCGTATCCATAGTGTCACCAGGACAAGGTACCCAGCCTTATCCCTATACTACAGACCCTTTAGGCTAAAACTTGAACATTGATCCCCGTATGTCCCTACATACTAGTTCAAGCCTCATTCTATTAGCCTTTGATGTTTAGTTTATTGGATTAGAGTTATTAAGACAAGATATAATACAAACATTGAATAGTACATCACTTTTATTAATGTTCGGTCAAATGTACATTTACTATCTACGAGTTTTAGGGCATAAAACCCAACATCCATTACCATGGATCCAAGGACGACCTAGCAACAACTTATAAGTGGTTTTAGAATCTATTACATGGAACAAAGTATCAACTTTTAAGTCTCCGATGATGAGTTCAAGGCGTATCATACCAATCGCCCGTTGTCCACCCTGATTGAAACCTTGGATCACCAATTTACTATTTGATAGTTCCTCCTGAAGGGAATAAAAGTCTCCACGCAGCGAAAGCGCATTGATTGGACCTTATGCCGTATATTAATTAACATTAAAAATACCGTTATGAAAACTCAAACAAACTTTAAACACTCTTTAAAGCTGCTGGAAAATTGGTTTAAACATGCTTAAAAATAAATCTAAATTTATTTTCATGCTTTTCTAAAGAAAAGGGGAAGAACCATAACAAACCTCCGTTGTAGACTTGACCGTTCTTCGCCAACGATGCTCCACGAACGAAAACGCAGCAACCGCCTTTGATTTTCTTCGCTGGAAATTCCTTCTTTGAATGACACAATAACCACAGAGGTTACACCGGTATGTCTCTAAGTCTAGGAGGCAAAAGACTTGTGGGAGTCTTTCTCTAAGAGGGAGGCTTGAGAGAACTTTAGGTCTTGTCTTTGAGAGTCTAAGAGCAAGAGCAAAGTGTCATGACCAATTAGGTCTAGTGTTCTATTTATAGAAGAGAGGCCATGAATAAAATATTCAATTAAAAAAGTAGTTTAAAAAATGACTCAGCAGATGACGACAAAGTTAAGCTACTAAGACTCAGTATATTGCAAGTAAATTTGCATACCATAAAGATACTCCAATTATAGATTAATCAATGCAAGTACATTCAGAACTACAAGATAACCAATTTCTCTTAAATAAGCCTACAAAAATAGATGGCCACCAAATTTAAGCACCAACTTTCAAGAACATGAATATCTTCTGAGCATAAGAATCCGCCAAATACCAAAGTGAAACTTACCATTTCAGAAATGCAATAAGAGAGCACATACTTCTACCTTAAATCAGAATGACTTACACATATTGCAAGTTTGTTAGTTGATCAAGTTGTGGAACCAATTTTCCAGAAAGATTCACATTACCAAGATCACTGTGCAAAATAGTCACACAAGAAACATTTTGCTTATGAGTACTTGCGAAGACAACTAAACTCGCTAAAAGAATTAAGTGCAACGACCCTCCCTAAACACAATAACTTAGTATAAAGAAGTGAAACTTAACTTATCACAACAACTCAAACTTTTGGCACTTAACTCAAATCATGGAGGCCTTTTGCAATGAAACAACTCGACTTAACAACACAATGAAAAATAAGCCTATCATGAACACAAATGACTAAACTATGACTACCATAACAACTAAATTAAACTATGACTACCATAGTTGCAGCCTGCAGGTTAGTCATAGTACTCAAGTTATACCAAGTCAACATAAACTCAATAACTTAATGGAAAACAAGTGAAACTTAACTTATCACAACAACTCAAACTTTTTCATTTAACTCAAATCATGAAGACTTTCCAAATCCAACTAAAGAGCTCTAAGTACAAATCAAGTTCCATCAAGCTTATAATCTAAACACAAAATGAAGTTCTTTAAGAAGAGATCCAATCCAACAACATAACATTCTAAAAAATATGAGAAATATTATACTAACTTTCCCTTGGCATACAATTGTTAACAAGGAAAATTCAGGAAAACAACTCACCCAAACAAAACTTTAAATTTGCTGGTTTGGTTCTAATATGGAGCATTCTTGATACCTAAGCTAATAAAGCTATTCAATGTTCAAAATCTCTCCAAAGTTATGCATTCATTCCAAAAAGAAAAAAACAAACAATGTATATCTCAAACTCCAACAAACAACTGTTGTTAGCCTTTGTGTGTTTGTTCGTGTGTATTATAAACAGGCCTTTAAAACATGAATAAACGTGGATTATAATCATACGTTAAGAATCAAAAGTACGTAAGAATATATTTTTATAATCGTACGTTAAGAATCAAAATCCTTCACCTTTATCACCGAATTTTGCTTGGTGAGAGACACAACTTTCAAAAATGAATAGACATGGATTATATAGACATGCCAGCTAGGTGACTAAAAGGGACACTTCCTAATTAGGAAAGGAGAGAAAGGTTATTAAGTAACACTTAAGAAAAAGAAAATCATGATTAATGGTAGTGCTGCTTCACCCAAAAACGAATGTAATTAATTAAAGTCAGATGCCTAGTTACCAACAAAAATGAGTTTGTCGGCAACTTTTTAAAGCCTATTGTGTCTTAGCTTAGGCACATAACAAAGTTACATACATGATAACATATAATTAATTGGGAAAAATGATATAAATATATATTCTAAACAAAGTTGAAAAAACATGACAAGATGGATCAGAAGAGAGAAAAAAATGTTGGAAATCATGATTTAAGAAGGTTGATTGGGTAAAAAGGCCAAAAGGGTATGTGTGTGTTGATTTATTACAAAGAAACAAGGGATTCCTCTCCATTCCATGAAGATTTTAAGCTTGATTAGATTCCTTAATTAATTAATTAATTGTACTATAAAGTTCCTTTTCTTTTTCCTAATGAATGTGGGTGTTTTTGGTTTTCCTAACCAGAAGCAAGATATTGGCATGGATCAAAATAAATATGAAAAAAGAGATGAATTAAGCAAAGGTTAATTATAAATAAAATGTTTAGGTAAAAGAGTTTAAAGCCCATGGCTATATGTCCATTGATAGGGCATCTTGTGGGTCTCAATGCCACAATCAGTATTCCTCTTGACCCACACAACCATACAAATATGAAAGTTTTTTTTTTTAAGCCCTTTCAATTTGGGACGTTGATTGCACTCATATGGGGTAGGGACGGACTAATAAGACTTTTCACTTTTCTTCAAGTTTCAATCTTTCAACTTTTTTTATTTTTTTCCCCTTTGATTCCACAGTATGAAAGGAAAATGGTGTATAAGATGATAAAGGCTCAAACTTTCTCTGCCGTGTAGCATAACATCTGCAGAGTTAGGGCAACTTACCTCCTCCAGCCATGGTCGTCGGTAAGAACAAGCGGATTTCGAAGGGAAAGAAGCGAGGCAAAAAGAAAGCCACCGATCCATTTGCCAAGAAGGATTGGTATGATATCAAGGCACCTTCAGTTTTCAGGGAGGCAAAATGAATTGGTTCGCAAGTTCATTCCAGAGTCAATTGACAAGGAGATTGAAAAGGCAACCTCCAGCATCTACCCTCTTCAAAATGTGTTTATCCAGAAAGTTAAAATTTTGAAAGCTCCCAAATTCGATCTTGGGAAGTTGATGGAGGTTCATGGTGACTACTCAGAAGATGATAGAGAGAGAGGGCTACCAGGCAATGTGGGGAACATATTCATGTACAATTTGAAGACAAAGAAAATGTTTAATTTAAATAGCAAAGGAAGGTGTGGATTATTGTAGAGTTAGACTTTGTTTCTTTGCTTCAAATAACAACAGTTTTTTGAACCATATAGCGTGGACCATGCATGGTTTTCGATTTTCTTCGGGATTCATTGTGTGTTTGTTCGTGTGTATTATAAACAGCAGGATCAAAAGAATCAATTATTCATGAACTCAAATTTAAATCTGTACAAACATTAAAAGAAGCTTGAGATACCTGATATGAAGTTGAAGTCGTGTTAAACACTACTGGGCGAACGAAGAAGAAGAATGACAGTGAAGACGAACGGGCAGTGCGCGAAGAACCCTCGTACCTAGCTGCGCGAACTGCGTGGAGAGAGCGTGGCTGAACCGGCTGTGCCAACGAAGAAGAAGAAGACGAGCTGAACGGCTGCGCGAATGAAGAAGACGAACGGCAGTGCGCGAAGATGAAGAAGATCAATGGCTGCACGAACGAAGAAGAGAAGAACGACAATGAGGGGAGGCTGTTTGAACGAGAAAGAGAGGGAAAAAAAAGGAAGGAGTCTTAGGGTTTTTTCTTTTCTTTTCTTTATTTTTTATTTTTTTCTTTTTATTTCATTTCTTTTAATCCACCCAAATAAAACAAATGAGTCTTGGATTTCTTTTTTTTTTTCCAACTTTATCTCTTTTTCAATTAAAAACTCAATTTAAAGTCCTAAAATCATTTTAAATTTGGGAGTAATTTAAACTTAAATCTAAAATCCCAAAAAAAAAACTTAATTTTTTTGACGTTTAATACCCGTCAAGAAACCCCCATTAATATTGATGTTTTTTGTGTATCAATATAGTAGTGTTTATTGACACTTATTAGCCGTCAATGCATGTTGTTTTCGTTGACGGCTAATAAGCGTCAATAAAAACCGTCAACAAAACCCTTTCAATTGATGGTTTTCTACCGTCAACTATATGAAAAGGCGGGGTTGGACGAAAATCTACATAAATTAATTTTTTAATCACATTTATTGACGCTTTTTGCCCGTCAACATAAACCAGATCATTTGTTGACACCATATAACCGTCAATATACCTATTTATTTATTAATAATTTATTTTAAAGTACAAATGATATTTTTATTGACGTTTTTTTGACACAAGCGTCAATAAGTCTAAAAAGTCAAGCGTCAATAAAGGCCAAATTTGTAGTAGTGTAGGATATAGACGCGAGTCTTATCATTGGCCTTTGTCCAGCGGTCATAAGCATCCTTAACTGCTTAGGATGCATTACGAGCAGGGGCTGGAGGACAATCCTCCGTTAAGACGAACCGCAGATCATCGACAACAAGAATCGTATTCAGGTTCGACTTCCACGTAGCATAATTTTCGCCGGTTAATTTCTCATTTTTAAGCAGAGAAACAATTGAGGAAGACATTGCTGAAATTTAAACAAACAATGACCGTATTAGTTATCTTTGCCTTAACCCATCATACAAACAAACAATTTCATACAATCCAATCAATTTAGCAAAACAGACAATCACAGAACCCTAAAACTATCGATTTAGTTTCGCAACGATGTTTCAGAGGTTTAGAATATCAGCCACCGAAGGGTGATCAGGTACTCCTCCTTTGAAATGAGACACCTCTCAGCTAATTCTAATTCCAGAATAACTCATATTCCTATAGGCATTAGCCACCGTTGTTCGGTCAAGGATTTGTTAACACTTTTAACTCATCCTCGTAAGTGTAACCCTCCCACTTTCAGATCTCAGAGGCACGCACCAACAGGCTACCGAAGGGAAAGACAACTGTTGGTGATTAGCCTAAGAGCTCCTATCCTTTTCAGGAGTTCACGATGTTCCGAATCCTATGACCAGGCCCTCCGAAGGGATGGTTGCGCCAGGACAACCTGCAGGCGGATCACAGGATTCTCACGGTGCGAACTATGGGTGGAGACCGAGGGATACGTTGACACGTGTCCCGCTCCCACTTACTCTAGACATTTTTCCCATTCACCTTGATATTGATTCATGCAAACACTTTCCGAAGGGAGGCCGCTCCTAAGGCGACTCGAAGCCGAGCATGAATCTCACGTTGTGAATATAGGGACATAGGAGCAAAACTTGATTTAAATCTCGTTTTGTAACTTTCCTCCCACTGAAAATGTCCTAAGGTTAATATAAGGTTGTTTAACTTAGATAGTATTCGGCTAAGTCAATCTATCTAAGTCTGATTCTATTATAACAATTATGGAAAGGATTCAACTGCAATCTTTTGGGTGTATTAAACTTCTTTTTAACAAACCCAACATTGCAAGTCAACATTACTATGGTTAATTCAACTCAACGTTTGGGTCAGTTCCCAAGTAGGAGGTGTTCCGTAAACTGTCAACTTAAATACCCCCAGCCTTAGACAGAACTTTACCGGGAGAGTTCCCTTATAACCTCAGTAATGTAAGGTCTTTACTTTAAAGATCTAGGTGCATTAAACACTTTTAATAAACCTAGTGACATTGCATGCTAACATTTAACTATAATTAATTCAACTCCGGTATTCCAGGTCAGTTCCCAGGTAGGAGGTGTTCCGTAAACCGTCAACTTAAATACCCCCAGCCTTAGACAGAACATTACCGGTGGAGTTCCCTTATAATCATAGTAATGTTTTTCCTACTTAGTCAATTAAAACTATTTTTAATTCTAAGTAAGAAAAGATTCTAATCCTATTAGAAATCGATCTAGGTCTAATTAATTTTAAACAATTTAAAATTAATCCAATTTATCCTATGATCTTATGTTTGCATGCAAATCTTGATTATAGATTGACGGTTTCTAATCATTAAAGAACTATTTCAAATTTTAATGATTAATCCTATAATCAAGAATCTAGGGTTTAATTCATTCAACAATCTCATTCAAATTAAATAATTAAATCACACTAATTACATGAATAATATAACAATTATATTATTAACTATGGATGTTTCATGCTTCATGCAACATTGATTTTCTTTTAATATAACAATTATAAGCCAATCAAGAAAATCAATCAAGCATGCTTCATTCATCACATTAAATATAACTATTTATATTTAATTTAAGTAATGACATGCTTCATGCTTTCCAATTTTTCATATAATTAATATACACTTATATTAAAAAATATGAAAACAAATCCATGCATTTAAACATACATTATAACAATTTATAATATATAAAAAATGCATGTTATAAAAAATGCATGAGCATGTTTATAACCTAAGGTGGGATTAAATATTCTATATGACATCCATAAAGCATATAAATAGCAATTGAACTGGTTAATTTTGGCCTCTAGGATAAAATAAAGCGTTAAATTACATTAATTTAGCTAAATTCTATCCTAAAAATCCTTGCACAACTCCGGAATTTTGTCTTGACATCACGAACCGCCTCGAACCACCTCGAACCGGCCTCCAAAATCATGAACCATGCCAAAAATTGGCTGAATCGGGCCAATAACACAGAAAATCAGGTTGATTCAGCAAAGAAATACAAAACCAGACCAATTTCTCGGTCAGGATCCCGGTTGGGATTCCACGTTGGGATTCCCGGTTGGGATTCTCGGTTGGGATTCCCGGCCGGGAAATTTTCCAGAAACCCTATTTCCATTGATTCCTCTGTTCTACACTCTGTTTTTCCGATTTCCAGCGCCGTTCTTCATTATTTTCGCCCAAAATCATCTCGATCTCCGTCGATGACAGCCTTAAATCTAGACACGGACTTAAAAGGACTCGATTTACATAAAATACCTGAAACACCGTGCCTTACATGATCAAAATCTATGTCAAAAGACATAGATTGCGTTATGGGAGGCAAAAGACAGAGTGTAGACACGCAATCTATGTCAAAATCTATGTCAAAATGACACGCAATCTATGTCAAAATGACACGCAATCTATGTCAAAATCACGCAATCTATGTCTTTTGCCTCCCATAACGGCATCAGACTCCCATAACGCAAACCGAACATACATTATGCATAAATCAGCGCATCGATTGGACCTTACACCGTATATTAATTAACATTAAAAATACCGTTACGAAAACTCAAACAAACTTTAAACACTCTTTAAAGCTGCAGGAAAATTAGTTTAAACATGCTTAAAAATAAATCTAAATTTATTTTCATGCTTTTCTAAAGAAAAGGGGAAGAACCGTTACAAACCTCCGTTGTAGACTTGACCGTTCTTCGCCAACGATGCTCCACGAACAAAAACGCAGTAACCGCCTTTGATTTTCTTCGCTGGAAATTCCTTCTTTGAATGACACAATAACCACAGAGGTTACACCGGTATGTCTCTAAGTCTAGGAGGCAAAAGACTTGCTGTGGGAGTCTTTCTCTAAGAGGGAGGCTTGAGAGAATTTTAGGTCTTGTCTTTGAGAGTCTAAGAGCAAGAGCAAAGTGTCATGACCAATTAGGTCTAGTGTTCTATTTATAGAAGAGAGGCCATCAATAAAATATTCAATTAAATCAATCTTTTCCAAAATTGATTCAATCTTATTCCTTAATTAATCAATCATGATCAATCAATTCCATAATTGATTAATCTTTTCCACAAATGACTAATTACTTCCATAAGTGATTAGATCATTTCCATAAATGATTAATCACTTCCTTAAGTGATTAATTATTTCCATAATTGATTAATTCCCGATTAATGAATTCTTTAATTAATTAACCACCAATTAAATATCACATATTTAATTTTCGGCCTTGAATTAATTAATTTGCCCAAATAGATTTAAGGCCTTAAATTAATTAATTTATTATTTGAACTCTTTCAAACTTCCATAAATTTATATTTGAATTTCTTCAAATATTAATTTCTCTCATAATAATATATCAATATATATTATATTTGTTTCCCTTAATAAATTGAACATTTTCAATTTACTTTTATTACTTAGTTGCCTCAAATTACTTTACGAGCTACCAGTGGGACCTAATGGACC
Organism: Luffa acutangula; assembly: GCA_036850905.1. Lineage (NCBI taxonomy): Eukaryota > Viridiplantae > Streptophyta > Magnoliopsida > Cucurbitales > Cucurbitaceae > Luffa > Luffa acutangula. The sequence continues at coordinate 47,614,330 of CM072089.1, forward strand.
TGCAGATCAGAAGCTCCAACGATGTGAGATTAATTGGTCAAACTCATTAACCACATTAATCAATATTCGTTAACTGTGTGTACATTCCACTATAGACTCACAGTTTCACTCTTCTCACTGCAGACATATTTTCTGTGTCCACGGATCTAGACCAATATCGACTAGTTAGTCCTTCACGAGTGTCAGTAACACCAGCTGGGTCAAATTACCGTTTTACCCTGGGTTACCTCTATTTCCTTAAGTACCAATTCTCCTCTAATGAACAACCTGTTTGTGGTCCAACCATCAAACAGAAAACCCTCTCGTGCCATTGAGAGGGTAGGGCCCTTTGTTCAAGACTCGGAGTAACCACTTAAGGGAACACTCATCTGCTTCCCTAAAGTCGGGAAGGAGTGAATTCCATCTTGTACGATTATGTTCCCAGCTCCCCATTCGGTATTGTCCCCAAAGTGGTAGGCTTATTGAGTCGGCGTATTGGCCACTCTCACCCATACAAATCAAAGGACAATCTCTCATGAGCAGGAGTCCATAATCAACTCAGGATTAAGACTAAGTTGTCTAGGTCGTCCTAGTGAAATAGAAAACCAACTAGTTAACGGTGTTATAACCAGTGGTTACTATTTCGCGGTCCGGTCTTATGCAAAATCATTGCATAGGATATCCCCACTTGCATGTCTCCTACATGAACGCGTTGGATCGCAGCGTTTGTATCAAATACAAAGTAGGCCGTATCCATAGTGTCACCAGGATAAGGCACCCAGTCTTATCCCTATACTATAGACCCTTTAGGTTGTTTCTTGAACAATGATCCCATATGTCGCTACATATAGTTCAAGACTCATATTACTGAAAGGATTTGGAATTCCCCAATTCCGTTAAAGCGGAAGCAATTGGACCGTTCGTAGTTAATTTTGTTTCTACTAAAATACCAATGCATTGGCAAAAGGTTAAGCGTTGAGAAACATACCTCCATTGACGACTCTGAATACTTCAACGGATGATTCTTGATTGCTCTGCAACAACGAAGAACACCACCATTTGATCTTCCCCGCTATAACTCTGAGATTAGGAACGTAGTTGTGGGACTACCTAATCTTGAATGGAAAAAACTCTAGAGAGAAAATTCTCCCTAGGGTTCTTGAGTTGAGAGAATATGTGAGGGCCTTATGGTGGCCATAAGTTGTTGTGCCTAAACCCTAGGTTTAGTGTTCTATTTATAGGAGAAAGGCCATGAATTAAATATTCATTTAAAATCAATTATTTCCATAACTGATTTAATCTTTTTCATAATTAATCAATTCCATGACCAATCAATTCCACAATTGATTAATCTTTTCCATAAATGATTGATCACTTCCATAAGTGATTAAATCATTTCCATAATTGATTAAATCATTTCCATAATTGATTAAATCATTTCCATAATTGATTAATATCCAATTAATTAATTCTTTAATTAATTAATCACCAATTAAATATCATATATTTAATTTTAGACCTTCTATTAGTTAATTAATTAATTGTCCAATTAAATATCATATATTTAATTTCAGACCTTCCATTAATTAATTCCATAATATGAATCAAATTCATATTAAAATTTGAGCTCCTTCAAATTCCCTTATATCCTATAAATTTAATATGAATCAAATTCATATTAATATTTGAACTCCTTCAAATATTTATTTCTCTCATAGACTATAGTTTAATTAAATCTCATTTAATTTAAACTAAATTGAATAATTAGTTAATTCATAATTAATTAATTCATCTTCTAATTAAATACCATATATTTAATTAGACATATATTTGAACTTTTTCAAATATATCAATCTCTCAATATAATAAAGTTTAATCTTAAATTAGACTTTATATTTTAATGCATCACTATACATTATATTAATTTGTATCTCATACAATTAACTTAATTCCCAATATGAATTTGAACTATTCAAATTTTCTCAAGATATATTTGTTCCTAATTACTCTTTACGAGTTAGCAGGGGGACCTAATGGACCTACAGATCAGAAGCTCCAATGATATGAGGTTAATAGATTAAACTCACTAAAGACCCACAGCTGAACTCTTCTCACTGTAGAACATTTCTGTGTCCACGGATATAGACCTATACCGGTAAGTCAATCCTTCACGAGTGTCCGTAATCACAGCTGGGTCAAATTACCGTTTTACCCCTGTGTTACATCTGTCTCCTTAAGTACCAGTGCTCCTCTAATGAACAACCTGTTTATGGTCCAACCATTAAACAGAAAGTCCCTCTCGGGCCAATGACAGAGTGAGATCCCTTTATTCAAGTCCCGAAGTCACCACTTAAGGGAACACTCATCTACTTCTCCTAGAAGTGGGAAAGAGTGAATTCCTTCTTGTGTTGTCATGTCCCCAGCCTCCCACTCGGTCTTGTCCCCAAAAAGGAAGGCATATTGAGTCGGCATATTGGCCACTCTCACCCATGCTAATCAAAGGACAATCCCTCATGAGAAGGAGTTCATGACACACTCAGGATTAAGATTGAGTTACCTAGGTCATCCTATTGAAACAATAAGCTAACTAGTTAACGGTGTTATAACTAATGGTTGACTATTTCGTGGTCTGGTCTTATGCAAACTCATTGCATAGGATACCCCGCTCGCATGTCTCCTACATGGACGCCTTGGATTAATACGTCTGTATCGAATACAAAACAGGTCGTATCACATAGTGTTACCAGGATAAGGTACCCAACATTATCCTTGTACTATAGACCTTTTAGGTTGTTACTTGAACACCGATCCCCGTATGTCCTCACATACTAGTTCAAGTCACATGTAAACAACCTTAGATCTTAGTTTATTGGATTTGGGTCAAATTGTGCAATATTTAACAATAACACTTTATTGTAGAAACTCAATAACACTTTATTGAAACAAGTAAATAATTTGTTTACATTCACTATCTACGAGTTTTAGGGCACAAAACCCAACAATTACAGCCTTGGATGTCTAGTTTATTGGATTAGGGTTATTATTAGGCAAAGAAAAATATAAAATAACTAATAACAATTAATGGAAAAATATATCAATATTATTTCATTAATATCCGGTCAACAATTACATTCACTATCTACGAGTTTTAGGGCATAAAACCCAACACCTCCATCAAGATGCCTAACTGCTTCATGGTAGACTTAGGCAATATATTGACAGCTGATCCATCATCGATGAGGATTCGACTAACCCTCTGTTCTCGAATGTATCCTGAGACGAACAAAGGTCTATTGTGAGGCTTTGACCCTAGCAACAAATCTTCATCAAAAAGTTCGATAGACATGCAACACGAAGCACATGTGCGTGCCTCGGAGGTTGGGATGTTTGCACCATCATACTCTATCAAACATTAATAGGGACACTTTTAGCTTCCTGAGGAAGTGACAGTAAGTCCTTTATGCTGAAGGAGGATAAGTCTCCTGAACCTGCCACCGTTTCCGAGGAGCTAGTAGGGACGTCATCATCTTCCACCACATCCACAATGTGACACGTGACCGTTTCAAGTGTCTTCCCTTAGCTATCATCGAGAAAGCGCCTTGGGAAGTATTCTGCCAAAGTTATGGGTTGTGGAGGGCAAAAGAAATCTTCACTTTCCTCCACGACAGGCTTTGACCTCCTTGACTTCTTTTTTCCTTTCTTCCTTTGAGACTTAACCTTTCTTTTACTATCTCGAAATAGGTAGGACTCTTTCCGTACGTAACTTTGCCTTTGCTTTTTGCGATGCACGACGAGGGTCCAACCTTCATTCTCGTCTTCAATGGAATCATATTTTCCTTGGGATCCCTTCATTGTGGCTTCTTTTTTGGCATCGAACCACTACGGGATCAAGGGTTCCAAATTGAATCAATCTCTCTTCATAATCACATGAAGAGATTGGGGGCATTTGATCCCCTACATTCGCCATTATTGTCGCATGATTTGTTTGAGCCACCTCATCGAGATCTAACTCAATTCTCTTCTCAAGAGCCAATTTAAGGATTAGCTCCTTCAATACAAAACACTTTTCCACCGGGTGACTAACGACTCTGTGATACTTGCAATAGTTAGGATCATTGACTTTCCCTAACTCTTTTGGTCGTTTGCATTCTGGGAGTTCAATTAGTTGCTTCTCTAATAGCTGTTCCAACATATCTGGAACGTCAGAGTCTGGAAAAACTTTCCATCAGTAATAGAAATCAGATTTCTATCACTGATAGAAACCTTTCTATCACCTTTCTATCAGTGATAGAAGAGTTTTTCTATCACTGATAGAATCTATCAGTGATAGAAAAACTTTCTATTAGTGATAGAAGATTTCTATCACTGATAGAAAAACTTTCTATCACTTATAGAAAGTTAATTCTATCACTGATAGAAGATTTCTATCACTGATAGAAAGTTTCTATCAGTGATAGAATTATGATTTCTATCACTGATAGAAAGTTTTTATGATAGAAAAACTTTCTATCAGTGATAGAATTAACTTTCTATAAGTGATAGAAAGTTTTTCTATCACTGATAGAAAAACTTTCTATCAGTGATAGAATTAACTTTCTATAAGTGATAGAAAGTTTTTCTATCACTGATAGAATCTATCGGTGATAGAAAACTTCTATCATTGATAGAATTAACTTTCTATCAGTGATAGAAAACTTTTATCATTGATAGAAACCTACAAAATAAAAAAGAGGGTGAAATCCACGCGACCCACGATCCAAACCTGCCAAAAGACATGCGCGCGCAATTCAAGGGCAAAACGGGAATATAAAAATTTTTGCCATATTTGCAAATATTTTTAAAAATTGCTAAATTTGCCATTATTTACCCTAATTTTGCCACCCATTACAATTATCCTTTGATAAATAGGGATTTAGCTAGAGTGAGCATGACGCAATATTAATTGGCATGTATCCTTGACCAAGAGGTTAGAGGTTTGAATCCTCCTACCCTCAAATGTTGTTCAACTAAAAAAATTATCAATAGGGATTTATTATTAATGATTTAATAAACTTTTATATATTTAAACTAAAATGAATATTAAATGTGTTTTGAAAAACTTGAATATAAAAGGTTTTGTTGATTAAATTTCTATGAATTAATTATAAACTTTATAACTTAAAATTTAATTACAATTCAAAGGTTTTGGAATTTCAAGAGTTTTCTCACATTCTTCAACTTCTAGCCTCAACTATAGAAAAAACTTTTCCTATGTTGTTGGAATTGCAATTTAGTATTGTCCGTAATTAGATGTAATCGTTTATTTTATAAAATGGTTTGATCTCAAACACCAATAAAAGGTGAATTAGATAATCGCATGAAGATGGTATCAATATCTTATATTTTCATATTATTTTATAATTAATTCTCTTATTGTTTTCGTTTTTTTTAATTTTATTTCCTACACAATTTTTTTTATCTAATTAATCAAAAACAAAAAAGAATGGCAATATGATATTAAATATAGTTATTTTTTAAATTAATAAAAAATTGATTTTTAACACATGTTTAAAAAACTCAACTCTATAATCACCATGAAGGATACAAAAGATTGAGCCAAATCAATAAATCGAGTAGGTACAGTTATTAGTGACACTTGATTTTGATGAAAAAATTAAGAATAGAATGTTACAAATTAAGTAGGGTTAGAAACATGTAAATAAAAGAAAGTATATGATTACCTACCAAAGTTGAAGGACTAATTCCATGATTAAAATTTTTTGTAATGTATATTTCAAAAGAAAGAAACCACGAAAAGGAAAAGGAGAGAAATAAAGAAACCATCTGAAGAAAGAAAAGAAAAAAAATGAAGAAGATAGAGAAGTTTGAATGTGGATGAAACTTACATTCTGTTTGTTGGGAGAATGAGGAAATCAGTTTGTCCCACATCGCCTAAGTCGCATAAGGGAGAGCAAGAGGCTGAGTATAAAAAGGCGTTGAGATAGCTGAACAAATCATACCTTTCTCGGCCTTTTGGCTAAGATCAAGTGTAGTATCTGTTCTTATCAGTTTAATATCTGATACGTGGGCCATCGGCTCACATGATATTAAATTAATTTTTTAAGGGGGAGGGCCCATCACGGTAGCTTGCTATCGGGGCTTCTCGAGCGTCGCCCATGCCTTGCACTACTGCTTGGGCCTGGCACACCCCTCCAAATCTCATTGCAAAATATATATATTTTTTATTTTTATATTTGTTTTGTAATTTGTAATTTTATTTTTGTTCAATATATGTTTGTTTGCAATCTGCAATTTTGTACCTGCAAATGCGTAATTTGAGTTGGAGTCATGCCCCTACTGTATTCATCGAAACATTTGAAAGATTTTTTTTTTCTTTAAAAAATGGCTTTTAAATATATGATTACGTTTTTACACAAAATGTATTTTTTAACTAACATGTATTCAAAACATGTATTCCAAACACACCTAAAATTACAATTTTGTTTTTTAACCTAAAAATATTTAAAATCATTTTCAATAAAAATAATAAAAGTTACAACCTCATCTAGATGTATTTTGCCTTATTTTTAGTCTAATTTAAAGTTTTAAACAACTTATAGCTACTATCTTATTGTCAAATAATTCTATTAAAATATTAAAAAATCAACTTTTATGTCTGTGAATTCAATATTGACATTGATATTTTCTAGTATATTGTGAAGATATTCATTCAAGCGTGAATTATTCTTTTTATTCATTTATATAATTTTAAATAATTTTTATATTTTTTTTAAGAAATCCTATAGATAGGTTTTCCTCCTATATTGCTTTTATGAAAATCATAAGTTGACCCAACTCTGTTGATATTAGACTCAACATGATAGGTTGACTTAGACGATCAATTTAAGTTAACAATGAGATTTAAAAATCAATAAATGCAAACAGTGTTAGAGGGTGAGCAAAGTTGTTGTATCACATTATAGACTTTATAACATCTTTTAGGACATTCACATCTTTAAATCCCATAAGAGAGTTTAGCTCATAAAAATAAAAAAAGAAAAAACACAACTTGAATAGAAATAGACTTCATATTAAACTTAGAATTCAAAGAGTACATAACATAAACTAAAATCTTAAAAAAAAAAAAAAAAAAGCTTAAAGATAAAAATTGTTTTAAACAAATAAGATAAAAAAAATCTTTAAAATTATCTTAAACAAATAAGATATAAAAAAAATCTTTAAAATTATTTTAAACAAATAAGATATAAAAAAAAATCTTTAAAATTATTTTAAACAAATAAGATATAAAAAAAATCTTTAAAATTATTTTAAACAAATTATTTTAAAATTATTCAAATTCAAATTTAAAAGAAGATATCATAGTACATTATAACTCACAATTCATTTAAGAGATAAAGTTACAAAAAAAAAAAAGATTTATCCATTTGAAGCACTAAGAGTTTTAATGTTACATTTGAATTTTGACTAATTTCCTTCTAAGCTCATCAAATCTTCAAATTTGAATTTTGGAGTACACCTACAAAACAAATTAGCAAGTAACCCATTTAGTCTCAATTTTTGGAACCCATTTATTTTTAGTTCCAACATTACTAGCATTCATTTTTGGCAAATAACAACTATTAAATTTATGACCCATTTTGCCACATGAATAACAAGTAACATTATGCATAAACTTTTCATTTACCTAATATCTATGCATATTCTTTTTCACACAAGTGTTCCTTTTATGAGTATTTTGAATTTTTGTTTTATAAGGAACATTTTTCTTTCCATAACCATTAAGAGCATTTTTCAATTTATAGCAATTTGGTCTAATATGACCTTTAATACCATAATAATGACATATAGGCACAAATTTTGCACTATGCACAAATCTAGCATTATGAACTAAATTAGACTTAGAATGAGAATGATTTGACACACATTTTGCTACATCATGCTTATGAACAAATTTTGGTACGTCATGCATATCACATTTTGGTAAAACATTATGCAAAATATCATTAGGCATATTAGAAGATGCTTTAACAAAAATAGTTTTGGAACTTGATGAAGTAACACTCTCATCAACATAACCAAGACCTCTCTTGTCATTTAACAGTTTGCCCATATCAATAATTTTATCCAATTTTTGTGCACCTATTGTCAATTTCTTAATAGATTCTTTAGCACAATTAAGCTCATTCATAAGATTTGATTCTTTTTCTCTGAGAGCTTTAACAAGTTCATGCAATTCAAATGTATCATGCTCAAGAAATTTAATCTTATCTAGGAAAACACATTTTTCTTCATCACAAGGATTAAATTTAAGAGATAATGGAAATCAAAGAGGATTAAAAGTAGGAGAAAAATAGAGGAAATTGATCAGCTGCCACGTTGGATACCACGTAAGCGCCACATCACTGCCACGTAGGCTTTTTTTTTTTTTTTTTTCTTTTTTCAATCTTCTTTTGCTTGTAACTTTCTCGTTTGAACTCCGATTTCAGCGATTCAAGATGCGTTGGAATCTTCTTTCTAAGCTCTACATTATGAGCACTTTAAAACACTAAAATAATTAGTAAATTAAAGTTTGTTATCATCAAAACATATAGTATGATTGAAGCTCGTAAAGCTAACAGTATAATTAGGCCTGGGTTTAAAATAATTTTAAAGATTTTTGTGTCTTATTTGTTTAAAATAATTTTAAAGATTTTTTTTATATCTTCCTTGTTTAAAACAATTTTTATCTTTAACTTTTTTTTTAAGAGTTTACTTTTTTTTTTAAGTGATTTGCCTAGTAAGCAAATGAGGTAGTATTGTCATCATATCCACGTCAGCACATAACGATCCAGTCAACATTCCGTTAATTACAAATCTGGAGGACTAAAGTGTATGTTTTGAAATTTTAGAGACCAAATAGACATCAATCACAAACCTTAGGGACTATAAGTGCATTTTGCCCTAAAAAACACAACTTGAATAGAAATAGACTACATATTAAACTTAGAATTCAAAGAGTACATAACATAAACTAAAATTATTCTTACAAAAGGAATAAAAAATGACCACTATAAATAAAAACAAAATGGAAACAAAAAAGAAACAAGATTGAACTTCTAGAACTTGATTATTCTTTTTTTTTTTTTTAAGATAAAGTTGTTACACACCTACTCCTTTTAGTAAGATGTCCAAAAGATGATGAAGCACTCAATAGATACTTTTGTACCCTACTAAAATCTAGGGTTCTTCTTCGTTGTTGAGGATCAATGTGACAATAATCTTGAGGCTGATTTCTTCAAAGTAGTGTCTAAAACAATTCCCACGATGGACTCTCTTTCTCCTTGATCCAAAGGTCGCCTTTTAAAAACCTCCTAGGGCTAGAGTTGCTACTGAAATCAATCAAAGGAATTGGATATATCCATATATTGTGAGTCAAGGAGAGATTTCAGAATAAATAAATGCTCAATCTGTTTGCTGAAACTATGTGACTGCATAATGCTATTTAGGTTTCCTGTCGCAATTTGATCAGCAAAATCCAGATCATGGACAAAATCACATAAATACATTAAGTCTTACAAAAATTTAACTTTTTTACACCCAATTAAGCTTACTTAATAAATTATGATTGAAAACACGTATTTGGCTCGTTTTTGCATAAATTTCTAGAAATCTCATAATAATTGAATACACATAAAGTTCGAAAAATCTCATAAAAATTGAATATACACTTACAAACCAAGATTCCGATTACAACAATCCACGCTTAGACTCCCATAGACGAGCCAAATCTAAGCCCCAAGGCTTGATAAATCATCCTCAAATTGACCTAAATTAGGGGAAAATGCAAAGTAGAGAGAAAAACGAGAAGAACATCGAAAGAATCACTAAAATCGGAGTTTGGATGACCTAGATACAAAAAAATTAAAACAGTATTATAGCGCAGACGTAGCGTCGATAACTGAGCGTCGAGACGCTGCATTGTATGGGCTTCCTCTTGCACTATTTTTTAGTGTTTTGACATAGTTTTTGGAGCTTGAACATTTCGCTTGGGTCTTTTCACTTCCTCGTCATCTTATGGGCTTCAAGTTGGCTCAAAACCTTCTTAATTTCTCCGAATTAACGCCAAATTTGAAATATTGACTCTTGAAATCTATGCTCTCAAAATCCTACAAAATATATCAATTAAGCACGTAAACGACTATAAAACTAACAAGGATTAGGCCTAAATATATATATAGGACCAAATGGGTCTGATCAAAGCCTTTACAAATTTGCCCATTGAATTTAAAAAAAAATGAAGGGCAAAATGCATCTTTGGTCCCCGAGGTTTGAGATTAGTGTCTATTTGGTCCCTGAGGTTTTAAAATGAACACTTTAGTCCCTGAGGTTTGAGAAATAATTCTAAATGGTCCTTGAACCGTTAATTGACTAACGGAGAATGACATGGCAGTTAAGTTGGTGATGATATATTTGCTGAGCTGGTGGCCAATTTATTAATTTAATATATTTTTTTTGTGTGATGTGTCTTCTTTCTTCTTTCCTTTTCCCGTTCCGGTCTTCTTCTTCTCCTCTCGGTTGGCCTCTCTTCTTCTTCCTCTCCTCCAGCAAAGCTCTCCAGTCTCCACTGCTGCACTTCCAAATTATGAATAAATTCACTTTGTAATATACATTAATTTATTTACCACCTTCAAGACTTTTCCAGATAACCAAATATGGGTCGTTGGGAAAGATGATATTTCTGCAACTTTCGGCCTCCAAATTTTGCTGATTAGATTACTCGATCCTCCCCACAAGCCCAAAAGAAACAATTTTTCTTTTCTTTGTGCAAATCGTTGCTTCCATGGCTTAGACATTTAACTTCCTTAGTACAAAATTTTCACATCTAGTCTTCCTCTGTTCTTCGTATTCTTAATTTCTGGAAAATTTTGGTTATTTTCAAATATGGGTGTGTGGGGAGGAAATCTTCATCTAAGAGGATTTTAAGATCTCTTGCCTCTCCACTTTTTCGGAGGTCCATTGTTCAAATAAGTACAAAGGATGAACAATTTTTTTTTTTATTATTAATTTACAATTATTTCAAGCTTATTAGCATATATATATTTTTTTTTTCACTTTTCCTTTCTCTATCTTCTCACCTTCTTCTTTCTTCTTCTCCGGAAAAAGCTTGCAAACACTGACACCGACCACCCCTGTTCGCTTCCTAATGCACTGCCCACTTCTCTACTTCAATAAGTTTTCTCCCTCTTTTGTTCTCCTCCTCTGTACCTTCTCCTTCTTTTTTCCCTTCTCTCCTTTCTCTATCTATTCTTCTTCTTCTCCATACAATCTTTCCACTAAAACCACCTTTAATTTGAGACAGAGGAATTGGACTAAAGATAGTCGCTTGAGAAATTAATCAAATTAGGGTGAAATAATCCACAAAGATTTCTGTGATAATCTTATTGAGTAATTATCATAGAGATTTAGGACGAAATATTTTAACTTGAGAAATTGTACTGGGGTATTGATGTCGAGCTTTCGTCCCAAAGAAGAAAAGTGAATGAAGGAGAAGACAGAAGAGAGAAAAGAAACAAAGAAGAAAAGAAATGCCACGTAAATTTAAAATAATTTTAAATTGTTAAAAAATGACACATCATCCAAATACTGACACATCATCAATGCAATGTCATTTTTCCGTTAAACAACTAAACGGTCAACTTAACTGAGGGATCATTTAGAATTGTTTTTAAAACCTGAGGGACTAAAGTGTCTCTTTTAGAACCTTAGGGACCAAATAGACATCAAACTCAAACTTGAGGGACCATTTTTCCCAAAAATGAATAAAATAAACTAAATATATTTTCCATAACCATTTAAAAATTTCAAAATATCCCAAAATCACCCATAGTTTCCATAATTTCTCTCCAAAATAAATGAAAAAAAAAGAGAGCCATAATTATTTTTCCCCTATTTTTCTTCCATCCCTCTTCTCGTTCGTGCAAGCTTCAGCCACCCCTTCTGGCTTCTGTGTATTTATATCTTTCTGGTAGCAGCTCACGTGTCTCCAACAACCATGAGCGACACGCCCAGGGTCACAGTTGACGCACGACGATGATCACCCTTCGACAACGACTCCATGCGATCTCCAACGAACCCTAAACCCTAAACCCACATTATTTCTTCCCTCTAAGCGCCAATCGATCTGAGTGTCTTCTTCATCTCCAACACACTATAATCAGTGGCGGAGCTACAGTAGGCTCGGGGGCTCGAGCCCCTCCTGAACTTTACTATGTATTAGATTAATATTAAAATGTTCACATAGATTTCAAAAATTGTTACTTGCTTTGTTGGTATTATCACCTCAAGCCCCCCCCCCTAGCACGCGCCTAGTAGTCCCTTAAAGCTTGTTTAATTGTTTTTTTTCGCTTTTAAGTGCATTTTTTTTACGCCCAGTGACTGAGTTCGAATCCCCTAAAACGTGTTTTTTTTTTCGCTTTTAAGTCTCTTTTTTTTTTTGCGCCAGTGACTGAGTTCAAGGCCTCTAAACGTATTTTTCGCTTTTTTCGGTTTAAGTTTGTTTTTTTTTTTAATTAAAAATATATTTTTAAAAAATGTTTTCTTTTTTCTTTTTAATAACTTTATTTTTGGTTTTTTGATAAAACTTTTATTAATATATATGATAAAAAAAAGTTACTACTCTCTGTTAAATCAATCTGTAAAACTATACTTTTCAAGGAAATAATATTAGACCTATAATATTTTTAAATGCTACTATATTGTTTTTTAATAATTAATTCTATTTGAAAAACTATAATTATTGTGATTTTCATTTATATATATATATATATATATATATATATATTTTTGTCTCTAACCCTCCTTGAATTTTGGAAACATATGGACATTGTGTCTTGTCTTTTCTTAAATAAAAATTATTATCATTATGAAATTTAATACAAATTTACTTCACACTACCAAAATAAGTACTAATTTTAAGATTTATTGAAAGTATGTGGATTAAATTTGGACATTTAAAAGTATATCGACTAAAATGAAATGAGACCTAAATACATTGACCAAAATGGTATTTTAACCTAAAAAATGTCAATAATATTTTTTATTGAACAAACTAATATCAAAATATATCAAGTCCCCCTAAGATAAAGTTCTGGATCCGCCACTGACTATAATACCATTCTCCATCCCTTACATTGGGCGGCTTCTTCTAGTGGAAGTTCAACCCTCAATGGACATTTTAATGTTCAACCCACGATATTCACAACCCTAATCGACTCTAAATTTGGGTCGAACAAGTACGAATACATCTACTCAACTCAAATATGACACACCCACTCCATTCCGACTTCAGATCTTCAAAATTTGAACCTTTTCAAACATTAAATAGCAACCAATGACATTTCGATTCAGAATAGTCACCAACAACATAATATATTTCTTTCAAATGATGATATATTTCCTTCAAACAATGTACGAAGGTTTTGTTTATGGCAAACAAGCTCATTTTTCCGACAACGACCATCAAAATATATACATGCTTATATTTTTTATGTTGTTTTTATATCATTGCATATCATATTTATATTTCCTAAATGTAGAGATATATTTAATAATATGCGGTATAAATTTTTTTATACAATTTTTTAAAAAAAGATGTATATGTATATATAGATAATATCAAGTATATATGACGAATTCCATAATAGATGAAATATACATTCCAATAAAGATGGAGTAATATATATAAATATAGTATATATGTTGGATTATTATATAGAGTTACATATGAATATCAAAATAAAAGCAACTAAATTAAAATAAAATATTTTCTATTTGCAAATTAAATCTATTATAAATATATGAAATGATTGAAAATATGTATATTAGGAAAATAAATAAATTCAAAATAGAGAATTAAAATATGGGGAGATAATATTAAATGAGGGTAAAACTGTAAAAAAAAGAACAAAATATCAAGTTAAGCTAAATATTTTTGTTCTAAAAGTTGACATTTGTAAAATAGGTTAAATTTGATTAGAGGGGACGTGTGTCACATGTGACTTAAAATTTTGTATCAATCAACTTTGTCTTAAAATTAAATTTAGGACCCATGTTAATTTATAATTGGTTCGAAATTTAATCATTTGTAACTTTGTTATTATTTTAGAACAATGACATAATAATTTGTGATTCACATAAAATTCTCCTAAAACAACAATAATCTAGACCCTATCTCAAAACTATTTGGTTTTTTAAAATGACGTTTGTTTTCTCCCTTTAGAATAATGATTTTCAGCTTTGTTGAGGATATATTTGCATTCCTGACTAAATTTCAAAAACAAAAACAAGTTTTTGAAAACTATTTTTTTCTTAATTTTCAAAACTTGAATTGATTTTTGAAAACATGAGAAGAAGATAGATGATAACACAAAGAAATTTATAGGTGGTAGTAGTGTTTGTAGACATAATTTTTAAAGACAAAAAATAAAAAAACATTATGAAATGGGGCCTTAGTTTTTATAGTTTATAAACATATTTTAGACCTCTAATTGATCTCATTGGTAAAATTTTCTTATTAAATTAAATTTTAAAGCAATGAGCTAATTTATTTGATGTAAAATTGAGTCATTAAGCCTAGTTTGATAACCATTTGTTTTTTGGTTTTTGAAAATTAGACTATTTTCTTTAAATTTACTCACCATAGTTTTCATTTTTGTTAAAAACATACATGAATTCCTAACCAAATTCTAAAACACAAAACTAAAATTTTGAAAACTACTTTTTTTTAGTTTTAAAAAATTGGCTTGGTTTTTTAAAATATGAGAAGAAGGTAGATGAAAAGTCAAAGAAACTTAAATTAGAAGTAATGTTTATAAGTTTAAAAACCAAAAACCAAAAACGGAATGGTTATCAAATAAAGTCTTAAATTATTACAAAATTGAAACAAAGTATGGACTAAAAATGTTTTTTTAACCCAAAATTAGTTATAGATTACACCGTCCTCCAGAAATTTGGGTGTCATCTATTCGTTCACTCACTCTTCAAAAAACGCGTCGAGAATCGGAATCCTTTCTCCACCGACGCTATTGGGGGAGCGACTCTGCGTTCTCAGTTCTCACTTCGATTTTGTTTCAGCCGCGGGCACCCATTAGGCTCTTCAATCGATCCACAGATCCGCCATGCTTATCATCTTCAAAATGCTTCGTCCTCGCCATTGATTGAACAAGTAATTTTACTAACCCCCAAATTCTGATGATACCCAGATTCAATCGCAGAGAGATGCTTTGATTTGTTTTGGGAATGGCATGGCACTCTCTCTCTCATTCCTCAAATCTTCCTCTCTCTCTTTCTCCATTCTCTCTGTTTTCGTCTTCTTCATCCTCTTCACTCCCAATCGCTCGCCGGCATCCGCTTCCAGAAGGTCCCTCATCGCCGCCGGCGACTCCATTTCCAGTGCCTCGCCGATCCCATCTTGTTCCTCTGTTAAATCTCACTCCGATGGCCTCATTAACTACTTGTATTTCCATTTATGCTTCTTCAATCAAAACCCATCTCTCTCTGTCCCTTTTCTCACTCTCCTTCTTCTCCTCCACTTCTACATCCTCATCAAAACCGCTCAGGATCACTTCTCCATTGTCACTTCCAAGCTCGCCTTTCACCTCAACTTGTCCCCGAGTATGGCTGCCGTGACGCTCTTGGCATTGGGTAATGGGGCTCCCGATGTGTTCGCGTCTGTTGCGGCGGTTCGTGGTGGGCAGTATCGAACTGGGTTCGGTGCAATTCTCTCTGCAGGGACGTTTGTTTCTGCTTTTGTGGTTGGATTCGTGGCCATTTATGCTGCTCCGTTTTCGGTGAATCCGGCTCAGTTTGTGAGGGATGTGCTGTTTTATTTGACTGCAGCATTGTTCTTGTTCTATGTGTATCTTAGTGCAGAAATTTTCCTCTGGCAAGCTATTGGGTTTGTTGGATTTTATCTGTTCTTTGTTGGGCTTGTGTTTTGGATGGATTTGGGAATGGGGAGTGGAAAAGCTAAGAGTGGGGCTGATATGGGAGTGGCCAGAGAAGCTGAAGTTTACCATGGTGAGGTGCCTCAAGACTGTGAGATTGGAGAAGGCTACAAAAATGTGGATGAAGGGAAAACCAATTTTGGCTTTTGGGAAGCTCTTGGAATGGTATGTTTTTGTAATACCGGATTTTAATTTGAGATGCATTGTTTTTATTTTATTTTATTTTTTTTATTTTTTATATTATAGCTTGCACTTGAATCTGAATTGATGAAGTGGGGAACCATTAATTTGCTGCAATTGATTATAGAGGGGACATTGGAACTGCTTTTAGATGGTTTAGTTTGTTTCTAGTAATTGAAAATGAAATCGTAGAATTGGTGGAGTACTCAATTTGTTCAATGGTTTCGATAGGTTGTGAGAGGAGGTTCGGGATCTGCTTATTTTAAGACCTCTGTTTTATGGCGGTCAATTTGTTTAAATGCTTTGAAAGATTAGTCAATCCACTTAAAGGTTTTGATAGATCGTGGATGTAGGTTTGAGAACACTTCTATCTATGTTCATGTGTGATTACATGGTCAATTTGTTTAATGGTTTTAGTAGATCATGGGAGGAGGTTTGTGATCAGTGCGCTTTGAGGCCTCTATTTAAGTTCATTTGTAGAATTGGTTTCATAGTCAATTTGTTTAAAAGTTATAGATTGTTGGAGGAGCATCTGGATGATCTGGTTATTTTAACACCTCTATTTAAGTTCATTCATAGAACTGGTTGCATAGTCAATCTGTTTAAAGATTTTGATGGATCAAGGGATGAGGTTCAGGATGATCTGGTTATTATAACACCTTTGTTTAAGCTTATAATAGAAATGGTTTCACAGCCAATTTGTTTACAGGTTTTAATAGATTGTGGGAGGAGTCTCAAGATTAGTCAATTAGTTTGTGCGTTTTCATGCCTCTGAGTTCTTGCTTCTAAATTTAACGTTGCTTCTAAAGTAAAAGTTCACAGCAGAATAGTGCAAGTAATTATACCTCATTGGCACAAGGTTTTCACAACAATCTCTGCTAAGTTCAGAATAATGAGTTTAGAAAGACTTCGAGTACAATGAGATAGGCTTTTGTGATTATTATTATTATTTTTTAATTGTCAGTAGTTGAGTTGAGGCACTATCTTACTTGATCTTCTCTAAAAAATTCTTACTTGAACAAGATTTGTTTCAGTACAGATCCTTGAGTTCTAAAAAATTATCAATAGTTAGAGGCTGTTTTGTATAATTTCTCTTGTTCTTATTCTTTGTGTAGTTCCCTGATTGGTCGAGCCTTGTTTTATTTTTGGCTAAATTGCAGAAACCACCCTTAAACTATGAGGTTTGTTGCAATTACACTCACCAACTTTTAATTGCAAAAATTAAACCCCTAAACTTTGGAAGGTGTTAAAATTGGCCCCTTGCAGTTAATAAAAGGGTAAACATTTCCATTTAACACTTTTCCCAATTCATCTCTAACCTACTTTTTCATCTCTCTGATGGCTTCCTCTTCTAAGAGCCATTGTAAAATTGGCCCCACGTAAAAAAGCTAATCCCAAAAGAGGTTCGGCGAAAATGTGGAAGAAGATGATGAACTCGACAGACCCATAATGACATCTTTAACCTCTACACTAGAAGAATAATTGAGATTTCATCTTCTGACTTCTACAACTCCATTTCCACACAAGCTAAAAACTTCTGGATGATTCTGTACACAATAAACTGGGAAGAAGAAACATAATCCAAAACTACGACTCTATAGGTGTTACTTGGGGGGATGAGTCCGTGGAGTCAAATATTTCAAAGAGAGATTTAGCAAGGATAAGGGTTTTGGTCCGGACAATCACTTCAAAATGAACTGAGCATTACTAAATTTTTCACATTTAACAATAACCAAAGGATAAAGTTGTGTTTGTTGTCATCTGTCTTGTCTGGTTCATTGCGATGTGATGATGAGCAACAATTTTTTGAAATCCTTAATGATGAATTTATAGGGTTTGAATCTTTGATCGACATGTGTTGCTTACACTGTGTGATGTGATAATAAATATAAAATCTGTGGTATCGATTTTATTTTTAATGAAGAAGGATAGACAAACTTGAACTTAGGCAATGACCCATGATCTGAGATGACCACTGTTGGTGATGGTGGCAGCACAAGAGAACTTGACGCTGGAAGGCTTGGCTGCTCGAGGTAGAGAAGAAAATAGGCTTATAGATGAATTGGGAAAGGTGTTAAACAGAAATCTTTATACTTGCAGGAGGCCAGTTTTAAACTTTTAACATCTAACTAAGTTTAGGGGTTTAATTTTTGCAATTAAAAGTTGGTGGGTGTAATTGCAACAATCCTCATAATTCAAGGGTGGTTTTTGCAATTTACCCTTATTTTTTTTGCCCCCTCTTTTTGTACTTGTTTGAATTTCATGTAGTTTGTTTCACTTTTTGATTAGTTGACATTGATGAAGCTTTATGGATCTACTGGGAAGTCCCCTTGTGCCTTTATTTTTTCAGGAAAGGATGTTTTGTGCTTTTAGGTATAATGTAGTTTGTACTTTTTTGAAAAGCAAATCTGTGTATTGTTTTATTCTTAGGAAATAAGTTGATTAAATATATTTGAGGTATGAAATGAAATTGAGTTCTACGATTCAGATAGCAAAGAAAAGAATGTGGGCCTCTCGACTATTGTTAGCATAAATTTTAGATCTAAAATAGATTCACCTAATTTCTTTGATGTCATAGAGCATTGAGTAGTTTAGTTGCAAATTTGCATGGTTGGGGCATTTTTTAGATGTTCTAGTCGTGTGGATGACTGCTAATATGGAACTGCAGGTTGAACTTTCAATGGATGTTGTATTAGACCTATAGTTTGAGAATTGAGATAATTAAGCCGATTTTTTATTGGCTATGCTTGTTGAATTGAAAATTTAATCCGAAACTCATGATAAAAGAGATCTGAAAATTATACTTTGGAAAAAATATCATAAATCCCTCTCGACTTTATTTCCACATTTTTTCTTTTTACATTTAAAATGTTACCGATTCTAAAATCTAATAAAAATAGATATTGTCTTAAAAGATGCACCCACCTGGTTTCATTAGTAATGTATATACTATTTTCTGTTGCATGTTTAGATCACAAAAGCGTGGGAGACTCCTGTCTCGTTTCTTTTGAAGCTCACCATTCCCCAGCCTGCACCTTCCGAATGGAGCAGATTCTTTACATCGGCGAATATTTCTCTGTGTCCTGTTGCCCTTCTATATGCCTGCAACTCATTCATGCCTTTTAACCATCCCATTGCTTTCCTCTTACCCCATACACATTTACCTCTTTGGTTAGTAGTTCTCTTAGCAAGCTCCTCTCTCGCAATTGTTCACTTTGTCATGGAAACTGAGCCCCCCAAAACCGAGCAAGTCCCCGTGGTGCTTGCAGCATTTGTCATGAGTGTATTTTGGATTTCGACCACTGCTGGGGAACTGCTGAACTGTCTTGCAGCTCTTGGGGTGCTTCTGAAACTCCCTCCAGCCCTACTTGGGCTCACTGTGCTTGCCTGGGGAAATTCAGTTGGGGATCTTGTGGCTGATGTTGCTCTTGCAAAAGCAGGCCAGCCCTTGCTGGCTATGGCTGGATGCTTTGCAGGGCCAATGTTTAATATGCTTGTTGGGCTCGGAACCGCGTTGGTTATACAAACAGCTAACAATTATCCAGAGGCCTATCAGCTTCAATTTCATATTGGAATCGTGATTGCATTCGTGTTCCTACTTTTCAGCCTGATGGGTTCCCTACTTGTAATTATTTGGTGCAGATTTCGGGTGCCTCGGTTTTGGGGATTCTGCCTTGTTGTGCTATATATTGTTTTCATGGCTACCAGCTTAGTGATGGCCAAGTTTTCTCCATGATTAAATATCATCTAGACTGAAGCATAAGACCGAACTACATATATGCCAATGAAGCAGTGTTCAGGCAGCAACCAAGAATAGTAGTCGGCATATGAACTGGGCAGTCGAGGCATGAAGCGCACCTTATTTGCTCTCTGCTCAACAACCTCGAGCCACTTTTAGTAAGCAAATGTAAATATTTCAATTCATTGACTGAAATCTGAAAAAAGAAAAATCTTTACTACCATCATTTTTATCCCATAATGTAGCCATATCACTATAGTGATTCTTCTGTTCCAAGTTTCTCTTTTTTCCACAAAGTTTTCTACTAAGTTTCATTTACATATAGCAAACCAATCTTAGTATTATGCCAATGGGCTTTATGAGAACTTGTTTCTGAGTGAGAATTGGGTTCTTACTGTGATGCTTTTTTCAGGTTGGGGCATCTGCTATGATAATGGATGGAGGGAAGCCCTTTAATTAAGGCAAAATTTTAAGTTGTTGAAAGAGAAGTAGCAGTGGAAGCTTCATTTCAGAGTTGGGTTTGTGCTGAGAATTGGATCAGAATGTTGAAGCCGGCTGATGCAGATGGTTCATGTCTCTCTGGTTCAGATGCAGAGAAGGTATGTTTAGGTGATGCGATGTTCTTAAATTTGGTTACTCGATTAAAGGGCGTTCAATTTGATCTAGATAGGGTC
The DNA here is from genome assembly GCA_036850905.1 of Luffa acutangula. NCBI lineage: Eukaryota > Viridiplantae > Streptophyta > Magnoliopsida > Cucurbitales > Cucurbitaceae > Luffa > Luffa acutangula. The sequence continues at coordinate 47,634,885 of CM072089.1, forward strand.
TGTTTGATAACATTCTTATTTATCCATTTTCTGTTATATATATATATATATATTTATTTATTTTCTCAAAAAGAAACAAGAAAGCATTTGAAAAGAGAATAATTCCGAGGTTTGATTTTGTTCGGCCTATTATACACTTCTCTCGATAATATGACTTTTAGGAGGATGAAAAGTATTTTAACTCAATAAGAAGAATTAAGAGATTTTTCATTATGTTTAGTTATATTATTAAAATTGATTTTATTTTAGATGCTTAAAAAGCATCTTGAGAAAGCACTCAAAAGTGTTTTTAGAAGCACTTAATTAGTGCTCCTAGTAAAAGTCTTAATGGAAAAAGTGGCCACTTAAATTATTTTCTATAAAAACACTTTTCTTAAAAGCCTCAAAAAGTGACTATAAAAGTTTTTATTTTTGGGAAAAAATACACTTTTAGTCCATGAGGTTTGGTTTAGGTTTCGTTTTGGTCCCTGAGGTTTCAAACTCAACATTTTAGTCCCTGAAGTTTGTATTTAGTAGCATTTTGGTCCCTCCATCCATATTTCCGTTAAAAACTAACGGTTTAACGGTTTGCTGACGTGACACTTATTTTTTTTTTATAAAAAATTTATTTTTTAAATTTCAAAAATAAAATAATAATAAAATAATTAAAAAAAATATAGTTTTAAATTTGGGCAAATTGCAAAAACCACCCCTCAAGTATGGTGTTTGTAACAATTACACCCTTAAAGTTTCAATTGTAAAAATTAAACTCTCCAACTTTCAAAAGTGTAAAAATTAAAACCCTAAAGTTTTGAATGTTAAAATTAAACCCCCAATCTATAAAAAATATAAGGGAAAAATACACTTTTGGTCCCTGAGGTTTGGGTTAAGTGACACTTTGGCCCCCGAGTTTTCAAACTCAACAAAAATACTCCCGAGGTTTGAGATAAGGAGCAATTTGGTTCCTGCCGTCAATTTTTCTGTTAAACCCTAACGGTAAGCTGACGTGGCACTATTATTTTAATTAAAAAAATTAATATTTAATTTTTTTAAATAAAAAATATAAAAATATTAAATATATTATTATTTTATTATTATTTTTAAAATTCTTTCTCTTTTCCCCATCTTCTTTCTTCTCCACCTTCTTTCTCCCTCCATCTTCTTCCTTCCCCCTCCCATCTTCTTCAGCTCCGGTGGCCGGCCGCCGCCGGCTGCCGGCGAACGGCGGCGGTGGCGGCGGTCGTCGGAATTTTTTTTTTTTCTTCTTTCTTCTTTCTTCTTCTTTTCTCTTCTCTTCTTCCCTTCTTCTTCTTTCTTCTTCCTTCTTCTTCTTCCTCCTCTAGATCCTCTCAAAGTTCTTCATTCCCCTGTTTCTGATCAGATTCCCAAATCCCAGAAGCTTCAAAGATCGATTGGTCTTCAATTGGCGGTGGTGGATGGCAAAAACCAACAAATACTCCTCCATCAATTTCAATCACATCTACAAGAAGAATCTCTCCTCCAATTCCAAAACTGGCAATCCCTCTAAAAACCCATCTTCTTCTTCTTCTTCCTCCTCTTTCGCCTCTGCAACTTATTCCTCCATTTCTTCCCCTAACAAGTCCCATGGCCGTATGCTCGTCCTGACCCGTCCTACCCCCAAACCCATCACCTCGCCGCCGGTTCTTTCCCCTCAAAACCACTCTCGACCCCCATCCGCTGATCATCGTCAAGTTCCGGATCAGACCCGTTCGCAATCCGATTCCGATTCGATCTCTCTTCGTCCTCTCGGTCGCACTGGTACGGGCGTGATCGCTCCGTCTCCGATTCCGAGCTTGGAGAAGGACAAGGAGATTCCTCCTCCGGCGGTGACGTTGCATAAATCGGAGAAATTTGTGCCTCCGCATCTCAGGGCGGGTTTCGTCGGGAAGGAGGAGCGACCTGTGAACGTTGGGGTCCGATCTAGAGAGGGGAATCAGAGGCAGTATGGGAATTATGGGTCTCCGCATCCGTATGGTGAAGATGGGCGGCCGAAATCCGGTGGTGGGTATGAGAGGATGAAAGGGGCGGGTGAGGCAGATCTGGGGTCGATCGTGAATCGGCCAAGATCCAGTGGGAATCGCCCGAGTTCTAGTGGATGGTACGTTTCTCTCGAATAACTTGCCCTTTTGACTTCTTGTATGTCCTTGTCAATCAAAGGGGATTATTGAGACACGAACTTGTAGTTAATTGTACTTTGGAACTCCTTTTGGCCCTGAATTTTAGATATGGAATTGTCTTCTTTGGATCCGATTCCGGCGTCGAATCGGGGAGGAGGAGCTCCTCCTCCCCGAAACTCTCTTCTTTAAAAAAAAAAAAAAAAACAGAAGAAAGGAAGAGAAAGAAGAAGAAGGGAAGAAGAGAAGAAGAAAAGAAGAAGAAAGAAGAAAAAAAAAAAAAAAAATTCCGGCGACCGCCGCCGCCGCCGCCGTTCGCCGGCAGCCGGCGGCGGCCGGCCACCGGAGCTGAAGAAGATGGGAGGGGGAAGGAAGAAGATGGAGGGAGAAAGAAGGTGGAGAAGAAAGAAGATGGGGAAAAGAGAAAGAATTTTAAAAATAATAATAAAATAATAATATATTTAATATATTTATATTTTTTATTTAAAAAAATTAAATATTAATTTTTTTAATTAAAATAATAGTGCCACGTCAGCTTACCGTTAGGGTTTAACAGAAAAATTGACGGCAGGGACCAAATTGCTCCTTATCTCAAACCTCGGGGGTATTTTTGTTGAGTTTGAAAACTCGGGGACCAAAGTGTCACTTAACCCAAACCTCAGGGACCAAAAGTGTATTTTTCCCAAAATATAAAAATCGAGTCTATTTCATATTTCTCATTCTCTCCCCTCTTTCCTCTCTCTTCTTTCTCTCTCTTCTTTTTCTCTCTACCTCTTCATCCCTTCCATCACCCTCTCTCTCTCTACTTTCTCTCTCTAACTATCCCTCATTCCTTCTCTCTGCAATTTGAACATCCTCTCTCTCTATTCTCCCTTTACCTCTCCATCCTTTCTTCTTTCTCTCAAATTGATTGAATTAAGAGACTAATATTTGTGGCTGATGAATTAGACTCAATTAACTGCGAAAATCAAGGAGATACAGTAGAATGAGAAGGAAAATTAGTTAGCAGAAACGGGACAAGAGATCTCATTAAAATAGCTGGAAATCTACAAAGTTTTGTCGTTGGAACTCAAACAAATATATTTACAAAAAGAAAATTGCAGTAATAAGTGAAGATCATATGCAGGTTTCATAATTTTGAGAGAGAGAGATTATTACATCCTGGAAAGCCATTCACTAAAGAAAGCACAAGGGCTAAAACACGAATGCTTTCTAAAAGTCCGCCAATCAGAAACAAAATCTTGGAAACTTGAGTTGAAAAAACAGAGATTAACTACTAAAATGCCTGTTTGAGTTGCCTTTCACTGAATTATACATTCTAAAAACTGTAACATAACATGTAAGATTTCACATTTATTTAGTTTTCTTGTCATCTTCTTTTATGGCATTCGCATTCGTTGCTTCGGCTCCTTGATTTTCTTCACCAGTCACGAATAGAGAGAGAATAGAGTCTAATTGCAGAGAGAGGGAGAAAGAAGAAAGGAGGGAGAGGTAGAGGGAGAATAGAGAGAGAGGATGTTCAAATTGCAGAGAGAAGGAATGAGGGATAGTTAGAGGGAGAAAGTAGAGAGAGAGAGTGGGTGATGGAAGGGAGGAAGAGGTAGAGAGAGAAAGAAGAGAGAGGAAAGATGGGAGAGAATGAGAAATATGAAATAGACTCAATTTTTACATTTTTTATAGATTGGGGGTTTAATTTTGACATTCAAAACTTTAGGGTTTTAATTTTTACACTTTTGAAAGTTGGAGGGTTTAATTTTTACAATTGAAACTTTAAGGGTGTAATTGTTACAAACATCATACTTGAGGGTTGGTTTTTGCAATTTGCCCATTTCCCTCTTCTTTTTCCCCTCCTTTCTTCCTTCTCTTCTTCCTCAACCCTTCCACCTTCTTCTTCTTCTCCAACTCAGCCATGGCCAGCGGCCGGCGGCCGCCGCCCGTCGGAGGCAACTTTTTTTTTTTTCCTCCTCCTTTCTCCTTCTCTTTTCTCTTCTCTCCAGATTTTTCTTTTTTTAAAAATAAAAAAAAGAGAGGGAAGGAAACGAGAAGGGAGGGAGCTTCTTCCCTCCCCGTTTCAGATCTAAAACGGGGAGGGAGGGAGGGAGCCCTCCCTTCTCGTTTTCCTCCCTCTCTTTCTTTGCTTTTTTTTATTTTTTTTAAAAATAATAAACGTCTATATTTTACATTTGATCCAAGTGATTTGTAATTAAAGGTCCGTTTGGAATACATTTTAATTTAAATGTTTTTCAAAAATGCATTTTTTAAAAAAATATTTTGTATAAAAATTGTTTAGAATTTAAACACTCATATGTTTGGCTGCATTCCTCATAAGTGTTTTTATACACAAGTTATTGTGTACTTAAAAAGTATTTTTTAAAAAGTTGGTTTTAAATGTTTCTCTTAAAATGATTTATTTATCAATCTCATTTTCTAATAAGTCAATTTTAGTAGTTGTCAAACACTAGAAATTTTTTCAAAATGATTTTATTTTCAAAATTAAACACCTCAAAACCAAACACACCCCAAGTGTTCTTCACTAATTACAGTAGTGTAAATCCTTAGAAATGGTAAAAAATTACAGGGTAGTTTTGCAAAATGGTCAAACCGGATTTTTTTAATGAAAAATAGCTAAACCGTTTTTTAAACCTATTTTCGTGAGGATCGTCTTTCCAATTATACCCTTGAGTCAAGTTTCACGTTCACATTTAATTTAAAAAAAAAAAAACAAAACAAAATAGTTTATCCCATAAATCAAGGAATTACAGTATCTATCCTCTCTCTCCTATCTCTCAAAATTCAAATTTAGATTTTATCTTTATTAAAACTAAAAGATTATATAGAAATTAGGTTTTCATTTTTAATTTTCGATTAGATTCTTATATTTTAATTATCTAACTAACAACTTCATCGTTTTTCCAACTTTTTGCCATCCATCCATTTTTTGCTCTGTCGTTCATATCGCCATTGAAAGGGTTATTGATCTACATCATAGGTATGTTAAATACTGTATTTTGTATTTATCTATCATTATTTTTCTCTTTGTATCCTATTTTCCAACACAAAATATTTTTTTTTTCATTTACTGGTTTCCAAACGATAGCTTTTGGAGGAAGAAGCATTTGGAGGAAGGTGCCCAAAAGAAAATCGGAGGTTTCTCAAGAATTTTATTTCTAATGGTTCGAAGAAGATGGGAATGGGAAAGACCGCACAAAACGAAGAAAATGGAAAGAATCTCAAGGGTTTCAAATTTTTTTTTTTTAAAAAAACAAGTGAGTACTAAATCCAATTTTCGAATTAAGTTGGAGGAAAATAGTGAGTAATGGTTTTTTCTCGTTTTTAGATGATTTGATGTTTACCATAGTAAATTATTAGTTTACTATATACACTGTATTTGCATAATTTTTCTTTTTATAAACTTGAATGTTTTTTATTGTTCTAGAAACCATTTGTGAGTAATGATTTATTCCTGTCTTTCAATATTAAAATTATTTGCAAGTTTACTAAATACACTTTGAAGTTGTTATATTTGGTGAGGGTTAACTGATTCAATCATCTTCATGCACTCCCTATTTTTAAGGTAAGAGTTAACCATTTTTTTTTTTAATTCTACAACTATCTCCCTTAATTCGTGCTAATTGGTTGATTTTTGTTATCTTATTTGTTAGGTTTGTTATTGATTTTCAACAGGCCCTTAATTCAAGGGTAAACCCTAGATTCTCTCCTAAATTTACGTTGTATTTGTATTTATAGTTGATTGCATTGAAGCTGTATTTGAATTGATCGGTTCAGGGGCATTTTCCTCTGATTCGTTGTAAAAAAAACCTACTAAAAATAGCAATTGACCATTTTTCAAATGGAAAAATCATGGTCATTTTTCAAAATGTCCAATTAAAAATAACCATTTATCTAGTTGCCCCAATAAAAAATGTTTGAAATATGTAGTAACAAAAAAACATATTTGTAATTAATGAAATAACTTTTGAATGTAGTAAAAAAACAAAATTTTTATTAAAAACATTTTTTTTAAAATGTAAAATATAAAATTATTTTTATTGAAAACATTTTTTTTCTTAAAAAAAACGTGCTTAAATAAGAAGGCAATTCAAACTTATCCTAATAAGCACTTTCAAAAGGTTTGGGGGAAAAAAAATAAGGCATAATTATGTGCCTACTTTAAAAGTAGTACAGTGTTTATCTTCTCAAAAAAAAAAAAAAAAAAAAAAAATACAGTGTTTTTGAGTTTTTCAGAATTTTTAACAACATATTTTTACTCTAACAAAATATCCAAAAAAAAAAAAAAAAAGTTTAAATAATCTTTCATTCGTTTACTCTTTCAAAAGTTATTTCAAACTCACCTTTAATGCTTGGGCACAAGGTATTGGAAATTAATTCTAAATTGGCTAATCAAATGAACAAATTTGTTTTTGATGTCCCTATGTGAAGATCAAATATTTAGAACAATTATGCTCTTGTCCTTATCAATGCAAAAGGTAGGGTAAGCTTGGTCAAATAATTAAAAAGCCTACATCTCTTGAGTGATTTTTCAAAACTTGAATGAAAGTACATAAAAGGAAAAAGAAAAAAAAAACTCATAAAACATTAAACCACTCAAACAAAAACTTCGGGAATAACAAGTTTATTCCCAAAGCTTTCAAGCTTGTGTTTAATAAATCCTTTAACTTTTTTTTTTTTTTTTGAAAAGGAATACTTCATTAAACAGCAACATCAAACATCAACCAAACAACTACTCTCATTGGAAACTAGAGAGTTCAATAAAGGAGGCAACTCCTCTTTACAAAAATAACCTTCATCCGAAGTGGAAAAAGCCAAAAAAGAAATAGAATCCAAACTGCCCCCTTCGACAAGAGAGGCAGCAAAACGCGCCAAAGATGCGCTACCACGTTCGAAGCCCGCGGACCGAAGGAGAAAGAAACTCCTCCCACCTGCTCGGCAAGGACAAAGACCTTCTTCACAATGATCCTTGCTTCAGAAATGTCGTCGGACCGGAGATTGAGGATGGATACTGCTTCTATGGAGTCCGATTCTACGAAAATCCGCAGGAACGGCCGCTCCATCCTGCCAAGTAAGTTCTTCAGACTGACCGCAATCACTTCTAATTCAAGACATTTGACCGGCCATTTCCTCTCGATTCTTTTGAAATCAGCGCAAATTGGATAACCTTTGGAGTCACAGGCGATCCAACCTAATCCGTCGCTCTTCTTTGCTTTTGACCAGGAGGCATCAGTGTTAATTTTCCAAGAACCAAGAGGGGGAGGGATCCAAGGCCTCTAACTCGAGAGCGTCTCCGCGCTATGCTGACCGAGAGCTCCCGCTACCAGGTGATTTTTCTCGCAATTAAAGCTAGTAACCATTCTGATGATACTTCTGGAATTTGGAGAGTCTACACTTCTTTTGATTGAGTTCCTATGATACCAAATGTTCCAAATAATCTTGATTGCAATAGGAAGGTCTGAGTCCTTTAAGATCTCCGCAAGCTTTTCCCACCGATCTCAATATTTCTAGCCACTCGTGAAAAAATTGTTGATAGATATTAGATTAGGAAAAAATGGTTCCAGGCTTCCCTCGAACATTTGCACAGCCAAAAGATATGCTCCCCCGTCTCTACATGATTCCTGCAAAAATAACAGAGGCGGTGAGTGTCGATGCCCTTAGCTAGAATATTTGCTTGAGTAGGAAGGGAGTTTTGGAGCTCTCTCCACACACAAATTTTTTCTCTAGGGGTTGCATCCACTTTCCAATATTTTTTTTCCAGAATGAGGCTACTGGAGTGGGGTCAGAGGAAGAACTCTTATCGGCCAAGGAGGAATTGTAAGCTAGATGATAGGCACTTTTGACCGAGAACATCCCTTTTTTGTCCGACCTCCAGATAATTTTGTCAATATCCTCCTTGCTGCCGAGAGGGATGTCAAGAATTGCTTCTGAGTTAGAAGGGAGAAAAATGTCTCTGATCACTTCTTCTTTCCAGGACCCCGATCCATCAATCAAACTGGCCACCCTATCTCCTTGAAATTCCTTCTTGATCCACACTGGCTTATAACAGCCTTGCTTAGGGAGCCAAGGGTCATCTTTGATGATAATACTCTTGTCATTGCCAACTCTCCATTTCATGCCCTTCTTAAATAACTCCCTGCCCCAAAGGATGCTTCTCCAAGTAAGAGAGGGATTGTTCCCTAAAGAGGCTTCCATGAAGTTGTTATGGGCAAAATATCTCCCTCGGAACACCTTGAATAAGAGACTAGTCTGATTATTAAGGAGTCTCCATCTCTGCTTAGCAAGCATTGCTTGATTAAAGAGACTAATTTCCCTAAAACCAAGCCCCCCTTCTCCTTTACTAGCGCAAAGCCTCTTCCAACTCACCCAATGAGCTTTCCTCTTGTCCCCAACTGACCCCCACCAGAACTTCGCACAGAGATTGTTGATTTCATCGCAAATAGACTTGGACAACTTGAAGCAACTCATGGTATACGTAGGAATAACTTGGGCTACTGCTTTGATAAGAGTCTCTTTCCCTCCCATAGAGAACAACCCTTCTTTCCAGCCCCGGAGAGTTTTCCAAATCTTCTCTTTCATTTTCCAAAACACTTTGTGCTTCCTCCTGCCCGTCTGAGAGGGCATGCCAAGATAGTATCCCAAGGACTCCGAAAGCTTGATACCAAGGAGATTGCTAAGCTCCTCGGCTTTGGCTTTGGGGATATTCTTGCTCACCATGCAAGCAGACTTATCAAGATTGATAGCTTGGCCAGAAACCTCTTCATATCTTCTAAGGACTTCCTTGATAGATACACAGTTGGTCTCGTTGGCCTTCAGGAGAATGAGACTGTCGTCTGCAAAAAAAGGTGAGTTAGAGAGGGACTAAGCTTACTAATTTTTAAACCAGAAAGAGAATGAAGAGATTCCTCCCTGTTAATAAGAGCAGTAAGACCTTCAGGGCAGAGAAGAAACAAATAAGGAGATAGGGGATCTCCTTGGCGCAAACCTCTCCCTGGCCTGAACTCTGAAGTTGGAGAGCCATTAATAAGGATTGAGTAGCTAACTGAATTGATACACTTCATGACTTTCTTGATCCAATTATCCTCAAAACCAAGCTTCTCCATCACTCTGCGAATAAAGCTCCACTCGACCCGATCATAGGCCTTGCTCATGTCGAGCTTTATGGCCATGTAACCTGCCTTACTCGATCTTTTTCTGTTGATAACGTGGATACATTTGAAGCCTAAGAGAACGTTATCGGTGATGAGTCTTCCAGGAATGAAAGATGACTGAGTAGGGGAAATAATTTGATCGAGGATCCTTTTCATTCTATTGGCTATGGCTTTAGAAATCATCTTATACACCACATTGCAGAGGCTAATGGGCCAAAAGTCTTCCATCCTTTTGGGGTTAGGGATTTTGGGAATAAGAGATATCAAAGTGGAGTTGATAGGATTCAGATCCCCGTCATTGTTAAGAATGTACAAGCACACTCTCGATATATCGTCCCCTATAATGTTCCAGTATTTTTGGAAAAAAAATGGCATGAGCTCCATCAGGACCTGGAGCTTTCGTGGGCCTCATATCTTTCAAAGCATTTTCTATGTCAATTTTCGAGAAAGGTCTATTCAGATCGACTTTATGATCATTAGTGACTTTGGGGGAGATGTTCCTAGTGTTCTCTTCGATGGAGACCGTGGCAGGCCTCGAGGAAGCAAACAAAAACTTGAAATAGTTCATAGCTACATCTTCGATATCACCAACACCTTCCACCCAGTCCCCGTTTATGTTATTGATTTTATCAATGGAGTTCTTCTTCTTTCTGTGAGAAGCTTCTGAATGGAACCATTTGGTATTCTTGTCACCCCATTTGAGCCACTCCTCTCTAGATCTCATCTTCCAATATTGCTCTTCCTCCTCTAAAAGAGAGTCCAATTCTTTGTCCATGATGGAAATAGTGTTGTCAAGCTCCCTTGGTTAATAAGCTCCATGTCCTTGATCGCCTTAGTTTTCCTAGCAATAACACCTGATAGGGATCCTTCTAGTCTAGTTTTGTTCCAGGAACAAAGCCTAAGCATGCTGCCTTCAATTTTTTTGATAATGTCTTTAGCTCCTCTACTCGAACCACTGTCCCAAACCTCCTTCACAATTTGCTCACATTCAGCAAAATTAATCCAACTCTCTTCAAATTTAGGCTTTTTCTCCTTAGAAGAGCTCGACCTCAGCTTGACCTTACTTCTTATGGAAGCAAGAATAGGCCTGTGATCCGAATTGTGATAATCCAAATGGTGGACTTCGATGTTCTGGACTTGCCCAATCAAAGAGGGGCTAGCCACGAATCTGTCCAAGGGCTCCTTAATCCAGTCCCCTCTCCTGTCCCTCCTTTTCTAGGTATACTTATCACCTTTGTAGCCTAAATCGACCAAATGACAGAGGCTTAAGGTAGACTTGAAGTCATTCATTTGACTTTGATTTCTCTGACGGCCCTCGACTTTCTCGAGGTCGAACGTAATTTCGTTGAAGTCCCCCCCTATTATCCAAGGCCTGTCACTCAACGAATGCAATCTCCTCATAAGATCCCACGAAGACTTTCTGTTATCCACTTCAGGGTTACCATAAAAACCGGTGAACCTCAAACTCATGGAATCTTTACTGATCCAAGCGTCAATATGGCCACTAGAAAAAGACTGAATATCCACCTCTATACCTTCCTTCCACAACAAACCCAACCCTCCGCTTAGACCAAGGCTAGGCACACCGAAACAACCTGTACAGTTCAAACTAACTTTAAGCTTATCAAGGTTCGCACTTTTGTTCTTAGTCTCCATTAAAAAGAAGATCTCGGGGTTATGGCCACGATTAATCGTGCGCAGCGAACGAAGCGTTCGAGGATTCCCCGCCCCCCGGACGTTCCAACATAAGAGTTTCATGGCGTCCGACGGGGCTGATTTTCAGCCTCCGCCGATATCCCAACGGGTTCCCAGAAGTAAATGGTACATTGCTTCTTTGAAACTTTCTCTTCCTCTCCATCATCTCTTTCATGTTTACCTTTGTAGTGTTGCGCTTTCTGGCTACTGATTTTATCTTCCAATTTTTTATCCTCACGCGCCCTCTTTTTCCAAGATTTCCCTAGCTTTCTGTGAACCTCAGAGCTCCCAATTAGACCGATGTTCCCTCTTGAAGGTTGGGCCTTGCCCTCACCTCTAATCTCTTCTATTGGATCAGAATGGACCTTATCCAAAGCCTTTTCCATGTCTTTGTAATCGGTCTTTAAAGATGGGCCCTCGTTCTTTTGTTTACCTTGATTAGCGATCACTGGAGAAATGACTTGATTGATGATGCTGAACCCTTGAGTCTGAATGATATTGGTTTTATCAATGGCCCCCTCAATGTCCTTCTGGTCCAAATTAAGTTTTAAGCCCAATCCTTCATTTGGGCCCATTTTATAATTGAGCTCATCTTTAGTTTCTGAATTGTCCTCCACGTGATTCTTACTTTTTCCTTTATCCAAAACTATTTTGTCTCTCATGTCTGGTCCCACCGACTGCCTTTCCTCGTTAGCCTGAATTATTCTTTTTTTCTTTTTGTTCTTTTTTGCTTGTCTTTTCACAGCAGGTATTCGTTGGAGTCCCTTGTATGGGCCTTGGGATCTGATCCCACTTTCTCCCTCCTTCGCTCATCGGGACTTCTCCGGTCGTCGGAGTCTCGGCCTCCGAAGTACAGTCATCCTCTCATTGGTCGCTACTCGTGTCTCCCTCTTCACTCTCAGAAGACTTTGCAGGACTACTAACCTTTCCTTTACTGAGACTGTGACGACCCCTTCCTCGTTGAGTCCAGCCTGATTCTTTATGCTCCGATTTCCTTCTTAACTTAGATTTAGCTGGGGGGTCTTTTCTTAACCCTGGCCCATACTGAATAATGTCGTTGTTGCTGCAATTTTTGTCTTCACACTCTCTTAGAAGGTGACCCAGCCGACCACACCCGTAACAATAATCCGGAAGCTTCTCGTATCTTATATGAATCCACTCTTCTTCAGCCATTGTTCCCACCTTAATTAAGGTAGCTCTCTTTAGAGGTTGTTGGATTTCTATCTTAACTCTGACTCGCAATGATTCTCCGTCGCATCTCCCTTCTTTGTCAACATCCACCCTTTCGGATATGCCGATTGCATTCCCTAAGGCTTCAACCCATTTCCTAGAAAGACAAATTCGAGGTAAGTTCATGAAATGAATCCAGAAGGATGCGTACCTGAAGTCCAACCCCAAGTATCTTTCATGCCCTTTTATTTCGACAAAGACTAAAAGAGCTCTATCAAAGTTCCAGGATCCTTCTTCTATGACTTTTTTCTTCCCTCGGATGGTCTTGAAAATGCACTCAAACATGTTTTGACCAACTTTTTTTATGCTTATTTTTCCTTCCAAATTCCATATTTTTGGCATCATGGTTCTAAAGCTCTTTGAGTTGATCTTCTTTTTAGTTAAGATTTTACACACTGCCACATCCTCTGTGCCCTGATCATGCTTTTCAAGGTCTTTGTCTTCGACTCCCACCGGTCGACCTCTTTCTCTATCAGTTATTTTCAATTTTTCCATTTGCTTATGGAAATTTTCCTCCATGGTTTCAAGGCTCTGACTATTCCCCTTCAGCAACCTCGCAAATTTCCTTCTAGAAAGCTGCTGTTGCTCCTTAATGATCCCGCCGGATCCCAGACAAGCATTCAAACAATGCCCTAAAGCCTTCCACTCCTTACGCTCGTCTCTCTACCCGAGAGCATCCAAGCTGAGAGGGCTCTTCTTTGCTTTTTGCACCGCCAAGTGACAAGGTTTCCCCACACGAATGTACACATACCTGAAGTTGACTTCCGATCCGTAATAGACCCTGCCCAGTCGGCATCGGTATATACTTCAACCTCTCGATTAGTTGTCTTCTTGAAAAACAACCCTGAACCAGGAGTAGATTTTAAGTACCTGAGAATCTTCATGACTGCATTCATATGAATTATTGATGGGTTACTCATGAACCGACTAACCATGCTCACGGAGAAGGCAATATCTGGCCGAGTGTGTGCCAAATAGATCAATTTCCCAACTAGTTTTTGATATCGGTCTTTGTTGGCTGCTGGTTCTGTTGTCCTCACTTGTAGCTTGATGTTCGGGTCCATTTGAATATCTGAAGGTTTGCAGCCCAGCATTCCGGTTTCTTTGAGCAAGTCGAGGGTGTATTTCCGTTGCGAGACGGAGATTCCCATCTTGGACCTTGCCACTTCCATACCGAGGAAATATCGTAGCTTGCCGAGATCTTTTACTTCGAATTCCGCAGCGAGTAACTTTTTCAGCCTCGTTATGTTTTCCATATCATCCCCGGTGATCACTATATCATCAACATATACGCTCAAGATCGTGCACTTCCCTGTTGTCGCATATTTTGTGAACAAAGTGTGATCGGCAAGGCTCTGCTGATAATCATGCTTCTTGAGGACTCGAGTGAACCTTTCAAACCATGCTCGTGGTGATTGTTTGAGTCCATATAGTGACTTCTTGAGCTTGCAAACTTTATCAGCGTTGTGTTCATTTATGAATCCTGGGGGAATGCACATGTATACCTCTTCTTTGAGGTCTCCATTTAGGAAGGCATTTTTGATGTTGAGCTGCTGAAGTGGTCAATCTAAATTGACTGCGAGTGAAAGAAGGACTCGTATGGTGTTTAGTTTCGCAACTGGGGTGAATGTCTCGCTGTAATCCAACCCATACGATTGTGTGTACCCTTTTGCCACTAACCTTGCCTTTAATCTTTCGACTGTACCATCTGCCTTGTGCTTGATAGTGAATAACCATTTGCACCCAACTGTCCTCTTCCCTGCTGGTAAGCTCGTCAACTCCCAAGTTCTATTTTTTTTGTTGTGCTGACATTTCGTCTAATGTTGCTTTTCTCCATTCAGGAACTTGGAGTGCTTCTTCTACACTCTCTGGAATCTTTATTGAGTCAAGGGTAGTCACAAAGGCTCTATGCCTTTCAAAGAGATTCCCATAATAGACAAAGTCTTGAAGTCTATATGGTCCACAAGATCTCGTAGACTTCTGCACGGCTATCGGTAGATGAAGGTCTGATTGCTCAACTCCGAGTTCTGTCCCATCAGCGCCTAATACCTGCACAGGACTTTGAGACTGATTCAATGGTGAGTCGGTACCTGATTCTTGATGGTCCAAGGCAGGAGACGAAGATAACTCATGCATGGTGAGCTCAGAAGAGACTACCTTCGACTCAGGGATCTGTTCATTTTCAGTCAAGGCACGAGTTTGGACAGGTGGCTGATGAGATGAATAAGGCTCGTATGTCGGAGTTAACTAGTTCAGGGATTCGCAGTGTAATTGTAATTGCTCCCTCTGAAGGAGTGAACTGGTATAGTAGGCCTCGAATTCGTGGAAGGTGACATCTCGGGTTGTGAAGTATTTTTTATGGACTGGAGAGTAACATTTGTAACCAGGTTTTGTAGGGTGATAGCCGAGAAAGACACATTTAAGGGATCAGGGAGAAAGTTTATTGGAATGATACACGTGGACATAAGCGGAGCAACCAAAAACTTTGGGAGGTAGATTTGTGTTGGCTCGAAAATTGGGAAAAAACTCATGGAAGATCTGATGTGGTGACCGAAACTTTAAGACACGAGAGGGCATTCGGTTGATGAGGTAAGTAGCTGTGAGCACTGCATCACCCCAATATGATGAAGGAACATTGGATGTGAACATAAGGGCTCTCGCTACATCCAACAAATGTCAATTTTTCCTTTCGACAATGCCGTTTTGTTGTGGGGTGTATACACAAGAGGTGGTGTGCAAGATTCCATGTAAAGAGAAATAGTTTTGTAGGTCATGGTTGAGGAACTCTTTCTCATTATCTGAGTGAAATTGTTTGATGGGTGCTTGGAATTGAGTTTGGATGAACCTGTGAAATTTCTTAATCAATGGAACAACATCAGATTTTGTCTGCATTAGATAAACCCAACAAATGCGAGTATGGTCATCAACGAAAAGTAAGAACCAACAAAAATGACCAATGTATGTCACTTTAGAGGGACCCCAAATATCACAATGAATAATTGAAAAAGGTGATGATGCTTTGTATTGGTGAGGTGAATACGATGCCCGTGTATGTTTGGAGTATTGACAAATATCGCAAAAATAATCACTCACATTTATATTATTGAGCAAAGAGGGAAATAATTGTTTAAGGTACACAAAGTTTGGGTGACCTAACTGATAATGGAGTAACATGATATCTTTGCGTTGGTTTGACCTGAAACAAAAGGACGTGGTTGACAGGGCTTGATGGAACGTGGGAGTTGTTATGTGTTTGGTTGAGAGTCGATATAGTTCCTCTTGAAGCTCAGCACATCCAATCATCTTCTTCGATTCCTGATCCTGAAAACAACAAAAATTGGCATCAAATACTGAGAGGCAGTTTAAATCCTGATTAAGTCTTCGGACAGATAATAGGTTGCAATTGAGACTAGGTATATAGAAGACTTGATGTAGCAGTAATGTCTCTGTGAGCTTTACGGTTCCAATTCCCTCAACTTTGGACTTGGTACCATCAGCTATGGTGACTGAGATTTGTTGGGGAACCAAACTTTGAGTTGAAAACACAGATTTATTACCGGTCATATGGTCGGAAGCACCCGAATCTACAATACACGTTGTGTTTTCTGTTTTTATGTGGAAAGCATGAGGTGAGGGCGAGGTACCTAGGTGAGCAACGTTGGTGGACAGTGTTTGAGAGTGTTGCTCAAGGCCAGTAGACGACATTTTGGCTTGACTGAGTAGAGCTTGGAGAGCCTCCAATTGTTCTTTGCTGAAGGGAGGAGTTGATGCAGTCTTTGCATGAGAATCGTGGTCACTGGTGGTTCGTTGATGTTTGAGATCGGCGAGTTTCCCATGGATCTTCCAGCATGTGTCTCGTGTATGTCCAGGATGGCGACAATGGTCGCAATATGGTCTGCCCCTTCGTGGCTTCTGATCTGAGTAACTGCGAGCAACATATGCTGGTGTAGCATCACTGGAGATGAGTGCTGATGTATCGGTTTGAGGCACTATAAGTGATGACTGGTCTCCTATCATAAGTTTGCGTCTACTCTCTTCGTGGCAGACGGTAGAAAATGCTTCTCTAATGGATGGCAGAGGTTTTTTGCCTATAATGCGGCCTCGTACCTCGTCATGGTCTTTATTGAGACCGGATAGGAATTTGAAGACTCGTTTCGTCTCCACAATTCGAGTGTATAGAGATTTATCGTCTGGGCACTTCCATTTATGAGAATCGTGGATGTCAATCTTTTGCCAGAGACGAGTTAATGTGCTAAAGTATTGAGTGACATTCGACTCGCCTTGTCGCAGATCGTGAAGAATGCTTTCTGTTTCGTAAAGCTCTGACGTGTTGTCCACGAATGAATATGTCAGCTTGGCGGCTTCCCAAATTTCGGCAGCGGTTGCGAACAAGAGGAAGTTTTCTCCAATCTCAGGGGCCATGGAGTTGATGAGCCAAGATTGGACCATAGAATTGCAGGTCTTCCACGTTTTATAGGTGGGGTCTTTTTCTTCTGGCGGGCCTGTCTCATTGAACAGAAGATCGTCCTTCCCTTTTCCACGAATGAACATTAGAACTGAGTGAGACCAGGCCAAATAATTCTGACCATTTAATTTATGGTTAGTGATTGGCTGGGAAAATGAATCAGCACCATGTGCAGAGACTGCAGACGAAGTCTAATATGGATTTTGAGTCGAAGATGTCATGGTTTTGGAACTTTGCTCTGATACCATAAAGAAATAAATGTGGAAGAGAAGTACATCTTTCATTCTCATCCTGGGGGTTATATATATAAGAGTTCTCCTTAAACTTAGGAGAAGTTACAACCGAAAGCATGGAAATAGAACAAATTTACCTTATTGAAGCATGGAAATAGAATAAATCTACCTAATTGAACTACCTAGGTATAAAGTGATATTCTATATTTACAATATATACATTCAAGCTTCCTATAATTTCCACATCTCTTGAGGGATGGAACCTAGGATTTTAATCAATTCTCTTTAGCCTATAAAATAGTGCATTAAGCACATAATTATTCTTTATCTTAAAAGAGGAATAAATATAAAATACAAAAGGTTTTCAAATATAAGAATCAAACTAAGTTACATCAACCCTTTAGAATATTAAATTAGTTCAACATGTGAATAAAATGATAACTATTTCAAACCCTAAAACACAAGGAAAGAATCAAGAAAAATGAGGAAAGAACAAACATGTCTTCTATGTAGAATATTAAATAAATTTGTTCAAAATGGGAATAAAATTAGAACTATTTTAAACCCTAAAAAAACAATAATGAAGAAAAACGGGGAAAGAACACATCTATTATTTTATTTCAAATCCTCTAAAGTATTGATTTAATTTAAATATATCTCCTTATTGTGCCATCTTCTTTCCAATTTTCTCCTCTCTCGTTTCTCATTACTCGTTTTTTGTTTGGCTTTTATCTTCATATTGAGCAATGCCTTTTACTTTTGGATCAAAAAATAAAATAAACGGAAGAAAAAATGATATGTGACTATTCATATTTTTGTGGTAGGAGATTCAAACTTTTTAACCTCTACCAAAGCGAGTCTAGCTCAGTGATAAATAACATGTACTCTCGACCAAGAGGTCAGAGGTTCGAATCTCCCACCTCCAAAGGTCGATGTACTAAAAAAAAACTTTTTAACCTCTTAGTCTACGTTCAGATTGACATGGTTAACATGAATGATTAAATTTTATAATGCATCTAAAAAAACAAAGTGACTATAATTTTCTTTCGATTCGTTGTTAGATGCCTGATAAAATTGATTGCGAAAACTATATTTTTAAAGTTAAATTACAAGTATAGTCATTGACCTTTCAATTTGTATCTAACAGGTATCTAAACTTTAAAAAATGAATAATATGTCCATCAACTTTTGAATTTTATATTTAATAGATATATGAACTTTATAAATGTCTAATAGGTCTTTGAACTTTCAATTTTGTGCCTATAATATCTTTAACTTGTTGAAAATTTTAAAAATATTGATTTATCAGATATAAAATTGACTTTTATGTCTAACACGATCCAAAATTTCAATTTTGTGTATACTAAGTTCGTGGATTTAAAAAAAAAATGTAGAATAGACCAATGACTTGTTTGCCACAATATTGAAAAGTTAGGGACTTATTGGACACAAAATTGAAAATTTAAGAATCTATTAGACACTTCTTAAAGTTCAAGGACCTATTGGATACAAAATCGAAAGTATAGGATCCTATTACACATTTTCTAAAGTTTATAAACTAAATAGACACACATTTGAAAACTCAGGGACTAAACTTGTAATTTAACTTTTTTTTTTAATCGTGAATCTAATGGTTATAAAAGGGGAAATTTTTCTAGTACTCTCGTGGTACCTACTCCCTATGTTCACATTAGGAATTCTCTTTTTATAAATAATTATTTAATGTTGTAGACCCCACATTATTCTTAAAACATGTTGACGTGACAATTATTTAATGGAAGCAAGATTCATACTAGGTTAGTATATATAGGACCAAAGTGAGCATAATTCAACGATGATTGACATGTATTATCAACCAAGAGGTCAAAAGTTTAAAGAACCAATTGCGTGGATGACCCATTTTGAGAGACCAAAATGAAAAATGCCCTACCTTTTTAGAATAAGGATATATGCCTTTTTGCTTACGTCATCATCTTAGCAAAATTACTATTTTACTCTTTATATGAAAACACACATTTAAAGCATTTAAGAACGAGAGGTTGAAGCGAGAGCACGATTTAAGAGCGAGAATGGAGAGGGAGCAAGATAATATTGGAGAGAGAAAATAGAGAGAGAGTAAGAGATTGGGGAGCGAGAGCGAGATTGGAGGGAGAGCAATAGATTAGAGAGAAAAATTGGAGAGAGAGTGAGAGATTGGAGAGAGAAATTGGAGAGAGAGCGAGAAGCTAAAGCGAGAGTAGCGAGGGAGGACAAGATTTTTAGAGTAGAAAGTAAAATGGTAATTTTACTAGGATGCTGACGCAAGCAAGAGGACATATATTCTTGTTTTGAAAAGGTGAGACATTTATCATTTCTGCCTATTTTAGAGGGAATCCCAGGTTTAAACCACTCCACCGAAAAAGTTGTTGAAGCAAAAAAATCATTAGTATATATGGGAAATTTTCCCTTTATATAGAAGTGTCAGACCACACTGTGACGATAAATCAACTTAAAAAAGTTTATAACTCAACCTAAGATGAAGTTGAACTCTTGAAATTATTATATCCTTTTATAGGTGGACCAATTTTTTTTGACTACATGTTAACCATAGACTATTCCCAAACCTAGACTATCTAATCTCATGGATTATTTTAACCACGGTCTATTTTAATCCACTCAACGCTCCAAACAATCCCTTATATTTAAATGATAACAACAAACCTTTTCTCTTGCTAGCCATTTACTATCCTAAATAAATAAATATAATAATAATATCACTCTACAAATAAATAAGGGTGAAATACACTTTTGGTCTCTGAGATTTGAAGTTGATGTGTATTTGATCTCCAAAGTTTCAAAAACTACACTTTAGTCCCGGTAGGGGTGAGCAAAAAAATTCCGAAAACCGAGCCGACCGACCTAAACCGACCGAACCGACGTCGGTCGGAGGTCGGTTTTACACATGGTAAAACCGACCTGTCGGTCGGTCGGCTCATCTAAATGAGCGAAAATCGCTCAAACTGACCGACCTAATTAAAAAAAAAAAAATTAAAACCCACGCTGACACGCTCCATCAATTCACGCTGCAGTCCCATTAATGGAGTGATGGGACTGCAGCCTTGGGAAGACCATCATAAAAAAAAATTATTTATTTTTTTTCAAACTTTCCATGATTCACGATTCATCTTCCCCATTTCTCATTTCTTCTTCCATTTCTTCCTCTCTGCAACTTTTTTTCTTCTTCTTTTCATTTCTTCTTTCTTTCTTTTCTATTTTTCCATTTTTTCCTTCTTTTTCTTTTTTTCTTCTTCTTTGTTTTCTCTTCTTCCTTCTTCTTCTTCATTTTTTTTTTGTTTTTTTTCTTACTTTCTCTTCATAGTTTTCATCCATTCTTTTCTTCTTTCTATTTTTTCTTCGTCTTTTCGTTCTTTTTATCTTCTTCTTGACAGATTCAAACTCTTTTTACCTTTATTTCTTTGTTGATCATCTTGAGTTTTTAAACCGACCCTAACCGACCGACCGCTGGTGTAATCGGTTGGCCGGCGTAGCAAACTCCTTCCAAACCGACGGAAACCGACGTGTCGGTGGTCGGCGTCGGTTTGAGCCCAAAACTGACGCCGACCGACCGATGATCACCCCTAAGTCCCTGAGATTTGAAAAATAGTTTTAAATGGTTCATGAGTTAATTTGACTATTAGCTGACTAATGGAAAAATGACGTAGCATGTTGAGTGGATAAATTTTATTATTTTATATTAAACTTTTTAGATTACATTACATTTCTTTTTTTTTCTTCACCATCCTTCTTCCCCCATTTTTTCTCTCTCTAAAACATCCACTCTTCAAATCTCTCTCCCTCCTCTAGATCTCTCCATTAGAGTGGGTGCATGTAAGAACCTAATTGTCTTCTCGCCAATTAATCACCGATGACTTGACTTAGTCATCCTCTTTTTACTAGAGTGGATGCATGTAAAAGGATCTAATTGGCCTTTGGATTTTATGGTAAGGACTTAATTGAAGAGTGGATTTGGGGAGGAGTGAGGGAGAGATTTGAAGATTAGATGTTTTAGAGAGAGAAAAGTGGGGGAAGAAAGGTGGTGAAAGAAAAAAAAAAAGGAATACCATGTAATTTAAAAAGTTTAATATAAAATAATAAGATTTATCTACCACAACATGCCATGTCATTTTTTCGTTAGTCAACTAACGGTCAAATTAATTCATCGACCATTTAAAACTATTTTCCAAACCTTAGGGACTAAAGTGTAGCTTTTGAAATTTCGAGGACCAAATAGACATCAATCTCAAATTTCAGGGATCAAAAGTGTATTTTTTCCGATAAATAACTAAAAAGTATTTGATTGAAAGGTGAGATAACATATCATTTTAAAATATTCATTACTGTTTTCAAGTCTAAATGATGTTTGCTATATATATACATATATATATTCTTTGAACATGTTAAAAACTAAAAAGGTGGGTGACCATGTTTAAATGTCATCATTAAATCAAATAGTACTTATTCAATTGTAAAATGTTGCAAACCGAAAACATTTGGCCCGTTTGATAAATCATATGGTTTTTGGTATTTTGTTTTTAAACTAAACTTATAAACAAAACTTCTATGATTTTTTTTTTAGTACATCAACATTTGGAGGGGGAGGATTCAAACCTCTGACCTCATAGTTGAGACTACATGTCAATTACTACCGAGCTAAGCTTGCTTTGGCCTTCTACCTATGAATTTATTTGTTTGGTTATTAATTATTTAATTTTTACAAATGTTTTAAAAAACCAAGTCAAATTTTGCAAATTAAAATAAGTAGTTTGTTGTTACCAAACACCGCGAGCACACGAGCCACAAGTAATATAAAATGGTAAGTATTTACCAAGTATCAAATCCACATAAAATTTGATTTAAATCCACTAATTACCGAGAATCACATCAGGTTCAATTTTATCTAGAACTCAACTTCGAACGATTGTGTAAAACTAAGAAGTTCACAAACATAAAAGACAAAAAAAGCTAAACCCTAAACCCTAAATCCTAAACCCTAAATTCAAGTAATTAAATTGGGGAAAAACTAAGAAGTTTCCTAAGTTTTCAAGCTCGACATTTTAGTCCATGAGATTTGGATTTCGTTTCATTTGGATCCCTCCATCCATTTTTTCGTTAATAACTAATAAATTTTATTAAGAATCTACAACCACGAATAGTAAGGGAACCTAGCACCAAATCCTAAATTACAATAAACAAATTCATGCCTTGCCAAATTGAAAAAACAGCATCCCAGAATAACAAGTCAATGGGCCCCTCACAATGAAGCAAAAAATGAGTTCAAAACCCTTATCAAGAAAGGAGCTCTTATCCACGGTTATTAAAGTTCATTCTTGCCCATACCTCTGTGAATCACTCAATTACACTCTTCCCCCCACCCACCCGCCCCACCAAAAAAAAAACAATTAAGTAGTAGTTTAGATTAATAACCTTATACTGAACAAGGACATCATTATCCTTCATGGTTTCTCGAACAATGTTTCCATTCTCATCCTCAACGATGAGCACCTCTTCAGGTTTAGCCATGCGACATATCATAAGCATTCTCAACTTTGACATAGGACCAGAATAAAGCTGCCTCCTCTGCATGAGTTGTGATCCAAGGCCATCAACCACACCAGAAATCAAAGGCACCTGGTCATCAAATTGGAGGGAGGGAGTCAGAGAACTCAACTATAAGAAACACTTTTATATATTTCTGCAAATATACCATCGAGGAAATCGTGGTTGAACTTGAAATTCACTACGTCAAGGACAGGGTGGAAAATATGTACCCAAATAACATGAAAATTTTCAAAAGTTTTCAAACATTATTCAAAAAAAGGCCAGACATATCGAGTACAAAAATACTATAAGCAACAAAAATAATAAAATTCTTCATTCCAGGTATTCCAGACATTGCAATATTTTTCCAGCCAGACATTTACTTTAATTCAATTCCATACAAGAGAGTTGCAAACGTAGTCATTCTGCATAATATCTATACCCACCTTCTTAAATCCTGAGGTAGATTACCAATTGAACAAAGAAATTTTAACTGTACAAAGCTCAAGGACACAAATACTCCATTAATCTGAGTGGCAACTATTAGACAAACAACATGACAACCATACCTGCAATCCCATCATGTTTGCTGACACAGCAGGATTATCCATATTATGATGTGCCTCAAACAGTTCCAGAACCAAGGAGTTCCAATAATCCAAGCATACCTGTTTATTCACACAACATGAGCAGTGCATCCTCGAGTAAGAAATCAGTATATTTTGTTTACTTAAGCATATGTTTACATGAATATTTTCATGAATATGTGGGCATTAAGATCAAAAAATAATCAACTCACCTTAAAAAATGAATGTTGAACGAACAGCAACGCCTGATGAGAAACCGCCGCCGGCTGAATCACCATCTCGGGAGCCGCGGCGGCGGCGAAGCTCCACACCTGTCCGAAATCCGGCCTCGCAGGAATCGCCCAGTACCCACCCGCGGCAGCCGGACCCATAATCGAACCGACAGAGGGTCCAACCGAAATGCCAACGCCAGCGCCACCGCCGCCGTCGTCTTTACTCCCTCCATCGTCGTTGGTCCTGACGCGCTTGCCGAGAATGAAGGACGCGGGAGCGAGAAGCGGCTTGTGGTCGAGAGAAGGGGAGGAAGAAGAGGAAGCGGCGGCAGTGGGACCGCCGCGGAGGGAGGCGGAGATAGTGGAGAAGCTAGCAGGAGTGGTGCCGGTGCCAGTGGCGGCGATGATGGAGGGCTCGGCTTGACGGAGGAGCCACTCGATGGTCTGGCCGTCGGATTTGTGGCCCAACTCGCGGGTATTGAGAGAGGGGGAGATCGTGAGGGTTTTCAAGTTTTTCAGGGAGAGAGAGCATAAATAGTTCTTTAAAAAAAACCCTAGAAACCAACAATAAAGGCAACCTTTATGCCCGACATTAAAAGCCCAAAATTTTTAAAAATGTGCGTCCGACATTAAAAATTCAGCGTGTTTTTTCGTCCGACATTAAAAGTCCTCCGCATTTTTTTCTGTCTGACATCAAATGTATTAATTGTTGTAGTGCTTTTAATGTCGGGCATTGCCCGACATTAAATGTCCGAAAATTTCAAAATGCGCGCGTCCGACATTAAAAGGCCCGCGTGTTTTTTTGTCCGACATTAAAAGCCCCGCGCCCATTTTTTTGTCCGACATTAAAGCTATAATTTGTTGTAGTGCCTATTTTTTTATTTTAAAACATATATATTTTTTAAATTTCTAAAATAAAAAACTATTAAATTAATAAAAAAAATAATATTATTTTTTTAATATTTTTTCAAATTTCTTCTCTTCTTCTTCCAGTTGCCATAGCTGGCGATGACAAACTTTTTTTTTCTTTTCTTCTCCTTCTTTTCTTTTCATTCCTTCTCCCTTCTCTTTTTTTTTATAGTTATTTTTTAAAATTAAGAACAGAAACGAAGGGGCTTTCACCTTTCGTTTTAAACCAAAACGAAGGGGAAACCCCTTCGTTCCAAATCTGAAATGAACAGATCCGGGCTGGATGTGCGTGTTCGTGAACGACTAGGGCAGTCGGTGGTGGTTTCCAGAGAGGTGAAGCGAGGCTTGGATGTGCGTGTTCGTGGATGGCTTCAATGTTGAGCTGGTCACCGGTAATGATGGGTCTATTACACTTCTAGTTGTCAGCGGTGGTGTCGTTGGCATAGATCTCGTCTTCGACCATTGTTGTGCTGCCCAAGGGCTGGTCCTCGCCTTTGCATAACGATGGGATGATGGAAATCGAGAAAATTAAGAGGAGAAAAGGGAATTTGGAGATGGAAAATTAAGAGGAGGGAGGAACTCTTGTCGCTGCCGTCGGAAAGGGATTTTCTATTATTTTTTTAAAAACAAAATGAATAGAAATGAAAAGAAAAGAATAAAGAAAGGAGAAGAAAAGAAAAAAAAATTGTTGCCGCCGACGAGCGACGATCATTAGCGACTAGTGGCTGCAGGTGGCAGGTTGGGTGGTGGTGGTGCTATTGAAGATGAAAAAGAAAAATGAGAAAAAGAAGAATAAGAAGAGAGATGAAAATAAATAAAAATATATTAAAAAATTAAATTTTTTATTATTTAATATATTTTTATTTTAAAAAATTTTAAAATAAATTTTTAATAAAAAAAATTAGTGTAGCAATCCAAACCTAATAAAACTTTGGATGGAGGGACCAAAATGAAACGAAATCCAAACCTCAGGGGTTAAATTGTCGAGTTTGAAAACTTAAGGACCAAAATGAAACCTAACTTATACATCAGGGACTAAAAAAGTATTTTTCCTTTTTATTCTAACACCCACAATCATTTAGGTTTTTTTTTTTTTTGTTTTTAATTTTTTTAAACTTTATTTTTAAATACTACGTCTGTCATTTTGTTATATGTTTTTTTAAAGTGTTTTTCCAAAATTCAAGCTAAGATTTGAAAACTAAAATAGGTAATTTATTTTTGGGGCAATGAGATATATGGCTAAAATAAATAGGTGAGATTTGAAAAATAGCTAAAAAGGTTTCGAAACTAACTAAATAGCTAACGTGATTTTAATTAATAACTTCCTAATTGAAGAAGACAAAATTGTCCCTAACAACACGTCTAAGAACTTTCTACCGTTTAGATCAAATATTAGGAGTGAATAGCGAGCATAGCTAGCTATTTTTCCCGATTTAATTCAGCTAGTCTTTTATGATTTATTGGCCATTTTACTGCACTTATTGTTTATTTTGTAGGAAAGCGTTGATTAGAGCAAAAACATGGAATTGGAGTTAATCGGGTGTTCGGGACGTGAAAATATGCCAAAGAACCGGAAAGTTCGAGCAACAAGGAGCCAAGAGAGGGCATTCTGCCCATCAGCGTTGAGACGCCACTCATAGAGGGTCTCGAGACTGGTTTTCCTTAATTAGAAGAGGCGGCAGCGTTACAGCGTCGAGACGCTGTGACAATAGCGTCTCGACGCTACCGTTATTTCCATTCCAGACGCGCATGTTTTAGAGGCAGCGTCCAGACGCTGTTTTGACAGCGTCTCGACGCTACGACGAAAAACCAGAATAAATGGTTCTTTTCGACTAGGTTTTAGGGGGATTCGATTTGGGGACTTTTTGGAGCCGTAAACAGAGGAAAAACAGAGGATATTGAAGTTGAAGCATAGGGAGCAAGTTGGAAATCAACCCATTGTTCGTGGGGATCGTGACGGGGACGTTCGGTCTCGGCCTACAACGAGTTTAATTCTTCTTTCCCTCACTTTAGTTTGATTTTATGGCTTTTTCATGTTTAGTTGAGCTTGTAATACAAATCATGAGTAGCTAAACTTGTAGCTTAGGGATTGATGAAGTCAATTGAATTTATGGATTGATTTATGGTTTAAGTTGTGCAATGGTTATTATGTTTGTAATCTTGATTTAATGCTTTCAATTAATTGGCCATTAGTTGAATGATTTAAGTTTCGAATCTAGCTCGGGAGAGGGGATTTGATTTAGACTTACTCAAGATTGCATGACTAAAGTTTATTTTCTAATTTCATGATGGTTTTTAGATTAACTTTGGAATTGGTCAAAAGATCTCATTGCCTTGCATGTTAATAAATTTAGATAGGGATTTCAAATTGGTTAATTTGCATGAGAATCAATTATACTCGGGAGAGGTAGTTGTGATTAAAGGGTCTTAGGCTCATAATTCCATTGTGCATGATAACTTATTTCCTAAAATCAATCCTAGATTAAAATTGGCGAAATCAATTCCCTAAGTGCTCTCTCAATTGCATATCCACTTTTTACTTGTTTTGATTTAGTTTTCTTTTAATCAATCATCACATTGTTTTCCCTAAATAAAATTGAGCAGGATAATTCACAATACTTGATTTGCTTAAAAATCCAATCCAGAGGACGACACTCGTTTATACGAACACTTTATTATTACTTGACCCGTGCGCTTGCGGTAAGGAAAATTCCACATCAAGTTTTTGGCGCCATTGCCGGAGATTGGCACATTTAGCTAGATTGATATTGTGAAAAAATTGTTTGATCTTAATTTAGGCTGTATTTTTACTTTTTTAGGTTGATTGCATTTTTTTCCTTATTTGTTTTTCTAGCTTAGTTTTTCTTTTAGTTGTGTAATCTTTTCCTTATTTGTTTCTTGTTATTCCTTTTTAGATTAGTTTTTCCTTATTTGTTAGTTTCCTTATTTGTGTTTTGCCGTATTTATTTTTGCATTCCATATTAGGTTATTTTGTTTCCTTTTCTAGATTATAATTTCCATATTTAGATTAGTTGTTTTCTTTTCTTTATTTCTTTCCATAATTGTTTTCTTTCCTTTTTAGGGTAGTTTTGCTTTTGTATGCGTAGTAGTAGAGAATTGATACCGTTGGATCCCGAGATAAAATGAACAATTCATAGGATTCGAAGAGAAAATAGAGAAATTATTCACATGGCTGACCAAAAATCCACCTGAGGAGCCTAGGCCTATTAGAGACTACTTTCAGCCCGTGTTTCAGGGACAACAGTAGGGGATCGTCTATGCCCCGATTAATGCCAACAACTTTGAGCTGAAGACCGGTCTCATTCAGATGGCTCGAGATTGTGCATATAGAGGATCGCCCACCAAGGATCCAAATTCTCATCTTAAATCATTTTTGGACATTTGTGGGATGGTAAAAATTAATGGAGTTTCTGAGGATGCTATTCGCTTACGTTTATTTCCTTTTTCTTTGCAGGATAAAGCACGAGATTGGTTGCAATCTATTCCCCCTGGGAGCATCACCACTTGGGATGCTTTGGTCCAGGCCTTTTTGAAGAAATTTTTCCCTCCTACAAAGACGGTCAAGCTGAGGATCAAGATTGGGACATTCCAACAACAATATGATGAGCAGCTGTTCGAAGCCTGGGAGTGATTTAAAGAGTTACTGAGGAAGTGTCCTCAGCATGGATACCCCGACTGGCTTCAGGTTCAATTGTTTTATAATGGTTTAACTCCTAGCACAAAAACGATTGTTGATGCAGCTGCATGTGGGACTCTGTTGTCCAAGACCGTGGAAAATGCTCGCATACTTCTAGAGGATATGACCACCAACAGCTATCAGTGGCCATCTGAGCGGTCTACACCCAAAAAGATTTCTGCTGGAGTGTTTGAGGTTGATAAAGTAAGTGCACTCCAGGCCCAGATGACTTCCCTTGCTAATGCTTTTATGAAAATTTCAGGTACAGAGAGTGCTCAATCAATTGAATCACCTGCTGCTTTGGCATCTAGACCTCAGGAGGAGACCATTGAACAGGTTCAGTATGTATCAAATTCTAATTTTAGGGGATATAATAATAATGTTACACCTACACATTATCACCGTAACAATAGGAACCATGAAAATTTCTCTTATGCAAATACTAAGAATGTTCTTAACCCCCTGGTTTTGTCCCTCAAACTCAAGAAAATAAAAAGTTAGAGGATCTTGTTGGAGCTTTCATTGCAGAGTCAAGTAACAGGACAACCAAGTTAGAGGAGGCAGTCATTGCCATCAACACCACGGTGAATGGCCACAGTGCAGTCATCAAGAACATTGAGACTCAACTGGGACAGTTGGTAAATGTTGTGAGTTCTATGAATAAAGGCAAGGCCCCAACTGAGCAAGAGAAAACCCAGATGGAGTACTGTAAGGCAATCACTGTGCACCAGAAGGAAGCTGAAGAGGAACCTGAGTCTGAGGATTATGACATGCCTACAGGGGAAGCTGAGGAGGACACATCATCAGATGAGGTTGAAAAGCCTGAACCTGAGCCTCATATTCCTTCTCCCACACTGATGGTTCCCAAAGAAAAGAAAAAGAAAAAAAAGAAAAAGAATAATCAGGTTCAGTTTGACAAGTTTATGAATGCTTTTATGAACCTGAACATTAATATTCTTTTTGCAGAGGTGTTAGAGATGCCCCAGTATAACAGGTTCATGAAGGAGTGGTTAGCAATGAAGCGAAAGGAAAAGAAGGTTGACACTGTATATCTTGCTTCCACATGCAGCATTAGAGTCCAACAGCAGGTACCTGAAAAAGTAGCAGATCCAGGGAGTTTTTATGTTCCTTGTAGTTTTGGTACTTATTCTTTCAGAGCATTATGTGATTTAGGTGCTAGCATCAATATCATTCCTCTATCTCTGTGCAAAAAGTTAGATATAGGTGAGATTAAATCTACTCCTGTAAAGCTCCAATTGGCTGATCAGTCTGTGGTTAGACCAGTTGAAATTGTAGAAAATGTTTTAATTAGAGTAGGTAGATTTTTCCTCCCTATTGATTTATATGTTATGGATATGATAGAAAATCCTTCAATGCCTGTCATATTAGGAAGACCATTCCTTGCTACTGGGCGAGTGATTATTGATATTGAGCGCAGGGAGCTCACTGTAAGAGTCAGGAATGACAAAGAAATATTTAAAGCAGTTGAAGACTCTAAGGAGCACTCAGACGTGCTTTTTATGGGCTATAAGAAAGGTGCAAGAAAGAGCACCTCTGTTGGATTCACAGAAAAGAAGCCTCTTTGAAGCACGGTCAACACGTCGAGCTAATGACGTTAAACAAACGCTTATGGGAGGCAACCCAAGTAAGGTAGTTGTGCTTTTCTGTTTGCTTTTGATTTATTGTTTGTTTTTGTGTTGTAGGTCTTGTTTTCTGTCTCTCATTTGCTTTCAAGCTTTCAAGATCTCAATCAAGAAGTCAGCATCATTCCAGGCCAGTTTCGTTCACTCCTTCCATTCTTTCTTTGTTCTCATGCTTGATTATGCCTTATTTTCTGTATACATTGAGGACAATGCATGTTTAAGTTTGGGGGTGGATTAACATGTTTGTGGAGCCCTTGAGCATCTGAGTTCAGGCTATAGTTTTGAGCTTTCTTTGAATTGAGCATATGGTTGTTTTCTGGATGTTACTTTTACATGATTATGATGTCCTAGGATAGGCTTTCTTGTCAATTTTCAAGCTTGCGATGAGTTGTAAGCATGAGTGCCCCAAAAGGGAGACTTTTTAAACTTTTTCTAGGAGATGGCTTGCATGAGTAGAGTATTTGTCTTGGCTAGACTTGGATTTGAAGGCTTAGGAGCGAATTATTGAGTTCATATGCTTGTTTTCACCTCGATAGGTGTAGGGAAGAGCTAAAGAGTTAATTTTCTGCAAATTAGCATGTTTGATCTTGCTTAGGAGGAAAGAAAAGAATATTTGCTATTCATGCTCATAAAGAAAAAATCATTCTTGTTGTTACTGGTGAGAAAAAAAATTATTATGCCATGGCCTGTGCACAGTTTGCAATGTTTAATAAAGTTTAGGCAAAAAGAGCTACCCCTGTTGTGATCAGTTAGGCCAACCAGAGAAAACTCAGGTTAAGGGTCCCTGCAATGGGTGTGTGAAAGCTAGTGCCACATATACATGCTTAATTTAATTGTAATTTATAAGCACCTAAGTATGGAGGAAAACAAACTAATTTTTTTCATTAACTCATTAGTGAAACCTTAGTGCCATTGTAGAGGGAAGATGAGCTGAGGGTTTAATAATCCAATCCCGGGCTAGTAAAGTCTGATCTGGTTGAGTTAGATCTCGCTTATGCAAGTTAATTTTGGAAAAATTTTAATTTGTCTCCCTCATTGGTCCTTGTGTGCATGTCTCTTGCTTGCTTGTCTATTGACTTTTGAGCCTTGAGGATTGAGTTATGATTGTTGCATCCATTCTTCTACTGTATGTTTGATTTGTAGTTTGCTCGAGGACTAGCAGAAGCTTAAGTTTGGGGGTATTTGATAGCGAGCATAGCTAGCTATTTTTCCCGATTTAATTCAGCTAGTCTTTTATGACTTATTGGTCATTTTACTGCACTTAATTGTTTATTTTGTAGGAAAGCGTTGATTAGAGCAAAACTGTGGAATTGGAGTTAATCGGGTGTTCGGGACGTGAAAATATGCCAAAGAACCGGAAAATTCAAGCAACAAGGAGCCAAAAGAGGGCA
The DNA here is from genome assembly GCA_036850905.1 of Luffa acutangula. Taxonomy (NCBI): domain Eukaryota; kingdom Viridiplantae; phylum Streptophyta; class Magnoliopsida; order Cucurbitales; family Cucurbitaceae; genus Luffa; species Luffa acutangula. Next base: position 47,665,798 of record CM072089.1, read on the forward strand.
TTCTGCCCATCAGCGTCGAGACGCCACTCTTGGAGGGTCTCGACGCTGGTTTTCCTTAATTAGAAGAGGCGGCAGCGTTACAGCGTCGAGACGCTGTGACAATAGCGTCTCGACGCTACCGTTATTTCCATTCCAGACGCGCAGGTTTTAGAGGCAGCGTCGAGATGCTATCTTGACAGCGTCTCGACGCTACGACGAAAAACCATAATAAATGGTTCTTTTCGGCTAGGTTTTAGGGGGATTCGATTTGGGGACTTTTTGGAGCCGTAAACAGAGGAAAAACAGAGGATATTGAAGTTGAAACATAGGGAGCAAGTTGGAAATCAACACATTGTTTGTGGGGATCGTGACGGGGACGTTCGGTCTCGGCCTACAACGAGTTTAATTCTTCTTTCCCTCACTTTAGTTTGATTTTATGGCTTTTTCATGTTTAGTTGAGCTTGTAATACAAATCATGAGTAGCTAAACTTGTAGCTTAGGGATTGATGTAGTCAATTGAATTTATGGATTGATTTATGGTTTAAGTTGTGCAATGGTTATTATGTTTGTAATCTTGATTTAATGCTTTCAATTAATTGGCCATTAGTTGAATGATTTAAGTTTCGAATTTAGCTCGGGAGAGGGGATTTGATTTAGACTTACTCAAGATTGCATGACTAAAGTTTATTTTCTAATTTCGTGATGGTTTTTAGATTAAATTTGGAATTGGTCAAAAGATCTCATTGCCTTGCATGTTAATAAATTTAGATAGGGATATCAAATTGGTTAATTTGCATGAGAATCAATTATACTCGGGAGAGGTAGTTGTGATTAAAGGGTCTTAGGCTCATAATTCCATTGTGCATGATAACTTATTTCCTAAAATCAATCCCAGATTAAAATTGGCGAAATTAATTCCCTAAGTGCTCTCTCAATTGAGCAGGATAATTCACAATACTTGATTTGCTTAAAAATCCAATCTAGAGGACGACACTTGTTTATACAAACACTTTATTATTACTTGACCCGTGCGCTTGCGGTAAGGAAAATTCCACATCAGAAATGCAACTAAAAGGTTGGAGATTTATTAGGAAGAGAAACAAATACATGATTGCAACACCCTAATAACCTATTTTGAATTTCCTATGACAAACTCTATCATCTTCCTAATAATGAAGAATTGGCTTCTGGAAAAAAATAAAACCAATACCCCTATGCATATAAACATATTATTCACAAAAACAAAAATGAAGAATGAGTACACTCAATTACACACCCATAGACGACAAACGGAATGACGAAGTACACACAGTACAACACTCAGTAACATATTTACATGGAATTACACCACCTGCTATGTAACCCTTTGAACTTCCAATTCAATTCCATGTATGTAGTATAAAAAATGAATGTTCAAGATGGGTATTTAAAAAAATGAATTTAAAATCTCACCTCAAATGTGCAGACCGTCAAAAGGGTGTCATTGAATTTATTCTTCAAAGATGTACCATCTACAGAAATAACCAGGAGACAGTGTTTCCACCCGTCTATGAATGTTGCAATACTTATGAAGAAGAATTTGAACCTGTCATTTGAATCAACTTCCTGGGCGGTGTACATACCTGGACATGTTGATAGTAAATATTATTATATATTAAATACATAATGTTATAAACTGTTAATACAAATGGTATATACCTGGATTTCTTTCGATCAACCTAGCCGCAAATGCTGGAATTTGAGCATAAAACTCTTCAAGAGATCCTCTCAACTTATTTAACGCATTTTCTCTACCCCTACATGCTTTGTCATAACTAATATTGATCCCGTGCGTTTTCCTAGCATACTCTATTATGTCCCGAGGTGTACAGTGCATCATGTTAGTGATCATCATTATAGTCTTCACATACTCACACGCAACAATCGTTGTCGCTTGCCTGTGATAATTCTAAACGACATCAAAAGAACAAGTGTGTTCGTTGATAAACTTCCTCACAATCCACAACTGCCCCGTGTGATAGGTAGAAGCGCGTATATACCATGGGCATGAGTCGTCTATGTTGTATACTGCTTGCTATTGGATTTAATTGTCTTGAATTGGAAACTCCCTTTAAGGGCCAGTAAAAAGACTACCTTCTTGAGATTTTTTTGCACGAAAATATGCACCCCTCTGATACAGGTACTATGTCGGTCAACGCGTCAATCTCATTTGAGTTAACAAACTCAAAATTTGTCTCCCCCCGAGATGAGCTTGCTACTGCCCCCCGTTGTGTATAGCAGTATCTACCCCCCTGCACGTCCACAACTACACAGCAATCCTTGTACGTGCCATTATGAAACTCGTTTACCATGCAAAAAACATCTCTATCTTCTGAAAGGACTATAGTTATCGGGTTGCTAGACTAGTTCCTAAAGAGTGTCAACCAGGAGATACTATTCCTGTCAGCCAAATTGAGGTAGTTCGCAGCACATACCTTGAGTTGAGAGAGGTTAACATCACAAGGACACGTCACAACACCAGACTTGAAACCACTGTAGAGTCCCACCACGTCCCAAACACCACCGAACACAATCATAATTTGATGTCCCGCCATTTTGTGTTAATGGTAAATTTTTCGATAAAAATATTGTTGGGTTTTATGCCCTAAAACTCGTAGATAGTGAATGTAACCGTTGACCGGATATTAATGAAATAATATTGATATATTTTCCATTAAATGTTATTAGTTATTTTATATTTGTCTTTGCCTAAAAATTAACTTAATCCAATAAACTAGACATCCTAGGCTATAATATGAGTCTTGAACTATATGTAGTGACATATGGGATCATTGTTCAAGAAACAACCTAAAGGGTCTTTAGTATAGGGATAAGACTGGGTGTCTTATCCTGGCGACACTATGGATACGACCCACTTTGTATTTGATACAAACGCTATGATCCAACGCGTTCGTGTAGGAGACATGCGAGTGGGGGTATCCTATGCAATGAGTTTGCATAAGATCGGACCGCGAAATAGTAACCAATGGCTATAACACCGTTAACTAGTTGGTTTTCTATTTCACTAGGACGACGTAGACAACTTGGTCTTAATCCTGAGTTGATTATGAACTCCTGCTCATGAGGGATTGTCCTTTGATTTGTATAAGTGAGAGTGGCCAATATGCCGACTCAATAAGCCTACCATTTTGGGGACAAGACCGAGTGGGGAGCTGGGAACATAATCGTACAAGATGGAATTCACTCCTTCCCGACTTTAGGGAAGCAGATGAGTGTTCCCTTAAGTGGTTACTCCGAGTCTTGAACAAAGGGTCCTACCCTCTCAATGGCATGAGAGGGTTTTCTGTTTGATGGTTGGACCACAAACAGGTTGTTCATTAGAGGAGAACTGGTACTTAAGGAAATAGAAGTAACCCAAGGGTAAAACGGTAATTTGACCCAACTGGTGTTACGGACACTCGTGAAGGACTAACTAGTCGATATTGGTCTAGATCTGTGGACACATAAAGTATGTCTGCAGTGAGAAGAGTGCAACTGTGAGTCTATAGTGGAATGTACACACAGTTAACAAATATTGATTAATGTGGTTAATGAGTTTGACCAATTAATCTCACATCGTTGGAGCTTCTGATCTGCAGGTCCATTAGGTCCTACTGGTAGCTCATAAAGTAATTTGAGGCAACTAAGTAATAAATGTAAATTAAAAATGTTCAATTTACTAAGGGAAACAATATAATATATATTGATATATTATTATGAGAGAAACTAATATTTGAAGAAATTCAAATATTAATATAAATTTATGGAAGTTTGAAAGAGTTCAAATAATGAATTAATTAATTTTAAGACCTAAAATCTATTTGGGTAAATTAATTAATTCAAGGCTTGAAATTAAATATGTGATATTTAATTGGTGGTTAATTAATTAAATAATTCATTAACCGGGAATTAATCAATTAGGAAATAATTAATCACTTAAGGAAGTTACTAATCATTTATGGAAATGATCTAATCACTTATGGAAGTAATTAGTCATTTGTGGAAAAGATTAATCAATTATGGAATTGATTGATCATAGATTGATTAAATAAGAAATAAGATTGAATCAATTTTGGAAAAGATTGATTTAATTGAATATTTTATTCATGGCCTCTCTTCTATAAATAGAACACTAGACCTAATTGGTCCAACACACTCTTCTCTTGCTCTTAGACTCACAAGACAAGACCTAGAATTTTCTCTAGCCTCCCTCTTAGAGAAAGACTGCCACAAGTCTTTTGCCTCCTAGACTTAGAGACATACCGGTGTAACCTCTGTGGTTATTGTGTCATTCAAGAAGAAATTTCCAACGATTAAAAGATAAGAGGGCTGCTGCGTTTTTGTCCGTTGGAACGTCGTTGGCAAAGAACGGTCAAGTCTACAACGAAGGTTTGTAACGGTTCTTTCCCTTTTCTTTAGAAAAGCATGAAAATAAATTTAGATTTATTTTTTAGCATGTTTATACCAATTTTCTAGCAACTTTAAAGTATGTTTAAAGTTTATTTGAGTTTTTCGTAACGGTATTTTAATGTTAATTAATATACGGCGTAAGGTCCAATCGATGCGCTTCCGCTGTGTAGAAGCTTTTATCCCCTTCAATCGGCATCAGAGCCATCACTGTCCCTATTAATTAATATTAAAATTTACGATAGGCTCTAATAGGTGGGATTTATGCATAATGTATGTTCGGTTTGCGTTGAACTGTTTAGGTTAATTTTATGGCCATAGATTTTATTTTTATGTGACTTTGATCATGTAAGGCCCGGTGTTTCGGGTGTTTTATGTAAAATCGAGTCCTATGTAATTCCTGGTCTAGAATAGGTTTTTATGAGATGAAAATCAGAGAAATCGCGGCTGAAATGGAGGCCAAAACCGAAGAAATCGTGCTATTTCTGCTCAGAATCTGCTTCCAGATGCAACAACGTTGGGACGCTACTCCAACAGGGTCTCGACGTTGTCTCGATACCGCAGGCGCTCAGGTAAGGAAAGCGCACATCGTCGAGACGCTGTGTTGATAGCGTTTCGACACTATCACGATGACGACGCACATTAGAACTTCAACAGGCGCGGTTCAAGAGGAGGGAGGTCCGGTTCGGACGGGCTGGGATCTATTTGGTTCGGTTCAGCCAATTTTTGGCATGGTTCGTGATTTTGGAGGTCGGTTCGAGGCTGTTCGGGGCGGTTCGTGCTGTCTAGACCAAGTTTTGGAGCTGCAGAAGAATTTTAGGATAGAATTTAGCTAAAATTATTGTAATTTAATGCTTTATTTTATCCTAGGGGCCAAAATTAACCGGTTCAATTGCTATTTATATGCTTTATGGATGTCATATAAAATTATGGGAAAAATACACTTTTGGTCCCTGAGGTTTGGGTTAAGTGACACTTTGGTCCCCGAGTTTTCAAACTCAACAAAAATACCCCCGAGGTTTGAGATAAGGAGCAATTTGGTCCCTGCCGTCAATTTTTCCCAACAAAAATACACAGGGTCTCGACGTTGTCTCGATACCGCAGGCGCTCAGGTAAGGAAAGCGCACATCGTCGAGACGCTGTGTTGATAGCGTTTCGACACTATCACGATGACGGCGCACATTAGAACTTCAACAGGCGCGGTTCAAGAGGAGGGAGGTCCGGTTCGGACGGGCTGGGATCTATTTGGTTCGGTTCAGCCAATTTTTGGCATGGTTCGTGATTTTGGAGGTCGGTTCGAGGCTGTTCGGGGCGGTTCGTGCTGTCTAGACCAAGTTTTGGAGCTGCAGAAGAATTTTAGGATAGAATTTAGCTAAAATTATTGTAATTTAATGCTTTATTTTATCCTAGGGGCCAAAATTAACCGGTTCAATTGCTATTTATATGCTTTATGGATGTCATATAAAATTATGGGAAAAATACACTTTTGGTCCCTGAGGTTTGGGTTAAGTGACACTTTGGTCCCCGAGTTTTCAAACTCAACAAAAATACCCCCGAGGTTTGAGATAAGGAGCAATTTGGTCCCTGCCGTCAATTTTTCTGTTAAACCCTAACAGTAAGCTGACGTGGCACTATTATTTTAATTAAAAAAAATTAATTTTTAATTTTTTTAAATAAAAAATATAAATATATTAAATATATTATTATTTTATTATTATTTTTAAAATTCTCTCTCTATCTTCTCCATCTTCTTTCTTCTCCACCTTCTTTCTCCCTCCATCTTCTTCCTTCCCCCTCCCATCTTCTTCAGCTCCGGTGGCCAGCCGCCGCCGTCTACCGGCGAACGGCGGTCGCCGAAATTTTTTTTTTTTTTCTTCTTTCTTCTTCTCTTCTTCCCTTCTTCTTCTTTCTCTTCCTTTCTTCTTTTTTTTTTTCTTAAAAAGAAGGGAGTTTCGGGGAGGAGGAGCTCCTCCTCCTCGATTCGTAATTCTTTCGGTCTATATCTATGTGTTGCTCATAATTCTTGAATCCGCTAAGTCCCAACCCTTCTCCCTCTTCATTAGATTTGGTTAATGTGTTATAAAGCTTATTGAAGGTAATATTAGAAACATTCTAGATTTCTGGAATAAATTCATTTCACATATGTTCCAACAAGAACAGAAAAAAGAAAGAAAATCAATCCACTTATTTCAGATGAATTTCTTCATGGGATTGGTAAGTTGTAACAGACATTATTATCTTCAAAAGTCGTGGGAGATCAAGTACTGAAGTTTGTTTGTTTTTTTTGATAGGCAAGTACTGAAGTTTGTATTCAGTCACTTATTCCCTTTTTTCTCTCCCCGATTCGACGCCGGAATCGGGGAGGAGGAGTTCCTCCTCCCCCTTCACCGGAGAAGCAAAATGGTCGTCGACAAACCCAACCTCACGCCTTCCTCCAAACTCGACGATACCTTCGATAGAGCTTCGGAGCTGAAAGCGTTCGACGAAACTAAGGCTAGCGTCAAAGGCCTGGTCGACGCCGGCGTAGTCGAGATCCCAAGAATTTTCTACGGGCCACCGAGAAGCGACGGTTCCGATTTCGATTCTGACAAAACCGGAGTGGGCGTTCCGGTGGTGGATCTGGAAGACATTGGTAAAGATCCGTTGAAACGCAGAGAGATCGTGGAAAGAATCCGAGAGGCAGTAGAGACGTGGGGTTTCTTCCAAGTGGTGAACCATGGGGTTCCGTTGAGTCTTCAGGAGGAGATGATGAATGGGGTGCGGCGATTTCACGAGCTAGACGAGGAAGGTGAAGAAAGAATACTATACAAGAGACGTCACCAAGCTTTTTGCTTACCATTGCAATTTCGATCTCTTAACCGCGCCGGCCGCAAATTGGAGGGACTCGTGCGCCGTTTACATGGCCCCAAATGCTCCCTCCCCACAACAGTTGCCCCAAGTTTGCAGGTAAATCTCTTCTTTACTCTCCCAACCTACTCACAAAGTTTTGACGAAATTTTACAAACGATTTCAATTTCGACGTTCATGTTTAATTAAGAAGAAGGGAAGAAGAGAAGAAGAGAAGAAGAAAAAAAAAAAAATCCGGCACCGCCGCCGCCGTTCGCCGACAGCCGGCGGCGGCCGGCCACCGGAACTGAAGAAGATGGGAGGGGGAAGGAAGAAGATGAGAAGGAAGAAGATGAAGAAGAAAGAGAGAAAATTTAAAAAAATAATAATAAAATAATAATATTTTTAATATTTTTATATATTTTTATTTAAAAAATCAAAAATTCATTTTTTTAATTAAAATAATAATGCCACGTCAGCTTACCGTTAGGGTTTAACGGCAAAATGGACGGCAGGGACCAAAGTGTTACTTATCTCAAACCTCAGGGGTATTTTTGTTGAATTTGAAAACTCAGGGACCAAAGTGTCACTTAACCCAAACCTCAGGGACCAAAAGTGTATTTTTCCCTAGAATTATTAATCCCACCTTAGGTTATAAACATGCTCATGCATTTATTTATATATTATAAATTGTTATAATGTATGTTTTAAGTGCATGGAATTGTTTTCATATTTTTAATATAAGTGTATATTAATTATATGAAAAATTGGAAAGCATGAAGCATGACATTACTTAAATTAAATATAAATAGTTATGTTTAATGTGATGAATGAAGCATGCTTGATTGATTTTCTTGATTGGCTTATAATTGTTTTTTTTTTGTTTTGAGAAAGATTGGCTTATAATTGTTATATTAAAAGAAAATCAATATTGCATGAAGCATGAAACATCCATAGTTAATAATATAATTGTTATATTATTCATGCAATTAGTATGGTTTAATTATTTAATTTGAATAAGATTGTTTAATGAATTAAACCCTAGATTCTTGATTATAGGATTAATCATTAAAATTTGAAATAGTTCTTTAATATTAATGATTAGAAACCGTCAATCTATAATCAAGATTTGCATGCAAACATAAGATCATAGGATAAATTGGATTATTCTTAAATTGTTTAAAATTAATTAGACCTAGATCAGTTTCTAATAGGATTAGAATTATTTCTTACTTAGTTAATTGACTAAGTAGGAAAAACATTGCTATGATTATAAGGGAACTCCACCGATAATGTTCTGTCTAAGGCTGGGGGTATTTAAGTTGACGGTTTACGAAACACCTCCTACCTGGGAACTGACCTGTAATACCGGAGTTGAATTAATCATAGTTAAATGTTAGCATGCAATGTCACTAGGTTTATTAAAAGTGTTTAATGCACCTAGATCTTTAGAGTAAAGACCTTACATTACTGAGGTTATAAGGGAACTCTCTCGGTAAAGTTCTGTCTAAGGTTGGGGGTATTTAAGTTGACGGTTTACGGAACACCTCCTACCTAGGAACTGACCTGAACATTGAGTTGAATAAACCATAGTAGTGTTGACTTGCAATGTTGGGTTTATTAAAAGAAGTTTAATTCACCTAAAACATTGCGGTTGAATCCTTTCCATAATTGTTATAATAGGATCAGACTTAGATAGATTGACTTAGCCGAATTCTATCTAAGATAAACAACCCTTAATTAACCTAAGGACATTTTAAGTAGGAGAAAAATTTCAAAACGAGATTTAAGTCAAGTTTTGCTCCCACGTCCCTATATTCACAACGTGAGGTTCATGCTCGGCTTCGAGTTGCCTTAGGAGCGGCCTCCCTTCGAAAAGTGTTTGCATGAATCAATAACAAGGTGGATGGGAAAAATGTCTAGAGTAAGTGGGAGCGGGACACGTGTCAACGTATCCCTCGGTCTCCGCCCTAGTTCACACAGTGAGAGTCCTATGATCCGCCTACAGGTTGTCCTGGCGCAACCATCCCTTCGGAAGGCCTGATCATAGGATTCGGAACATCATGAACTCCTGAGCAGGATAAGAACTCTTAGGCTAATTACCAACAATTGTCTTTCCCTTCGGTAGCCTGTTGGTGCGTGCCTCTGAGATCTAAAAGTGGGAGGGTTACACTTACGAGGATGAGTTAAAAGTGTTAACAAATCCTTGACCGAACAATGGTGGCTAATGTCTATAGGAATATGAGTTATTTTGGAATTAGAATTAGCTGAGAAATGTCTCACTTCAGAGGAGGAGTGCCTGATCACCCTTCGGTGGCTGATATTCTAAACCTCTGAAACATCGTTGCAAAACTAAATCAATAGTTTTAGGGTTCTGTGATTGTCTGTTTTGCTAAATTGATTGGATTGTATGCAATTGTTTGTTTGTATGATGGGTTAAGGCAAAGATAACTAATACGATCATTGTTTGTTTAAATTACAGCAATGTCTTCCTCAATTGTCTCTCTGCTTAAAAATGAGAAATTAACCGGCGAAAATTACGCTACGTGGAAGTCGAACCTGAATACGATTCTTGTTGTCGATGATCTGTGGTTCGTCTTAACGGAGGATTGTCCTCCAGCCCCTGCTCGTAATGCATCCCAAGCAGTTAAGGATGCTTATGACCGCTTGACAAAGGCCAATGATAAGACTCGCGTCTATATCCTAGTCAGCTTATCTGAAGTTTTGGCTAAAAGGCATGAGGTGGTAATAGTGAGGGAGATTATGAACTCTCTCCAGGAGATGTTTGGACAACCGTCCTACCAACTCCACCATGATGCTCTCAAATACATTTATAGTTGCCGCATGAAAGAGGGCACGTCTTTTCGGGAGCATGTCCTGGATATGATGGTCCAATTCAACGTGGCAGAAGCAAACGGGGCGGTCATAGATGAGCGTAGTCAGGTTGCATTCATCTTAGAATCTCTTCTGAAGAGTTTTCTACAGTTTCGAAGCAATGCAATGATGAATAAAATAACATTCAACCTGACTAGCCTCTTGAATGAGCTACAACTCTATCAGTCTCTTCTTAAGAACAAGGGACATATAGAAGGAGAGACAAACGTTGTTCACTCTAAAAGAAAGTTCGAGAAGGGTTCATCCTCTGGAACTAAATCTGTAGCCACTTCTTCAAAGAAAACTCAGAAGAAGAAAGGAAACAAGGAGAAAGCTCCTGGTACTGCTGCTAAAAGCAAGGGAAAAACCAAAGCTGTGGCAGACAAGGGCAAGTGTTTCCACTGCAATGTAGATGAACATTGGAAGAGAAACTGCCCAAAGTACCTTGCTGAGAAAAAGAAGGAAAAGGAAGGTAAATTTGATTTACTAGTTTTAGAAACATGTCTAGTAGAACATGATGAGTTTACCTGGATACTTGATTCAGGAGCAACTAATCATGTTTGCTCTTCTTTTCAGGAAAATAATTCCTTTCGACAGTTGAACGATGGGGAAATGATACTCAAGGTCGGAACTGGAGAAGTAATTTCAGCTAAAGTAGTGGGAGTTGCGAAGTTATTTTTTAGAAATAGATTCTTACTTTTAGAAAGTTTGTTAATTGTTCCCGAGATTAAGAGAAACTTAATTTCTATTTCATGTTTGATTGAACAATCATATACAATTACTTTTGATATGAATGAAGCGTTCATTTATAAGAATGATGTACTTATTTGTTCAGCCAAATTAGAAAATAACTTGTATGTATTAAGACCAACCGAAAACAAAGCACTTTTGAATCACGAATTATTTAAAACTGCTGAAACTCAAAGAAAAAGGCAAAAGATTTCCCCAACAAGTAACAATACTCATCTTTGGCATCTTAGGCTTGGTCATATAAACATCGATAGGATCGGTCGTTTGGTAAAGAATGGACTTCTAAGCAACTTAGAAGATGATTCACTACCACCTTGTCAATCTTGTCTCGAGGGAAAAATGACCAAGAGACCCTTTACTGGAAAAAGGTTACAGAGCCAAAGAACCCTTAGAGTTAATACATTCGGATCTATGTGGTCCAATGAATGTAAAAGCTCGAGGAGGGTACGAATATTTCATCTCATTTATAGATGATTATTCAAGATATGGTTACTTGTACCTAATGGTGAAGGAATTGAATCTTTAAAGCGGAAGCAAATTAAATCGAGCGTGATTTTAATTTCAATTATTCGAATACCGGTACGTTGGGCAAGAAATCATAGAAACTATTTTCTATCCTATTTCCAAATTAAGCATGCTGTAAATAACAATCTAAACAATTTTAGATTAAGAAAACTTACTAGAACAAGGCTGAAAAATTTTGCACAATGCTCCCAAATGACACCACCACGCAAGAACACCCACTATTCTCTCGGGATATCTTGAGATCTCGATTGTGGGATCGATCTCTCCTTGGGAAGGGAATCACAACAAGGAAAATTGTTGTGTTTTTGGTTGAGAGAGTGAGAGAGTTGAGAGAGAATCTTTTCTCTGTCTTGTAACGACCCTACTTTTCATGCCTAGATCCTAAGGCCGTTACTACATGCATTTCATTCTACTTCTAAAAACAGCGAGAAAATATCATTTAAAGAAAACATACTTAGAAATCTTGCGAAACCTTTCAGCCTGGGATCCCAGTTAAAGCAGAACAAACGAAACCTTTAGTTATTCAAACAAAACTTTAAGCGGAATAAACCATAAATCATTCTCAATACAAGTTCAAAAATAAGAATTTCAAAACACAAAATGTGGAATACTATCCTAAAGGAGATCCATAGCTCAGCAACTCTCCGTCACGCGTCCTGTACACCTTTACCTTTACCTGCAGTTGTATGTAAGGGAAAAGAATGAGTATTTAAGAAAATACTCAGTAAGTAGCAATCAAGGTTTTAACATTTTATTCGAGTTAAGGGCGTAAGGGTTAGGTCATCTCATTCTTCATTCATTTCATTTCATTTCATTTCATTTATCTGTAGTTCGGGTCTTGTGTTCAATTAGTACACCTATATACATATAAGTTTGCCAACTCACTGATAGTGCACAAGTGGGAGTTTTGGGAGGTCTCTACTCCTACTGATGGTAGATGGACCCCAGTCAGTGGAGCTAAGTCTCGTCCCTCAAGGCACTAATGGGCGCGTAGCGCTCTAAACTACCATTTCACTGGTGGGGCATTCATGGGTTTAAGTCAGAAATTAACTTCCATAGTTAGTAAATGGCACCTAGACTGCGAAGCCAAGTCCCGCCCATTAAGCCCCTCATTTCAGTCTATTACATCTCAGTCCTAGGTGTTTAATTGACACGACCCGTAATCGAGGCAACTAGCCTATCCTTTTCCCTTTCTTAATCCTTTACCTTTTAGGACCCCTTAACTCTTGCTATTTTAACGGCAACCCTCCTAAACAGAGAAAAGCACAAACTTCCCGTTGTCCACAAATAATGTCAGGCAACTACGAAATATACACCAGTCACGCACTCGCTTCTATCACACAACACAAATGTGCAGTAGCCGAAATTCTTGAAATAAACGCATCACATCATCTTAGTCTCAATCCAAACAACATATACACATTCTCATGCCAGGAACACATCAGTCATTTCAATGCTTAATAGAGTTTAATCTAGCAAAGTAATTACCATGTTCAGCTTACCATGCAATGCACTTAAAACATGGAATTTTGAATACAAATAGCTACTTAAATTCCAAGGGGCAACTTTAGGATTTAACCCAGCTCATGCTATCGCAAACCATACTCAACATAAATGAGTTTAAAGCAGAGAATTTATTCCAACGGCTACTTACGTTAAGGCTAACTCAACATGCTACAACTAACCTTAACATTTTCATACTATCCTCTTGCTTCAAAGTGAACCAATCATGCTTATTGGAACCCAAGGGTAAGACTTAGATTTTAAATCCAACTCATGCTTCCAAAAGAGTAAAACAATCATGTTCCCCAATTCTAAGGCTAGCCATTCATACTTATCTCATGCTAGCATAGTGACATAATGAATACATGGGTCCAAAGCATACGACATAAACCAAAAAAACTACTTACATTAGCCCAACAAATCCTTGATCGACTTCTAACCAATTTTCCTTTAAATTCCAAGACTTCAAGCAACTAAAGCAGAAACTTAGCTTGCTGTCCGGGCTCTCAAATCCACCTAAATCCAACAATTTAATCACCAAACGCAATGGGCATCTTAAATTCAATAGCCAAAATCAATGGGTATTCATCTAACACACATAAATCATTCCAAAACTTGACTTAATTCACTTACCCAATGATGAACTAGCTCAAAAAGGCTGAAACTTGAAGATCCGCTACTAGAACGTCGGTTATGAAGAGAAACGCCTGCTGAATGGAAAGGAAAGTGAATGGGTAATTGTTTAAATGCAAGAACTAACCCACATAAGCCTCAAACCAACCTACCCACTGCGAGAACTCACCTAAAACACCCGAAAAATACGGAAAAATGGTCCCTCCTCGCTGCTGTCAGCGCCTATAGTGTTGCTGCCGGAAACAACGCAAAACACGCGCACCCACGCTGCTACAACATGAGACAGAGAAGGGAGGGGATGGGCGTGAGAGAGTGTGAGATCGAGGGAGAAGGAGACGAGAGAGAGAAAAGAAAACTGAGAGAGAGAGAGAGAGATGAGAGACGTTTACCGGCGACGGCGGCTTGCGTGCGGTGGAGGAAGGCGACGGCGTGCGGGCTGTGGTGTCGTCGACGGCTTGCGTGCGGCGGAGGAAGGTGACACCGAGAGGGAGTGAGAGAGAGAGAGAGAGAGGGCTGAGATAGAGAGAGGACTGAAAGGGAGAGAGAGGGTGTCGGGGAGAGAGAGTTGCGTGAGGGAGAGAGAGAGCTTCAGCTTTTTCTTCTTCTTTTTTTTTTTAAAAAAAATAAATGGTCATGTTTGACCGAAAATGTGGGGGGAAACTTTTCCCCCACTCACCCACTTGACCGCCTAAAAAAATGCCTTTTTCCCCTTTTTTTTTTATTAAAACAGGCTCCTACATCATACTAACCTTAAAAGAACTTTCGTCCTCGAAAGTTGCTAGTACTGGAACAACTCTGGATACTTGGCCATCATTTCATCTTCTCTCTCCCACGTCACTTCTTCAGATTGATGGTTTCGCCAAAGGACCTTTACGAGAGCTATCTCGCGATTACGAAGGACTTTCACATCTCTATCAAGAATTAGCATAGGTCTCTCCTCATAAGTCAAGTTCTCGCTCAGATGTAAAGGCTCGAAGTCCACCTTGTGAGTTGGATTTGTCAAATACTTTCGCAGCATGGAGACATGGAAAACGTTGTGTATCGCCGAAAGAGAAGGCATCAACGCTAGACGATAAGCTACCGGACCAATCCGTTCTAGAATTTCAAACGGACCGATAAAACGTGGACTGAGCTTGCCTTTCCTTCCAAACCTCAGTACTCTTTTCATTGGAGCTACCTTCAAGAAAACATGATCACCCACGTCAAACTCTAAATCTCTTCTCCTTGTATCAGCATAGCTCTTCTGTCGGCTTTGGGCTGTTAACATCCTCGATCTGATCGTGGCGAATTCTTCAGAAAAAATTGTGTCTGAATAGCCTCACTAGAGGCTTGAATCAATTCAGGACCCGACAACTGATGTTCTCCGACCTCATCCCAATAAACAGGGGACCTGCATCTCTTCCCATAGAGGGCCTCAAACGGTGACATACCGATGGTTGCTTGATAACTATTGTTATACGCAAATTCCATTAAGTGCAGGTGTGCATCCTAACTACCTGAGAAATCCAAGACACATGCTCGCAACATATCCTCTAGAGTTTGGTTCAATCGCTCAGTTTGACCATCTGTCTGAGGGTGAAAAGCTGTACTGAAACGTAACTGAGTACCCAAGGCTCTTTGCAGACTCCTCCAGAAGTTAGAAGTGAACCGAGGGTCTCTATCTGACACGATTGATACTGGCACACCATGGAGCTTGACTATCTCTGTCATATATAACTGGGCCCACTTTTCAACAGTGTAAGTAGGCTTCCTAGGGAGAAAGTGCGTTGACTTGGTGAGTCTGTCGATAATGACCCAAATCACGGTGTAACCCTTGGCCGTTCTAGGCATTCCTGTGATGAAGTCCATAGATATATGCTCCCACTTCCATTCTGGGACGCTCAGCGGCTGCAACAAGCCCGCTGGTTTCTGTCTCGGGGCCTTCACTTGTTGGCAAACAAGGCATTTACTGACAAAATCCGCTATCTCTCCTTTCATGCCCTACCACCAGTAATACTGTTTTAAATCATGGTACATCTTCGTACTTCCTGGATGGATTGAAAAAGGTGAACTATGTGCCTCTGCTAATAATTCTTGTTTGAGATCGCCATTCCCAAGTACGCATAGGCGACCCTGGTAACACAAGTCGAGGTCTGAAGATAAGGAAAACTCGTTCACCTGCCCCGCCTCTACTTGCCTGCGTTTAACAACAAGGTCAGGGTCATTTGGTTGTTCATCTATGATCCTCTGTCTCAAGATCGACTTAACTGTGAACTGAGCTAGGCGTGCTGTAACTTCGCCCACTGCAATCATAATCTCTGGACGTTCCAAGTCATCCAATATATGAGCCTGAGTAGTAATCAAAGCAGACGCATGAGCGGTCTTCCTACTGAGGACTTCTGCAACCACATTTGCCTTGCCCGGGTGGTACTGGATGTCACAATCATAATCTTTCACTAACTCTAACCATCTTCGCTGCCTCATATTCAACTCTTTCTGGGTGAAGAGGTATTTCAAACTTTTGTGGTCCGTGAAGATTTGGATTTTCTCTCCGTATAAATAGTGTCTCGAAATCTTCAAGGCAAAGACCACCGCTGCTAACTCCAAGTCATGGGGCGGGTAGTTCTTCTCATAATCTTTCAGCTGACGAGATGCATAAGCAATGACCTTACCATGCTGCATTAACACACAACCCAGTCCCTTCTTTGAAGCATCACTGTAAATGACAAATTCTCCTGAACCATCAGGTACTGTAAGTACCGGTGCCGAAACAAGTCTTTGTTTAAGCTCTTGGAAGCTTGCCTCACAAGCTTCGTTCCACAAAAACGGAGTACCCTTTCGAGTCAACTGAGTTAGGGGTGCGGTAATACTGGAAAAGCCTTGCACAAAACGACGGTAATATCCTGCTAACCCCAAGAAACTCCGAATCTCGCTAACTAAAGTGGGTCGAGACCAATTTGTCACTACCTCTATTTTGGCTGGATCTACTGTGACACCTTCCTTCGACACCACGTGCCCTAAGAAGGAAACTTGTTGTAACCAAAACTCACATTTAGAGAATTTGATACAACTTGTTTATTCTTAAGGTAATTAGAACTCTCCTGAGATGATCCTCATGTTCCTCTTCTGTCTTGGAGTAAATAAAAATGTCGTCGATAAAAACAATCACAAATGAATCCAGGAATTCCTTAAATACCTTGTTCATCAAGTCCATGAAAACTGCGGGAGCATTAGTAAGCCCAAAGGACATCACAGTAAATTCGTAATGCCCATACCTGGTTCGGAAAACTATCTTAGGTATATCTTCTTCCCTAATCCTCAACTGATGGTAGCCTGACCGTAAGTCTATTTTAGAAAATACTGTTGCACCTTGAAGCTGATCAAAAAGGTCATCAATCCTGGGCAGAGGGTATCTATTCTTTACTGTCACTTTGTTCAGCTCCCGATAATCAATGCACAAACGCATGGTCCCATCCTTCTTTTTCACAAATAAAACTGGAGCAGCCCACGGCGAAACGCTGGGGCGTATATAACCTTTGTCCAACAGCTCCTGAATCTGCACCTTAAGCTCTTTCAATTCCGCTGGAGGCAACCTATATGGAGCTTTAGAAATCGGGTTAGTCCCTGGCTCAAGCTCAATGCAGAAGTCAACCTCTCGAGCTGGCGGTTGTCCTGTCAGATCCTCAGGAAATACATCTGTGAATTCCCTCACTACCGGTATCGAGGTCATTGATGTCTCGGTTTTCCTTGTGTCAACCACACTAGCCAACAAGCCCCAGGCTCCTTGGAGCACCTTTGATCATCGATCCTTTAGGAGCACCTTTGATCATCGATCCTTTAAACTTGAAGCTTGCCTCTGACGGAGGGTTGAAGATCACCTCCTTACCATAACAGTCTATGTTGGCATAATTAGAAGCCAACCATTCCATTCCCAAAATAACGTCAAAATCACTCATATCAAGGGCGATCAATGTCACATCCATTGATCGATCAGACACTATCATTTGGCAGGCTTTCACCGCTTCACTAGCTAGTAACGTTACCCCCGCAAGGGTTGAGACTGACAAAACATAGCCTAGCGGCTCTAGTTCTAGGTTGGCTTGACTTACAAATGATGAAGAAATAAAAGAATGTGTTGAACCCGAATCAAACAACACAAAAGCATAATGGCCGAGGATAGGGATGGTACCTGTCACTACTGCATTAAGGTCCTCGGCCTCTCGTCGGGTGGTGGCAAATATCTTGCCCTGATGTTGTACTGGACGGCTGGTCGACATAATTAGCTTTCTTCTGATTACAATTCGGAGCAATATGCCCTTCCCGACCACACTTGAAACAAACACGGGTCCCTGCCAAGCAACGACCCTAGTGGTACTTCCTGCAGGTCTGACATAATGGCCTATCCTGATTAGGCCCTGACTGATTCTGTGCTCTCTGTCGACGGTCCTGGAGTGGACCTCGTCTAGGGTAACGGTGACCCCTCTGTGTGTTCGAGCTCATCTGATCGTACCTTCGGTTATGACCTGAAGAAGGTTCTGAAGAGACAACTGACGGTCGTCGATCAATCAACTGTGCCACCCTAACTGTCGTGGCACAGTCTTGGGGTTCATGGGCTGCCACACTGCCCTGAATCTCTTCCTTTAAGCCTGTGATGAAACGTTCTACCTTATCAGCCTCTACAGCTACCAGGGCAAGGGCAAACTGAGACAGTCCGGCAAACTCTGTCTCGTACTCCTCTACGGTTCGGTTTCCCTGCGTAAGAGCCACAAACTCTGCTTGTTTCTTGAATCGGGATGCTGCAGGGTAATACTTCCTAAAGAATTCCCCCCTGAACTGAGCCCATGTGACAGGTCCGTTGCTGACTTCTATAGTCCTTTCGATCGATTGCCACCAAATCAGGGCATTATCTCGTAACAGGAATACGGCGCAGTACACTTTCTGGTCCTCCGGGCAGTTCATGTGGCGAAAAATAGTCTCGATGGAGGACATCCACAACTCTGCTACCGTGGGGTCCTTTAAGACTCAATCGAACGAACAGGGGTCCCACTTCCTAAAATCTCTTAAGCACCTAGCCTCCCGTGATAGGGCGGCTTCGTTGTTCTGAGGCGCTTGGGCCTGTCGCCCTGTAAGCACGCCCGCAACTGCAGCCTGAACCACAGTCTGAATAATTGCCTGAATATCCACCGTGACAGGTCCTACCGCAGGCCTCGGCTGTCCACCCGGCTGTTCCATTTGTGGGTTTTCTGGTAGATCTCCTTCTTGCTCCACAGGTGGCACGACTTGCTTAGGGGTTGTACGACCCCTACAACGACCTCTTCCTCGACCTCTTCCACGACCTCGTGCACGGGGAGGCATGATCTATTACACAAAATTTTTATCATCTTACTACAAAGGCTTGAACCCTTTAAACAATGCACAGTTACAAAACCTTATTCATACTTTTCCACAACATGAATCTTTTCTTACAGACTACAAAGTAAACAAACGTGTACCTGGCGTGACCGAATGCTTGCTGATAAACCATGGACATACCTATGGTTTACGATGTAAACCAGTCTAGATAACCTATAACCTAGAGCTCTGATACCAACTGTAACGACCCTACTTTTCATGCCTAGATCCTAAGGCCGTTACTACATGCATTTCATTCTATTTCTAAGAACAGCGAGAAAATATCATTTAAAGAAAACATACTTAGAAATCTTGCGAAACCTTTCAGCCTGGGATCCCAGTTAAAACAGAACAAACGAAACCTTTAGTTATTCAAACAAAACTTAAAGCGAAATAAACAATAAATCATGCTCAATACAAGTTCAAAAATAAGAATTTCAAAACACAAAATGCGGAATACTATCCTAAAGGAGATCCATGGCTCAACAACTCTTCGTCACGCGTCCTGTACACCTTTACCTCTACATGCAGTTGTATGTAAGGGAAAAGAATGAGTATTTAAGAAAATACTCAGTAAGTAGCAATCAAGGTTTTAACATTTTATTCGAGTTAAGGGCCTAAGGGTTAGGTCATCTCATTCTTCATTCATTTCATTTCATTTCATTTCATTTATCTGTAGTTCGGGTCTCGTGTTCAATTAGTACACCTATATACATATAAGTTTGCCAACTCACTGATAGTGCACAAGTGGGAGTTTTGGGAGGTCTCTACTCCTACTGATGGTAGATGACACCTAGTCAGTGGAGCTAAGTCTCGTCCCTCAAGGCACTAATGGGCGCGTAGCGCTCTAAACTACCATTTCACTGGTGGGGCGTTCATGGGTTTAAGTCAGAAATTAACTTCCACATTTAGTAAATGGCACCTAGACTGCGAAGCCAAGTCCCGCCCATTAAGCCCCTCATTTCAGTCTATTACATCTCAGTCCTAGGTGTTTAATTGACACGACCCGCAATCGAGGCAACTAGTCTATCCTTTTCCCTTTCTTAATCATATACCCTTTAGGACCCCTTAACTCTTGCTATTTTAACGACAACCCTCCTAAACAGAGAAAAGCATAAACTTCTCGTTGTCCACAAACAATGTCAGGCAGCTACGAAATATACACCAGTCACGCACTCGCTTCTATAACACAACACAAATGTGCAGTAGCCAAAATTCTTGAAATAAACGCATCACATCATCTTAGTCTCAATCCAAACAACATATACACATTCTCATGCCAGGAACACATCAGTCATTTTAATGGTTAATAGAGTTTAATTCATCAAAGTAATTACCATGTTCAGCTTACCATGCAATGCACTTAAAACATGGAATTTTGAATACAAATAGCTACTTAAATTCCAAGGGGCAACTTTAGGATTTAACCCAGCTCATGCTATCGCAAACCATACTCAACATAAATGAGTTTAAAGCAGAGAATTTATTCCAATGGCTACTTACGTTAAGGCTAACTCAACATGCTACAACTAACCTTAACATTTTCATACTTTCCTCTTGCTTCAAAGTGAATCAATCATGCTTATTGGAACCCAAGGGTAAGACTTAGATTTTAAATCCAACTCATGCTTCCAAAAGAGTAAAACAATCATGTTCCCCAATTCTAAGGCTAGCCATTCATACTTATCTCATGCTAGCATAGTGACATAATGAATACATGGGTCCAAAGCATACGATATAAACCAAAAAAACTACTTACATTAGCCCAAAAAATCCTTGATCGACTTCTAACCAATTTTCCTTTAAATTCCAAGACTTCAAGCAACCAAAGCAGAAACTTAGCTTGCTGTCCGGGCTCACAAATCCACCTAAATCCAACAATTTAATCACCAAACGCAATGGGCATCTTAAATTCAATAGCCAAAATCAATGGGTATTCATCTAACACACATAAATCATTCCAAAACTTGACTTAATTCACTTACCCAATGACGAACTCGCTCAAAAAGGCTGAAACTTGAAGATCCGCTACTAGAACGTCGGTTATGAAGAGAAACGCCTGCTGAATGGAAAGGAAAGTGAATGGGTAATTGTTTAAATGCAAGAACTAACCCACATAAGCCTCAAACCAACCTACCCACTGCGAGAACTCACCTAAAACACCCGAAAATGTGGAAAAATGGTCCCTCCTCGCTGCTGTCTGTGCCTAAAGTGTTGTTGTCGGAAACAACGCTAAACACGCGCACCCACGCTGCTACAACATGAGACAGAGAAGGGAGGGGATGGGCTTAAGAGAGAGTGAGATCGAGGGGGAAGGAGACGAGAGAGAAAAAAAACAGAGAGAGAGAGAGAGATGAGAGACGTTTACCGACGACGACGGCTTGCGTGCGGCAGAGGAAGGCGACGGCGTGCGGGCTGCGATGGCGTCGACGGCTTGCGTGCGGCGGAGGAAGGCGACGCTGAGAGGAAGTGAGAGAGAGAGAGAGAGAGAGAGAGAGAGAGAGAGAGGGGGCTGAGATAGAGAGAGGACCGAAAGGGAGAGAGAGGGTGTCGGGGAGAGAGAGTTGCGTGAGGGAGAGAGAGAGCTTCAACTTTTTCTTCTCTCTCTTTTTTTTTTAAAAAAAAAAATTGGTCAAGTTTGACCGAAAATGTGGGGGAAAACTTTTCCCCCACTCACCCACTTGACCGCCTAAAAAAAAGGCCTTTTTCCCCTCTCTTTTTTTTTTTTTTTATTAAAACATGCTGCTACATGTCTTTTGCGTGAGAAAGGAGAGAATGGGCGATCAGTTGGGGAACTCCCTCTCCCCTGTACGATAAGTGGGGAGGGAGTTATTACCCTACTAGATCTCAATCGTTGGATCTAATCCAAACGATCTTGGTCGTCTATTAATTAAATAATAATAATCATTTAATTAATTAATTATAATTAATTTAATTTAAACAATATGAATTAAATCAATTATAACATAAGGTATTTAATTCAATTTGAATCATATTAAATTGAATTAAATTGGCCATTCAATTAATCTCATTAATTGAATCCACATTAATTAAATATCCAATATTTAATTAATATTACAATTGAATCATATTCAATTTTAATCTCTCTCATTTAACCTATAGTTTCAATGTGTATCATAATGTACATTAATATTAACTATAGAATTAATTTAATCAAATCACATTAAATTAAATTAAATTAATTAATTCTAAAATTAATTAATTCATTAATTAAATATCATATATTTAATTAATTTACTATTTGAATCATTATTCAAATAATTCTCTCATATACTATAGTTTTAATATGAATCTCATTCACATTAAATTTAACCTAAAGTTTCAATATGAATCTAATTCATATTTAATATTTGAACTCCTTCAAATATTTAATTCTCTCGTTAATTAATTTTGAATAATATCCAAAATTAATTTATAATATAAAGTTTAATTCACCAATTAAACTTATATTATAATGTATCTTTATACATTATTTTAGTTGTATCAAATACAATAAAATTCCCTTAATGAATTTGAACACACTTCAAATTCTATTCAAGACTATTTCACCTCAAAACCTTTTACAAGCTAGCAGGTGGACCTAATGGACATACAGATCAGAAGCTCCAACGATACGAGACTAATTGGCTAAACTCACTAACAAAATTAGTCAACATTCGGTAACTGTGGGTCACTCCACTAAAGACCCACAGCTGCACTCTTCTCACTGTAGAATATTTCTGTGTCCACGGATATCGACCAATAACAGTAAGTCAATCCTTCACGAGGGTTCGTAACGCTAGTTGGGTCAAATTACCGTTTTACTCCTGGGTTACATCTGGATCCTTAAGTACCACTGATTCCTCTAATGAATAATTTGTTTATGATTCAATCAATAAACAGCAATTCCTCTCGGGCCAGGAGAGGATGGGTGCCCTTGTTCAAGACCCGGAATCAACCCTTAAGGGAACACACATCTACTTACCCAAATAGGGGAAGGAGTGAATTTCATCTTGTATTGTCATGTCCCCAGCCCCCCACTCGGTCTTGTCCCCAAGAAGGTAGGCTTATTGAGTCGGCGTGCTGGCCACTCTCACCCGTACTAATCAAAGGACAATCCCTCGTGAGAAGGAGTTCATGACACACTCAGGATTAAGATTGAGTTACCTAGGTCATCCTATTGAAACAGTAACCTAACTAGTTAACGGTGTTACATCTATTGGTTTACTATTTTGTGGTCCGGTCTTATGCAAACTCATTGCACAGGATACCCCCACTCGCATGTCTCCTACATGGATGCTTTGGATCATTGCATCTGTATCGAATACAAAGTGGGCCGTATCACATAGTGTTACCAAGATAAGGTACCCCAGCCTTATCCCTATACTATAGACCATTTAAGTTGTTACTTGAACACTGATCCCCGTATGTCCCCATATACTAGTTCAAGTTTCATCTAATCAACCTAGGATCTTAGTTTATTGGATTTGGGTCAAATTGTGCAATTTTAGTAACAACAACTCTTTATTGTACAAACCTCAACAACAACGTATTGAGACAAGTAAACAATTTGTCATCATTCACTATCTACGAGTTTTAGGGCATAAAACCCAACAACTCCCACTTGAACTAAAACTCTAGCTTAGTGGGATGTACAATAATCTATCATGGCAATGGGTGTATAGATACATGTATAATACTTAAAACGTATATATATTATGTACAAATACAATAAACTAGGGCATCCACTATACCCATTACATTTCTCCCACTTGCCCTAGATTACATCTCTGTACTTATCTCGTAGATCTAGACCATCTAGATGACCCTTATACACTTTAGCCGAGAGAGCCTTCGTGAATGATCAGCAATACTTCCATCCTATTCAATGTGCATGCTTGCCTTATATTAGGTATGTTCATATTTGGAACACTTTCCAAATCAACCATGAACTTTCCAAGTCTTACAGCCTCGATCGCTGCTTCACAAACAACGTAGTTTTCGGCCTATAGGTCGAGGCTGTATTGCATTCTAGCTCGATGCGAGGTCATACTATATCTCCTCTATTAAAGAGTGAAGACAGACACTGATGTAGATTTCATCAAATCCTTACCAGTTAAAACATCTGTGTCAGTGTATCCTGTAAGGATCAAATCCTTAGCGCCATACACGAGCATATAGTTCCTCATTCTCCAAAGATACTTTAGAATATAATTAACGGTTCTCCAGTGATCATATCCTGGATTAGATTGATACTCACTGACATTGCCTATTGCATAGGGCATTCCTCAACTCCTTGAGGAGTCTAAGAACACAGTTCTTTAGACAAAAGAATTCTACCCTGAAAAGGTCGTGAACCCTTCTTAGAATTCTGCATCTCATATCTAATCAACATTTATAGATATAAAACGCTTGAACCATGGCTAGCATTTTGTTCTTACTGTTTTAAACAATTTAAAACATAAGAACAAACTAAGTTTCTCCCAACTTTTATTTGGAAATGAGCTGCTAGTCACATTTAATGTCAGTAAGTTAACCTACTTATTCCAAATGAGTAGGATATCAATCACAGACAACATGAAGAAAGCTACTGTACTACTGACGATTTTCTTGTAGATACAAGACTCATCAATGTCCTGATTAAAGCCAAAAGATCTGATCACCGTATCAAATCTTATATTCCAAGATCGAAATGCTTAGGTCAATCCATTAATGGATCACTTAAGCTTGCAAACCCTTTTGCTTTTGATCTTGCTCAATGGACCCTTCTGGTTGAGACCTTAAATGTCTCGTTTCCTCTTGTAAATCCACTTGTAACCTATAAGTGTTACCCCTTCGAGCAAATTTACAAGATCCCAGATGAAATTGAAATGCAAAGACTTCATTTCCAGGTTCATGGCTTTAAACCATTGGTCCTTGTCAACATCATTCATTTTCTTTCTAAAAGATAATGACGACTTGAGCTTCAAATAAGCACATGTAACGGTCAAGTTATAAAACAACCCTCCCACTACATCAAGGAATTCTTAACTTTTGAGATGGATGTGACTTGACAAAAAACACTGGCCTTATCAACAACTCTTATTGTATAACCAGTCTTATCAACAACTCTTGTTGATTTTTCTGTAGCTTCATTAGTTAATACACTCAAACTGACTTTACTTTGTGGTTTATGATTTCTCATATGTTCTTCTTCTGAGAATGAAACATTTGTCAATACAAATTCTTTATTCTCTTTTGGATTGAAGAAATATATACTCCTCGTTTCCTTTGGGGTAACCTACAAAGTATGTAATGAAGTCAACACTTCATGACCCCAAAACGAGCCAGACAATTGAGCATAGCTCAATATGGGTTGAACCATGTCCAATAGGGTTCTATTACTCCTAACTGAGATTTAGGATTTGATTCCATGAACTATCAAATAGTCCTAGAATCTCAAGTCCCTATACTCAACACATTGATCAGATCAAAGTGTTTTTATTATCTCACCTAACAAGTTTCCAACTTCAGTATTAAACCCTTTCGAATACCTCAAGAGCTTTAGACTTAAATTGAATTAGGTAGAGATACTCATACCTTTGAATAATTATCTATAAATGAGATTAATTATTCATACCCTATCACTGCTTTAAAATACTGGACCACAATGATCCAAATGTATAAGCTTCAAGGGTTCTTTGGCTCTCTAGTTCTTTTCCAGTAAAAGATGTATTAGTCATATTGCCCATAAGACATGACTTAATTGGTATTAGAGAGTCTTCTTCTAACTAACTTAGAAGTACACTCTAGACTAAGCTCCCAATCATATTGAGATCAAAATAGCCTAACCTTAAGAACCAAAGAAAGGTATTTCCTTTAGGAGATATCCTTTGCCTTTATTTTTCTGAGTATAAGCAATCTTAGACAACTCAGTGCTCATGACTTGCTTTAC